>CAKJVC010000030.1:0-1200000 GCA_918026815.1 Chalara sp. BL73 | reverse complement strand
CCACCAGCCACTCTGCTTCCCCATATCGTGTTATCTCAAGGCTTCCACGGCTAGTTCCCTTTTTAAGTTTGGGTTTGTTTGCCATTCTTCACCAAGGAGGTCTGGCATGGGAACTGGGACGAGTCAATCGCCTGAGTTCACCATCTCACCGGGTACATTGCCGGAACGTGTCCAATACTATCCCTTGCTAAACCAAAGCCCACTGATCTTCCCTGTGTTAAGCATACCAACTGTCTGTTGAAGAATTTTCCTAAGATGATAGTCAAGTGTCTTGTCCCAACGGTAGCCAACGCTAGGCGTTAAAAATTGTTGGCCAAAAAACGAAACTGCGAAGCTTTGCACGTCGCATCAAAGTCCTTGACATCTCCAATACTGTCCTACGGCCGTGTCTTTCGCAATACAAATGTTTTGTGTTAAAAATGCTTGGTACATCCAAAATACTGCAAACTAGCTTTTGATGCCGGCTCAGAACTTGTTGTTTCGACAATTAATTTTTCTAAGTAGGGCGGCCAGCTGACTATATGCTCGCACGTATTCGTTAGATCTCTATTGAACATGTAATATCGGCAATCTCTCTTCAGAATATCAGGTATCTGGCGGATTTTAAAATCTATTGGGCTGTACGTAGGTGTACTTAGATATCGCCGCTATACTTCTGTCTCGAATATTAAGACGCCTGATTGCAAAAAAAATTAGACCTGAGAAAAGTATCTGAACCATTCCCAAATATGGCTACAGAAACGTCTATTTCTAGCCTAGTTCTCAATGAGAAAGGAGTTTTGTTTGTGGAAAATCCCTTTGGCTTCTTAAGAGAATTGCTTCTTGGTGGCTAAAAGGCCCAAGAGAGTTGGCTTACTACTGCTTCGAACGGCCCTTATGAGGCCATTATCGCCCGTTAGTGCATACTCGTATATTTGTACTTCCCAATGGAGCTCTGGGAAGGGTGAGACCTGTACTTGATAGAGGAATTACTAAATTGAGCCAAGTTCCCTAGCGAGGCTGCCGTCTAGGTTTGGATTATTTACCCGGGTCATCTTGCGAGTTTTGAGAAACTACATAGAGCATACCCTGTCCAGGAAATTTTTATATATCAAACTATATATGTACTGCACTCGTTGGTCAGCCAAGAGACATTCTTAAACTCTAGTCAGAAAAGTGGGATCATCATTTGTGTAAGCTAAGGATAGCGGGATAATACTAACTATTCAATTGCGTATAAGATATGTTTTTCTCTCGCTCTGCGTGACTAGTTCTAGATCAACTTGACATTCACTAAATTGTCACAAGTTGTGCCAAGAACCAAGGACGCCATCTTTTGCTACACTGCCCTTCATTTTTAGGCTCCAACAAATAAGACGCACGAACTTTTACCCGTGACCGACAAAATGCTCATCTAGTATCGTTTATTCTCTTTACATGAAGTATTGAACTCTCACATGAAAGAAATAGTTTGTTTGCGATAAATCCTGACAAGCGAAAAAGTCTAGGAGTAGCACGAGGATGACAACTCCACCAAAGCCATACACGGTGGCCATCATCGGCGGTGGTGTTGCCGGCCCCGTTCTCGCCTTGACAATCCTCTCGAATCCTAGTTTAAGTGCTCTTTAGTAAGTTTGCATTTCGCGGACCAATCACTATCTTCATCCCTCGTACCTGTAGTTTCTTCGATGAATGATTCTTGTGATATGTGACATGCCACTCTGTTCCAATCCAACACTTCTTATGGGTCAGTTTAACAAGGGACTGAGAGCAACGGCTAACTAGCACATGATATAGCAAACCAATTATTTACGAGAAACTGCCAGAGCCACAAGAATCAGACGCAACATCCGCGGCGACTTATGCCGCAGGAGCGGCTGTTGCACTTACATCAAATGCACTCTACCCTCTTATTCGCTTGGGATTGAAAGATAGGTAAGCATCATACAAATTTGGACTCTCTTCAACTTCGAACAGGCATCTCAGGGGTTACCATAGTTAAGTATCTGCTGACAGTCATGAAGATTAGACCAGATCAGCTGTGAGACAACCAAGATTGATATTTGGAGAGCTTGGACCGGAGGAGCGCACAAACACTACAATTTTGTCACCAATCCAGGTTGGAAGAAAGATCTAGGCACGAATCTAAGAGTTGTGGAGAGAAGAGACCTGCAAAGACTGCTCTTAGAGAAGATCAAAGAGCTAGGTGGGGAGGTTATCTGGGATAGTAAATTGAAGAACATTGAAGAAACCACTGAGAATCGATTGCAGATCATCTTCGAGAGTGGCTCAGAGGTAGTGGCTGACTTACTCGTTGGAGCCGATGGAAGTTGGAGTTCTGTTCGTCGCTACATCAGTGAGCAAATACCTGCCAAGGATGAGAAGGTAGCGCGTCAAGAGCGTTGGAAACCCGAATTCGCCTACTCAGAGGGTATCTATGGTGTCAGCAAGAAGATAGAAGGGGCTGACACTCAGCCTGGGGACACACATTGGATTCTCCTCGACGCAGGCACCGCCTCAACCTGGGCTTTACCGAATGGAAAGCAGTTCTGGACAATATCTCTCCCTTCTTCTGCACCACCGGAACGTGCATCCTCAGTAGGGGAGAACGCTGAAAGGGAATATGCAAGATATCATGCATTAGTAAATACAGGCGGCTACGCTAGCAAAAGCACGGAAGAAATTCTAAAAGCGCATGAAGATGTGTGGCACCCCGTTGCGGGAACTTTTGGCGAAGTGTTCAAGAACTCCGAGAGGATTGTACGAGCTGCGTTATGGCATCGTGTCTGGGAGCCTGATGAGATTGGCAACAAGAATATTGCGGTTATTGGAGATGCAGCAAGAACGATGGTCCCAACGAGTGGTCAGGGTGCTTGTTTTGCAATAGAAGATGCCACTATACTTGCTAACATGCTTTTAAATCACTCTCCGTCAACGGATAAAGATGGCTCGCCGAGCTTTGAGAGGGCGATTGAGGAGTATTCACGATCGAGAGTGCCAAGGAACAAGAGAATGGCAAACCAGAGCTATTGGACAGGAGTGGTCAGTTTAGGAGCCCGATGGTGGTGGAGATGGTTAAGAGATTTTGGCAGTGCGTGGCTCCCTATGAGTGGTGATCCTAAGGATCCAGCAAAGAAGGATGCTAAAGACCCAATGGGTTGGTTGTATGATGAGCGGTATAAAGTTGAAGTTGCCTCAGATGCAGTGGGAACTGAAGATTCTACCAGCCTGAGTAGTTAAGTTGGAGCTGCATCTGAGTATTTTGGCTTATCGCCTCACAAATGAGGAGTGCAGTCAGTTGTCAAGTGTATGAAAGTTGCTCCACCAACCTTTCGGGCCTTCAATTGGTCCTAATGGCTATCTGAGAATTGACTAATATATTGATGTAAGCTTTGAAAAATGGGCGGACTCGCTCGAAGCGAATATCAAGCAGAATCGTCAAGATGGTTTGAAAAGACACCAAGAAGATAAGGGAAAGTGATAGTAATCTAAGGACATGGCCTGGATTAGGTGTGTATCAGCTCCACAGACCCAAATTTCAAACATGTACTCAAACATGCGCTTCATCCATTGCAAAAGCCCAACTAAGGTCCACCGCTCGTAATACCCAACAACCCCCAAGCCCCAACAAACACCCCCATCAGCCCTCTAAACCACGCCCTCCCAACCTCACCTTCGGTAAAGCAAATATAAGCATCCACAGCAGCGCCATAAGCATTCAGCGCCATGAGCAGGTCGACAGTTCTAAACCGGCCCCTGAAGTAAGAGATCCAGATCGCGGCGCCAATGATTGACGATCGTGCTGCATATATCGTAAATGTCTGTTGTGCGGGTTGGGAGGATTGGATGCGTGGCGGGAGGCCAAATTCACCAATTGCTCGTGCTGGGTTCCAAAATGGTATGAGGCCGCCTAGTCCTTGGCCGGTGCCGATGAGGAGGGGCGGGATGTGGCGCCAGGGGTGAAAGGATGTCATGATTATTGAATGCTAAGGGTTCTCAAGAAATGAGCGAAGCCTTTAGGAATAATGATATATAAGTGAGCTAGACATTTTGTGATACCATCCCCATCCCAGTAAGCACTAGTGCCTCAGGCAGTTATTGGCTGGAGCGGCTCAATGGTCATAATAGATTAGGCGAGAAGAAGAGAGCAGACTCAGGATGAATATTGTATTTATGTACCTCATGTCATAATATATGATGCGATGCATGGTCCCGCCTCGAACGCCTTCGCTAAATAACATGTAGAAACCTGGGATGGATGCACTCGTTATGTATTGCTTGGTATTTGCTGCTTCCTGTAGAAGCTATTTAAATTCATCTTTCAAAACCCACTTGCCTCTCATGCGGCTGTTATTGCCTGGCTGTTCTAAGCTAGCAATTTCACGAAGCATGTGTTTGAACTCCGCCGTTTGCTGTGGTGTTTGACACATTCGATTAAAGTGATTCACCAACATCTGAGTGGGTACGGAGCCTCCATGACGCAGGAGGAACTCTCTGATCAACTTCAAGAAGTCCTTCCCGCCTGTTGCAGGGGAGTTAGCGTTTGGTGTTGCAGATCTCGAGCTATTAGCGCTTCCTGACTGTGCTATGCCTTGTCTGTTTGCTAGTCCAGCAAGCACGCTCGATGAACTAGGTCCACCACGACGATACAGGTTGACAGGCCGCCCAGCTGAGCCAAACTCGCCAGTCCATGTTACCGTGCCAGGCTCAATGGTTCTCGCTGCTTCGCCTGCTTTACGCAGCTCTGCAGCAGCTTCAGCGGCAACCTTCTTCGCTTCTCGTTCTACCATCATCCGATCTGGCGCATATTTGCGCTTACCATTGATGATCTTGTCGTGCTCAAGAGCTTCCTGAACTCCTGATCGTGCAAATATACCCTCCATAAGCCTAGCCTCGTCAGAGGATGGCTTGTCTTCTGAAGGATCACCACGGAACTGCTCAAGGCTAGCGACTCCTGTAAGATCGCGTACCCCGGTATCATTATCCCCGTACTCAATCTTGATCTCAGCAGCAGTTGACCTCTGGCCATCTGCATCATTCTGTTCTGTAGACACGGCATCTCCTTCATTTAAAGCCTTGTCTTTTTCGGTACCGGCTTCTACATTTTCTTTGTTGAAGCGAACCTCAGTGCCTTGAAACATCTGACCGGTTTCTGTCGCACCATCCTCGCCTCCGCCAAGAGTAAATAGATCATATAAATCCTTGATTTGGAAAGTCTGGCGTTGCTTTGGATCTTTAAGAATTTTGTTCGTCAAGAATTGCTTGAATATTTGGCGGTGGTAAATCTTTTCTTCTATAGTGCCTGCAGTCATAAGCCGATATATAGTGACCTCACGTTTTTGCCCAAGACGCCAGGCTCGTTCTCGTGCTTGGACATCGGTTGAGGGGTTCCAGTCTGGATCGAAAATAATAACTCGATTTGCTCCAGTCAGGTTGACTCCTAGGCCACCAACCTTAGTGGTTAGTAAAAATACATGTAGGTCAGGATCATTATTGAACTGATCGACCAGGCTTTGCCGATCCTTCACGCTAGTTTTACCATCCATACGAAGATAGTTGAAGCCATCAAGACCTTTGACAAAATCTTCTATGATGTCCAGCATCTGCGTGCCTTGGCTGAAAAGCAAGGTCTTATGGCCAAATCTTTTCCACATATCTAGTAAAGCCTTTACAACTTGCATCTTCCCTGACTTATTAGGATTACCCCACTTGTAGCCTGGTTTCCTTCGTAAAGATGGATCGAGAAGATCAGGATGATTGCAGACTTTTCGTAAAATATCTATTCCATATAAAGTGTTCCGCTGGCCGTTCGCGATTGAAGTCATTTCCTCGGAGGAGAGAAACATCTCATAAGCCTGTCGTTGTGGCTTGGTAAGCTTACAAAAGAGCACCTGTTCACTTTTTTTTGGTAAATCTGATGCTACATCGACCTTAAGTCTTTGAAGGAGATACGGGCTGATGGCTGCCTTTAACGTCTCTGCGCACTTGGTAGCAGTCAACACTTGCAGATTTGTAGCATTGGCATAACCACCAATCTTGATAGGAACTTCGAATGCCTGACGGAAATTCACAAGAGTGCCCAATCGCATGGGAAAGACAAAGTCGAATAATGACCAAAGCTCTACCAAGTTATTCTGCATTGGTGTGCCGGAAAGAATCACTCGATTCGCTGTCCTAAGTTCCTTGCAGTGGATAGTGATGGCTGTATTGGGATTTCTGATCTTGTGGCCTTCGTCCAGCACAGCATAGTCCCAATTTACAGGGATGAGGACGTCTGAGTATGTTTGTAGTCCAGCATAAGTCGTGACGAGGACGTGGCCATGCTGCACAACTCGATCGACGATTCTCTTGGCTGCTTTATGAGACTTCGGTGGCGTTTTATCTGTATTGCCATACCTCTCCTCAATATCCTCAATGCGGCCTTCGTTGCTAACATTTAGCATGCCACTGCCAGAGCTATGCAGGATAGACACTCTCAAAGGTGGCCACCATCTGTGAAATTCATTTACCCATTGTCGAAGAACGGTAGCCGGCGCTACGACAATTATGGGGTTGTTAAGTTTCTTGCTGTAATGTAATCCAGCCAAGAAAGAAATCATCTGGATTGTCTTTCCCAAGCCCATTTCATCTCCAATAATACCACCCACTTGCTGATTATACAGCTCTCCAAGCCATTGAACACCTGTCTTCTGGTAATCAAATAGCGCAGGATAAATATCTCCAGGAAGCTTCAGGTCGTTATCAAACTGGTGATCAGGCACACCGGGGCATGGTTTGAACCACTCGTCATCTCTATCTTCGTCAGAAAGAACATCTCCAGGTGGTTCTTCCTGCCTCTGTAGTGCGCGTCGCCTAGCTTCGCTTCTCATTTTCACCCATGCTGTTAGCCTAGACTGATACATCTGCTCATTTCCATCATCGATCCCGGACAAATCAATCTTCTCCTGTAACTTAGCTTGACTGGAAGGTCTCTTTTTCGTCGTTCGCTTCGTCGTAAGTTCGTCGTCGTCCCTTTCCTCATCGTCCATATCATCCAAGTCTTGATCTGATAGGTCTGGCGTGAAGTTATCAGTGGTATCTTCATCTGGGGAAACTTTTCTATAGCGTGAACTTGGCCCACTGACGTCTAACTTCCTTTTCTTGCGTGGTCGCAAACCAAACTCACTATCTGGTGTACCGATCCCACAATCTGATGCATCAGCGAACCCGGGAAGTCGAAGATTTTGATGAGACTGGTGCTCCTCTGGTTCAGCAACCTCAGCGACGGCCTCTTCTTCTTCCTCCGCATCCATAAGCGCCTCTGTGAGGTCCCCATTGAATCCTTCAGGTCCTCGCATAGGCATACGTGAAAATGGTGTGATCTTCCCTGTGCGAATAAGAAACTCCCGCTGACTCTCATTTGGTAAGCGCTTATTTCCAGAAGCAGTATCTTGTCCCTGATCGCCACCATCATACTGATGTCGGTCATCGATTCGTTGTTGTATATCCGCGATATCTTGTCTAGATATAGTTATGTCGGCATTTATGCGCTCAATCTCTTCCTGGCATCGGGTGTGCATGAGAGGATTGTTGACAGTGTTATTCAGTCGTCGCCGCTGACCACGTAATTGTCCTTCGAGCTTTTCTATCTTGTTGTTGACCTTCTCGATTCTTTTCTTGTCTCGTTCGTCCTCTTGCTCGATCATCATAAGGTTTGCCTGGTTCGTGATATCTCGCTCTAGATCGTCTTGATCGCGAACATTCTCAGTCAAATCCTTCAGTGCACTTTCTTCATCAAGTGGCAGCTCATGATCCTGATCAGGCTCTTCTTCAACAGCATCCTCTGCCACAGCTGCAACTACCTCCCCAAGCGTTTCCTCTCTCTTTATCAACATCTGTTCGTAGTCTCGAGGAGTGGTATAGTCGGAAGAGGTGGTAGATGAAGCCATGTTAGGAGTGACCTTGGACAACTTCTCGGGAGGGAAATCTCATGCATGAAGATCGTGCAGTTGTCGGAGGTGAGGTCGAGAGTAAATGATGGCTACTGCTGAAGGCAGCAGCAGGCTTTAGTAGGGTGAACTTCAGGTTCGGTTTTGAACCGCGCGAAATCCTATTTAACATAGAGCTGGAGAATGTATCAAATGCATCCTAGGTTTGCAGAAGGGATGAATCAAGAATAAAAGAAGAAATTGAAGAATTGTTGTAGGCAGAGAAACATGGTAAAGTCTGCGTCATGATTCATCAGGCTGGTCTCTCTTATCAATTCATGCAGCGAAGGCATCAGCCTTGTCATGTGAGGCCATAGAGCAAAGCCTTGACCGTTAATGTAATGGGATGTTTGTCAGCAGAATTCAATTGGGAAGTAAATAAATATTCCAAAATAACACTTTGAGATGTTCGGCGAGGTCAGGATGTTCGTTAATTCGAGTAATTTAAGTATATCTTTATTTGTGCAGTGGTTCTGAAGAAGTGGAAAGAAAATGGAAACATCTGTAGCTTCAGACATTCATCGAACTACTCAGTCTTGCGGACCCATCTGAATGGATTTGGTGTCTTTGTTACACCAGGCATATAGGGCATTTCGTACCATGAGCTAAGAAATAGCCTGAACCGTTGAAGTCGAGCCTTGTATGATATCATTCGAGCCTGCCCTGCATCCCGCCGATAAATTTGGGGGGCTTTTTTTTTTTTTTCTTGGAGAGCGAATGCTTTTATCGGTGTGCCAACCAGCCTTAGGAGATTAATGTTATTGTTATTGTTATTATTCTGGTGGTTGCGGTGACTGAAAGCTTCATTCTCCAATCCACTTGTCGTTCTTTGTTCTGTTGGGCTCCAAAAGGACTTTTTTCATGGCAGCCTAATAATACCAGTCAGTACCCGGTCGCAGATGCTATTCTTGAGAAATTGCACCGCGTGTTTGTCCATGGCTAGTTCCAAGCCAGACCTAACTAACAACGTAATATGGGGGGCATATAGAATGAATTATGCCAGATATCCTAGCGATCGGAGCTACAAAAAGGCACTTGTAAGGTTTCAGCTGGCTTGTACAAAGCCCATGCAAATAAACCGTATATTGTGGGCAAGATGCTCAGCACCATCTTAGCACTAAATGTACTGTACATGTGTACCGGAAACAAGCCGAGCATAACACAAGTGTGTGTGTGTGCATTGGTCGCTTTTGAATAGTATCTGAATGCATATGTTGGCTGTGTCTCACTTCACTCTCTCCCTCTCTCCCTCACTCTCTGTCTTTTTTTTTTCCTTCTCTTTTTTTCCTTTTTTTTTCTTGGTCATTTCTAATCTAATCATCACTGTGGCTCAATCTCCCTTTGCTGCAGAAATAAATTGTGATTACACACTTCTCATTCATTGCCAAGGCACTCTAACAGTGACATCCCATCCCCATCCCCTCCAAAATCCACGCCTCGCTCACTCCACGCCCGCCGCGCTTAATTTAGCCCAAGGGTCCTGACCTCAAGCTGCTGCTCTCCCATTGAGATACGAACATCGTCCCTCTTCACCGACTCCCTACCTCGACCTCTCCCACAATCATGCATCGTTGACAACAAATCATATACAAACAGGCTTTCTCTGCCTCTTCTCAGAGGTTTATCATTTCCTGCGACGCGTTCTCGAGTCACTGGTCACCCCCAGGAGGTGATTGTCTTGGGCAGCCCGTGTAACGCTTTTGTACTCCCTTGGCTGGACAGTAAAAGTGCCTGCGACAAAGCTTCCCTGTGTTGACACTTAACACTACCGTCCACGATGGAGCAATGGGGTGCGTATTCGGATTCTGCTGGTGGTTCAAGAAGGTATAATGGTAATGCCAATCCTCCTCCGAATCAACAGCCACCAGGGTCTCGCGACTATAATGGAGGCTCTCAATCTCAACCTTCAAGCACTTTTAACTACAGCCAATATCAAGGCGGTATGGGTGCGCATGGCCAACCCGTCGGATCATCGCCAGCGACGACACCCAATATGAGGGATGGAAACGGAGATATTGCTATGTCAGATGCTGGCGTGAAATACCCGATGCGGCCACACCATCAACAACATTTATCTGGCTCTCGCATAGCAGTACAACATTCTGCGGGAGAGGCGCCCTCTGCTGCAGCTCAGCGCTACTCTCCCATGGAGACTCTGTCTCCAACCTCTCCCTACGGTGCATCGCAAGGCCAAAATTATAGCGCACAAGTGGCCGCCCAGCGCCAGTCGCCAACTAGGCCTGGAAATTATTCATCGCCAGGCTCCTACTACGCAAGTCGCCAGCAAACGCAGCAGTTGCCTCCTATAACGCCATACTCTTCGAATAACAATAACGAATCATATCCCAATTCCGCAACTCAGCAATTAAATGCAGTGTTTGGCAACGACACGAAAAGTACCCGAAGACCTGGGCAGCAAAATGCAGGAGCTCCTCCGGGCAAGGGGCCTGTGCCCGAATTTTCCAGAGTTCGAACATTAGAAGATCTTCGTCCCAAAGTTAATGCTCAACCTGCGTTCCGCAGAGCAAATCCAGAAGGAGGCTTCATAAGCGTAGGTGGTATCTAGCGTTGACGCAACGGCATACTGACAATGTGCTAGCCCCTCCAAGCGCTCACAAGCCATCTACCATCCACATATCGAATCTGTAATCCTAGTTTCAAATACGAATCATCACGAAATCCCCGCAGAGTTCTTACCAAACCTAGCAAAGGTGTTAAAAATGATGGCTTTGATAATGAGGACAGTGATTATATACTTTACGTGAATGACATTCTCGGGTCTGAGGAAACAGGTCATAAGTATGTTACGAGGTTAACAATTCTATATTCTTTGTGATAATGACTGCTAACATCTTTCTCCAGAAATCGCTACTTAATTCTTGATGTGCTAGGTCAGGGAACTTTTGGTCAAGTTGTGAAGTGTCAGAACCTAAAAACACAGGAAGTTGTTGCTGTAAAGGTGGTAAAGAACAGAACCGCATATTTCAACCAGAGCATGATGGAAGTCTCTGTACTTGACTTGGTGAGAAGTGCTTATCATGATGTTCTGTTCCTAACTAACATGTTATAGCTCAATACCAAGCTTGACAAGAACGACGACCATCATCTCCTTCGATTGAAAGACACATTTATCCACCGGCAACATCTTTGCTTAGTATTCGAGCTACTGAGCGTAAATCTATACGAGCTTATCAAACAAAATCAGTTCAGAGGCCTGAGCACTACACTTGTGCGAGTTTTCGCACAGCAGCTTTTGAATGGACTAAGTCTGTTGAATAAGGCGCGGCTAATCCACTGTGATCTGAAACCGGAGAATATATTGCTGAAGAATCTGGAAAGCCCAATTATTAAGATCATTGATTTCGGATCAGCTTGCGATGAACGTCAAACTGTGTACACTTATATCCAGTCACGATTCTACAGATCTCCCGAAGTCCTGTTGGGTCTACCCTATTCTTCCGCAATCGACATGTGGTCTCTGGGATGTATAGTAGTGGAGCTTTTCCTAGGACTGCCGCTCTTTCCAGGATCGTCGGAATACAACCAGGTGTCGCGAATTGTAGAAATGCTTGGCAATCCTCCAACGTGGATGTTAGAGATGGGAAAGCAATCGGGTGAATTCTTTGAGAAGAGGCACGATGTAGACGACTATGGAAGACGTACTTATCATCTGAAGAGTATGGAGCAGTACTCAAGAGAGCACGGAACTAAGGAACAGCCGAGTAAGAAATACTTTCAAGCGACGCAATTACCGGACATTATCCGGTCCTATGCGATGCCCCGAAAGAACATGAAGCCGAATGAGATCGAACGAGGTAAGGTAGTTCGTGATATCGACAAAATTTTGTGCTAACGTTTGAAGAAATGAGCAATCGAGTAGCATTCATTGATTTCGTCCGTGGACTACTTAACATCAATCCTTTAGAACGATGGTCTCCTCAACAGGCAAAAATGCATCCTTTCATAACACAGCAAAAGTACACTGGGCCGTTTGTGCCCCCAATGAATTTGAAGTCAAGTTCCATCAACCGATCGCCAGCGCCTGGCACTCAGCAGCAGCAACAGGCTGAGGCCCTTAGCAAACAACGAGCACAAGCCTCACAGAGTCAGGTACACGCGCAGGCTCACGCCGCCCCACCTAACCCGTATGCTCCTTCGACAATGACGCAGTATCCTCAGGCCGCACCCCCGCAGGTGCAGCAGCCGCAAAACTATAACATGTATGCAGGTAACATCAATCATCAAGGAGCTCCGCCACCCTATCCATCACAGCAACAGCCGGGACCATATGGCCAGATGGGCATGAGCGCGGGTATGCATCAGCAGCCTCCAGCCCAGATGCCCCCAGCCCAATATGGGCAAGGCCCTCCACAGGTACAACAGAGCCTCTACGCACAGGCAACTATGCGGTCGGGGCGTCAAAGAGCTTCCACGATGGAAGTGCAACAAGGTGGCATTCCCGCAACTATACAAAGAGTCGCCAGTCATCTCGATCCCAACCAACCGATCCGATTACAACCAAGTCCCGCCTATTATCCTCCCCCTCCTGATGGAGTGACAGATGGCAACCCTGGAAGTGCACGTAGACGGGGTAGTCGAGCGGCTCAAGGGGGACAAGCCGGGCCACGAAACAACCAGAATTTCGTTCGGACTCTCGAGGACCGAACACTTGAGGAGGGGTTCATGGCACAAAGCCAATGGCATTGAAACACTGCGCATTCCACACTAGTATGATGCCTGGAAGAGGCATCATGGCGGCATGAACTTGCGACTTAAGCCGTCTAGCCAATGTTAGTATTTGGCAAATAGCACTGAGTAGCTGGCTTCGATCTGATCCTAGTAGAGACGAGCTATAGTAGCGAGATACAGGACACATCAAGTGACTACGGGAAAGAAGGCTCACATACACTGCTGGGGAGCAATCATTTTTCTGCGCTCAGGTCTGCCAATTCCGCCACTCGGATTTGTATCAAAGGAGGTTCCGAAATGCTGGCGAGGAGTTAACTTTGCACATGTAGTTTACAGAAGCTGCACTGCACGAAGAATAAAGAACACTGAGCATGCACATATCACCCCTTCTAGCTTTTGTTCCCCATGGCTTTCGTGATGAGGCCAGGTACAATAGAACTTTGGCCCCACCCATAACCACGCCTCTTTGTATTTAGATACCACAATTACATCCTTGTCATGCTTTGTAGTTGTTCCGTTTTGTTTTTCCGCTCTATCCCCTCCTGTTTATTGTCCCTTATGCCTCGAAAGGTATTTATCCCTCACCCGACAAAGTACCCAACTTGCTGCCCGTTGGGCGATGCTACGGTACGGCCGTGAAATTTAGGCAAGCCCGCTTCTGATTTCAATTTGAGCATCACCTCTTCTGGCAACATATTCTCTGTCGTTCCTGTGATGGTGATGGCTTCTTCGTTTGCGCTGGCGGGCTAAAAGGAACATCTTGGTCAATCCCGCGCTAGTAGTAGTTTTGTTGTCTCTGTTGGAAGGGGCTGGATGCCTGCCAACAGGGAGCGGGAGCTTGGTTGGTTATTGTTGTCTTCTAGGAAAGGGAGAGAATAGGGTTTTTGAGAACGAGTGGGGCTTTCGTCATCTTAGATTTTAGGAAGTCTAGGAGTTATTGAAACGGGCCATTGAAGGTAATCTACACGAAAATAATATCATCTCGTAAATTCGGAAGGCAGTGCATTGTTTTGCATAGCTGTGCTTGCTCGTACCTGGGCTCTATTTTTGGTTCATAATTCATTCAAACGACTCGTCAAGAAGTCACAAAATAGTGCTTCCTATCATTATTACTAATTTTACATCCCGCATGGGCATTGAGAGGTAGCAATACGCAATTCGTGAATAACGGAAACTTCGCACCATCTTGCAGACCATATATGGCCGATGCAAAGCTAGGCATTTCCAAAGGCCGTCGCCGCAAGGTTTAGGATCTGTTGATGGGTGGGCAACGCTCAGTTATACCGACGGGGGTTACCGCGTCCTCTATCCCGACTATGACCACGTCCGCGCTTGTTGACAAGATTGTCGCTATATAGATTTGCTCTGTTTCTGTCATCTTCGCGGTCGTCCGTGTCCATCCTATCGTCAAATCCATATGAGCCGTCAATGACTTCGGCCCTAGTATCGTAGTCTCGTCTTCGCTCGCGGCTTTGGTCTTGGGGATATCTCTCAGAGCCATTATAGCTAGATAAATTGCCATTGGACTGGTCGGCAAGCCTATTTGAGCGAGGTCCAGACGGGATGGCAGGTGTGGGTTGAGGAATAGAAGCTTGTGGTGTTGCACTGCCGACTTTATGAAAGACATGTAACAGATTACCATCAGCCTAGCAAAAATTATTAGCCTTGATCGCATAACCGCTTTACGTGATGCCTACACTCTGGTTATTGAAGGTTTCCACTACATTATCGGCGCCCTCTTTCGTCTCGAAAATAATCTCTGCGATGACTTTGGGCCTTTCGGCAATAAGACGACACCCTAAAATTATCCCTCCGACTGGTGTCATCGCACTTTCTACGTCTGCCGCGGTCGTCCCATGCGCAAAATTTTTTGCCATCACTATATATGGACCAGCAATGCCACGAATCGAAATGCTAGCTCGAGGTGCAACGACTTTGAATTGACTGTTGAGAGCGGGAGAAGATGCAGAACCGTGAATCGCCGAATGAAGACGATCAGCACGACCGACACGGTATGACGTGGTAGCTTGACGAGAGCCTCGAGCACTGCCAGACGCGGGAGGGTTATTGACAGAATGAAGATCGTGTGTCCAGTCCGCTTCGACGTCACCCTTCGGCTGTCTCGCGTTCTTTCCCACGGGCTTGGTCGAAGCGCTTCTCTGCAAGCTGTTAGAAGATGCTGAGACCCAGCTCCTTGATGTGCTTCGATATAACACATCAAGGCATCTATTTCCACGGCCGGACATACCTTTGCGACGCCGATTCTACTGGCAAGCGATGGCCCCGTTCCAGGTTTGCGGTTCGCTACGCTAACTCCAGCTCCTGGCGCGCTTGATCTCCGACCTTTGCCTAATATTTCCTGTGCAAGTGATGAGGCCTTTCGACGCTCACGATCTACAATCGAGTTAGCGGCAGCTAAAATATTAACGAGCAAGTCTTCTTTCAGAGAAATCGTACCAGCGTGGATCATCGTCTCGAAATCTGAGGCGGCCTTCGGAGGTGCCATGGTTGTTAATTACGCTGTGAAATTAGTAGTTTAGTTAGTAACTTAGAAGTTTTGTGCTTCCGACCTAGCAGATTAATGATCGTAACTGGCGGTTCGAGGACAAGAAGTTAAAAAAAAGGCTGAGATGTAGAATTGTTTGCTGCACTCGCTGGTAGATTGTAAACTCAGCCACGCGAATGAATCTTTGTGGTCGCAAGGTTCGCGACAAGTGGTCCGTGCGCCCTCCCCTTTTCTAGACGAAGTTGGTGTTGTGGGTTGCTGCCGGATCGGGAAGTTTATTTACGGTTCCGCCCATAAAGAGATTCCTTTCCACAGGCCATGCAAATCCATGTTCAATGTATCAATCACTCATATGTTTTTGGTCTGTGATTGTGTACAAAAACGTTTCATCAAACCATTGGAATTAATTCCTCTAAAATGACTCTTCGGCGATCAATTAGCCGTGGTTGGCCAGAACGCAAACCCCCCGAGAATGTCATTTATGATTGGAAGCTTATGTAAGTTGGGGTGACCCGGGGCCGATATAGTGCTCGGATTGCTGTCTAAATTTTTGCTAACATGGCCAAGTGAAGGTTCAGAATATGTATTACGAAAGTCGATTCAAGGACCAGAGCACACATTGCGGAAGAGTCGCTCATTGGGTGACATCTTCAAGCGTCGACAGAACGAATATGGGCTTATTACATCTAACTCAAAGAATATACCCCCCGTTACCAAGCAGGGCTGGTTCAAAGCCCATTTGCAGAGACTGAAAGGTCACTTCTCGCCGACCAAAACTCTAGGACCAAGAACTAGAAGCCCCAAAGATACGAATAATATCGAAGCATCTATAGACAATACAGAACCCTCACCTGACAAATCGAAAAAGACGTCAGTGGATTCATATCCAATGCTATCCCCGCAATCAGGTCAGAAAACATTGGAACACAAGAAGTTGGCACAAGAGTCAGAATCTCATGAAGCTGCTCGAGTTACCAATTTACTAGTCAATGTAAACCCAGTAGACCAGATCACAAAGCTAATACAAGACTAAATCGAGTAGCTTCAATCGAGTGGGCAGATAGAGCAACTTGATTCAGCTCCCTATCCAAGGTCCGAAGAAATCGCTCCGAAAGTTCCTTCAAGACTGGCATTGCCTCATCCTTCGTATGGAGAAAATCTAGAGTTCAATATTCAGTTCCAAGATATAAGAAATGCTATCACTGCTCTAGAGAATGGTAAAGAACCACGACCATCTCCCAAGCATGAGGGATATGAACTAGGAGCACAAGCGTTAAAGGTAAGATATGTTCTCTAGAATAGTTGGTGATCACAAATAATGTTGTAGGCACAATATTTTCACAGAGAGCCTATATCCAAAGAGGTTTGGAGAATAGATGGCCCAAGGCAAACAAGGAGGCTTAGAAAGTCCGGTTACTATATCAGTATTGCTTGGCTTGATAGAGTCTTGGAGGCAAGTTCACATACCCGCGGCGGGGCAGCCTAAAGGCTATTGCTAGCTTTTCTCAATAATCAGTTGCTGAAAAGTTTTTCACAACATATTCTTCCCATTTTACTTTGACTCTAACCATCTCGTAGGAGTCACTCTTGCTAAGAGGCTCTGCGGATACTAATAAATATGGCTCATCTCTTCGCTTAAACGCACCAGATACCGCCGTAGCGAGTTCGATGGTTGACCACTCGGAGCATAGTCAATTGCACGACAAAACCACGCATCTTCGGGACACTTCCCGTGGGTTATATGCTGTTGCGGATGGAGATCTTTCCAAAACCTCTGTTAAATTATCACACTCTATAATTTATCATGATATCACGAGTATTCAGATATCTGAACACGCATCAGAGCCAAGTTTGTGGTTATTCAAGGATAGTGAGGAGGACACCAAATCTCAAAGCCCTACGGATTTACTGTTTCCTGATAAAGCTAGTGATAACATGTCTCGTCGTAGTTCACAGTTTGCACATTCTGGATCCGATGCAGATGATTCATCAGATGCGGCGCTAGAGGTTGCGTCTAAAAGGCTTACCGTTCGGTCAAAACTCACTGTGAGTGGCATCGTCCGCAGATCAAGAATGCAGCTGCTCACTGCATAGTCTAGTCAAAGTTAGAGAGATTAAGTACCAATGAGACGAATAATTACAGGCTGTCATCTGATGCCGTTCTGAAGCATGAGAAAATCAACAATTCCATAATATCTTCAGGGCCAAGTGTTCCAGCAGAGGAGCACAAAAATCCTTGGCGTATCTTCAAGACTTTCAACCAGCAATTTCATCTGTATTCCAGGCAAGATACACCGCCACAAGGGCCCAGGAAATTTGCGGGATTCACGCCCGTCCCTGATCTCAAAGGGAAGAGGCAAGTTATTGTTATGAATCATCTCTCCGCGCCACATGTATTTTCCAGTACTGAGAAAGACTAACATTTATGGAAGAGCTGTTGCTACGAAATCTGCTGTGGACATATTTCAATGGCAAGCGATCATGGAAAACAGAGAACCAACCGTGGAGGGTATGTACGCCGAATGTGTAATGCGTAATCTCATCTATACAGATTCTGATTACTGACTGGTCGTGCCAGTGAGGCGGCTTCAGTATGACAAGAGTGGTAAGTAATTAGTGCGTTGTGTCCTAGATTTTTGTTGCAAAAGCTTAATGACAGAAGCTGTAGATGAAAAGAGGATCGGCGACCTACCGAATATTTATGCAAGAAACTGCCGCGCCGATGAAGAAATCCAAAGCAACTCGGGCTGTGGTGAACCAATCCAGTCATTCAGAAAGCAAGCTGTGGGTCGATCAGTGAATCCTGAAGAGTCTGATAGCACTTCCAATTGCTCTGGGAACGCCAGAGAGCAGGCTAGCCTCAGAAATTTCGACAGTGAAGTCAAAGATAGAAATAACGACGACGGCGCTAGCTTTAGACAAACCTTTGCAAGAGGTGGGGAGAACGCCACTGAGTATTTAGGGGAAGGCGTCATAGATATCTTGATGTATCAAGAAGATTCGAGATAGACAATGGGTTTTCGGGTACTGAGTCATAAGGAGAAAGTTGGCATTGTTTGTTTACGATGATCATTCAAAAGTAGACTTAAGGCAATTGAGCATGGTATAGTTCAATTGTTGTAAACGCGATATGCTGTGCTATGATAGATAACGGTGTATTGAAAGTAAGGGTTGAGCGTAGCTGTCTTGATGGAGACTGCATGATTGCGTTCTGAGCGTGTCACTAGGTAGTTACTGGAAAAGTTTTGTGCATCCGCATTGATGGTTGACGTCTTCCTTATTTTCTAATTATACAAGAGTTTTGAATTACGTCTCTGGCATAGTTGGCTTGGACATGGGTATATATGCTATTGTACAGAATCATCTCTCCGTAATCGTTACGGTACAGTTCCTCCTCAGCACCATTACCAATAATGGCACTCGGCACGGGGTACCGCATATTTGCTACGAATCTCAAACGTCGTGTGGACATAATCTGGCCCGTCATTTGCCAATTCAATTCTGAATTCAAGATATTATCGATCCACACTTTTTCAAGTGTAGCCGAGGACCCGTACGACCGCTATGTGCGACTCTTGATTGATTCAAAGGCATTATGAGATTGTGTTGTGTTGTAAATCAGGTTTCGTTTCGTGGTGGTGATGGGTTTGCTTGTTAGCCTGTTCAGGAACATCTACCTTCCTTGGGGCTCCTGTTACAAGGTGGTTGGCCCTTGTAACATATTTCGTGAGTCGTGCTTTCTTTTCTGCGAGCTCTTTGAAGAGCTCTTGGGGTACAAGTGCTAAATTCACTAGAATGTCGACTGCGCTGATCATGCTCTGAGTCAAAGCCAACAGGGCCTTCTTCTTCTCTCTTTTATCCCCCCGGTGCATCATTGAGCCATTGGTGACAGGATCGTCGTAGGCTATAACTGAACGGATGTTAATATAATGAGGATTGAGTCGGTCGAGTGCCCGCAGGATCTGCTTTCCCTGAGCGGACTTTGACATGATAGAACTCTTTCCGGCCTGCACGGTTTGGGAGGAGGAAACGGCGATGTCCAGATATTTCTCGCATACTGAGATATCTGGATTTGTCATGGCGTGTTGCATGAGATCGAGTATTTTCCCCGCGTTGCTGAAGACGTGTGGATTCAGAATATCACGCTGGCAACAGGACATGGCAATTTTGAAAGTACTGTGATCCATATCTTTTAGGGGCATCGATTCAAGAACTTTAACAGCTTCGGAGCTTGATCTCGCCACTCGGAGAATTCGCAAATATGCGAGATAGTTCTCCCTATCAGGCTTGACTTTTCCATCCCGGGTGATGAAAGTCCAATAATCCGTTGCTGTTCCTTTCCTGATCCCAGGCCGTGCTCGGCGCAGATCTAATAAGGCTTCAAGAAGAAGCGATAAGGTGTTTTGTCCGGGATTTGCGTAGATACCAGATCCCGAGGGAGACTTCGCCATCGCAATTGATGTAAATGGTTCAATTTGTGGAGATGAATCATCACCATTCTCAATTACCGGTTTGGATTCATTTGAAGATGTGTCCAACTGAGAGTAATGCTCGAACTGGCGAGGGATGTTCATCGTCTGCTCGACCAAAGAGAAAATGTCGTCTTTGTCCTGTGATGTCCCTACGAGTAAGAGGCGTCCCATCCCACAAACTAATTCTTCATCAATCCATAATTCGCCTTTGGTCCAGCGTTCCGTTACTTCCACCCAGATGCGCCTCGCTTTCAGTAGATTATCTTGTGCAAGCTGTCTTTTCTGCATAGCAGTCATATTATCACGAAAGGTGGTGAGCGTATTCGCCCGAAGTGCATTGATTATGGTGGTGTATGTTAGCTTATCTGGTGATCCTGGGCCATGAGAGGGCATTTCTGCGGCAATTCCCAACATGGCATCCATGTCCCCAGCACGAGCACACATTTTCAGTACCGCGTTAACATGTATGGTGGTTGGCTTCGTTTTTGATTTCTCTGCAAGCATTGATCGATACAAATATATGCCCTTTTCAAGCGCTGCAGCTTTATTGGAATTGTCTGCACAGCCTCGGAATAGAATGGTATAAGTATGACCGTCTGGAAACTGCGCTCTTTTCTTCATCTAATATTCAATGTCAGAAGTTTGCTACGCTTAATGAGTTAGGACAATTACCTCATTATATATCTTGAATGCCGCATTCAGCTTTCCTTTACTCAGAAGGTAGTCAAGTAAGTGATTCCAGCTGACGATACATTGTATGCTTCTGCTAGCAGCTCGAACCAACTCCAACGTAGAATCGAAGTCGTCATGTTTGAGGGACTTGCGGACGAATTCACTAAGCTTTACAGGATCTTTGAGATACTGCAGATGCTTTCGTATGACAAATTGTGTGTCCGGCGGATCTTTGGCTGGTTTATTAGCAGGACGTGTTCCTCTTGAATCCAACCACATCTGCCGTGCATCTTGGGGTTTAATCAACGCATCCTTCTCCTGTCGCGTACCATCATATCTGGTTGTTGATAGAGTAGAAAGGTCACCCGTCTGAGCTTCCTTCTCAGTAGAAAGGGTGTGGCTTTGAGTGCGGATATGGTACCTTCTGTTCCCGCGTACGTTGGGCGAGGTTTGATGGTGCGGATTTGAAGGAGAAGGGAGTAGTACGGAATCTCCGATCAGAGATTGTAGGCATAACCTCCTGCAAGACCTGCAAGCCAACATTGTAATGAAGAGAACCTATACTTGGCAGGGAAGTTCAGATTTGTACAAATTGTTCACGACCATCTTTTTTTTGTCGGGTCGGAAAATCGCTAGCCCGACATGTTCAATGAGCCTTATGTAATCTAGTCTCGAAGATGAAAAACTTGGCGATGAGATCCTTTATATCACTTCGTTGGATCGGAGAAAGCAGTATGAATTTAATAAGTCTTCAAATCATAATAATGTTGCTTAGTATAGTTTCCTTTAACTTCAAATTCTTGATCCTGCTGGCATAGAAGCATGTCACTCTCGCTCTTCTTTGAATGTTAGCGGGTAAAATTGCCCCTGTAGCACTCTCGTTTTGCTGATGTACTAACAAGGGTTCGCGTTCGCGCTCGCGTCTACAGTACGCGTTGATTTCTTAAAGTACTTCCTCCACATCCAACCTCCTGCTCCCAGACCTCACATATGCTGCCAACTCCAACTTCCTCGTTGTCTTAATATCCAACTATCTTCTCTCAAGAGTATGCTGCGATAAATTATAACTTCAATCGTTCAAGATGTCCAAAGCTTCTAATGCTCGTGACAAATTCGCCGAGTTACGTGCTCTTCGTGCTTCGGGCAAGAAGCGTCTTGATACTTACGAAGTCCACCAAGAAGAGGACCTCTATGAGGAGGTCGACGAGGATGGATACAAGAAGGTTGTCCGCGACCGCTTGAACCAAGATGATTTTGTTATCGACGACAATGGCGAAGGCTATGCAGATGATGGCCGCGAGGAATGGGATCGAAGGCCGGGCTATGACACGGATAGTGAAGAAGAGCTACCAACAAAGGGTCGAACAAGCAAAGCTGGTAAGCTGCTATAGTGAATGTGGCGAGCTACGAGCTAAACTAAAAACTTGCAGCTAAGAAAAAGCGTGAGGAAGACAAGGCAAAGAAGGAGTCTATGGACAAAGGAATTAGTAATTACTTCACGAAAGGACTTGCAGCTGCGCAACCTAAAGCCAAGGTATACCGCTCGATGTCGAGGGGGGGGTAAAACATGACTAAATTTACTATAGACCATCAAGACACAGGCAGATGATGATTTTTTGGCCGATATTCTTGAAGAGGTCGACGCCAACATTCCAAGGGTGGCCATACCAGCACCATCACGATCTACGAAAGACAAGCGGAGGTCCCGAGCACTTTCACCATCAATAGATAGTCATAGATCCCATGTCGCAAAGAGAACGAAACTCGTGGGCAGCCGGCCGCCAGCTACTCCTCCAGTAGATCAAGATTCCGGAGACGACAATTTCATGAATGGCATAGATGATAATGCCATGCTCATGAGTGATCCTGCACCATCGTCTCCAGTAGCGAAAGCTGTGGAGAGAAAGTCTCATATCACAATTAAAGCGGAAGAAGAAGAAGAAGACCTCATGGAAGTTGCACAAGCTGATGGCATCGCGATTGCAAGTGTCAATAAGTCCGGTACTCGACCAGTACCAAAAATTAAGAAGGTCGAGCCATATCCGTCTCCAGCAAGCTCATCGCCAGCCAGACCTGCTACTCATGACGCAGATGCCGCTGCATGGAATGAGGTCAACAGCAGATTGAACGTCGTCAATAGTAGCCAGTCTACGGAAACATATACCGCCGGAAAGCTTGATTACGCTGATGCTATCGAGGAAGATGGCAGCCTCCGGATGTTTTGGACAGATTATACGGAAGTCAATGGCAGTTTATGTCTTTTTGGAAAAGTGCAAGACAAGCGGTCGAAAAGATTTGTTAGTTGTTTCGTCAAGATTGATAATATTCTTAGAAAGTTGTTCTTTCTTCCAAGAGAGTATATTCAAAAACATGGCCGAGATACGTCTGAGGAGGTTGAAATGAAAGACGTGTATGAAGAAGTAGACGAATTGATGGGCAAGTTGCGGGTTGGAATGCATAAGATCAAGCCATGCACAAGAAAATATGCGTTTGAGCTTCCAGACATACCAAAAGAGGCTGATTACCTTAAACTGCTTTATCCCTATACAAGTAAGTTTTATCTACTCCCGGCCTTTGTACTCGACTGACAACTCAGAACCACAAATCCAACCAGATCATTTGACCGGGTCGACATATTCGCACGTTTTCGGCTCAAACACTCCGCTTTTTGAGCAATTTGTCCTGTGGAAGAATGTAATGGGCCCCTGCTGGCTAAATATTCAAGAAGCCGAGTTTGGAGTGATCAAGAACGCCTCACACTGCAAATTAGAGGTCCAGGTCTCGAAACCAAATCTTATCTCCCCAATGACAGGCTCCGAGAATATGGAGGCACCACCTTTGACTATAATGAGTCTTGCTCTGAGGACAATACTAAATGTAAAGGACAACAAGCAGGAGATTCTGGCGATCAGTGCTCGAACCTATCGAAATATCTCTCTTACTGAGACAGCTCCGGCAGAGAGCCTAAGCTGCGAAACGTTTACTGTTATGCGACCGGTCGGCGCTCAATTTCCAATTGGGTTCGAGACAGTCGCGAAGAGCCGTGCCAAAGGCCTTGTAAAGCTGGTCAAGCAGGAATCAGAACTCCTGCAATTTTTCCTCGCAAAACTTAATGTGGTTGATCCTGACGTTTTCATCGGCCACCAGTTAGAAGGCGTGGATTTCAGTATTCTGTTGAGTCGACTTCAAGCAAAAAGGTCAAGGCAGTGGTCGCAGATAGGTCGTATGCGTCGTACCGAGTGGCCAAATTCCATGGGTAAAATGGGAGGAAACTTTTTCGCCGAGCGTGCCTTGATCTCTGGGCGTCTCCTATGTGACTTAACCAACGATTCCGGGAAATCGACAATGACAAAATGTACTTCCTGGAGCCTCACGGAGATGTGCAATCTATATCTGGCGAAGACTGTCCGACGTGAGGTAGACAACGAGGTAGCCTTGAAGACATGGGCATCTACAAGCGATGGATTAATGGACTATGTTACTCATTGTGAAGCTGACACTTTCTACATCGCTGCTTTGGCCCTCAAAGTTCAGATGCTACCATTGACGAAAGTTCTCACCAACATTGCTGGAAATTCTTGGGCAAGAACATTGACGGGAACTCGAGCAGAACGAAATGAGTACATTCTGCTCCACAAGTTCCACCAAAAAAAGTACATCTGCCCGGATAAAGCTGTTTTCAAAGGTAAACAACAGATTGAGGATGAGCTTGCCGAAGACGACAATGGGGACTCCAAGAAAAAGGACAAGTATAAAGGAGGTCTTGTTTTCGAGCCGGAGAAGGGGCTTTACGATAAGTTTGTGCTCGTGATGGATTTCAACTCCTTGTACCCAAGTATCATTCAGGAGTTCAACATCTGCTTCACAACGGTAGATAGAACTAAGTTGGTAGGTTTATCTGATGTAGTTTGATTAGAAATGCGCTGACTTAGCTTTAGTCTGACGATGAGGACCGAGTTCCAGAAGTGCCTGGAAGCGATCAAGATCTGGGAATATTACCAAGACTTATTGCCACTCTCGTTAGCCAGCGCCGGGAGGTCAAAGGATTGATGAAGAGTAAAACAGCGACGGCAGAACAATTAGCAACTTGGGACATTAAACAACTGGCTCTTAAACTAACTGCCAACTCTATGTACGGTTGCCTCGGCTACACTAAATCTCGATTTTATGCTAGACCGTTGGCAGTCCTCACGACATATAAGGGCAGAGAAATTCTTCGAAGCACAAAAGATCTCGCGGAGAGTAATTCTCTCCAGGTCATCTACGGAGATACTGACTCCGTCATGATCAATGCAAATGTGGACAATATTGAAGATGCCTTGAAAGTCGGAAATGAATTCAAACGAGCAGTCAATGATCGATACAAGCTCCTTGAAATCGATATTGACAATATTTTCCGACGGATTCTCTTACAGGCTAAGAAAAAGTATGCTGCTTTAAATCTTGTACAGGTAGATGGCGTATATAAAGACCAGATGGAGGTCAAAGGTCTTGATATGAAACGTCGAGAGTACTGCAACTTATCGAAAGAGGTTTCGTCGCAGCTTCTAAACGATATTCTTTCCGGTGACGAGTCGGAAGTGGTTATTGCTCGAATTCACGAATACCTAGGGAAAATATCTCAGGACATGCGAGAAGGACGAATTCCCAACCAGAAGTACACCATTTATACGAAGCTCGGAAAGTCACCAAAAGACTACCCCAATGCTGACACCATGCCACAAGTCCAAGTTGCTCTTCGGGAAATTTCGCGAGGGAAAACTGTTCGCAAGGATGATGTGATCGCATATATTGTCACCGGTGACGGTAAAAACTCGTCGGAAGGCCCAGCAAAGCGCTCTTACACGCCTCAGGACGTGTCTAAGCCTGACTCTGGCCTCACCCCGGACGTGGAATGGTATCTCTACAAGCAGATCTTTCCTCCTGTAGAGCGTCTTTGTGCAAACATCTCTGGCACAAGTACCGTGCGTTTGGCTGACTGTCTTGGTCTTGATGTACGCAAGTACAGCACCAGCAACGCATCAGGCGGTGCTACGGAGGCGGAAATTCATCCTCTCGAGAGTCAAATCGACGATGAGGTCCGATTCAAGGATGCTGTGCGACTCAACCTTCGTTGCCGATCCTGTAAATCTCCTGTGAGTTTTGATGGACTTCTTGGTAGCATCGACATTTGCTCGCCTGCTGGTATAAAATGTAGCTGTGGGCAGTCACTGTCTACCTTCTCTATCATGATGCAGCTAGAACATCAGATTCGACAGCAGACCTCCAAGTACTATGAAGGTTGGCTCATATGCGACGATCAAGCTTGTGGCAACCGCACTAGACAGATGAGTGTATATGGCTCTCGGTGCATAGGGCCTAATGGTCGTGCTCATGGTTGCATGGGCCGAATGCATTATGAGTACACCGAAAAGATGATCTACAATCAGTTGTTGTACTATTCGACATTATTCGATGTGGAGAAGGCGAAGAGCAATGCAAAAGGGACAGACAAAGGCAAGAAATCCCCAGTACTTTCATGGCAATGTGACTAATTCTCTTTCAGAACGTGTAGTAGCGCTCGCGGAACATAATCGCGAAAGATTTGGTACCTTGAAAGGGATGGTGAGCAAGTACTTGGATAAATGTGGTCGACAATGGGTTGCAATGGATAGCTTGTTTGGTAAGCTGGGATTCAATTCATGAGTGAGCATTAATTATAATGGGCGTTAAGGTATGGTCAGGCGTTAGAGGATATCATGGTTATGTATATTGCTGATCAAGGGGGAAAATACCTCACAAAACTTACCATGTAACTATATGAGTATGAACGATGAATTGTGAGGTTTTTCTTCAAATTCTGTTTCTGTCCAACCATCTCTTTTTTAATTTGGTAAGACAAGCGTCGGATTCTTAATGCGGAAAGTTATCTTTGTCAAAACGGTTTACCGTGTGCCATTCAGTTCTATCCAATGTTTCGATGCTCGAGTGCTTAGGAAGATTGCCAAATTATATTCATCTGTATTCACCGCTTTACTAAAGGTACGTCATGAAATTCTGCCGGCACAAAAAATGCCATCGCTTCCCGCCTTTAACAAAGTATCATTTCCCATCAACTTTTCAAACCAAAGCGATTCCGCTGATATATTTATCGTTCTTCCACATTAGTTGCAATAAAAGTCGCCAAGATGGTGAACATCACTGACAAGATCAAGGAGATTGAAGATGAGATGAGAAGGACCCAAAGTCAGTGCTCTACACCCTGGCCCACATCTTGCAATCGCTAACGTCAATTCAGAAAATAAGGCCACTGGTAAGAGAGATACCATCTACACGTGATCAGATCTAATTTTCCCGTTAGAGTATCATTTGGGTCTATTGAAGGGGTGAGTATCATCCACTTATCTTTCCATTCATCACTTACTGACAAGTTCCTAGAAAACTTGCCCGCTACCGTGCACAACTACTCGAGCCCGGCCCAGGCGCAGGATCCGGCGGCGGCGCTGGTTTTGATGTGTCCAAATCCGGAGACGCACGTATAGCGCTCGTTGGCTTCCCTTCGGTAGGAAAGTCAACCTTCCTTTCCAAGATCACCAAGACCAAGTCTGAGGTCGCGGCCTACTCTTTCACTACTTTGACTGCCATTCCCGGGGTGCTGGAGTATGGCGGTGCGGAGATCCAGATCTTGGATTTGCCTGGTATCATCGAAGGGGCGTCAGAGGGGAAGGGAAGGGGAAGACAGGTGATTAGTGCAGCGAAGACGAGTGATTTGATCTTGATGGTGCTGGATGCCACGAAAAAGGCAGAGCAGAGGGCGTTGCTGGAGGCGGAATTGGAGGCTGTTGGGATCAGATTGAACCGGGAGCCACCGTATGTATTCTTTGATTCTAATTCTTGATTCTAATTCTGGAAAGGAGCCGAGACTGATGAGAGCAGCAACATCTACCTCAAGCCAAAGATGGCTGGCGGTATGAAAATCACGTTCCAGAACCCGCCCAAGAATATCGATCAAAAGATGGTCTATAATATATTGCGCGATTACAAGATCCTAAACTGCGAGGTGCTCGTACGAGACGAGAACGTGACGGTGGACGACTTCATCGACGTGATAATGAAAGACCATAGAAAGTACATCAAATGCTTATACGTCTACAACAAGATCGACAGCGTATCTCTCGATTTCCTCGACAAGCTTGCCCGCGAACCGCAAACTGTGGTCATGAGCTGCGAGTTGGATCTGGGGATCCAGGATGTGGTGGAGCGGTGCTGGAAGGAGCTGAATCTGATGCGGATCTATACGAAGAGAAAGGGGGTTGATCCGGATTTTAACGAGGCGCTCATCGTGAGAAGTAATAGCACGATTGAGGATGTTTGTGATCAGATCCATAGAACGCTGAAGGATACATTTAAATATGCGTTAGTATGGGGCGCGAGTGCGAGACATGTGCCGCAGCGGGTAGGGTTAGGGCATATGGTTGCCGATGAGGATGTGGTTAGTATAGTCTCGAACTGGAGGGCATGAGACCTACTTTCTGAAGATTTGGGGAGTTTGGCGTTCGGCGGCACATATCACGGTCTCAAATGCATATACAAAAACCAAAGCTCGTCAAAACATCGATTCTGCCAGACCCTATGGTTGTGTATCATGAAATTTGTAATAAAAGAGTTCCTTCCATGTTGTCACAAGAACTCCGGTACCCCATGTAACATTTATTCTCTCCAAGCCATCATTATACCCAATGCCTTATCGAGATGAAGTAACGATATGCCATGCCGAATGTAGTCGTAACTTTTGTGTGGATTTAAGAAGGAAGCCCGTAGTTGAAAGATCATCGCGTCGTCATTACTGCGGTCTCGTTAGAGTTGCCTTGGGAAGCAGGTGTATGAAGTGGCATACATCTTATCTTACACCCTCACCAAGATGACTGTTCATTGTGCGCCGTCCTTCTTCTCCTCCTTAGGAATCGAGTTGCCAAACATGGGCGCACCATTTCCAAGGTTCTTGGAGGATGTCTTTGCGAAGAGAGACTTGGGCTTAGCCCTATGCGCGCCACTCGTTAGCATTTTCCCCTGAGCTTTAATAACAGCATAGAGGCGGGGCAGTCGAATACATACTTTCCGACCTGCTTATTGCGATAAGCGCTGAGCTTCTGGGTGCAAGGACTCTGGATGCTATCCGAAGGCGAGATGTACAGTTGCTTGCCCCTAGCATCGTTAGCAGCGTTCTCGTCTGGAAGACCCCGCGAGCCGTAACAAGTCACGTACTGTCCCTCGTCTAGCTTGGATTGCAACACCTGACGGTGGTATTCCATGCTCTTGACCTCCTTTCCCTCTCCTGGCTGCTGCGCAGCTGTGGTAGCATTAACGTCCTTGTCAGCGAGAACTCCGGACATGATGAAGTATGTTGAAGGTTTCGGAAAGGCGATAGCAAAGTTTGTATTTCTGGCGGAAAAAGGGTAGTGAAGCGGTAATTCTGGTGAAGATGTAGTGAAGTTTGTATTCTTGCGATGAGAGTGAGGAGAGTTGGAGGAGCAGTAGAGGGTTCACTTGTGTTTTTGTAGTATCAGGAATGTGGTGTGGAGTGAAGTCTTCGCTGACGCCTGTTGTTGACGAATGGACGTTTTTGGCCATGGCAACGGCGGAGCAACCGAAAATTTTGGTCCCACCCCTGAATCACAACTGAAGGCTCACCTCCTCCAATCAATTTTCCAAGCAGCACTCATGTTCGCCAAAACAAAGAAGATGTGGATTTTTATGAATTTGCAATGCTAGTGTGCGTACTCATGGGGCAATTCGACATTGAGTATTATGGATTGGAAAATTTCCCTTTTTATTGAAGTAACTCTCCCACTTTAATAAATCAGACATCTCTAGCAGTGTTGATATGAGAGTGGAGGAATTCATGGCTTTCTAACTAGAAGGAATTGGATCTAACCATTCTATCTATGATAAGCGATCAGTCTTTCCATGTTCTCAGAACCACAATCACAATCGTTCTATTTCCATCATAACCCAAGGTGGAGCTTTGTAAGAGAGTTTGAGTGTCTCAAGGGTTGTGAGTCATTCATTGCTGGCCTCGATGCATAGCAAGCATATGGACCAGGTCGAGGTTGCCTAATGAACAGTGTCGCCCAATGGAGATGAAGCGATGGTGCGTGATACCAAAACCTGAAGTGTGAGGCTCAATTGTTTCGAAATGGTCTTCCGTTGATCAAAACCATTCTGATTGTCAATGCACTTCAAGGCAGCTGGATTTAACCACGTACCAAAGTAGAACAAGAAAATTTGATATCTTGATGCCATTGACTTTCTTCATTTTGAGATAGGATACAATCTAGAACTACAACTTTGATCTTGATTTGATCTGTCCTCCTAATTCATTCGCCTTAGCATTGATCCCGTAATACTCGAACAACTGTCTCGAGGCTGCCTCTTGATTCTTAATCAACGTCGTGACAGCGGATCCTCTCTTGTTCTCGTTCTTCCCCATCTGCTGCAAATGGACCTCATCAGGTCCATCTGCCAATCTCAAAGTCCGGATTTGCGCCCACATACTTGCCAAAGGAGTATCTTGAGAGACACCAGCACCACCAAAAGCTTGCACAGCACGGTCGATGACCGTCAAAGTCATAGTAGGTACTAAGACTTTCGCTTGTGCAATCTCTTTCAGAGCGCTTTTAGCTCCGCCGATATCAATCTTGATAGCTGCGTTAAGAACAATGAGACGTGCTGCATCGATCTCAAGACGGGATTTGGCAACCCATTCGAGGATCACGCCATGCTCCTTTAATTGCTTACCGAAAGGGGTCTTAATTGGGTCATTGATACGCATCAACATCCAGTCCAAGGCCCTCTCAGCCTATAAATTGTTAGAAATCTATGTTCATTAAGAGGCACGGAGCTCTACATACGGCACCAATAGAGCGCATAGCGTGGTGAATACGTCCCGGGCCCAGACGACCTTGAATGATTTCAAAGCCGCGACCCGGCCCAAGGACAATATTGCTTGCGGGGACCCGAACATTCTTGAATGTCAAGTGGCCATGGCCATGAGGAGCGTCGTCGTAACCATAGACTGATAACATCCTGTTGATAGTAATACCTGGAGTATTTGCTGGTACTAAAATAACAGATTGTTGTTTGTAAGCGTCCTTATTTCCAGGATCGCTCTTGGCCATAACAATGTAAACTTTGCATCTTGGGTCACCAGCACCGCTTGACCACCATTTCTATGTCACGTCAGATTGGAATGCTAGCGTTCTTCCGATATTACTCACGTCGCCATTCAATACGTAATCATTGCCATCCTTTACCATAGACAACTTGATATTCGTAGCATCTGAGGAAGCAATATCTGGCTCCGTCATCAAGAACGCGGAACGAATCTCTCCATCCATCAAAGGCTTCAACCACTGCTTCTTCTGTGCCTCATTTCCATACTTCGCCAATACTTCCATATTTCCTGTATCTGGCGCGGCGCAATTGCAAGCCTCAGATGCCACCCTTGACTTGCCGAGGTGCTCCGCCATTAATCCATACTCGAGATTTGTGAAACCAGGAGACTCCTTATAATGTCCCTTGGGAAGGAACATGTTCCATAAACCTAGCTTCCTGGCCTCTGCTTTCAGGTCATCGACGATCTTGGGATGGTGATCCCATCGCGCGGCTCCTTCACCAATTTGTGCTGCGAGGATGGGGTCGGCTCTAGAGATGGTCATGAGTAGTCTGTTCTCTGCAGAATCGTATTGGAGGGATAGGACTCACGGTATACATTTCTCCTCGACAAACTTCTTCACGATATCCAGAGTCCTCCTTGCATTCTCACTAACTCTGTTCTCGGCCTTGAAGCTTTGTTAGCAAGTTGGTAGTGAGGGTCGTGGAAAGCTTCAAACCTACGATGATAGGTATTTTGTCAGACATCTTTTAACAACTTCAACTATATTTCAAGGGATGGCTTATGAGATCACAAAATGACGAGTGAGAGATTCAATTGAGAAAAAGAATAGCAGATTATAAAGGATTTATGGTGGTTGATGTAGGATGTTCGTGCTCTAGCTCAAGTTCCCCCCAGATTTCTCCACAACCGCTTAACTCGGACTCGGTTCCTTTCGAAGCAACCGAGGCTCATGCCATTCAACCAATGAACGATGACGGTACTTGCTTGACCACCCTCAATCGACTGATTTCAGAAACACGCCTGATGCGGCTTGAGAGGGGTTTGTTCTTGGGTGGCTGACCTTATTGACCAAGCAATTAAAAAAACAATCTTTTATTACTAGTCATGTACTATTGCTAGAATTGCTGTATGCCTCGAGCCGAGGCTAAGGAATTCACTGGAACTCGAACCGATAGATATCACCATTACTGGTACCATAACAGAGAGACTGGCTCAGGTGGATGAATGCTTGGTCCACACTATTTTTGGACGCATTTTGCTATTTAGTCTAGCAAATACTTGGGGGTATTCTTCCACGCCCGCATGCCTTTCCCGTTACATGCTATGGCCAGGCGATAGATATGATGATGCATTGCTATAACCGGCGCCTTAACTCCTCCGATCTCCGTCTATAAAGCCTTCTGGCTGTAGAATACCCTCAGCAGCTTTTCGTGAACACATACCAGCCCAGCCACACCATCCATCAATCAATCAATCAGCAAAATAATCAGCTCGCCTCTTCCCATTGCCCTTGGTGCCATGCTTAAAGTGCTTTTTGCTCGTCAGCATCTTCATATCATTGGGATCCATATCCTTCTCCAGCGCAAGCATAGTTTTCTGTTTCCGCCCTGAAAGTTGCTTTCCGTTAGTAGTGTTTTGTTGCGAGTATTTATGGTTGAACGGCATTCGGAGATGTGCTGAGTTTCCTTGGCCCCGTGCGAAGAAGGCTCCATCAAGTTTCTTGGATTTAGGACCCTCTAGTGAGATCATATCGGAATCTGCTATAGAGGCTTGATCATCGGTGCTCGCCTCTGTGGCAGCCAAAGCAAATCGTCTTTTCTCAGGAAGATGTTCCTCGTCGTAAAGCTCCTGGTTGAACTCAAGAGGGTCTATATCATCCAAGGGAGGCGGGTGACAGAACAAAAGCTTGCCGTTTACGTAGTCTTTCAGGATATATCTAGCCGCTCTGGATTCATCAGGTTGACCTTGGCCGGTCCTTGTGAAGCCTCTAGCTTTGGCATAAGCCGATAACAACTCTTCAGCCGTTGGGACTCCAGTACCGCCCTCTTCAAGAGGCCGCGTGACAATCTTCATTCCGTACACAGCTTCTAGGAAGAATTGAGGAATGCGAGAGGCTACCAGCCCAGCTGGTCCAGTAAATTCTCGAAGTTGGTCGATTGGCAGGACGCCATTACAAACGAGGTCCGCCTTGGTATTTGCAAAATTTGGAAACACAAGACCAGGACAATCCACTAGCATGACTTTTTCGCTTAGTTGAATTGTCTGAAAATGTTTTGTTTTTCCAGGTGTCGAAGACACAGAAACCTTTTTCGCTCCGATCAAAGCATTGATGGTTGAAGATTTCCCAACATTAGGATATCCTACTAAACCAATTTGTGTCCTTCTAGGCTTGTTGGATTCAGTATCTGGGAGTGTCAGCACAGTTCTGAATGCTAGAACCTTCATATACCTTCATGTTGCGGTGCATTCTTTAAAAACAAGGACTCCAATTCATCAACGGACAAGATTCTCGTTTTGGTGTCCTCCGATTCATCGTCATCCGGGGCCGTCTCGCTATCGCTGACTCTGAGATTCTTTGCCTCCTTTGATAAATCGACCTCTTCGTCCTCTACTGAGTCTGTGTCTTGTAGATCACGGTTCTCATTCAACTCTTTTGCCAAGCTAGCTGAGAAAAACTTGTACTTGATGCCGGCTGTCTCGAAATAATCTGCCCAAGTTTTCCTTTGCTCCTCCGTCAACATATCCGCTTTATTTACCAACAACAAATTCTCCTTCCTCGCATCGACATGCTTGACATATCTCTCCAAGTCTTCCGAGCGAAAAAGTAGAGGGTTTCGGGCATCAACTATTTGTACGACTAAGTCAGATCTTTCAATAACTCTCCACAGCTGCCGCCAAACTTCCAGATTTCTTTCAAATGGGGTCATGAGTAAGTCGTTGTTCTCCTGTAGTTCTGCCAGACCTCTTCTCCACTCTAGCATGCTTTCTCTTTCCATTCGGTCAAGCTGTTCAGGTGTGGTGCCTGAATCCCATTGTGGTCTTCTTGGAACCGTAAGCCTATCCCTATGTGCTTTTTGTTTTCCTACGGCAGCTCGCTCCTCAGCTGCTGACAAAAGATACGGATTCTTCTGGTCGGTATGTATGATCTTGACATTATTCATCTTTTCTGCCGTAAAGTCCGTACCAGCTAGCTCTGCGGTGGCTAAAAATTCGTCGAGGGCAGCCTGTTCCGTGACTGATCGCATCTTGACCCAACTAGCTTCTTGTCTCTCATTCGTGACATAGGTCTCGCCAGTGTCTTTTTGGACTCTCTGAATTCCAGTAGCTGTGATCTTCTTTCTATCAGCACCTTTTCCTTTGCCAAAACGATCGTTCATAAGACTATTGCCTAGCCCGACAGCATTCTTCGACTTTGCCAAAACCATCTTGGCTTATAAATTCCGTGATCAGTAGTATCCTCAGTCGTTTATGTTATATTCAGGGTCTTCAAAAGTCTAGAATGGGTATATTTGTCTGATCTTTCGTGGATATGAATATATGTGGTTGTCGGAGGGGTTGATTATAGAGCAAAGGCAAATTTCAGTGACGGAATTTTGCAGGGGGTGGCCGCTTGACCCCTCGACCCCACCAAAAATTAATTTTTGGCCCAGCCACAATGAGACTTCCATTTAACATCGTAGTTTAATATGTGCACTCGAGAACTTGGCCTTATAAATCTGCAAAATGGCACCATCAAAGGGATGGATCAATAAGAAAGAAGCGCAGCATTTCACTGTTGTGCATCGTCCTCAAAATGATCCACTGATTCACGACGAATCGGCGCCTGCAGTGGTGCTCAATCCGACAGCCTTTCCCAATGCCAAAAAAGTCAAAAAGCTTGACGACCTAGAGTCTGAACTTGGTTCTGAAGTGGCAGATGTCAGGGACAATGAAGGAGAAGCGGCAAATCATGGCATATACTTCGATGATACCGAGTACGATTACATGCAACATATGAGGGACCTGGGCCAATCTTCTGGATCATACTGGGTGAAAGCTGAGACGAAAGATAAGGGCAAGGGGAAGGGGAAGGGGAAGCAATCTCTCGAGGATGCCCTGAGGAATTCCACTCTTGAAGATAAGGCGGAAGCGCTGCTCGATGAAGAGATACTTCCATCCAAGAACTTGCGCAAAGTGACATATCAAGCACAGCAAGATGTGCCAGATATATTAGCTGGTTTCCAACCAGATATGGACCCAAGGATAAGAGAGGTTCTTGAGGCTCTAGAAGACGAAGCATATGTTGATGACGAAGAGGATATATTCGGAGAGCTTGCAAAGGATAAGCAGGAGATCGATGAGGAAGAGTTCGAACAGGGTTTCTGGGACGAAGATGATCAGGGCTGGGAATCGGATGCCACCGCAAAACCTACAAATGAGTACAAACAAGCCCCTGTACTTCCAGGTGTTCATTTCAAGGATGATGAACGAGAAGATCATGGAGATGGCGAATGGATGGAACAATTCAGCAAATTTAAGAAAGACCAAAAATCTAAGATTACGCCAATGGCCCAATCTCAATCAGGAATCGAATCCTCTCTCATGACAACCACAACGAATGGTGGCAGGAGAAAGAAACGCAAAGGAGCGTTGACAAATCCCTCGGCGTATTCTATGACATCCTCATCCATGTTCCGAACAGAGGGTTTATCTACACTAGACGCTAGATTCGAGAAGCTCGAAGAGCAGTATAATGAGGATATGGATGATATGGTTTCCCTGTCAGCTGCCTCATCGACGTCTAGTGTACAAGGTCCACTGAGAGCTGACTTCGATAACATCTTGGATGATTTCTTGGGTAACTACTCTATGAGTGGTAAAAAGAATGTCAAAAAGGGCAAATATCAGACTGGAATGGAGCAATTGGATGAGGTCAGGCGGGGGCTGGGCCCTGCAAGATTTCGCACACGCAAGGCATGATGGTACATAAAATGGCATCTTATGGATGGGCCAGGGTAGCACCTAAGGCGTTTCGTGAGGTCGATATCAGGTAAAGGATTTGAAGGCTGCAATCAGGTGTATATGGCGTACAAGAAAGTGTGGGATTGCGGTAATGGCATAGATACGCGATTCCTCTGAATGCACAGAACAAAAAAGCATTACTCCATTATCAATGACATATGATACTCAACCGGAAGCACGTATAAAAGGCAAACTGTCACGAATCTAGCAATGCTTGAAGACCAAGCTTTGAATCCTTGACAATTCATATCTCCGTGCCAGTTCTTGTTGGAAAGCTGACTGCCAGGCGTAGTAGATCTTGAGTATATGCGCATTGAGGATACAATAAGAACCTTGCATATTGGGAGTTACAAGGTTGAGATGTTGTATCCTCTTATGATGCTAGGGATACTGTGCAGTTGGCACCGGTCGAAATCGACGAGCCATTTCTATATCGTGCCCCATGACAGCAGTAGTCAAGATGCAAGATTGTCAATCATCATGGCACCTCCTCCTGAATAACCCTGTGCTCTGTTATCTTTCAAGAAAACTTATTCTTTCGACGTCAATATGCAGGCTTATAATTGCTCCGGCATGTTGCATTACAATTGAGTGGGAGTCCCAGATTTCGAGGATGTCTAGTCTTGTCAATCAACCAGGCTGGAAATGGCTGGCTAGTTCAATTGAGGACCCACTTCCAGCTTGAGCCTCGCCTTTCACCTTGTCGCAAAACGACAATAATAAGACATTCTTCGCCTTCACCTTCACCTTTACCTTAGGGTGTACCTTTTCCCTCTAAATCTTCTCTTCTAATTCCTCATCATGTCTTCCTACAACATCAACGTCAACAGATATGCCACGGCGACCCTCTGAGGATCGCGCGCTGCGCCATCATCAACAAAGCGAATCACATTTCCCAAGACGAGTACGAATCGAAAATCTAACAACTCGAGGAGCTGCTACCTCCTCCCGTGAGTCCCATACCTCAAATGGATGCGCTGAGAGATTACGAGGCAAGACAAACACTGCCTCTACGGTCACTCGCGCTTCCCATTCAAAGTCTGACCTCAATTCCCTCTATCCAGATAATAGATTTGTCCCTGATCAAACTAGGAGCTCAAGGAGCACAACCTCTTCCCACCGCAATCGATCCCCACAGCAAGCTACCCGAATCAAAAGAAGTAGTGGCGTTCTCTCGACTCTCTCGAACAAATCCGAGCACTTCCCACACAATCAATCCTGACGTCGAGGCATTCGAATCAAGCAGGGCAGCAGCGTTACCTCGAATCTGTTGGACGAATCCGAGCCTATGGACATTGACCGGCCATCTCACTTCAATGTTCCATCGGCTATAGTACAAACAAATATGGGATTGTTCGGTGCGCCGTCTCAGCCAAGTGCTCCCTCCCAGGCAAACCCCTTCGCTACTACCTCTCCATTCGGCAATTCCTCTCCTTTCGGCGCCGCCTCTTCTTCTTTTGGTGCGCCTTCCAACCCTTTCGCAACTTCTCGACCACAAGGCCCTCCTATAAACCCTTTTGCACGCCATCAGAGCTCACAAAATGGCGTTTTCTCACCAGCGACTACCTCCTCACCAGCGCCGAAGAGTGCGATGAAAAGTGCCAAATCCACCCCTAATCCTACGAGAGAAGTCAGATTCTCATCCAATCCTATGGCACCTCCACTACCGGATACACTCGCCTTGAAAATAGACCGGACTCTTCAAAAAGATGGGCTTGTTGCACCCGCGTGGCCAAAAGATCCTGGAGATCCCAAGCAGAAGGGTGCTATGGAGAAACTTTGGCACGATACGAAGGCATACCGAAGTAACGTTCGCGAAGCCCTTATTCGTGTCAACCTCATTGATGAGATGGATATACAAAAGAACATTGAAGATGCTATCGAGTTTAAGGGGACATGTGAGGATATGTGCCCTGAATTTGAAAAGATCACAAGGATCATGGAATCCAACGTCCAAAACCCCGAAAAGGAAACAGCTCCTAATGGCTCTTTGCAGCCTTGCCCAGAGAAAATGGTAAAACAAATGGCTAGAGCAGCTGCAGGCCAGGAGAATCCCTTGCCGATGGATGTGAGATCGCCAGCAGCCTTAAAACGGACTCTTGACTATCTAGTCAACACTGTTTTAGGCCATGAGGAAGGCAAACTGCCGGCGGTGCATGGTTTCTTATGGGATAGAACTCGTGCCATTCGACGAGACTTCTCCTTCCAGGCTAAAAGCATGAGTAAAACTGATCTTTTAGACTATGTTTACTGCCTTGAGCAGATCACCAGATTCCATGTCATCGCCCTCCATCAAATGTCGCATCCGGATGTTACGCATGAGGGCTTCTCGGAACAACAGGAAATTGAGCAACTCAAAAAAACTATGTTATCACTCAAAGAAGCATACGAAGATTGCAATGATAGGGACATCGTATGCGAAAATGAGGCAGAGTTCAGAGCATATTATGCCTTGCTCAACTGCCATGATCCAATTGCTCTCGAAACGGTTCAGAGCTGGGGCTATGACTTATACGAGGCGTCCGAGGAAGTCCAACTTGCTATTATGCTGGTTGAGACACTACAAAATATTTGGGATCCGTTTGGCCCGCTGAAACCTGAGTCTCAAGCAGATGTCGCTCAAAACGCGTTCTCCAAATATTTCTTGATCCTGAATGATCCCTCTGTTTCATATACGCTTGCTTGCTTTGCAGAAATTCATTTCAACCGTATCCGAAAGGCTGCCTTCAAGACGATCCTCTCTTCTTTCAGCAAGCCAGCTCAAGCTAAAGACTGGACTCTCGCGGAGTTGAATCAATATCTTAGATTTGACAACGAGGAAGATGTTATTGAGTTTGGTGAGGCCTACGGTTTAGCGTTCGACGAATCTAGCGGTCAGACTCACTTGACGTATATAAGAGGAGCCGAAGTCTCTGAGCCTTTCCCACCATTGAGACAGGGCTATTCTTATTCCATGGTTGAGAGGAAGCGAGGAGATCATTCCTTGCCACATGTTATCCATAAAACAGTCTATGCTGGCGGGAACGAACTTGAGTCTGCTGATACTCCCTTGGACTTTGGAATGCATGGCTCCGAGGATCACTTGTCTGGTCCCCTGGATCATCCCGTCTTTGCACCTAGTAGTAATTTCAATACAATTCGTGCTACAATGGGCGGGATGACACCCAGTTCTAGCTTGCAAGACAATCATCTAATTAAGGAGAGCAATCGAGCCCCAGTAGCCGATGCAAGATCAGCACATACGCAGCAGGAGCCGGCTAGTTTGTTGCAGCCAATATTTTCCCTCGACAATGGTAACACGACATCCCCTGTAGGGCCGACAACTGAGCCTGTTCCTCCAGTTCCCGCCGTTTCATTTGTGCCAAATGACGTCCCTTTGGCTGTATCAAGCCAACCAAGTCGGCCATTGTTCTCTTTCGTTAGTCCCGTGAGTGATCCGAAAGGAACAGGTCCTATCGCTTCGAGAGTACCAACTGCTCAGAATACATCATTCAACAGTCTTGCACCTCCTACAAATGGCATTGGTTTGGCGTCGATGAACCCCTTTCCTCCTACAACTGCGATTAATTTTTCGCCTTCTACAAGTGATAATGGATTCGCACTCACTACAAATGTCTCCGCCCCTACAAGTACCTTCGCTTCCGCGCCGTCCACAATCGCTCTCTCTCCCACATTGGCTCTACCGTCGTTCAAAACAGATTCTCCAACTCAACGAAACGGCTTTGCCAGACAGAAATCCATTGGCCAGGATGCACAACTACATAGCTCAGATCAAGCAGCCTTTCCACCTTCGAGTGCTAAAATAGTCTCAGAAAATATTGAACCTACCTCAACGCCAAAAGCTAACCGCCGCGGGGTTCAACTTGATGGCTTCTCTAATTGGATGTTTCATGGCGAAGATGGCCTCCTAGAACACTTCATATTTGCGCAGGTCGCGCAAGCAGTTATGGACGGATACCAAGAAATAGTCAAAGAGGATTCAATAGAAGCTGCCCGGAAGAAGGATGAGTCGGACCGCCAGGAAGCAGACTCGTATAGATATCTCTCACTAGCAACCAAGTACTTCAGTAAGTGGCGCGTCACCACCAGAAATAGCTACCTGCGTCGAAGAGGAAGAGAAGCACGAAAGGCTAGGGCGGAGATGGCAAAAAACATTGCTGCAGCCAAAGCAGCCAAGGCCGCGAATGTTGTTGAGGACTTCAAAGCTTCTAAGAGTAGCTATCGAGATCTGAACAATTCTAGACGGGCTAGTCTTGAAAGCCTCCTTGGTGCGACTGGAGTCTTGAATGGAGTGCATGATCCTGCTCAGGAGATTAAGTCTATCGTACAAGGGAAGCAGTCGCAAGTAAGTGGCAAGCGACGGAGATCTGAACATGCTCTTAAGGATCCGAACAGTCGGTCCCCAATCAGCAAGACATCTAGTATCAGCAAACACAAGCGAGGCAGATCAGATGACCCATTTCGTAGGTCACTACTGTCAGATCCTTCATTCACAAGCGGTGAATCAAGGTATACATCAAAGTATGATGAGATTGACGATTCTCGGCCATCATATAATGGAGTCCAAACGGACTATTTTCGTTTACAAGCTAGGGGTATACATACCATGGCGGATGGACGACCAATGGCGGCTTCTGCACTAAGCATCTTGAAGAAGAGGCGCTCGTTTGAGGAAACGACAAGGTCGCCATCGCCAAAACTGCCTACACCCCCTGAGGACATTCAAGTGCTGAAGTCCCGGGCCAAGGCAATATCAGAGGGAGCAAGGACATCAGACGAAAAGAAGCGGAAAGGCTCCGTAGATGTGGATGACGAGGAGCTATTTGCACGGGCGAAGAGAGTAAGAGAGCAATTAGAGCAGGATGAGGAGTGGTACAGAAAACAAGTTCGAAAATTGTCTGCAAGCGTGGAAATGTCGAGCGAGCGTTACTCATGAATGACCATGGAAACTGTATATGAAGGTGGATTTTTACACGGAGTTGCAGAGATGACAAAAAGATATGCATTGACACGGCGTTGGAGATACCCAATGGACCCTTAGCCAGAAGAGGTCATTACAGACACACAAGTCTGCTTGGAATGAATTGTGCTATAAGTATAACTCCATATGCATTAGATGTTGGTGACAGTAAAATATTCATCTTGATTACTTCCATGACTTGCTTTAGTAGGTGGTTCTAGTCTTGAAAAGAAGGCAACACTTGAATACCAGAACTACGAATATTGTCCTGTACTGTCGCTTCTGCCCCATCCTCGCCTGTTCCTTCAAAATAGTGACCACCTTTCGATGTCTCGTCTCGTGATTAGTTGCGAAGGTTAGAAGCAATGACGAGGGCAATGTCACATGGTAGGCAGGTTATTACGCTTCTTGGCTATAGGATTCCAATCTCTCAGGCTGCTTTTGAGGTCTCAAATAGGATGCAAGCTTGCAGCCCTCAATCATGTCGAATATGTGTTTGGGGGTATCCAACACTTAGGTCACATTCAGAGCCTGCGAAATAGGAAAATGCCGTAAGTTGCCACGTTCAGAAGATGCTATTTGTGAAGTGTATCTTGCAATGACACATTATCCTACAATAAAACTCCTTTTTGCCGGCCCTATACAAGCAAACGCCAAAGAAAACCATATGCACAATCCAAGCCACGCGACTAGCGTAATATCCAGTAGATCTATTCGCTGTCATCGCTCGCCTCGGCCTTCTTCCCTTCCTTCTTGGCTTTCTTCTCCTTTTTCTCTTTCTTCTTGCGCTTGCGCTCGGCTTTCTCCTCAGCCGTTTCACCCTCATGGCGTTTACGCTTTTTCGAGTCATCAGGTGTGGATTCAGAAGCAGGCTCAACAGCCGGGGTGGCAGGCGCCGCTTCTACGTCAGCCTTGGGGGTGGTTTCCGCGACTGCGGTGGCGCTGGTGCCTTCTAGAGGTGCATTGAGGTCTTTGTACTCATTCAACCACTTCGCGGGTGTAGCTTCATTGGGACGGCCGTACTTATCGAGCTTGCCTTCGGATTTCATTTTCTTCTTCTCCAAGGCGGTGTTTCCGAGTCCCCAGCGCTTGGGGTAGAGATCACGTTCCATGATGCAACGCTTGACCTTTGCAACGGTTCCGTGGTCGCATGTTGCGAGCTCAACCGTTGACATTTGCGCAATAGCTAGAGCAATAGCCTCTCCCTTAGTGGTAATGAGGACAACCTCCTCGTGAACCTCTATATCAGCCTCTGGGAAGTAGTATTAGCATCTTTGAAATATAAAGATTCGAGATTTCAACATACCATATCTCAACAAACCCGGAATCATCAGCTTGGCACCATAGCATACTGCATTGACTGCGCTGTCCTTGACCACAATTCGCTTGTATGTAGTGAGGAGCGTCTCCAGAGGGGAAATAACCTTTCTTAGATATGACTCGTCGCGGGTATTATCTTGCATCCATTGTGCATCCAACACATCATGGAGTGTGACCATATTCTTCTGCTCATCCATAGCACCACTTCGTACTCTTCGCAGCTCCTGCATGTGTGCTCCAACTCCCAACATCAATCCCATGTGTACGCAAAGTGTACGAATGTAAGTTCCTGCTTCACAGCTGACCCAGAAAACACCCAAATGTCTTTCGTTATCGAACTCGTACACCTTGCTCTCGTGGATCGTTCGGATACGCAATTGACGCTTCACAGCTGAAATCAACGGAGGACGTTGGAAAAGAGCGCCAGTCAAGGTCTCAAGAGCTCGCGCAAATTGTGCCTCGCCGCCTGGAATCTTATCATGTAATCTGATGACGCAGACATACTCCTTTCCCGCTCCTTGTTGCGATTTGACTAGTCTGGTGGCTCGGTCAATGCAGACAATTAAGCATCCTGTAACCTTTGGATCGAGGGTACCACTGTGACCAGTCTTCTCAACTCTGTGTACATTGTCAGTAAAGTAAATCGCAGCTCCAGCAATCAAATCCTACCTCAAAATACGCTTGACCCATGCGACAACTTCGTGACTTGAGGGATTCGACGGCTTGTCAAGATTGATAACTCCAGAACTAATGTACGACTTGAGATCTCGCGAGAGGGGTGCGCAACCATTTGGGATAGGTGTAAAATGGGCAGTTCTGACAAGCACTGTACACCTAAGTCAGCGTGACTTTCACCATAATTTGAATTGGAGCTATACAATTGTTGTAATTTTTCAAGAGGAGCGGCCACTCGCTGCTATCGACTGGTGGAGCTACAGCCTCAGGCTTGATGCTGTAATCCACCTCTTGTTTTGCTACAACCACTGCCATTTTGAAAATTGGCGATATGTGTAGCTCTTTCCTTTAATTTTGGCGTGCAGATATAGAAATTTGGTCGAGGTCAATTTCGAAGTTCTCGACGAACCAAAATTTTGTCGCTAACGTCGGGGCGGGGGAACTAAATTGCGGCTGGTGGTGTGGAGATGTTGTGTATTGTAACCACGTGACCAGAGCTTGAATTTACTTCATCGTTATGGGAGACATCTCGTCCCTCATGCAGATAAAAACCCCAAATCAGATTCGACTGTTCTCGTTGACAGCGTGCTTAGAATACCTGGCTGGTATGAGGACCTGCGCCTTGTGTGCATAAAGTGATCACTCATATATAAATTCAAGATGCAAGTGTATCATCAGATGAAATCCAAATTACTACAACATCTAATGGTGCGCACCAAATCAACGGGCTGTCACTATCCTAGGTGTTTTAAAATAAGCAGCTGGAATTCGTTGGGTTATGTGCAGGATACAGAGGCGATGGACATCACTATGTTTGTATGTTGCTAGTTCGCAAGAGCATGAGCCAGCTCAGCCAGGCTAGTAAATGGCAGCGATGCTGCATTGCAACCCTAAGTTAAGCTATGCCCTTCTCTAAGCAAGGCCGCTGGAAGGGATCTAACCCTCTAACGTCTGGCCCTAGAGCGTGATCTTTCTGGTCCTTCATCTTAATCATGGCAGCGATAAGGCGAGCTGGGCTAAACAAGAATCATGTTCTCTTCCATTATAAGCATCAAACCAAGAGGCAAGAGACGTGACTCTTAGAGGCAGTAGTAGCATGATGAACCCCGCCAAATCGGGTCCCGGTGCAACTATGAATCCCCTTCTCGCCTTTCCGTACCCTTGACCTCGTCTGGAAATTCGTGTTAGTCCTGTGTCCTCCATCTTTCTCGCCCCGCCAGCGAATTAATTGTAGCCGTCCAGACTCCAAACGATAACAGCACACCCGGATGGTCACCCTTCACAGATCGTCAAAGTCTTTTGCTATTCGTTTATTGTCTCCTCACTCACTATCACTCAATCATCTCCTTGTGTTAGTCTTCATCTCGGGCTTGTGAAGCGATCATAATGCTGGGCCTCCGTTCTACTTTACATCATGAGCACAAGCCATTAGTGTTCATAGGGTATGAGTTATAAGTATAGGGTGAGAAATGTACTCTTAGGTAACGTGCATGCTTTGCAATGGAGAAGAGATACACGGACAGTAGTTATGAACATTCGCTATGATCTACAACCAAGCTTTGACAAGTTCTTGATGGGACACAAATACTCCTAACGTCTAATCGTAAATGGCATAGCGCAAAGTCTTAAGACTTTCAGGATCCATTCCATATTTGCTACATCCTCAAGTATCTTATTCTTTAATATTATATAATGTATTAAGACTAGATTAGATGGGCTACTTTGCATCTTGGCAAAGCCATGTACTTTGCGTGTTTACCGGGTGGTTATAGCTCAGACGCCTTTATCGCTTTGGATTTTGTGTTATTAGGGATCCGTGGGACCACTAAACGTGCTGCAACCTCAATGCTTTTTTTACTTGCCGAAAGTAACTCGAAGGCTCATCTTACATACATCTGAACTCACCATATAAGTTAGTCTAGACAGTACATGAATGCGTTGCTTCACACGGTTTTGTTCTAATATACAAATCCAACACTAGCCACCAATTTGTATCGCATGGGTAAAGTAACGAAAACCGAGGCAAGGAATACTTCCCAACTTCATTTATATAACATAAATTTTGTGGTATGTATGACTCGAATTATAGCCCCTCAAAGCATAAGGAACATCACCTGCCGCTACAATCTTCTATCAATCCACCAAACGCTCATATCTAGCGTCGGAAATGCAAAGTCTTCGTATCTCTACCGAGGTTGAATAAACTGAACCCTTTCGCCTTAACCAGATTCAGAGATACTCGCTAAACCAGCGAGCAAGGTAGAGCTCTTTTCCACCGACGACGGAGCGGAGCCGGTACATTTTTCTGGAACGGCACTAAAGCAAGTCCGTAGAGCCTCAATACTCGGTAACCTGCGAAGCCCCTCCCGCTGGAGAGTAGGGGGTCCATGTATGGTGGGGCTTGACTTGAGTCGCACAAGGAAAGACGTGGAACAGAAGATGTTGCTGGAAATGGCTTGCAGCTGAAATAGTCCCGGAAGAAATTTTTAGCAAGGAAGACCTAGATACTTAACGGTATATGACAGATGCGACTTGCAAACTGCGGCTCAAGTATTGCAGGTTACATAAAATATAGTTCGCACACCGTGAGTACTGCTATGCACTACCGCTGTCGGGTTCTTCTTCAGATGTCGAACTTGCATCTTCTGGCTCTCGCTATTCCAGAGCGTCGAGATTGGGAAAATGATCACATCCCGAGGCCACCGTGACCCGAAATCATTTCTCATCTCTCCTGAACCTTGAGTCTGATAGCTGAGACCAGGTGCTCGGAGTCTCGGGACCTAGCAGAGTTCCAAGGATAAAGTACTTAGTAGCAGAAAGCGAACGTTGCCGAGACCAGGATCACATCGTCTAGCAAAAACTAGGCCACGAGATTTTCTTCCAGCCTCGTCGTGTGACGTCGGCCATCTGGGTTCTTTTGGATCCCGTCCCAACGGTTATGACAGGGCCCAGAAAAAAATGAGTCTATTTGGTGGGGCCAAACCGGACGTTCGGTTCGGTCGGCCAGCGAGATTTTTATCTCCGGCCAAGAAATGATCAGCCGAACCCCCCTGAAAGGAGACCTCTGTCACGTGGAGATTTGCCGAGACGATCAGTAAACAATTCGTGAGGGATAGGTGCATGTGAACTTGTTGGAAGACAGTAACAGTCTGCCTGGCTTTGATGCTACTTTGAGATGCCTGTCAACCCCATATTCAGGACTGCAGCGGGATTCCTTCAGAGGAACATCTGACTTCAGTGAAGGATCGTGGGGGAAATCCTGAAGGACGAATATGCGCTCATATGGCGGTTCTTGAAGGAACGATGTAGTGAGATCTAGAAATTAAAGGCTTATGTTTATGCAGTATAGGTCTTGCTGTGGGCATCATTGCTTGTAAGTTTACTCTAGAATTGGGGGCTTGTTCCAGTTCTTTAACAGGAAATACTTCTACTTATGGACTATGTTGTGATAAAACACAGAAGATTCCTTCGAGCATTCTTACAACACACATCGGACTAAATCTCACCGGGTTGTTGCTATCTTAAAGAGGAACAAAGTGAGATGCACTCCACAACACGAGGTAAGCATTGCATAACACCACGTGATCCACCCCCCTTTCCAGGGAACCCTAAAGCAGACAGCCCTACCTCAACGAGATCCCATACACTCAAGAAACCATACCGCCTACTCTCATATGATCTGTCTCAATCATAAACCATTTACGAGTGATCCATCGCTCACTCAACAAACATCACCAGTCCCCCACCTACCACTATCCCACTCGCATCAGCTGAGCTCATCCAACACATGCACCCATCACGGCTCCTCCATCACCCCCTTCCCACAAAATCAGAAACAAAACAAACCCCATATCTGACCAAATAATTCCCCCCTAAACACACAAAACATAACACGCAGGTAACTCTAAAGCGCGGTCGCACGACCGCGCAACTAAATAATACACATCATCCAAAGACTCAATCAGCCACGCGTCCAATCGCGTCCATCTCCGCCTACACACGTTTGCACCCCTCCATCTCAACAAAAGAAGCCCTCCTTACAGAAGAGCGGTACATGCTCGTGCATATTGACAAGACGTGCACGACCGACTACCTGATCGGGCACGAATTAACATGCGAAACATTTTAAGGGAGGGACAGAAAGGCGTCGGTGAACGGTGACTGGGTGTTAGGGGGTGTGGGCTGCCGCTGGCTGCATAGGTTGGGGACACACCGCCATGCCCATGCTCATGCCCAAGATGTGTTCCAGACGGCAACACAGCATACACAAAGACAAGCCCCCAAACCAAAGCTGTACTGTGAAGCACAGTAGGTCACAAACGGACCTGAGCGACAACACAGCTGGCGTGGTGGAAGCCTCCCTCCCCACCCCCTTCCCACCACCGCATCAAACATTCCTAAATGCAAATAATTTTGTCGATGCCCCATAACCTCCAAGCAACAAAGCATCCGTAACAAAATGCAAAGCAGAGCAAAAATAAAAATAAAAATAAAAATAAAAAAGGGGAAAAAAATTTGTGGGAAAATCTCACCTCAATTAAACAGATCGCACCCAAAAATAAACCCGTGAGATGCAGTAACCGTGCAAAATAACCCGGCAAACAAAAAAAGAGGGTTATGAGCCTCCCACCACCCTTGCCCGGCTTTTGGCCCTCGGATTCTCGCATCGCCTGGGCTCCGCGGACGGCGAAAATACTGCCGTCCATTGGCCCGTGCCGGTGAGGAGGGGAGGGGGTGGGCTTCTCGCATGGGCTCCCGGGGGGGGGGGGGGGGGTATTTTTGAACACAAAAGCGGATGCGGTGAAGGGGTGGGAGAGTGGGGCAGCAACAAGGGACCGTGGGTCAGGCACACAATTTTTTTGGAATTTTGGAATTTTGGAATTTTTTTTCGCATGGTTCTCGCATTTTCCTCTTTTGGGGCGAGGAGGGAGGAGAGGGGCCTGATGGTGGCGATGATGATGATGATTCATCGGTAGTTCCAAAAAAAAAAAAAAACACAAACACAAACACAATTCGAGGTGCGATATCCACATGACATATGACATGGATGGGTGGGGGGTTTTGTACGGTCGGTGATAAGAGATTTTTAGGGTTTTGGGGTGGTTGAGTCAGGATTTCTGGTTTTGGAGGGTTGAGTCATGGAGATGCGGGACAGAAATGATCAAGATGAAATGGAAATGAGCTTGGAATTGGAACTTTGGTATGAGTTTGTATGTGGTTTGTTATTGATGTGGCTATGTAGAAAGCTCAACCTTGCTGATTTCAAGGGAGCTGTGAAATCCTATGCTCTGCTCATGAGAGCCTATTCCTATTTGCAAAACTCCGCCAATCCATGAGTGGTGTTTTTCCTTTGCAGTCTTCCCTTTATGTATATCCCCAGCCATGATCCTGAAACCCAACCCGTGAATGTGTGAAATGAGACGTCATGTCATTGTGAAATTGCTGCGGACAAAGTGGTATTTTTGGGGGTAATAAACGCCTTGCCCAAATGCTTTTCGCTGAAGAATCGCTCAAATCGCTGAAAGTGCTGTGACTCGAAATCCAAAATACCAAAAGATACCTGCTCAATATACGCTGATTGCGGATATTAAACCGGGCGATTGCGTCCTTCGCGGGAGGTAGTAGCCCTCATCAAAGAAGGCCTGTTCTGCGGACGGTGGTATCGATGCGGCGGACTTGGAGTAGAAGCCAGTGGTAGCGATTTGTTGTCTTTCCTTCTCGGAAAAGGATGGTAAGGCATCTGAAGGTGGGGATGGAGGCATGGACTCGTCTTCTGAAGAGTCGTCGGAGTCATCATCTAATTCGGGTGGAGAGTTGGAATGTGATTGCACGAGGTGTAGTGCGAGCTCGTCCAAATCCTCCGCTCCGTCATCCTCGAATTCCTCCTCAACTTCTTCGTATGATGTAGTGATGTGTGATGGTACGCGATGTAAAGCTGCAAGGCCGGTCTCAAATTCCATCTCGTCCTCCGAGTCGTACTCGCTCTCTGAGTCTGAGGACTCAGCGTCCTCTGCCTGCCAGTCCTCCTCTGGCTCTTCGATGATGGAATCGGCCCATTGGATGTGTCGTGGCTCTTCAGTCTTGGTAGCCTTCTTAACAGATTGGTTGAACCAGCTCTCTTGCTCTTGCTCAGCTTCGGCAAGGTCAAGCATCAGAGAGTCGAGCAGGTTAGCATGTCCAACCAGAAGGCGGAGGTTGTGGTCTGCTCGAGAAGCCTCAGAAGAGAGCTTTCCTCGAGCAGTGTGAGCAAGGTAGTATGTTTGAGTAATAGACATTGCCTTTCTCTTCAAAGGGGAGACGGTGGATGAGGAGTGAGAGTGAAGCGGTGATCTGGAAAGTGTCGACATTTTGTTCTATACTGAGGATGACTCAAGGCAATCACTTTTAAACGAGGCGCCGAGAATCGGTGGGTATGTGCGGTAGGCTACCGAGTAGGGGTTCGGTATGGCTTTCTGATGGTGAAATCGATGTTGTGATTCCAAGAAGTGATGGCTTGCTATGAAGGATGTATGAATATTGTTTAGAGTGTGGAGTGTGTCTATTGTTGGGTATGAGTGTGAGCTTTGTTGTTGATGATTGATGAGAAAGACTGAATCCTGAGGTGGATGCTGCGAGGTCTTTGTATACAGCTGATTCCTCTTGAGCCGGAACGGACGTGTCGGTCTTACCAAGGCGTCAAAGAACAGGGCTGATTAACTAAGCTCCGTAAAATGCGAAATGCGTGCGCATTTCATCTACGTATGACTCTACCAGGGTGGGGGGGGGGATGGACCCTAGTTTACTTAGGACTATACAGGAAGTAAGTACAGTAAGGTTGTAAACAACTTCTTGCAGGGCTGTTAAAGTTAGACTCTTGTGTGCTGCCAGGGTCCCCTAGGAGGAGGGGGGGGCTTGATTGCCTTGGGTTGACACCGGTCTTTAGGACAAACTGTTCCCGCCGATGCGTTGGAAAGCAGTGCTGAGTAACCCCCCCCATGATCCGCTGGGTAAATCCACCACTCTCCTCCAATCGTTTACCGTAGACGCATACTCTTCGCTTTCGGTCCCGACTGTGTATGGGAAAGAAAACAGTCCGTTTACTATGCTTCCTGTCGACTAATCGTCCTACTTGCACTAAATAGGAAAAAACTTTGCACCCGAGCCTCGTTGACCAGCCAGTAGCGGTCTTCATGAGCCTTCAAGGCTTCTCTCATGAACAACCGGCTATGCCTTATGACCGTTCCCGAAGATTACTACTCACTCAGTCGCTCGGTTAGTGGGTGAAAGAAAAGCAGTGACTGTTTCGGTGTTTGGGATGACAAACTCCACAACTCCACAGCTCGCTTTGTTTGGCACCTTGTGAAAGGTGGTTGACCAAGCATTTGCATGACACAATTCTGATTAACAATTCAAGCAAAAAAGGGGAGGGGGCTTCTAAACCATTCCACATATTCCATTCTCTCACCTCAGACGGGTCATCTACAGTAAACAAGCAGAAATTGGCATTTGCTTCAAAAGTTTGGAAGCCTGCCATAGTATCAGCACGAATACGCGTGTCCACGCTTGTGTCTCGCTCGCTCTCGGTTCACGGAATTAAGTGAATTTGCACGCCAGTTGTGGCCCGGCCTTGGGACACACCTCCTTGCGTCAGCGTGAGTATGGGGGAATATGGTCAAATGTCCATCATCCTCAATCCTACACTTCCACCCCCCCAAAACTCAATTCTATTGATCCTTTTTCCCCATGATTGAAGTAAATGACTGCCTCAATTTCGAGACATAGCCTCCACCTCTACGAAACAATCGCTCACCCGGACAAACTACACACGCCCTTTTGAGGATACGCAATGCGTGTCGCGGGTTGATGCGAGTACGAAGACCAAAAATATGTGGACAAGCTTTTGGCAATTAATTTCGTAGCCTTGAGCTCGTTCCCGTTTGAGCGAAATCAGTGGTTGAGTATACGATTCCCCACACTTCTCGAACGATTCGCGAGCTCAGCCACACCCTCAAGATTTGACTCTGCTATGCGGAGGTAACGTACCAACTTCAGGCAGCCAGAAACACCACCACTACTCTGGGTATACTTTGCGCTGTACGAGAGACCATTTACTTAAGCGGCTGCAAGATAAACTTCCGCCTTTCTGCAGTCCTGCTGCACGACCAAAACATTGTGTGCTGCCTATACGGTTTCGCACGCAGCTTCATATTCTTCCTCATTTGGGCAAGATTGCGCGAAGCGAGCCTGACTCATCAAAAAACGATACAATGTGCTTTACATGCGCTCAACTAATATCTCCGTCGGCTGCTGGAATGTTACCGTCATACCCTCCTTCTACATTCTAGAAGACTTCCCCTCCTGACCTGTACAGGGTGCGGAAAGTGTGTCAGGTCACCGATATATTCCTGCTCTCCCTTTAATTTATCGTCTTCAGTCCTCGCAAGAACCCCACGAAGGCATTCTCGTGACACTTGAGCACGCGGGGGACAAGGCACGCGAGATAATTCCACGGATGCGAAACCCCTCATGTTGATGAAGCTAACACTAGAACTCGGTTTCTCAATTGCGTGGCCTGGAGGAACAAGCATCCGCTGGCACGGTAACTGACCGCGAACGAGGCTCAGATGAACACGTCTTCGTCTTTGTTTGTATCACTCGGATGCTGTGCGATGCTAGGGACCGACGTGCCAGCTTTGAGTTCCCTCGTATGTATGTGACTTTGATAGGCTAAAGTGCTCGTCAACCACGGCCACGGTGTCATGGTCCTGCGGACAGTCGGGATCGGGATCTCCAATGCTTAGCCCGAGAAGCTTGGCCTGTTTTTACTTTAGGTTCGTTACAAGTACTGTACTTCGCACCGCTTAGCGAATGCGTAAACCATCATCTTTTTCCTTTCCTTGGCAATATGAAGATGCCAATGACGAGTGCATGCGAAGGCAACAAACTCAATTGTTGTCTATCTTTACCTTGCTCATTCCCGAATCCGAATCCGAATCTAGGTTTTGCTAAATGCTGTTTACCTCCTCCTACCCTACGAGCATCTACACAGGCGACATATATACTCCCCGGGAAACGGAGATTTCAAAGAGCCGAGTTTGCGCCTTCGCTTAACGCACCTTTTTAACTGTAGTTCGACAGGACGTGCTACAGATCTTGGCAGCATTCGATGACCGTTTGATCGTATTACCGTATCTGATGCTCAAAAGAGGTAAGCGCAGGAGGTTAAATCCAAACTCTCGCCTCATTGGCGCACACAACGAGCGAGCATCAATGATTCCCCGGACTGGGTGACAAAGCAGGTCGATACCCTGTTTCACCGTCCAAACGGCGGAGATAACAAATCTCCAGTTTCCCCCTTCGTCTTTCATACGCAGCTGAATAATGCTGCATGCAGACGATATGTCATCACTTCCCTGGCCATGAATCCTTGACGCCGTTTACATCATGTTTGACATGATAAGCTTTTCATACTGTTAGGGGACTTTTATCTGATTTCTAATTCTTGATTGCCAATCCATCAATCAATTGATACTCTCATCGGCTTTTCCCCACTTTCTCATACTCAGAGCTTGGGGGGAAGAAGACACAACATCGTGAATTCCAAATCCTCCAAATGTAACATCAACCTAAACAAATTACCATCTCAACGTGAGCATGGTAAATTTACTCCCAGCGCGGCTTATGCCCCATCAAACAGTCAGCACTTGTCGCGAAAGTCGGTCGCGACTTCACCATCTGCTACATATATCCCCATCCTTCAATACCCGAGCCTCCCCCCAAGGCTGAGTAGCAGATCATAGTCAGCCATGCTTTTGTTTCAACGTGAGAGGCTGAAGGTACGAGTGTACTGCACTTACCTGAGGCTCATCACGCCAACCACCGCATAGCCTTGTGGAAATTAAGGTTGATGTGAGATTTAAGCGTGACCGTATCCCCCATATCCCAGACACCGCAAGACGAGACGTGGTGACTTGTGCGTGATTTGTGTAGCTGCCATGTGGCGGTCAGGTGTTGAGTGGGGAAAATCGTCTCCCTATTCTTGGTGCATAGGGCTGATCGTCTCCTTGTTGTTGGGAAATTGCCTTTGGTTCAGACGGGGCTTATTGGAACGGGGTTCCGCGAGATTTGGACTCGGGTTCGGCAGAGGCTGTTCTTCTCAGCTGGCTCCTTTTTCAGTTGGTATTTGACATAACCGTAACCTGCAGCTTCGTTTCGGTGGGGTCGAGCCTTTTCCTACACCGCAAGCAGCATGGATTCTTCCTGTCTTGGTGTTTTTCTGACAAGAGTCATATCGGCGAGTTAGCACATATGGGTTGCAGCACAGCATATACGTGGACGCGGGTTGCCATAGGAGATCTTCGCTCAACTGTGCTTCATTTACTGTTGTAGCGGACAGTGATCTTTCTTGTAGCACGATCTGGGGTATACAGCGCTCCGCAGCGGTATACAAGCCTCGTAAGCTTCCTCTCCCTTCTCTGCTGCTTCCACGGGCAGACCTCATTGGTGCCTGCAGGCACAGCTACAGGCCCATCCCGATACAGCATTTCCATCATTCTATCCGAGGGATCATACGCCCTCTCCCCCTAACGACGACGCATGAGCTCAACATGCAGACGAAGGAAGTTTCTCCGTACCCACCGTTTCCTTCCGCCACCTGGCAAAGATTCGATTTCATCTGAACAGAACCCTCTCCTCATGACCCGTCCTTCGCGCAAGGTAATTCACCTGCTCCCGTGCACACTTCCCTTAAAATAAATAAACAAAAAGAACAGGATTATAATTTTTTTTTTAAATTTTTGGGGGGGATTTTGATGACCTCCTCCAGACCACCCAACGAGCGGCGCTCACACTTTGTGAAACCGGTCGATCGTTTTTCAACGGCGTTCTCGAGGCGATGGATGCATGTTTATTCTGGTCGTGGATTCTTTCAAAAGGGTGACGAGGCGGTCTCGGGGTCATCCCTTCTTCGCTGCCATGTATTCTATCCTGGGACTTAAAGCCGAGTCTAGCCAGCATCGGTCTGTGAGGGTTGAAATATGATATGAGAGGCTCCGTAGCTATTCCCTTTGAAAGGCGTAGGACACTGGGCACGCTTCGTTAATCACACGGCTTTGAGGATATCAGGCTCATCATCATAGGCGGTAACCAAAGGCTTCACGACCTAGAATGTCGTAGTCTGATGGAAGCTGGAATATATTTTGGATTTTGTGAACAATATTCGCCATATGCTACAGACCATGGGGTAGATAACGCCATTGCTATGCCTCGACACATCTACCCATCAAGGGCCACCTCAAAATTAGTCCGACTTTTCACCCTGGTCCTCATCTTCTCCCTCTGGAGCCGGCGATCCACCTGCCTTCTCCTCCCCGCCATCATCATTGCCAAAAGGATGTATTTTGAACACGTCTCTCGCCGCAATCAAATCCTCCGTTGGTTCCTCGATTGTCATATCGATAAAATCAGTGACCCTGTTCTCTTCCTCCTGTGACGTATTTGAAAACTGGATGCGATTCTTGTTGATGTTCTTCGTCCGCTGTGGTCGAATGCTCGTTCGTTGCAGGATGGGATAGTAATACGCTGCATTCTGACGAAGACCATCCGTCCCATCGTGATTCGCAATCATGACCTCATCATCGTACTTCTCGAACATAGACCCGGCTTGAGAAGCGCTCTCATACGCCCGGATACGCTTGAACCTGAAGCAGCCATCGCCAGACGCCGTCTGGCTTGTATAAAGCGAGTCGTCATCTTTATCATGGTCTAGGGTATCGAATTTGCGCTTGAATCTGGGAGCCATGTCGGTGGTCTCTGTGAGGAAGAACTCGTACTCTATTGAATTATCCGGAGGCGGATTTCGCTCCGGGTCTCTCTCGTAAGCCTCCGTAGCTTGTTGTTTGGCTAATTGCTCCGCCTCTGTAGGTTGGATTGGGCGCAACAAACTGGCTTCCAAACGGATATCATATGTGGTACTTGGGGGTACAGGGTTAGTAAGGAATTTTATCGTGAGGTATCCTCCTGCATCTGTAAACGCATCGAGATCGGGAAGAAGCGGCTTCGAGTCCACTAGCTTAAGATGTCGTTTGGACGGGTGGACTAATCGTGGAGGATTATCGACCAGGGACGCAGCCGCCCTGAAGCTCTTCTCAACCTCGCCTTTGACATATTCTTTTGATTCTTTGTCGATGCTTGTAATTGACTTTGAGAAGTGCTTGCCAGTACCACCTATTAAGGATTTGGATGTAGTTGATTCGAAGCGGGACTTAGACTGATGTGAGGAGATATACTCGGTGCGGCGCAAGAAGGAGACTCCAGAATCCGAAAGCTTAGGCTTTCCCAGGGTTGACAGAGGCCTTAGGAGTGCGCGATCATGTGGGTGAGGCGTAGGTAGGTTTGGTGGTGCCTGAATCGCTGCGCAAAAAACGTGAGTTGCTAGTTTCCAAAAGGCATGTCTTCACTTACAGCTCTCGTCTCCATCAAAGATTCCCGGCATGCCCACCAAGTCCAATGGCATACCAAGCTCTGCATCTGCCTCAATATTGAGCGGTTGATCTCGCGCTAACCGTGATGCAAAACCTGGGGTTGTGTATTGACCACTGGCGAGGCCAGTATTGGGAATGTCAAGGAGCTTGGGGGGGTTTGGTGGTGGCGGTAATGCATTGGAATATCGTATTCGCGCAATATAGTCTTGATGGACCATACGATCCGTAGACCGAGCTGAGGAAGCCATTTTGTCGTGGATAGGAAATGGGATCAAGTGGTTCTGCTTGATCAATAATTTTGAAGGTTGTCGCGACACTAGCGCAGTCTATCGCGAGGCTGAATGCCAAGCTAAAGTAATTGTTGACAGAGGGCTTCGCCTCTCAAAAAAAGGTGTACGCTTCATCATACATGATCATGAGGCTAATATCACAAAAGTTCATTATTCTAAAGTGGTGCAACAATGACTATATAGTTTTAAACCAATATTCTATTCTGTGACTTCAGCGCCAGAGCCCCGACCTTTATGCCATCCTCCCTAGTATATTAGAAACAGAGAAGGTATGATTAAAGAGCTTGTAAAGCCCTTGCTATGGGTATTATACCCGCTTTTGTACATGATAGCCCACAGCACATGTCCGTACGGCCGTTGTGATTTCACCATCCGTTCATGAGCTGTTTTTAGTGTACTTCGTCTTCCCAATGGAGAACGGGACGTAGCGATACTTGATCATGTGTTGAATTTGTCTTCGCACTACATGACATATTAGCATAATTTGGCGGTGTCCTTACAGGCTACTTACTTGTCAAAGCAAACAAGATCAACCAGTAAACCACCAATACGGGCCAGAAGACTGGAACATCAAAGATTGTCCACCAAGTACAGAAAAAGCCAATGGCGATAGCTCTCGTGGCCGAGTACCAGAACTTGAACTCTGGAAGGCGTCTGATGAACGGACGGAACTCCTCATCCTGTTTTGTGGGGAGCCCACCCGCGGCGCCATCCTCCATCTCGTTGTCTATGGCCTCATTGCTAGGGTCAAACTTTGGCTGGAGGAAGGCTAGGAATAAGTTGAGCAAGTAGATTCCAAGAGAATATGCAACTGAAGTCTCGTTAGTGAATCTTAGCTCCAAATTTTCTATTGTGGGAAGTCTAACCAATATACCACCCCTGCGCTACAAATATTCTGATGAAGAATAAAACCAGAAGAGTGAAAGTTCCAATCCACCTATACGGTACAAATGGTGTAGACTTGTCGAGCCATGCTTGATATTGCTAGAGATTAAATGTTAGCCATCCAAGTTTCAAGGATTTGGCTCCATCTGTGAGCACAGTGGTGTCGTCGACTAACTCTGGCAACTTTCGAGGTCTGCAGGCTGACGGCCGCAAAAGGGGTTTGTTCGGGTTCGATTGAGTCCATCTTTGGATTGCGCGGATTGTGATTTCTTGCGGTGTTCTCAAAGAAGTGCGTAGCAAGCAGCGTTTGCGCGTGGTTGAAACTGTGGATTAAAGGGAGATGCCGTGAGTTTTATGGCTGTTGAAAATTCATCTGTTGCTTTTGCAAGATTAAAGGTGTCCTGAATCCCTGGCGAAGAAACCGCGACGCTCAAAGCTTGGCGTGATATTGGGGATCCACTAATGTGGCGGTTGTCCAGTGTGGCTGAAGCAGGGACCTGAATTCGGTCCATGGGACAACATAGCCGAGGCTGTGCCGACGGAAACATATATGCTTGGGAAGGCTGTTCGTTGATCGTGCCTCTTCAGGTTGCATTGGAATTACCAAGCAGGACTCTAAACTTCTATCTGTGGTTGCCTAAATTTACGTATAAACTTCTCTTATGTGTACAGAATGAACTCTTTCAGGAGCTTGAGACCAATCGCCTCAAGGTTCATCAAGCATAGCTCCCTTCCGACTGTCACTCGAAGCTTTTCAGTCACAACAATGAGATCATACGAATATATCGAGACAAGTGAACCTCGACCAGGAGTCGGACAAAGTACATAATTGTCTTTCCTTTTCTCTGAAGGGTTTTCAACGTTTCTGGCCTCTGACAGCTGTTAGTCATCCTCCATCGACCCAAAGCTCTCAATGCCCTCTGCACACCCCTCATAACAGAGCTCAATGAAGCTCTCGGCAAGTTTGATGCCACTCCCTCGATTGCAGCAATAGTCCTCACGGGTTCCGAACGAGCATTCGCAGCCGGCGCAGATATCAAAGAGATGGCACCTCTAACATTCAGCGAAGCCTACACCAACTCCTTCATAGAATCATGGTCGCACCTCACCACCGCCATAAAGAAGCCCATCATTGCCGCTGTATCTGGCCATGCACTAGGCGGCGGCTGCGAGCTCGCTATGATGTGCGACATCCTATACTGCACAGAAAACGCCAACTTTGGACAGCCAGAAATCAAGCTAGGCACGATTCCAGGTGCGGGAGGAAGTCAGAGACTTACTGCTGCCATCGGGAAGGCGAGAGCTATGGAGTTAATATTGACGGGAAAGAATTTCTCCGGGAAGGAAGCGTTCGAATGGGGTGTTGCGGCGAGATCGTTTGCGACATATGAGGAGCTCATGGAAGGCAGTTTAGCAACTGCAGAGACGATTGCGGGATATAGCAAGGTAGCAGTGATAGCTGCGAAGGAGGTAGTTAACAAGAGCCAGGATTTGGGCATTCGGGACGGTGTGGAGTTTGAAAGAAGGGTATTCCACAGTCTGTTCGGGAGTCAGGATCAGAAAATAGGTATGAAGGCGTTTGCGGAGAAGAAAAAGGCGGAGTGGACGCATACTTGATAGAATATCGCCTAACGAGCACGCTTTGCATGGAAGTCAACAAGAAAATCTTTGTCTCTATATGTAATATATCATCATCTCGGATTTGGTCATCATGCCACTGTATGCCCCCCTGATATCTGTATCCTTACACCTTGCCATCAGTATCCGAAACGCCGTTCAAGCAATTAATATGCTTATACTCAATAATTCTCCATCTATATAGATAATACATTCTAGAGTTCCTCTGCGAACGCTCGTTTAACACCAGCCCACTCCACACACCATCCTAATCCGAATAACGTCCTTCGGATACAATGGTACTGCTCGCCAGGAGAGCCAGTTGGTAAGATAGTAGATGTGCTTACAGGTGACGGATCAATACATATCAACCCGAACCATTCTCTAGAAGTGCAAGAATGGCTACTAGTAGAAGTTTCGAAGTTTGACGAGGTCGGTATTGGCGGTGGTGATGTTATAGGGTGTGATGTGGTTGTCGTAATATCATGACAGCCAAAGAAGAAGCCAGGCGTTTCGCAAGTTGAAGTTGACGAAGAGAGAGTCGTAGGGCCAGTAGGATCATTACATCCTCCAAAAAACCCAGGCGAATGACATGTTGTCGAACTTGTGAGAGTGGCGGTTGGGCGCGCTGTTGTGCTCTCACTTGTTGTCTTATCGTTACATCCAAACCACCCTGGGGTTTTACAAGTCTATATATGAAAATTAGCATCAGTCAAGAAATAATTTGTACGTTGGGACAGCTTACACTCGTTGTGGTGGTAGTAATACTGGTTGTTGAAGATGATGTGGTGGTTGTTTCACTATGAGGAATCAGCAATGTCTTCTATCATGCACTTGCTAAAGTTTATAGAGATATGAGGTCTTAAGTTGAGTAAGGCCGGAACTCCTTTATCAGGCTTCTTGAAGATAAAAAATCAACTTACTCAAGGCATCCCCACCACCCAGGAGTTTGGCAAGTCGCTGTTCGTGTTTTCGTTCTGGTAGAAGATGTCGATGTTGTAGTCCCATCACTCTTATTCCCTGTGACTTCTTTCCAAAGAGGGCAATCATAGCATTCTGGTGTAAATTTGCACTCTGGTACTGTTTGCCACATCTTGATAACATTGGCTATTACCCAAATGATCCGATGTGTATAAATTGAAACCCGGGTACCATTCACCGCAACAACATCGTACACGCATTCCCTTCCAGTATGGCATGCACTTTCAAGCGCATACCCGGCATACGCACAAGATGCTGTTGCACCATTACATGTTCCCATGTAAATAGGATCAGCATTCTGGCCAAAATGAAAGGCTCCTGTAAAGTCCCGCTGACCTGGCCTCTCAGGATCCACTCCTGGTGGAATAGGTAGACCAAGTCTATTTGCGGGAAGAGCATCCGGGACAGCCTGGAAGGTCAAAGCAGGGGTGCCGTAAGTCAGGCCTAGCATAGCGCTAACAGAGCCTCCCAGTGAATGGCCAGACAGCCATATCTGAGCATCTGGATATAAGGCGGTCACATTCGAATACAGATGCCGCGCCGCAGCGTAATATCTGTTTTCCTTTCTCAAGCTTTTCTTGAGGCAAGTGATGTTACACGTATAAGTGTCTTGAGCACAATCGCAGACTTGACGTGCAAAAGTGCTGCCTTGCTGACCGCAACAGCAACTAAAGAATAAATTGTCGTTCTCCTTATCATTCGTTGTAGTTCCATCCCCATCCCAAATAGCCAGAGTCGTCCCTTTCAGACCTATAACGACTGTCGTGTTCTTCTCATCAACGTATAAATATCCACGAAGGCCATCGCTCTGCCAGCCAAAACCCTCATCATTGGTTCTGTTAAAACCACCGTTCACATCTTTCCAATCCCCGGTTCCGGGCTTTTCAACATATGCGTTTGCCGCCATCTGGGCAAAGGTTAAAACAGTTTCCCTGTCAGTGACATCTGGCCCAGCCAATTCATCCACGGTCCATGCAGAAGCGGATAGAATCCAGGAGCCTCCCTCTTCTCGAGCAGCCGCAACCATCGGATCTACTATGGATGGCCTTCGGTCCTTCAATCGCTGAATCTTCATGGGACTCGTTCTGACAACCAGCGGCCTGACCTCTTCTTCGAGGACTCCTTCTTCTGATTCCATCCATAGAGTCGAGGCAGACTTCTGCACATCGAGTCTCTTATGGATTGCCTGGTTCTGTACACCATGGTGAAATACATGACGTAAGGACTAGACAGTATTAGTCAAGGTACAAGAGCAAGAGTGTATTGACCTACGAATATATGTTCCGTGATATGAGGCGGGCGAGTTTCTGGGACTAAAGGAAAGGGGCTAAGGATCGGGTCCGGGAGAGCTCCATGCTCTAGTGGTTGTTGAGGGGGTGTAGAGGCCACTACAGGCCATGATGGTACTGTTAAGAATGAGAGCAATAACCCAGCAGAAACTCTGCCAGCAGAATGGCAGCGCATATTGACCAAGACGTAAAGGAAAAATATAAATGAAGGCGATATTGTGTTGTTGTTGAGGAGCAGCAGCCTAGAATGACGACCGCCTGCAGTATGTTGATGTGGTTACGTGCAATCGGAATCATGGGCACGGCACATGGTATCTCTTATCGCGGGCGGTGACTGAGCCTCTATCCATGTCCGGCGGGGGATCATTATTCCGAGCCGACTAGGGTTGTAGTTGTCGGCCATCCACCTCCCCCATTGAAATCCATGATTCGATTCGAAAAATGCAGTTTGTTTGTAGATACGGAACAGTGATAGTGATAGCTCCGGCCATCATTAAACTCGTAAATGCTTGGAGAACTTACGATGCTTATTGAAGAAGCTTGAACAACCCTTGTCCTCTCTAGGCGCACGCGTCACTCCGTCCGTACTTTAGGTGGGTCATAGCCTCATTATCATAGGATCCTTCCACCATCACCAGTTCTATTCACAGTCCAGAGGAATACTTGCGCCTCGCCCAGCACAACTGAAGGCTCCCTGTGTGGAAATGTAATTATTATCATATCCCTTCTCATCCATTCGTTCGTTGCTGTTCATCTGATCGCCAACATTGCCCTTATTCTCATTCAATTCCGGATCAAGCTTGTAGCATAGTTTCAGGAGCAGCATATTCATGCAACGCATATCTTAGCCAGAACAGTGCATAGGTACATACTTCGTTCATCTCAGCTGCGTGACAGGCCACAGAATGTCCTCCATTGCTGACAACGTACTTTTTAAGCTACCCAGATTTATGGCGTCGTCAAATAGCAGGAAAAGCGATAACCATCGTCCTCAACATTCATTAAAGTCTTCGAAATCATTTTCCAAAGCAGAGCCGATAAGCCCGGCCCGGTCGAATCGCAGCCAGCGAGCAAGCACAATACAGAATGAACTAAATACAAAGGAATTGTCGGATGAAACAAATACACTAAAGGAGAATCGAATGCCCAGGATGCAATCTGAAAAGCGGTCGGAGGACCGGACCTACCTGTTGGACGATGAAGGCACAGGCAAGCTTCCAGTTGACTTTGATGAGCTCCCGATAGAGCTTATAAGTTTAACGGATAGGTGAGATCATTTTGAACTGGTAGTAGAAGTCGGACTATCTTACAACTTCTAGCTTTATAGATTCCTTATCCGCAAAAGTACACCCTACGCCTCCGAATGTTGAAAAATTGTCCGGTCTATTCCAAGACTTCTATACAATCGCGATTACGCATATAGATACCCATATCTCGGCGTTATCATCGCGCCAGCATCGGGAGAACTCACCCGCCCCATCAGTGTCATCTCTTTCGTCAACTGCCAGCAAATTAAGAGCAAAAGCCGCTTCCATAAGCAGTAAAGACCGCCCGAAGATTGCTCCCGAAAGAAATGATTCGGAGCAGCAGATGTTAACAGTAGATGAGATCGCCGAACGGAAACGTGCCCGCAAAATCTTGGAGCAAAAAAGAGTAGCGTTAGAAGAGGCAGTAGAAAGGAGAGTGTGCGAAGGAATATATGACAGAATATGGAGGCATCGTAGTACTCAAGACGAGGCACAAGACGAAAAACTACGCTCCAAAACAGCAGCTCTATCTGTGGTCGGGATAGGGCTAACGGAACTTGGTATTGACTTGGGTCAAAAGTTGAGCGAAACACCCGACGCAATTGCGCAAAAAGAGAATGAGGTTCGGGAATGGCTCGAAGATGCCAGAGAAGAGTTGGTTGCAATGAACAACGAGAGGTATCCTCTTGGCAAGCTTTTGCATTTAAAAGCTGCTCATAAAGGCATTGTAGACACTTTGTCACATTTTCATCCGTCTTCTTCAGCGGATGAGATATTGCCTATGCTGATTTATACACTGATTACCTCGCGACCCGAAGGCACCGAGGTTATAAGCAATCTCTACTTCATTCAGCGATTCCGCAACGAGAGCAAGATCGACGGTGAAGCTGCTTACTGCTTAACTAATTTGGAAGCGGCTATCAATTTTTTAGAAACGGTAGATCTTGCAACATTACGAGAGGACGAAAATCCTTCTGGGCCGCCCAAAACAGCTACGCCAGAGAGGAAATCAGATCTCTTGACACAGGGACCATCGTCGAAACTTTCACCTCCTGAAGTTAGCAAAGCTACTGCAAGTCCTTCATTGCCGAAAAGCCAGTCATCCTCAAATACCCTTCGTCCTGGAGTGCAACCTCACAATCGACGATTGAGTGATATGTTTCAACCACCAGCACAGGTGCTAGGGGCTGCTAATGAAGTACTCAATAGTGCAGACCAGAGCTTCAAAAATATAAGCAACAGTTTGGGGGATAGCTATAAATTCCTGCTTGGGAAGTTGAAAGAGCGAGAAAGAGACCCTAAAAGTCCGGACGTAGTTGTACCTAAGACGCTTGATGAAGCTAGAAAACTTGTCAGCACACCGCCGCCGGAGGATGACGGCTCAGTGAGTGGTGCAAGCTCACTTCATAGCCCGGAACTGAACGAAAGGAAGCGGAGTGATTCTGGAGCAGCCAAGCCAGATGACAAATTACTGAGCTTCATCAGCGGACGAGGTGCGACTAGAGACCGGAGCGCAGATAGTGTTCGGAGCTCGGGAAGTGGCAGCAAAAAGGTTGCATTTGCGAAAGATGGGGAAAAGATTCCGTCTCCTAACCCAACCCCTTCCAGTAATCCTGATCTTGTGGAGTCCATGAGAAACCTTGGCAACTCACTGAATCCTATGAACAAATTTGCAATGCCATCATTTCCCAGTGCATTTGGACGTCGGGTGACAGCTCCTGTGCCTACAACAAAGATTCCGGATGGCGGAGTTGCTGATCTTACCACTGTAAGCACACTAATACCTCGGCTCATCTATCAAGTAGTAACAGACTCTAGGCATTTCCAGATCTCGCACCAGCACTTCCCCCAAAGGAAATGAAGAAGATTGCACCACCTAATAAACGGTTCATGGAACTACAAAATCCCGGAGACTTAAAAATTAGTGAAGTGATGGAACTCTTACGAGACTATAGAAGATTGGCTGGCGCTCTAAGAGACTCGGGTGCTTTTTAAGCCGTTGCAGTATCTAGTTAGTATTGCTATAGGAAGCATTGGTTGGCGTTCTGAAGGCATTAGGTGGCTAGAATGGGTAACAGAGTTCTCTATTGGATCCTTGTGGGCGGAGAACCAATTCTCGCTACCCCTTAACTTGAGCACGTGATTAAACTTGGCAAACCATTCTCAAGTAGGAACATTGGAGGTTTTATTGGTGTTGTGATAATTTTATTGCTTCATACTCAAACAAAGTTAAGACGTAAGCTGCGCACTTCTATGATTACAGTAATGATTGATCCGCAATTCTATCATTTGGTAGTGCTAGGGATGGTGCTAGCCCTTCGCATGCACCATGAGTCACTTAAACTGCATTTGTCAGATTGTTATCATTTCATTAAGATGATATCGTACAAGGCTAGTCTACTTTGTGTGCAGGTATCTCTTACTCACTAAAAGGGTGGGGGGAAACCCGTGGAGTCGACGTTTGGGTTCAGACGGTTGTGAAATCTGTGATGAGGTCCCGTACCCATTTGCTATAGTACAAACAAAGGAAATCATGCCTAAAGGAGTGTTCTTCTGGGTAGTGACACGGACGTCCCCGAGTTCTTTGGGTATGTCAGAAAGGAACTGTGGCGTCGAAAGGGGAGGAGTCTGTCATTTGTCATACTCAGAGCAGAAAGCCAGCATAGAGATCTTCATCAACCTCTTGGACCTGTGGCTGTGGTTTTTGAGCTGGCTGATAGTCTAACTGTCGGGCTAGTTGCTGAGCGCGCTCGCAAGTTACAGGGGAGGCTGATTTGTAACCAGCTTGGTGACTTTGCTCGTATAATGGCAGTTGGAATGCTACTTGTTCGACAGGCTGGTTGAAAGATTGATAATCTGGTTCTGCAAATGTCTGTTGGCTCACGGAGGTTTGGATAGCTGGCTCGTAAAATGGCTGGTACATAGACTGTTGAGCTGGGTGACGATTCGGTGGTGTCGTCATTCCAGCTCTAATCTGAGGCTGACCAGGGCTTGGGCGTATAGACGATGTTTCCTTATAACCCCCGAGCTGGCCGTATTGTTGTACATTCTCAGCAATTCTGGCCATTCTCTCCTGCTCCTGTACTGCTCGTATGTAGTAAACGTCCCCAGCATCGCAGTACAGTCCTCGCCTTGCTTTCAAACAGCTGCATGGTGTCAACAAAGACTAGAATCGGGTCGCAGGATCGTTACTTACGTCATACACTTGTTCTCAGCGACACATGCCGGATTGTTTATATCAAATTCACAATGATAGTGTCGAATCCTACACTCCGCACAAGTATGGACTCTTTTCGTTGGGCTACGCACAGTTAATTCAGAAGCAATCTTCCAGCCTCTAGGCTTTAGACTGCCGTGTTGACCTTTTTGGCCTTGGGCGATTCCGACGGTGTCTCCGCCCATGGTTGGAAGACCGTGGAAAGAGGCGCTAGCGAACGAGGAGCCACCAGCAGCGGAGCCGTTGGTAAAGGCAGATTTATACAGATCGCCACCTTTAGGAGAACCAGTATGAAGGGAACCACCACCCATAGGAGAATTGCCATTTGAAGAGCTAGTGACAGAAGGACTAGTCGCCGAAGGACTATAATTAGAAGCACCAACAGCACCTTCCATTGGATGACCGACGTTCTGTTTATTATATGCGACCTGAACATGATTCTCAACTCCATCCTCAGAATGATTGTAGCCAGAAGATTTTCCATAGAGTGTCCACAGATAGCGAGTCGGACTTTGGCTACCAAACAAGGAGCGGGTGGACTCAGGAGAACCAGGGTCATATGGAGATGGAGGGTTTGTAGTGTTTGAGGAAAAGGTGCTCTCTGCTGCTGATGCAGCAATTCTCTGTCGAGGCTTTGGAGTTGGGCTATCGATGTCAACGGAAACTGTTTCATCATCGCTATCGCCGATTACTGGTAAACTGTCAATCACCGCCATTGGTGCTGCTGGGGCATAGTCGGATGGCATTTCCTCGGACTGCGGTTCCGCAGTTATGCCCTCAACATTTCCGTAGACACGTAGGTTGGCTTCGTGAAGAGGTGCCAGAGGATAGCGACTGTCAACTAGATCTTGGTTTTTAGGCCAAGATATATTTGTCTGATTGCTTTGGATCAGAACTTGCTTGTTAGAGGTGGTTCAGGAGACACGTACATCAGTTGCAGAAGGCATCTCTTTGCTTACTGCACGTGGTATGAAGCAAATGCCGGCCAGCCTTGTATTCTTTGGCAAGCCGGGTTTGCTTTTGATTCCGAGGGACTACGCAAGTCACAGTTGGCGATTGTCTGGAAAGCTAGAGAATGAGTGTTGTTTCTTGATGTGGTTTGCAATCCGCAAGAAATCAAGAGTAGTAACGACTCTGTGGGGTTAGTTTTAAGAGAAATAATTTTGAGACCTGAAGGAATTGTATCTTTGTTTACAACCAAGCACAAGCGAAACAGGCGGTCACCTCCTCCGCCCAAGGCACCGGCAGTAAACAGGAAATATTATAGTTATTAAGTGGTCAGTTGAGCGATTACAGACTGTATTCGGTACGGGTAATGGCTAAAATAGTCAAAGGATAATCTAGAAGCTACACTCTTACATGGGTTTTATTCAGAGAAGCTTAAAGAGTTATAAGGCAATAACAACTTTCTAGAGCTTCAAAGCTTTGCTTTGAAGCCAGAATCTCAGGTAGTGCGAACCCGATTATCGTGGAACTAGTTGTATCAAGGGATATACAGAATAGCACATCTCATAAGTCTGGAACTATTAAGTGTTGGCATGTCTTTGCATTATTCATTGCTCAGCTTCATTGCTAAAAATCACTGCAATATAATCTATCTTTCCTCAGGAATCTATGCCCAGTTCTCTAGTAGTACAGACAAAATGAAGAGCACATGCAGCCCCAAGGTGCAGCAAAACCCAGAATCCTCTAAATCTAGAAAGATATGGACCTAATAGCACCAAGGGGTATGATGATACTCACAGAATCTTATCAACTGCGATAGTAAGCGTTGCTGACATAGCCTTCATCGTAGTTTCTAAATTTATTGTAATCCTCCGGCCCTCATTGTGGTCTGGCCAGCAAAGCTGCCTTCTTGGTGAGAGATGGTCGCCCAGGTCCAGGGTTGGCATTCATCTCGATATATCCTCCACGAGCATGATAATCCGAAATCGACCGCTCTCTATCAGCTTTGTCCTTTGGGTATTGAGTCTCGTCTCGTTCGTACATGTCGGCTGCCTCGCAGTAGAGGGGGGGATCTCGCTTGGCCTTCAAGCAACTAAACAAGTTAGTAATTGGTCATGCTAACAACGGTTGCGACTACACTTACACTAGACACTTACGTTCGGAGACGCACTTCGAGTTCCCAGGGTCATACTCACATGCTCTGTGCTGCTTGTGACATTCCAAATACTTGTGAGGGACAGGGTTTCTGGCTGTCATAGACCTAGCTATGGCCCAAGAGCCTAGGATCTGTGAGGCATTTGAAAGGGTAGCTGCTTGAGGCGCAAACACTGTTTGAGCTGTAGTACGTGAAATAGATGCGCCAGATGAGTAAGATGTCATCGATTGGGAGGGTGTTGTCAATGAAACTGATGGAACAGATCCAGGGAGTGCTGTGTAGCCAAAAGTGTTTTTAGCTATCGGGTCTGTTTTGAGACGACCAGCGGCTCGGATTATCGATCTAGAAACCGATTGAACAGTGTTAACAGAATCAAAAGAGTTGCCATGAGAATCCTGCAGAGTATCGCCTACACTTCCAGTTGCGCGGCTGCCGTGTAGGTCCGCAGTAGATACTGGAATTTGATACTTAAGGGCTTGTTAAGGGCTTGTTCGTGATGTGCACTTGGAACACTGCCAGCAGCTAGCCTGAGTCCAGAATCTGCAGTGGCTTCATCATCTGGTCGCTGACGCTTTGCTGGATGGAGCTCTGAGTCAGAATTTCCAACAGTGGTGCTTGTGATGTATGCTGAGGGAAGATGTTGCCCATTGCTGTCAAGGTCTCTTGTATCACCTCCACAAGCGGCAACTTTCTTAGATTGCTTTATTGGTACCTCCTTTAGACCTTGCTCTGCAGGTAGATTTGGTGGCGACATCTTGTTTTTGAGTAATATTGGTTGGTAGGCTCGGATCATTGTATTGTAGAACGGGATAATGCTAGCCCCTTGGGTGTAGCGATCCGGTGTAGCCTCCTTAAATGTAGCGATGTGGTGCAGAGCCCCCTAAGATGGAGCGAGGTCGTAAAGCCTCCTTAGATGTTAGCGATGTGGTACAGAGCCCCCTGAGATGTAGCGAGATGGTGAACAGATGGGAAGCGGCCCGCTTAGCAAGATAAGGCTAATAGTGGATGGGAGTTACGGCGCGTATTGGGCATGATGCGTGAATATGAGAAGCTATTGCGAGAGCAAAACATATGCCTCTAAGCAGCAAGGCGAGAAGTATCTGTAGGGCAGAATTTCCCCCAACCAAAGCCAGAGAGACATAATTTTAGCTACTTAGGAAATTGGCTGATTGGCGTTGAGCATGAGGGTTGAAATTTAGTGTAATGGAGAGAAGTGCATGGCTTGCCTTATTTGGGAAGAAAGGAAAAGTGACTTGAGGCCAGCAAGAATGCGCTCTTGTTGGGGTTAAGAGCCCTTGATTAGCTTACAACCGCAGATACAGTGAATATCAGGGTCATCCAAATAACGAAAGCGTGCTCATTGTGGGCTCTTTCTTCTGTTTAAGCTAAAGTACTAGTGAACTGTCATGTTGGCGGCTAGATCTAAATCTATATTTATAAATCATAGCCCTCTGTGTCAAGAATCATCTACCTTGGTCTTTGGAAATCACATCATATTTTGGAGTTAGAAGGCTTGCTACAGAATACAAGCTCAGTCAACTTTGTATCTGTATTTGTTTGACAAACCAAGCAAGAAGGTCTAAATGGTCAACACAATTTTAGGAATTATTATTGGAATATTGAAAGCTGGCACCTAGCGGTATTCGCTGATGCTTTATATCTTTATGCTGTTCTCTGACCAATTGCTTCGTCCGTGCTATGTTTTATCATGTGCTTTCCCGGAGCAGCTTAGAGGTATCAAAGCCAGATCTAGGCTGCTATTAGTTATCGTCCTGTCTCTGCTCACATAATTGTGTAGCTGAAGTGCACTGCTAAAACAAATATCTAAACATTGTGTGATATCAAATCTAGGCACTCTGAAACTTGTAACATTGATCTAAATATGTCAAATATTTAGTGCAAGTACATGGAAACTTGACTCTTCTTTAATAAGGCAGGATTTTATCTTTAGAGAGATGAACAATACAGTAGTTTTGCGGTGTGATAGAGATCAGCCCCAATCTCCCTTATGAACGCCTACTCACGCGAGTTCTGTATTCAATAAGCTTTCACATTATGACTGTTCCCATTCACATCATTGCCAATGCAGTGACTCCGGTGGTGTATTAACGTGTTATCTGTGATTTTTACAGAAAGCCAGCTAACTTCCACACAAGGACGGGCCTTTGAGTCAACTTCACCTCTGCTGTGAACTAGGGAATCACTTGCTCAGAAGTGTTGGATTAGAAGGAATGGAGTATGATAGGAGTTAGCTCTGGCTTCGGTGAGTCAGATAAGCTCCATGTTAATTCTTACATGGGTTTTCATCCATCGCTCATTCGTAATCATGGCTCCCGACTCATTCTTGGTGTCTTAGAAGCTATTACAGCGAAATATTTTTATCTTATATCAGCAGATATCAGTCTAACAGACACTTGGCACGTTTCGATTCTGCTTCGAATACAGTCCAAAAGAGTTGAATGGTATATCCGCTCATGCTTATCACTGTTTTGCAGGTGGCAGTGTTGACATTCTGTGCTAGTTCTACCAGCCGCTTTCGAAATCTTCTCTCAAAGACATACAAAATTTGACATAGAGAACCAATGTCAATTCCACCAAGCTCTACACCAGGGTGGACTGGCGAGGAAGATGGGACTACGTTTGTAACACAGACAAGCATCATAACTACAACACCAGCACCAGTAACCCAGCCCATCACTATCACGACAACAGCAATACGAACAAGAACATCCACTGAGCCGGAGCCAATAGCAACTACATCCTCGCCAAGCGAAATATCTGTACCATTGTCAGTATTCGCGATTGTTATTACAGAACCTAGTACTACAAGCACCTCGTATTTCACACAGTGGCCAGGCCTATCATTACCAACCAATCTCCCAGATATTATTTCCAGCCTCACAGCTCAGCGGTATGCTTTGATAGTTTTTCAAGGTGATGGAATTGGTTTGGTTAAATGCTGACATGACTTTGCAGATCAAAAACGATCAGTACGGCTGTAATTAATTCTGGCAGCCTGTCCGGTATTCTCTCTGGAGCTTCCTCCACTTCAACTCAAGAAACTACAATCACAAGTCTAGTTGACACCTCTTCGTCGAATTCTGGCCGGAATAGAAGCATATACATTGGCATTGGTGTTGCTCTTCCCGTTGGCGTGGTGTTAGTAGTCGCTGGATACTTTATATATAGAGGTCGACGTAAGAAGAGCAAGGAGATTGTCAACAAGCAAGACACCCGCCCTGCTCGGTCACAAACGGCTGAAGTGCACCAAATAATGGAAAATATTCTTCAGGGTGGCCAACGCTATTCCGATCTCTCTCGAGCACGTTCTCCACCAAGTCTAATTCCGCGCAAGACCCCAAAGGTTTCTCCAAGTTCTCCTACTGCCGATCTAGTATCCAACTGGCCAGTCGGTTTTCCCAGCCCTTTATTAAAGTCGGAAGCCGTAAGATCTTACATGAACGAGAGCTACCAAACCCGGACTTCACCCTCAGGATCACACTTAGGAGATGGCATGTCGGAGTATGAGTCAACAATGGGACAAAGAAATACCGATAGCCAAACTACAGGGCCAATATCATATATACTACCACAGCATATGTCCTTCAACCAAACTGTCAGAGAGCAATACCCCGGCATATATCCTCAGAGGGAAAGTCATCAGGGCGCTTACCCTCCAGAGTCTGCAGGCGAAAGGGCCGTTACGGAGAAGTCTGAGACTTCTCCATCAGAATATGGTCAATTTCATCAGATGCCTGGGGCTGAAATGGACCGTGGACTATCTCCTGCACCTCTCCGAATTAACAAGATTAAGAGGTCAGTAACAAACCCACAGAATGGCTCGTCACAGATGGAAATAGCGGAAGGCGAACCAATATCGAATGTGCCCTCTTACCATACTCAATTGAATGGGATAGACAGCCCTATGACTGATGATATAGTCAGAGGGTCTCAATTTCCATTGACCAATGACGAGAGAGAGCTCAGGATATTGAATACCTATAGACAGCTGCAGGGCTTGAGCAATATCGTGGAGGACACACCACGATCAGATTGGCGAACAAGTAACACCGTTTCTTCCGGACAAAGATCGAGACCAAGACCTACATCGTCAATATACAGCAGAGGTATCTCCGGAACATCGAATTTCATGGAGGGGATAACTGAGGATAATGGAAGTGAGGGACTAGACTGGTCGTGTCTTCAAGGCGACATGCGCTGAAACGGCAGTTATATAAACAAGCTACACGGTCTGATGCCTTGAGCATGTGATGCGGTAACGGTATCAACGCAATGGTATTTTAAAACCTTATTTAATTTCTGGAACATAATGGTATGCGTCACAAATATATTGGCAGTAGAATGACTGTGTGACCGTTTTTCTGGTTGGTTCCAGCTTGTACTTTTTCGATGGCTTCACGTATTGCAAAGCTGAGGCTTCCAGGCCGACTTTGAACGTATCAGAGCTTTCTGCACATGGTGAAAGAAGGAGTGGGTACGCATGTTTACTCCTATTAAATCGGAATTTTGTGAGCAACAATGAGGGCTATGGAGCAGGTGTGTTGATTGCTAGTGCCATTTTGAGATTAATAGCCTGGCGAATTCAAGATTTACACATATGATAAGATACCCCAGCACTAAAATCATGGTGTCTGGCTTCCTCGAGCAGAATTCTTGGAGTAATCATAATACCTAGGCTCTCCGGAAAGTCTGTATACCAATGTCTCCCAATTTTAGCGAGGATTGGCAGTCTTATATTCTTGTCAACGTCGTTTAGCTAGACCGAGAAAGTTGGAACATCGTGGAGATGTTAGGCAGTTGATGTCGATATGAAAGGAGCCTCTTTGGATATTAGGCTGAGTGTTTGGCGTAGGGTGTCGGCTTTAAAGCTTGGCCATGCATATTAATTCTTTTTGGGGATGAGTATATAAGAAGGCGCTATGTTGTTTGTTGGCTTAGTCTGCAATCTTATCATAGAATCTCAGCGCGAAGGGTTGAAAATTCCACGATGATTTTTGCGTTACTACTTCACAGCCATCTTACCCAAATCATAAGCCTCCCTTGGATAGTATTTGACTTAATAGATACGGCTGATATAACTGTGGTCGGCTACGTCGGTGATAGGACCTTGCTGAGGTAATCACCCGGAAGCTCAGCATTGCAGCCTATTGGCGCCCACATTTAGGGATCTTCATGACTGCTTGGCATTTTCTGTCGGCTGGCATGTGAACATCGGCTGACCAGACTTTCCCACCAAAATTAAACCAATAAACGTTGACCCAAAACGCGTTTGGGAAATCTTCTTCCCCACCATTTTCTACTTCACCTGATTCATATTCATGTCCGTATCGTTTGCTCTCGTCTTCTGTTTATAATCTTCCAGTCCCTCGTTGTCACTGAGCTATAGTGCTACAGTATCCTTCTTCTGAAAAATCAATAGCAGTCAATCGACTGACATTCCGGCAAGGAAAATTTGAATATCCTCCCTTGGAGCATATACATAGCTACGAACTTACGCATGCGGGTTAGGAAATCGAAAGAGGGGAGGTGAATTCAGTATTTGCAGGTTAAGGCCGATATCGATTGGAGAGCAGAGCAGAGCAGAGCAGAGCAGAACAGCATTGCTAAATTGTACGCACGTTTACCAATCAACAAGCTCTCTCAACAAACCACCGATGTCTACCCAGAGCCCCCCAATTTACCACCCTATACCTCGGCGGCCATTCAACCAAAACAAACTTCCTCATCAACCCCCAAGTCCGCATCTCGCACCCGCTCCAATAGATGAAACACCTAGTCGAACACATTCTATCCTAAATCTCACATCCTCAACGCTTCTTGGCATATACTCTCCAACGGGCTACTCCTCAGATCGAGAGGAGCTGTCAACGCCATGGGGCACAGGCGCCGATACACCACGGTCCTCTCCTAACCGATTCCGACGAAAATCAGTAGCTCCTCCCCCAGTCCCTAGCTCGGTTGTGGCAGCCAGCCTAATTCTACGCGGTATAACACTGTTCTGCCTAGGCATGCTGTACGGATTATTAGTTAGGCATCTTCATAATGAGAGGCAACTGGCGCCTTTTCAAATTGAAGGAATCATAAAGCCAAGGAATGATTGGAGATATTTGGTTTTCTGGGGCGTCGCAGGAGTGGCATTTGGAAGCTTACTTCCGTGGGTGGATACTATCTGGGAGGAGGATGTCGAAACCGACAAGGTAGCAACAGAGTCCGCTTCGAAAAGTCAAGACAGTGATTTGGAGGATGCGGAGTCTAGTGGAGTTGATTGGACTCCCGCTGTCAGAAGCCTTGGCGCGTTCGTAGGGATAGCTTTTGCTATCGTAGGTTCTCTCATCAAAGAACATGAATTTCAAGCCGAAAATTGACTGACATGCTGTAGAGAAAACTTCCCTGGGCTTCCACATTACAAGCCTCTCTTACCCTAGCGCTCGTTAATCCAGTTCTATGGTATATCATCGATCGGTCTAAGACTGGATTTTTATTTTCCACATTTGTTGGGCTCACCGGTTCAGCTATTCTATTAGCATCCAATCCAGATATGATGCCTTCTCCCGCATCTTCATCTTCATCTAAGAACCTTACCTCTTGGCACATGGTCATTAACGATTTTGGTGGATTAGGAGTGCAGGTCAGCAGAGAGAGCGTGGAAAGTGCAATCTGGGTCCTCAGTGTATTATTCTGTAGTTGTGTATGCTTTGGGAATATCGGCCGACGCCTAGCATTACGGGGAAGCAATAACGTGAGTACAAACTCATAATGGAAAAAGCTCGAGTGGAGCAAAGGTGTAAAATCGGTGCATCGAGGGCAATATCTGGGTTTTATTAAGTTCTAGGCATCTGGCATTTGGATAGGTTCACTGGATATACCATGGAAATTTACAAGCAACATAATCTCTACAATCCACCACCGCTTTCGCACACAGTGCTTGAGACTTTGCGCTCATCTATTTACTCACACCAAACTCCACAAAGGCGGCATGAAATAATGCTTTTGATAGGCACGACCTGAACACCTGAGCATAGACTCATTGTGTTGATTCTTGCGTTGGATAAAATGCATTATGGATCATGCCTTGGACAAAGTTCAAAGCTGTCCCCATAGTCAAAATGACCAATATCTTGTGTAATCTACTCGTTAAGTTGCTTTCATACATTCGAGAGATGAATGATTTTAGTCGAACGCGACGATAGCATTAAAGAATAATATATCTGGATCGGTTGATGCTTGGTTCTGGAAAGCGAAGATCATGACAATAAATTTCTTGTCCTTGGTGGTACTGCCCAACAATTGTCGTTAGTGACGTCGCTAAATACGTGTCACTGGAATAGAAAATCGACCTCACCGTAAAACACACGGAGCTAGAATCTCCTTGCAACCTCATAATGAAGATGGCAATGAGGAAAGTTCTCAGAGGAAAGTATTGCAGCATAGAACAAAAAATTCGTCCCAGCCTAAGAAGAGTGATGTTCATTTCCAACTAGGCGAGGGCTAAGGCAGCATCGAAAATCATGCCGACGTTCTCTCCCAAGTTCACCTCGATAATCATATCGCGATTCTTCAATCAATCAACAACGTCACAACCTACGCCTTTCCATCTAATTTTTCATTAAATTTCATTTCTTGACACTCCTTAGAAATTAATTCTGCATCTGCTTTCATCAAAAACGGATGTCGCCAATTCCAATAATATGAACTCGCGATCGCAGCCGGACCGGTCACAGCTTCTGCGATCCAAACATGAAGAGATACAGTATGATAATTCTGACTCCTATAAAGGGCGATTTCGCATGCTCGGGGCAATTGTTTGGTGGGTTTTGAAAGTGCTGACGACAGTAGGGGAATTGTTAAATCGCGAAAGAGGAAGCTGCGCGAGTTCTGGGCGATTTGCGAGTCAACAGAGCCTGTGCCAAACTTCATCTTTCAGTCTCCAGACGCGTCACCCATCAACGACGAGGAGCAACGTTTTTTAGAACTCTCAGACATACTGAAGTACGTTAGGTTTTTGCATTCTACTAGTTTTGCGCACGTCTAAAACCGCTGGCGACCTATCACTAACACTATACCCCATAGAGGCAAACTCTTCAACGAATCTAACCTGCCAACGCGCCGAAATTTACGGTCGGATATCTCGAAACGGCGTTCGCCTATAAGGAAGACTACTCCCGATGGGCGATCTACTGACATATCGCGAAACGCAGCGAAGATTCAACGTGATGGGTCCCGGCCGAGAAAGAGTCGTGCACCTACACCTAGCTCGAAGAGTGATGTTGGGCACGAAGGGGCTTCAAGGGCGGAGGCGCCGGCTGGTCAAGGACTGCCACTGCAGAGGTCAGCTTCAAAGGGCTCGCAGACTGATCTACCACCAGAATCGGCCGCGGTTCTCAATGAGATAATAGAGGAAACCTTTGAAAGTGCTACGCAACCTAGAGCAGACATTCCTAATGAGCCTGTGCCGCCAGGGCAGTTGGAGAGAGACAGAGTTGAGCAACTGGAGAGTCGGCCAAATAGTCCGGGAGTTGATCCAAGAAAGGCAATGCCTATCCTTGCGGAGGATGCGGCTCGATTAAAGGAGCCTCTGATCAATGGACTTGGTTCGCACGATGGCCCACCACATAAGGCTTTAACTGTACATCTTCCACCCAAGGAAGTCCAGGAACGGCATGCGAAAGAGCCACATCAGATTAAGAGTCATCCTTCTAGCAACGTTCCTCCACCTGATGGAGTACGTGCTCCAGATCACCTTTCATCACCGGGCTCTACCAGTGCACACTCAGCTACTACACCAGGTTTGCATGAAGCATCGACAGATACTAGCCCTGATCATGAGAGTCGTTATAATGTCGAGCGGCCTGAGAAGGAGGATCGACCTAGAACCCCAACTGAGTCGAAGAACACTCCAGAAGCATTGCGTGAAGATGGCGAGGCCCAGCAGTTAGGAAGGCCGGACAACCTTCAAAGTAGTCCCATCACCGCAGAAGCTCAGTTACGCTCTGAAGGCCAGGCAGCCTCACAGCGTCCATTTACAAGTACGGAATCAGAAGAAGGGAGTGCTGTAAATTCGAGCATAGACCAAACCAGTTCAAGCTGCCTCACAAATACTGCTGATGAAGTTGTGGAAGAGGCCGTTGAGGCTACACTAGAAGATAAGGTTGGAGCGGCCTGCACACCAAAGCCTCCAAAAGAAACAGTACTCAGTGAACCATCGACTTCACAGCGAACAAATGGTAAAGATGAAATAGTAGATTCCGAAGCTGGGGATACGCCATCCGCGGATGCTATGGACATTGATTCGACGCCTGTTCAGAAATTTTCTGCAGGAAGAGCCTCTGTGGAAATTGCTGATCGTACGCCAGTATCCCCTAAAGCCCCGCAACTGGCAGTCTTGGATCAGCCAAAGAAAAGTCCCACTTCAGCTACGCCCACGCCTAGAAGAGAGTCTGTTACCGCCACTCCCGTGCCTGAGAGGATGACTACTAGGGTCTCTTCAGGCGCTATGAGACATAAGTCTGTGTCTGAAATTCTAGGTGAAAGTCCACGCCTAGCTACGGTTCAAAACTCAGAACGAAATAACTCCGATAGAAATGGCCACAGAACTCAATCTGAGTCCGCAGGACTCTCTGATTCTCATTCCCGAGTTACAACGGCTCACTCGCCAATTACCAGGAAGTCTCTTATTCAAAAGTCTAAGGACAAGGATCGAAGCATGCTTTCCACAGTAGTTTTCGCCAAACAAACATTGAGACAGAACGACTCTGCCAAATTATTAGGTGGAAATGATCCTATAAAAGATGATTACTTCAAACCCTTGTTTCTTTCTGCAGCAATGTCTCCTGCACGTGGCTATTCTGCGCTCGACACACTTCTAGGGAAAGCTCACAAAACTATCTCGACAAACAATGCATACGTCCCTATCCTCGAGAACCAGACGATAAAAGTTCTCAAACGAATATTTGATTTGCAGAAAAATGATAGGTGGTCACTTCGACAGCCCAAGCGCTCCGAAGAACCACAACGCCCTTCTAGTCACTGGGATATAGTGCTTCAAGAAGCTAAATGGATGCGAACTGACTTCAGAGAGGAGAGGAAATGGAAGATGATGGTAGCGAAAAACCTTGCATTTGCATGTGCAGAATGGCACTCTGCAAGCCCCGGGGATCGGAAAAAGATTCAAATTAACGCAGTGCCCCCACCTCCTAAGGATACTGAGATGACCGAGACGGCAAACCAAGAGCAGGGGGTTCCAGAGCTTGTGTCTTCTACAGAGGTAAATTCGCCCATGGATGAGGATGAGGAACCACAACTTGACCTCCCGGAAACTGTCTCTCCGTACGCTATATTTGGCCTACAGGATGACGATGTCGTATTTGGCCTCAGAAACTCACCTATTTCTCACCGGTTACTCGAGGAACTCCCAATGTATTGTGCCCCTCTTTGCGTGCCCTCTACAGAATTATCAGCAGGAGAATTAGACCCAGAGCGGTTTTGGAAAAGAAAGGCATTACCGATAAGCAGATATGTCGAGGGCGAGATGAAGCTAAAGAAAGGCAGCCCACCAAGGAAGAAAAGTCGTTATCAGTATGAAGAAGAATCTGATGATGATGAGCTGACGACCTTTGGTGACATATCTCAGAAGCGACCTGTTCTTCCACCTGAAAAGAACGATGTGGCGCTTTTCAACCCTGAGCATAAACATATTCGTGATCGTATTCACGCAGGCCACCAGTTCAGACCACCATCTGAATATCCAATGCCGCTTCAGAGCTTCTTCGAGAATCGGCAATCCTCGCAATGGACTTTACAGGAGGATGACGATCTCCGACGTTATGTCCGCGAATATTCATATAACTGGTCGTTCATTTCGAATATGCTGCAAACCAAATCTTTATTCTCTTCAGGGCCAGAGCGCCGAACGCCGTGGGAGTGTTTCGAACGTTGGGTGTCTTTAGAAGGATTACCGGGAGATATGCAGAAGACTCAATACTTCAGATTATATACTCAGCGTGTTGAGACCGCAAATCGGAATGTTCTAGCGCTAGCTTCTCAACCTCAGCAGCCTAACCCTAACGGTCAGATTCAGCCGCCCAGACGGAGGACTACATCCAGCATTAGAGTCGAAAGAAGGAGAAATCAAAAGCACCTTACTATAGTTGATGCGATGAGGAAGCTGGCGAAGAAACGGGAGAACACCATCCAAAAACAACAACAAGCGGCTGGTCTAGCAGCTTCCAGAAAACCTCCTGAATTGACGGCCCACCGTAATGCTTCTAGAACGCCCGCAGAGTTCAGCAGATTGAAGTTTGAGCAACAAGAGAAACTGAAGCAGAGTATACTGCTGCAGCAGCAACAGCAGCATCAGCAAAGAGTAAGACGCCCTTATCACCAACTAGATTGTTGGAACCACATCAGTTATTCTAGTTTCTCTATCTCACTGTTTATGCTATTTACGTCTCGAACTATGCTTACCTGTTCTAGCTCTTCTTGCATCAACAACGTCTCGCCGCTCAAAACACCCAGCAGCCAGGTGCGCAAGGTGGACAGCAACCACTTCGTCCACCACAACCCAATGGCGTCCCTCTTCCTAATGGTGTCAATGGAACTCCTAGTACAAGTAACCAAAATCTTCAGGTTCCAGGCCAGGCTAGACCTCGTGGACCGATGCCACCACAAATGAACGGTCAGGCTATGGGAAACCTCCGACCACCCCAGCCACTCATGAATGGTGTCCCACAGGCTCAGATGCAAGGCATACAAGGCCAGATGCCTCTACCTAATCCCGCTCTTGACGTAGGTCTAGTCACCCAAGCCCATAGTATACAGCAGCAACAACGACAGCAAATAATGCGACAACAAAATGGGCACTTAGCTGGCCCGGGTCAAGTGCAAAATTCTCCGCCGAGGGCGAACACGAGTGCTATGTCGCCACCTCCTGGCTTTCCCCAAATGCCCAACGGACCAATGATGCCATTCCCTAATGCGAACGGCAGTGTATCGTCTCCTGGTGCGGGCCAGTCTCCTCAAGGCCAACTCGCATCGCCGAGGCTGGGTCAGGCTCAACAAGTCGCTCAACAGCACAATCTCATAGCTATGAAATTACGTAACGAATTTCCAAATGCGACGCCAGAGCAGCTGAACATTCTTTTAAGAGAAGAGGTTAGTAAGCAAATGCAACAACATCAACAGCAGTTAGCACAAAGCGCTATGAACGCAGCGGCGGGAAGCGGCGTTGGCCCAAGGAATGGTGTGATCAATGGGATGAATGGGAGACTGCCAAACGGAGATGCATCGCCTCAAAATGCTCAGATGTATGCTCAGATGTTGAGGCAACAGCAGCAAAATCAGCAAAAGTCTCAGCAACAGGCTGCTGTTCAACAAGCCAATGCAGGGCATCAGCGAACCCCGAGTGGGAATAGCGCTAAGTGAGGGTTTTGCTTTACTAAGGGACCAAAGGTTTATTAAGAGGGACGGTTGCATATTCATTGAGATACCCGCGTGTGATCACTTATTGATAGATCTGTAGAGTTAGAGAGTTTTGTGAAGACATCGTGAGGGCATAGCTGAACACCGTTGCCACAAGCACAGCGGAGTGATCCCTTGCGGCGCACTTCATATCTGTGTTATTGAATGAAGCAAATATTCACATCGGTAGTTCACCCTAGTGAATGACCTACTAGTCCTTGAGACCCTCAAATGACAGATGTGCTTCATAGTCAAAATGGATGAGCAGATAATCCACAAAGTCATGCCTTAGGTATCAATTATTTATTCAGGCACTAAACCCAATTCAGTAATTACGAAAGTTGCCTTGAAGATTTGTATCAGATATCAAATCCTCTTCTGGCTGGCCTGAACAGCTTCCATTCTACTCCACACCTACGAAATACACTAAAATGCTCACATCAAAGGACGATTCAGTGCCCGCGCCCAAAATCGCAATAAAGGGCTTTTCCCTCTCTTCGAAATCCTCCTCGAAGGCTAGCGCGAAACCACCAGCCCCAAAACCTACACTGGGCAAACGGCCGCGCAGCACATTCGACCGCGAAGAGTCAGAGTCTGGCGATGAGAGGGTGAGGCATGAGGTTGTGACGGGGTTTGGGTCCGAAGGTGCGATCAGGAGGGAAGAGAAGAAGAAGGCCAAGCCGCTTGTTATTCCGAGGCTTGAGAACAGGTGGAAGGGGACGAGGGACAGTGGAAAGAATTTGTTGCCGCCGGAGGTGCAGGCTGCAAATCGGGCGAGGGAGGAGGCGAGGAGGAATGGAGGGGTTGGGAAAGAGGAAAACGATATATTGAATGGGGGGGAGGGAGAGCCTATTTGGGGATTGAATGTTAAGAAGAGGACGAAGACCGATGTGGAGGTTGAGCATAATGGTGATGTTGAAGTGGCCGAGGAACAGAAAACAGCGGTCGAGGAGCCTTTGAAGGAGAGATCTGCGGATGAGGAAGCACTGGATGCGTTGCTTGGGGATGATCCCAAAAAGAAAGGTTCCGCGTTGGTAATACCTATTACTGCTGAGAACTCGAATGGGCCGAGGATATCAGAGGAAGACGCATATCGTAAAGCTGTGCGGGAAGCGCCAGATGTTGCAACACTTGAGGACTACGAGGCAGTTCCTGTGGAAGAATTCGGCGCAGCGTTACTGCGAGGCATGGGATGGAAAGGCGAAGATGACAAGGGAGAGAAGAAGATGGAGGTCAAGAAACGACAGAACTTGTTAGGCTTGGGTGCCAAAGAATTACTTGATGCCGAAGAGCTTGGCGCCTGGGTGCAGAAGAGTAATCCCCAGCGGTTGAAGAGCGCTGCTAGTGGAGATAGAAGACCGGAAAGGAAACCTACAGCATCGGATTATAAGCGCGAGAGGGAAAGGAAAGATGAGCAGAGGAGAGAGCGTGGTGGTGGAGGGTATAGGGAGCGGGAACGTGAAAGTGATAGAGACAGGGATAGGTATAGAGACAGGGAGAGAGAAAGAGATAGGGACCACGGACGAGATCGATATAGAGAGAAGGATTATGACCGAAGAAGATAAAATGGAGCTCAGTCATCGACGTAGTGCACGGAGATGACAGATTGATTAAGAGCCATATAGACCCGAGCTACCATACACGACTCATGGAAATGATAAATGCTTACGTCCATTCATCATCTCATTTGAGAAGCCTCGGACGACAGGATGGGTTGTAGAATATGTCAACGCCAGTCAGACACAAAGTTGTGCGACGTAGCATACGTGAATGTTGAAAATTTCTTAATTCATTTTCCAGGTTTGCATGGTTCTGTTAATTCACCTCTACTTTTATTATGCCTTCATTTAAAAGCAAGATATTTTCCTCGCCACTTCTCCCTGCCAGTGTAAGTGAATCAAATCATCAGCAGATACCATGACGGAGACTTGTCCAAGACTACTAGCTCTGTATAGGTCGAACCCGGATCGTACACAGCTACTCTCCAATAATTTTAAGTAGTAATGGACATTCTGATGGACCATTGCTTTGTTTGTAGCCAGACACAACGCTTGTATCGAGGCTTCAAACTCTTGTCTCTTTCCTTTTGAAAGCATTCAATCACGGTTCGTATCCTATCCAAATTTAAACCCAGTCGGGCTCATATCTTCTTCCCATATGACTAATGGCATATTTAGTGCAGTCTTGTTTAGCGACAGGCTACAACGTGTGAAACGCCATTTCCTAGGCATTGATCGCGGGGCCTCTTCTATTCCACCAAAGTTCGCCGTCCCCGAAATCTGGTATGAAGACATTTCCATCTTCCCCACTTTTGCTTCTTTGGGATATCAATCCAATGTTATCTATTGTTACACGTGGAGTTATGGTATCCAATCCGCTCTTCTCCTGTCTTCTGCCAGTGTTAAGGCTACCACTTAGAAGGCTGCAGTAGCCAGGGACATGCGGGACGTTTATATTGTAGCGGTGGTGTGGTATACCTGGTTAGCAAGGTTGTTGGTTGCCTTTCAGCACCGGTAGGATGGTTAGGTTGCATATCAGGGATGTTCCTACCTGTTGTGGTCCTTGCGACTGTGGTATGCTGAGGCTTAACATATTCCATTTCCGGGGCATAGGGACACTATTGCTATCCGCAGGCTGGCTGGAAGTTGTTGGCTGGACTGCCAAGAGTAAGCATACCACCTCATCTTCAATCACCTAGGCTGATCAGCCAGCCTTTTTTCTTTGCCTTGAAGCGAGGATCGCAGCGTGTTGGGCGTGATTAAAGATATTCACTGCATTTTACAATGAAAGCCACCAAAGAGGAGGCATCCGGATGATATTATCTTCTAATATAGAGAGAGAGTTAGGCTTTTACGGTTCAGGCCTGCAATATTCTAGTTAATCCAATCACGAAGATATATATCATCTTAACTGAGCCAGGTTTGCTGCATGTGCCCAATTGATAATTCCCACCTTACAGCTGTTCTTGGATTTCCAAGAAACTACCAGCTTGATATGTGAAGCCTCATGAGCTCAGCTCTTTTATCCTTCTATTTCATTTTTTAACACATACTCTATAAGATCTGAACATGTTTCTCGCGTTGAAATCAAACTACATGTAGCATATTTGGCTAAATTCTAGCATAACCACGATTCAATACAACGGCAAACGATGATTTGGACTCTTCCAGCACTTGTAGCTGTCCTAACAGTCTCTCAAGGAACACTTGCTATCACAGGGCCTAATATCTTCAAACGTACAGGATGTAATGCAAACAACTGTGCTAGAGCTGTCACTGGGACAGCCGGAAACGTTAATGGCGGCGGAGCCTCTCGAACGTCCATAGCCAAAGCAGACTGTTCTGCTTATGTGAGGACAACTTCAACCATCACACCCGCAACAATGTATGTACTTGAACACACGATTTACACTTATGCTGATAACTAGTGTAGTACCAACACCATTTCTACGACAACCACCAGTACAACGTTCTCGACATCGACTTCAACGACGCGGGTCCTGGCCCCGTATGTGCCAGTGAAGCGTGGTGTTGCGATAGACCCATATAATGAGCACGGAGAGACAAAGGCCGGCGTGCAAGCAAGACAAGCTACGAATACGAAGACCATTCCTGCATATGCAAGCCCATGCCCAGATGAGGCGGCATACGTCAGTGCTTGCTCCTGCTTTGGAATCACGTCAACAGTTGTATATGCCACCGCTCCCGTACGTCCAGCCTCTTTCCCAATGACACCATGCGTATTTACTTCATACCTCCCGTGGTCGAACTAACCTTATCTCCTCTACACAGGCTCCGCAAACGACAGTTTTCCAAACACAGAGCGTCACAGATACCGCCATCACAACAATAACGACTGCCGTCCAAGCCACACCTACAGGCAAGTTAGTGATCCAGCCTGCTTTCGGCAGCAATGGCCAGATCTTCAACGAAGGGGAAGGATACAATCATCTGATCATCAATCGCGCAGACCAGGCTAAAGTAGGAGATACGTATGTCTACGACGCAGAAAGGCTCTTCAACGCGAACTTGAATACCTGGTCAATTTACGAGACGTTTTCTGATTGGGCGGATTACTGGTTCAAGGCCACTTCTAATGCCTCTGAAGCTATCACTGACTTCAGACTTGTTGACGATGGCACTGGAACCCGTGGAAGAGTGTACCTTGTTAGGGACGGCGTTCAGCAGAAGTGGAGCGGGTCTAATGGCCGTAATCACTTGTATTTCGGTGAAACTGTGCCTGCTGGGTTTGAGGAGACCGTCCTTTACCTTGTTTATATTTAGGTAATGATAGGGTTTCCGGCTTGTATCGAGAGTAGGATGGATGTGTTTTTATCTAACATTTCGGTTTTGGATGGTTCGGAATGAATTATGATCCTAGCGTGTGTCTCAGAATTGTGGTAGTAAATCGACCTTGATTGCTTTAGGCTCTTCGCATTTTGGGCTTCCGCTCTATCTGCTCATGTGATCTTGTTCTTTTGTGGGGTTTAGTTGCTTCTTCTAGTTATGACAATGCGTGTTATAGATATGGGCCTAATTGCTAAAGCGATTGCCGTCCCTGACAATCAAGCATATTGAATGGAGAAATATCAAGGCCGTTTTCATGTCTCCGGTAGTTGAATGAGCGGTCTATTCCTACACTAGTTGACCATGAGGTGACAAGACCATACCGCTATGTTGTGTCTTCCGAATATTAACCATGACCTCGAGTCATGGTTTGATATATTTCGTCCGAAGGCCAAGACGACTCTTAAGCTTGCCTTGCCTTCAAGAATACGAGTTTTTGTGGACCAATGATATTCTGCCTCATATTTTTTGTTGCATGTCGACATTATTGTCGATTTAGTGCTCCGAGACAATATTCCGCATCTCGTTTCATTGCAGCCAATCATAGCCCGTAGTCAGTGCCTCGTTCTGCAGGTCAGACTGCGTAAAATACCTGGGCGAATGATGATGCACCTTTTCATATATTGTTGCACGTCTCAGGATCGGTCCTGCATAGAAATCAGGTCAGCTGATCTCGTACTTGGCTTTTGATGGAAATAGTCATGTGGGTTATGTTTGATACCTGTAAACGGGGATTTCCATCGTGATCCTTCGAGAGCACCGTCGCACCTTTGACAATCCACCTATAATTTGTCAAGAAATTAGTTCAAGAGCAGATTTTGTCGCGTGTCTAAGCTGCATATGCATCCGGGAAGTTGCTTGCAGCCAAAAGAGGGGTCTGGATCTGGCTATAATATGATCTTCCCGAGACTTCGGTACAGCCCGTTTTGCGACTTGCAACAAACTTGCGATTTAAAATGACTCGAGCAATAAGTGGACGAGGACGGACCATTGCAATAGATAGATACGAAATCGGATGATGACACACGAAAGACAGTGTGCAAATAGCCTTTGTCAATCATCGGAGCCAAAGGTATATTTCTTTATCATCCTACTAAGGATCTCCCATATATTCTACACGGATGAATCCTCATCGATTCATGAGCCGATAGCACTTACACAGCTCTAGCGATAAGAGTAAAACAAAGGAAAAGTGGAACTAGAATAGCAGCAGAATATCCACCTCATTTTTCCATATTGATTTGTACCGGCTTTGCTTAGCATCATTAAATACCAAGTATTTGTGGGGCGAGACAGGGGACTTCCAGCAGCAGCATCATCTATCCCAGCAATAAGCCCAATTGAGACAGTGCTACATAGCGTGTATTCAATGTGGGGTGTATAGAGGAGATATCTCTTTTGCTGACTTGAATATGCTTCCCATATGCATAAGCACTGCACGTGACCATGGACGACCGGGAGCGACGGAGGCGTTCTCCAGCCAGTGAGTGCTTGAGAATGTTCTTTTGTTGCAAGTCGCATTTTCAGGCCTTGGCAAGTAGAATATATCTTGGAGGAGTTATCCCTCGAAGTCGGTGACCATATCAACTTCCAGAGCATCCAAAACACCAATTTTTACTACAACTGAGACAAAGAGTCTGAAAAGGAGCTCAGGAACCGCTTTCTCTGTGCAATCTGGTGATTCGATCTCTTGGCAGGCTTGGCAAATGCTTGGAAGGGCGTATTGCATGTCATTGGAGAAATATGGTTTATGGCTGTGCAAAATTCAACTATGGGCCTTTGGCTTGCTGACTCAAGAAACGCTGTCGCTATATTTGTATAGCAAAAACGCTCTGCTGGCGACTCCTATGGTTAATGTAGCGAAATATACACAGGTGGTGCACGGATCTTCATGGAGGTTGAGATGCACAGCTGGAACAGGCAGCTGGAGGTCTGAGGGCGTTGACTCACGTGACGGGAATGCGAGCGGGGGCCGGTTCCCGCGAGAAGCAATTTCCATTGGTCGATGGTCACATCAGGTATTTGGCTGACTCTGTCCTGGGGGGGAAAAAAATAAAGAGATTCACACACAACATCTATGTCTGCTAAAGGACTTCTACTTGAAGAGCTCATTCAATGGGGCATTGATCACAATTCATATTTAAATCCTAACGTGGAGATATATGAAGATCCTGTTACCGGACTGTCCTTCAAAGCCCTCAAGGATTTACCACCAGAGACTAGGATATCAACTTGCTCATACAAGACCTCGCTCTCCTATCTCAATGCGGTTGAGTTTCCTGGGTTCTTAAGACATAGCGTACCATTTCCCTCAGACTTTTTGTCACTTCTGTGTCAAGATGACCCAAATATTATTGGATTCTTCTTTCTGATCCAACAATATCTCATGCGAGAGAAGTCGTTCTGGTGGCCGTATATTCGTCTTCTACCACAGCCAGGTAATATAGAAGATCTACCTGTCCCTTGTATGTGGCCTGAAGAAGATGTCAAATTCTTAGAAGGCACAAATGCGGAGCCACCAATTCAGAAGCGGAATAACATGTGGAAGGCTGAATGGGAAGGAGCAGTGTCTCTTCTACGAGCCAATATCGAAGATTGGGAAGACTACACCTACAAGCTCTATCAGTGGGCGGCGACGATATTCGGTAGCCGGAGCTTTCGCGCTTCCTTGACTATCGCGGAACAAATGGTAGATGATGATCCGCTAAATCAAATGCATGTCAGGAGAGACCGCTTTTCAGTTTTGCTTCCTATCTTGGATATCGGGAATCATAATGGTGTTAACAATGCAGACTGGCATCCTACAAAAGAGCTCGGTCTCAGCTTTTCGAACCGAGCTCAAATCATAGAAGGAGATCAGGTATACAACTTTTATGGTGACAAGTCGAATAGCGAATTGCTGGTTGCTTATGGCTTCATACTTCCCAAAAGTTCAGATACTGAAATAGATAAAGACTCTATCAATCTCAGGATCCGGCCAACTCAGCCAGCTTCCCTGGCTCTGAGGCGCCGACAGAATTGTCATATGATTCCATCTAACGTAGAGGAAGAGTTTATGTATGCCGTTCGAAAACGGGCAGGCCGAACTGGATTACCAGAGTTTGCTTTATTACCACATGATCTACTCGATACCGTCTTATGTTTATTCGCTAACAGCAGGGAGAGGGAAGTGTTGGGCTCAGATTTAAGTTATTGTCCAGGAAAGGATGCTGGTCTTTACCAACGATCTTTGATGAGTAGGCACCACATCATGAACTATGTTGACCGACACATTCTGGTTTTCAACGTTATCTCTCTATAGCATCGCTAATACTCGGACCTCATAGGATGTGCCGTTCAGATGCTCAATTTGCTAGACCAGAAGCTGAGGCTCGATATCACTAGAATCAAACAAGCGGCCGCGTTTTCAGAGTACGTATACGTACCCCATCGCTCTATCACTGAACAAATCTCTGGATGAACAACGCTAAGCATTGCAGAAACCCGCAAGCGAATAATCAAAGGCTCGCTGTGGAGTATAGAGATCGACAACTCGTTGTCCTGGAAGCTGCTTTACGACCTATCTCTGAACGACTCCAAATTTTCCAGAGTACTAGCTCCTTTTGTGCACATCCGCAGCATGCTATTACCAACCATCCTAATTTCACGAGCTCAAAGCATTCTCTAAATGACGGAGAGCTACTGTCGCTTGAATGTGCGTTTGACTGGTTACACATTCATTATTCCGAACTGTTCACTTCCATCGTAAGTCTTATTTCTGAGGATCAAGGAGAGCCGCTTCCTCTTGACTGGGGTATCCTTATCGAAGACTGGAATCGTACGTATTGGGTCGTATGGATTTTCACCATCATCGTGATTGCGGAAGGTAATGGAAGGAGTGCGTCTCCAGACCTCCAATCTTCTCATGAATGTGTGATGTCCTGGTTGGCTCGTATGATGCAGCCTAGGTACAGCATCCTCTCTACTTTTCATTTTGAACATGTACTAATGCTAGGTAATAGCCCCCATGGGTATAGCATTGACGATAGTATGGTACGTAATTCAATTGCGGTAAGCAGCCTGTCTCTATTTTGCCTGACATTCGTTACCGTCTGTATAAACTACTAATCTTGGCCTTGTAGACATCACAGCTCATGGCCGACCCATCAGAGCATGAAACAATTAACAGCATGCTGCATGCTATCTCGCACCTTCCACAACTTCACGCCATCAATCCGAACATCACCAGGTATGCAAATCCTACATTAACATAAGTTACCCGATTAACCTGCCCCAGTTCTCGCACAGCAAATCTCGAGAAATATCGAAACTTTGCCAGTTACCTGGTGCAAGAAGAAATGCTACCTCTACAATATACGATGCCTGATGGTCAGGCACTAGAGCAGCTTGTTCTGTGTATCCAAAAGAAAGATAAATGATATGGGGGCCTATGAGGATATTTATTCCCCAATGGGGATTGATATATCGATAGCTACCCAAATAGCAATAAAATAATAGTGTGGCCACAAATGGTGCAGGAATCATAATGGACTCCTTTAAGGTTTGCTGGCATTCATTCTGCTGCGATATATGGATAGAGCTATGAGAAAACACCTGCCCCAAGGACGGAAGGACTCTGTTAATAAAGCGAGCTTGATCAGGGTATCACACAGTAGACGATAATTAGTGGCCGCTGAATTTTAGACAGCGCATTGTCAAAAAAGCCTTCAACAGATGAAGACGTATGTGCGGAAGAAATAAAATGCACCTATTCAAGGAAATTAATGAATGCCTGAGGCTCAATTTTGTGGTCTCAGATTTTGACTCCTTCAGTCTTCTTCCCCAGGCTCAATCAAGGTGTTCACCATTACATAATTCAAGCAGGGAACTCCGCACCTCTGTGTCGGCAATTGATTATATCAGGTGTTCAATGGCGGTTATTCTACAGAACAAACAAATCTCTATGTGTTTGCCTCACATATTGTGGCTGGCTCGGCATCAAATGACGTGCTCCGGCTAGCAGTGGAATATTTGTAATCAAGGGTAGAGCAAGTCAACCATTCGGCTTGTCTTCTGCTTTCATTCTCAATTGGGTTTCAGAAGGGCGTTGGATTTCTAAGACTCCATGACGTTTTTGGCTTACAATATCAGTTGAACTGACTAAGTACAGTAGAGGAGAATTATATATTGCTATCCATCCATCCTATGTTAAATTGACACTACTTACCACTTAGTGACAGCAGGCAAGACTCAACCAAATACTTCTCGAGAGATCACTTTTGCATCAAAATAGCAGAACTCCACCTGTCGCATACATCATGGCAACCGCAAACCCAGTCCAGGCAACTCCAGCCCACAACCTTTCCAAGGCTGCTCGAGAGGAAGCTTCGTATGAGGCGAAAATCAATAGCTCCTACATCCCTCGAGGCGATATAGAGGCCACACTAAACTACTTCACGCCACCAGAAGACGGAGCCGTTCCATTCAACTACGTGGAAACACCTCCAGAGGGGCAGCCCCAGCGTAACTTTGGGAATTTTGATGTGCAGGTCCGCGTTCACGATATAAGAGGAAAGGAATCCGAATACAACCTTGACAAAGACGCTTTCGCCATTGTCTCCAACGTTCCAGAATCTGCAGAGCAGGACTTCGTTGATGACGACTCCATCAAGGAGAAATACTACCCAGAGGTGGAGAGGCTGATTCTGGATAGTGTGCCAGGCAGCAATAAGGTGTTCATCTTCGACCATACAATCCGCAGATCGAATCCAAATGCGCCGCGTGCGCCAGTACAAAGAGTTCATATTGACCAGACCGCGAAGTCTGCTGCGCAACGCGTACATTTCCATCTACCGGAAGAAGCAGAGCAGCTATTGAATGGTCGTTTCAGAATCATCAATATCTGGCGACCTCTCAATGGACCTGTTCAAGCATCTCCACTCGCGTTTGCAAGCTCTGCAACACTGAAAGATGAGGATCTGATTCCGGTAGAACACCGCTATCCAACACGCACAGGTGAAACAGCCGGGATTGTGTATAATAAGGAGCAGAAGTGGCATTATCTCTCCGGGATGACTAATAATGAGAGACTATTCCTGGAGTGTTTCGACAGCGAATCGTTGAGGCCAGGTACCGAGGTTCAAGGAGGGAGAGTACCACATACTGCCTTTAAGCATCCGCACACACCAGAGGGTGCAAGAGGACGAGAAAGTATTGAGGTTAGAGCGTTGGTTTTTGGTCCATGATCTGCTACCTGAGGATGGTTACATAGGAGTTTGGGTTGCCGGCATTTAGCGATGAATTAGTAAATACAAATGAGTACTTGATGATAACTACAGCTTATATGCTCTACTTTTATGCATTCTTTGTAAAGTGCAAATGCTCTGTTGTAGTAGCCCGTGACCAAGTAGCTTTGTAGGTCATTCGAAAGGATAGGTAAACATGACCGATATTTTCCTGACTTTTGAAATAGGTCTTTAGCCCATAGGTAAACGCTTTTATGCATAAATTTCAAAGCCCAGGAGAGGAGACTGCATATGAAGACGATCCTCTTTCTCTTGAAGTTGATGGCCTTTGGATTGAGACTCTTGGGCTGCATGAGGAAAGGGGCCAATGCCACCGACCTCCAATGCTGAACATGCACAAGATATTACTCCTGCGGCTTCATTCCTATTCTTGGTACTAGTCTATTAACTTGTCCTCCCGCCTTTCGAAGCTGCGGATATCAATATTGTTATCAGCATTTCTTTCGTTGTTCGCAAATGAGACAATGCTTTCAGAGGGTAGAACATGCACATCTCTTCTACCAGTTCTATGCTGACATGATAAGGCTGTACGCATCCTAGAACATTTTCTTTCCGCCGCCGGGAACCCCAGATCTATCCGGTGCCCATCCTCTTGGCTCTTCGGATACAGGTTTAAAGTTGGATGAAAGAAAGCCTCGAAATGGTGCTCTTTTATCGGGATTGAATCAGCTAGTGAGACGTTGAGTCAGGCTAGTTGGCGCTCTGGAGAACAAAACATGGCTCTGTTATTTGTGGAGGTAAATGTGTATAACAATACTAGATTGCTACTACAATAAACCTGTAAACTCCGGTCACTCCCTATCTTTAGTGGGCTGAGTTTTATTGAGCAGGAGAGGTTGCTATTGGTACATCCTGTTCTGAGACTTGAATATCAATTGCAGGATCAATATTGCCATCCGATTAGAAGAACGCCTTGCAGTGAAAGTCACCCAGTTGTGTCATGACCAATGAATGAATGCTATTAACCAGGTTTAGGGACCAGGATATGTCAAGATCTGGCTATTCTAAATACCGTACTTCTTTGACTCATATCTCATGTTCTATAGCCTCGACTCTTGGGACCTAAATGTGCAGTTAGTGGCAGACAAGCAGGGAGCCTGTGTTTAAATTAATCTTACCTTATCCAACGCTATCCCACCAAATTTGGCCACCATCTCGATCTATGATACTGTTATTAAGCATCCTTCGTACCTGATTTTCAGACATACGCATTGATGTACAGTCTCTGTATCCTCCTTGCTCACTCCCACTCGTCGTATGCCACGCAAATGCCAGGCAGTCAAACGACCCATATTCTGAATCATAATCCCAGTTAACACCACTAGCTCTGTCTCTACAGGATCTAGAATGCTCATATCAGAGAGATAAAACCCGTAGGTGATATCGTAGTTGATGAGTTTGATATCGCGATGTGCGGCAAGCGTAGCATCGATCTGGTTAATGCTGTCCTTATAGATAGTTTCGAGCCAGTCTTTTCCTCGCTTATGAGTTTCAGGGTTAAGGTTCCAGTTTTCTCTGGGAGGACATTGTTACTATTTCATGAATCCAAGATTCAAAGTGTGAGTACCTTGAAAACGAGTAATCTTTATCTTCTTCACGCTCAATTTGGATAATACCGAAGAGTGCCTCTAGTGGTTTACAGACACCTTGAATGGAGATGTTCTCAACCAGAGCTTCACGGATTCGACGAATCAGGGCTTTTCTAGAGTCACTGGTTGAGTACTCGGGTTTATTAATCAAGTATTTATAAAGTGTGGCAATGTGATCATGGTTGACCGCCACAAGTGCTGAAAGCTAGTCATAGATTAAAAAGGATTCAAAAGTTCTAGTTTGTCTTCATGGCTTACAGCAACCAAATACCACTTATCATTCCCTAGAGTCCTACGGGGAAACTTGAATTCCAGAGCCTCGAAAAGGGCGACGGCATCCTGTCCGGTGGGGGATTCGATCATTTGCAAGAGATACAGAGAAAGGGGATTGTGTGTCTGAACCTCCCCTCAGTCTATGCTGATGTGAGCTCTGATAAAAGGATTCAAATTCGAGTTTGCTCGCAAAAGAAAGCTATTTAAGTCAAATGATTGTCCAATAAATCAACATGATGAATCAAATCTTACTGTACCACTGTTAGTTGTTTGCGGTAAAACCGGGCCGGAAGTGGGGATCGGCTATTAGAAATCCATAACCGCTGCCAAGGAGTTCCCCTCGTTTCTTCCCGAAGCACTAACTACATCACAGTAAGGTCACGAGGAGAGGCAACGAGAATACTTTTTGTTTTCCAATCAAAGACGCCATTAACATATGCTGGAGCGTGGAGCATTGATCATCAGTCACCAAACGATACAACTCTGATTAAGAGACAACCCTGTTAACAGCCGGGCATTTACAAGGACCACATTTAGTTGCTATTTCTTGTATGATCAAGCACTTTCTAAGGAGAGTGTACTCGTCAGCTGGCAGCTCCACGGTCCGGAATGATATGTTAGAGCCTCGATTTCTAGATCAGAATGGTTACCATTCTACACGACCCAGTCTTGCTCCTAGACCTCGAGTCCAAAACAGCCATTATCACTGGTGGTGCAGGCGGAATCGGCGCAGAGACCGTTCGCCTATTCCACGAACATGGCGCCAAAGTAGTAATTGCAGACCTTCCATCCGCAAAGAGGGCCGCAGAAGCCTTGGTAACAGGTCTAAGCTCCCGAGTGGCATTTATACCTACCGATATCTCGGACTGGGATAGCATGCAATTGCTATTTAAGCTAGCGAGGGAGAAATTTGGACCTGTCCAGGTTGTCGTGGCCAATGCCGGCCTGATGGAGACGAAGAGTTTCTTTGACTTTGAGGAAGATGAGCAAGGAGGCCTCAAGGAATCCAAAGAGTCTTATAAGGTGATTGATGTTAACATGAAAGGCACTATGAACAGTTTGTCTCCATTAATACTAGAATTACACTCATCTGATGTGAACTCTAGCACTTCGATTGTCAGTCTATCATATGAGCTCAAACGACCCCTGCTTCACCGATGGTTCTCGTGGGTCTGTTATTCTGGTTTCATCCACCTCTGGATATGTTGGTGGAACTTCCGTAGTATCATATGTATCATCTAAGCATGGCATAACCGGCCTACTGCGCGCCTCCCAGAAAGCAGCCACTGAAAAGAAAGTCCGCATCAACGCCGTTGCACCGTTTGTTACGCCAACTCATATTACAAGTAGTTATTCTGAGGCGTGGAATAAAGCAGGTCTTTTGGAGAACGCGCCATCTGACGTAGCTAGAGCAATTGCGCAAACCGCTATGGATGTGAACATGAAAGGACGATGCTGCCTAGTGGTTGGAAGCATGATGAAGGAGATCGAAGGACCTAGTGAAAAGATGAGAACAGCGCTATTTGGAGAGGAAGTTGTCGAGCAGATGAAACTGGGAGGGGAATTCTTCGAAAATCTGGGTGGTTATCCATTACCCCCAGCTCGAAGAAAGGACTCGGAGTCTATCGAGGAAACAGGACAAAAAAAGGCCCAGGAGGAGCATTTGTCTCATACCATTCATGGAGAGGAAGTTGAAAAGCAGATAGTTGAGAATAAGGCCGTATCACAAGAAGAACCTAAAGATTGAAGTGTCGTGGTCATACCAATATGGCTTTTCACTCTTTTCTCAATTTCAAGGTTTTGAAAGTCAAAAATCGAGATACGGCATAAATCAAAACAAAGGAACTGTGTCACTTTTCTATAGTCTTGAGTTTGTATTTTTGCTTCTTCTCAAATTGCAGAAGTGTCTAACAGTTCATATACTCATATGAAGACTCAAACTGTTAACATGATTTACATTGCATCTTGAGGTACTCTTGCCGTTTCTTTAAACAGCTTCACAACATTGTTATGCCTTCTACTCAACTGCATGACCTGAAGACTTTTGCACAGGAAATCAAACTTTGATTTCGGGACGGCAAAGTTCTGAATTAGCTTACTTCAGCACACATCTTTGGTTGTCCTAGCTCAGCCTCATATAGATCCGAATTCGTTTTTGCTTCCTTTAAAAGCTTAAGCGAGATACCCGTTACAATAAGTGTGTATGCGCAGCGATAAGCTCGAAATTTTAACTAAGCATACCACAGCCCCATATCCCTATCTTTCTCCAGACAGATATCAAGCCCATAGTTGACATAACTGTAAGTGATTACCAATCATTGGACCCGAACCTCTCTTCCTTGAGTGCAGAGCTATATATCTGGTAGAAGTCATCAAAATATGTAGGTGGAAGATAGAATCAATAAAAAGGCTATAGTGCTTGGAAACAAACTGGTATTTTGATCCTTCAAAGAGATCGACAACAAAAGAATAGAATTTCCAAGTATAAGTATATCTCTCCATTTTACGACCGCCTGTCATCTACAACCACAAACCGACTCGCTCCGCCATCACTCCCCTCACCATATCACACATATATTTGCGAGTGCCACACCTCCTATAGCCTCTTTCAAATCATTCTTGGCATGCATTTCTTCAGCAAAGCTCTTACCTCGACGGGCATTGTCGTCGCAAGTTTCGCCCGTACCGCCACGGGTGGATGTCGTCCATCACCAGCCCCCGAATTGAAAGATGACGTTGTTTTCTGACCACTACTTACCTATCCTAATCCGGTCCGTGCCTGTATGCAGGGAGAAAGCCGCACGAGGGATGGCGGCTACCCTAGAATCCCAACTAAGAGGGGGACGCGCCGGCAACCAAGAAAGAGCCTGCCTCAAAGCTAGGTCCAGCCACTTGAGCTGTTGATCTGTTAAAATAAATGATTTGTGGGAAGAATGGGGTTTTGGTGTGGATGTGTGCGGATGGGAAAGGTACTTTTTCGGCGTTTAAGGAGTGGTCTTTGAGTCGGAGGCCAAAGGACTGGAGATGAAAAAATTTGGATTCTAGAAAATGTAATACATATGTTATAAAGAAGAGATATGAGTATACATCAGGGAGGTCTTCTAGTTTCCCTGTTTTTGAAAACCAGAAGTGCACAAGGCGAAATCAACATATGTGCATTTTTCATGCTGGGGCACAGATTCTGATCGATTTGGCAAACCACTTTCCAACTTAGAAGAGGCGCTATATGGGCAAAAAGAAAAGCATATGAGGTTACATGACTGAGAGCTAACTTAGCTTGTTGTTTCTTTGATCGAGTTCTTGAAAAGTTCATAACCACTTGTAAATCAAACAATTGGACCTGAGCAACCTTATTGCTATTCACAGGTATGTAGCTGCCTAAAGATCTAAAAGCCTATATACTTTTAGACCACATGGTTCAGCGCATCCTCACTGTCTTTGCTACTGTTGAGCAATGTTCGTCGCAAGTCCGATATGCTGGCCATATATCAGAAGACCTCTACTTCTCAAGATGCGGTGGCGCCATCTTCCAAGAGAGTTTTTAATACTTTGGCCTTGGACTGGAGTGGCCTCGCATTTCGACCACTCTGGTACAAAAATTTCGTCCCTTACATTTCGACAGTGATGTTTTCATCGAGGATTTCGTTGTCGAATGTTCTCCGGCCATTCGCACAATGGTTCTAAACCCCTTTCTTTCTCCAACTGCTCCCATGGGTTCGCATTGAAACTTGGGTCATAGTAATCGAGATACCAATTTTCGTTCGGCTGTCCTCTGTGACTTGGTCTCGAGCTGCTGGCCACCGATGCCGTGTCGCTGAAGCGTTGTCGACCATGATTCCCTGTACCAGTTTGCATAAAAGCCATATTGGCAGGTGGTCTTTGAGGGAGCTCATATGTACCTGGTGCGCCAGGAGGTGGCAGAGGCTCGCTCGGCGCAATACTTGCAAGTAAAGCATCTATCCTAGCTTGTACTTCCCTAGCTTCATCATCTGAAACTAGAGGGGGTTGACTTGTGTCAACATACTGTGGTCCCTTGCCTTCTATCGATTCTATTGGTGGTGGTAAGCTGGTATCAATGTATTGTGGCCCATCAGCTTGCTCTTCATCGTCATCCAAATCGATCTCATCTTCATTTCCTCCTCTGGACACTGTCTCAACAGGCGGTGCTTCCATAGCTTTGGCTGCGCCAGTTCCAAAGACTCTAGTCTTGCCTAAAGGTATCGTGTTGCCGCCACTTCCTTGTCCCCTCTTTCCTCCCTTGTCTAATTTCGCAAGCTCTTGTCCATCTACAAATGCATCAGTTATTGCATTAAACTTTCTCTTCTTCGCAGGTGGTTTCTGTGAGCCAAAACTGGAGAAGCCCATTGCCTCAGCCATCGCCCGGGCGTCGGCATCCTCATCTTTATCGATGTAGTCAGGGTTCATTTTGCATTTGTGTTGTCGCAATATGAAGGTTCGTAGGCTGGATTTTCCAGCTGAGGTTGCTGCAAGGCTGTTCAGCAGCCTCGTTGTGATGTCAACAGCTCCCTCATACAAATAAATACAATATCTGAAACTTCAATTACAACAAAATGTATTCACGAAAGTCTAAGCTCAAAATGAGAACCTGATTATCAGACTGTCCTAGAGTAGTCAGTGATATTGCCACTGCATTGAGCTATTGCTGATATATATCAACTTCAACCCATCCGAACTCGAGTGTCAGAACATGGCAGAGGCAACGACTAATCCAGAGATCCTGCAAGAAGCACATGTAGACACGCTTGCAAAGCCTACATCTGATTCCCTCATCACCCTACGCTCCCCCAAGAAATACAAACCCGAACTCCCCTCATCTACAACCTTCACCCCACCACCCCTCGAATGGCTAGAAGGCGCATGGTCTGTAACGCACTCAACCCTGCCTATGTGGCGCAAAGCAAAGAACGTCCGCATAACCTACAAGATCATCCCTCCATCCACACCCAATGGGCCCGAACTCCTTGACGACATCGTCAATTCAGAACCTACAGCCCGCACCCTTCTTCCTCAACCTAAAGAGATTCACGGTGTGGATACGCCGGATGGACAAGGCGGCTGGGATTGGAGGGGTAAGGGTTGGTTGAAAGTTGCTAGTAGTCATTGGGAGGTTTTGGGGTGGGGAGAGAGGGAAGGCGAGAGATGGGTTGTTACGTGGTTTGCGCCGAGTATTTTCACGCCTGCAGGACTGGATATATACAGTAGCAGGAAGGAGGGCTTGGGAGAGGAGTTGTATAAGGATATTATGATGGGGCTGGAAGGTCTGGAGGCGAAGGAAATGGCGCAGTTAGTGAAGGCAGAGATGAGAGAGGTCAAGATTGAGTATTGACGAAGTGAATAGTGGAATTGTACGACATCGCTGGGATATATACCCCAGAATTATGCACTTGCTTGTAGCCTGAATGAACAAGAATCGGATTCTTCATGATTCACATAACACGCTTACGAGAGGTGACGGTTTCCCCGAATTTCGCGCTGATATATCTTGATCTTGGAACGCATTAATATATTTTTTATTACGTACTTGTATTGAGTCCTCAAGTCTCTCCTCGATAACGCTCTCGATGCCGATGCCGATGCCTACTATCATCTCGATGTGAAATTCTTCTTGAGTCTCTGTGCTTATGACGGTGTCGACGCTCCCTATCATGATCTCTCTTTTGGGAGGAAGATGACTCGCGATCGTCAAGCCTGAAGTTTTCTAACTCATCTGCATCTCCATCATTACTTCTATCTCTGCTTCTGCGTCTCCGCCTACGCTTTGCTCTTCGATCTTCTGCTTCGAGTTCTCGTAGCTCGTGCTCCCTGTCTTCTCGCCACCGTTTCCGCTCCTTCGCAACCTGTCGAGCTTGAGCCGCACCTTGACGCATCATGGCTAGTGGATCACTTGATACTGTCCTTGCCACCTCTCTCGTTTTCCGTCCTGGATCGTCATTACCCCACACATCTTTGCTTGGAGCCTCTTCTTCAATTACATCTCTTTGTCCACTTGATTTGGAATACCAGGGATTTTCCAAGCCCTGTTTGAAGCCAGCGGCATTTGAGAATCTCATCGTATATTGATCTTCATACTCTCTCTTCTTCGTTGCGGCTTCCTTCTCAGCCTCTGCATTTTTTTCTACTCGCTTTTTAGTTTGTTCTTGAGGGAATAGGTCAATATGACCAGAGTGGTCGACTAGCGGCGCATCGATTTTTTTCCGAAGAACAATCTGCTTATCAATATTGGACAATGTTGTATGCTCGTGAGCAATTCGCATCTCAAAATCAGTATCATTTTCCCCAGCCCTCTTGCGCTTTTTGCGTTCTCTGCCCGGACCATGAACGTACGACTCCCGCGAAGTCTGCTCTTCTTTGGCCTCATCTTCCGGTAATGGTGTAGGTATCTCGCCCCTCAGTATCTGCATGCGGCGTTCGGCATCTAATTCTTGCATGCGCTGCTCGTTCGCCTCCTCGATGGCCTTTGCAGCAGCCTCATCGCGCTTAACCTTCTGGATGTTGTCCTGGTTGTAGACATTCCAGGACTTCTTACCTAGTAAGTGCCTACACAATGTTAGAATGAACTCTTCACTAGATTTTCGATACACATTGATCATGAGAACTTACAAAGGCATGATTGGAACTCTTAGTTCGTGGTTTGCGGCTTGTACGAAGAAATCCAACTCAAGGCTGACGTCTTGTGCTGGAGGTCGAGGCTGAGAGAGGAGAGGTGTGGGGTCGGGAGCTGCAAGCAAGAAGCCAATCCTCAAATCAGTGGCGGTGCCTGACGCTGATATCAAACCTGACAGAGACAACAACCGCAACAAGAGAGGAACCGTCCATTTAGACAAATTCATTTTGGCATCTTGAGTTAGGACTGAATTTTAGACATTATTGGCTTATTTGTACTCACATCTGAAAGATATCTGTCCTCTCTTAATCCAAAGAGTCATCTTCAAGAGGACAGCAAAGCTCCTCGCCTTTCATAGCCTCAATAAGGCTGCCTGTCTGGAACTGAACAGCTTGCAGGGAATACCCAATTATACATTCTCTACCTTACGGAGTCTTATATCTGTTTCTTTCAATTGCCACCTTTACATCCTTCAATTGGACAAGCCAAAACCGCATATTCTGCTTGTGCTTGGTGTTTCGGAGCATCCCAAACAGCTAAGCTTGGTCCCGCATATTTGCTTCCAAGTCTAGAAGACAACACTTCTCTCAACAGCAACTTCATCATTGGCACTTAGATATCATTCGAAAACATGGATAATAGACAAAATCTATTTGGGCAGGGCCCAAAAGCAGGCCGGGAGCAACTACGAGGAGGGGGAGGAGGTGGAGGTTACCAAAGAGTTCCTGCACCTCCACCACGAGACGGACCAGCTGGATACGGAGATTATAATACCGGATATGGCGAACCTAAGTCGTCAAGACCTGCTGTAGGCAGAGTTGCACAACCTCAGTCCAATTTCCGACTTCAGTTAGGACAAGAGAGAATAAGCGATAAATCTATATCTGATACATACATCTTCAGTAATATGTGAGTTATGTTATCTACGGCAGAAATAATGCACGCTGACCTTTAATTCAGTTGCGCAGTGGCGCGAGAAGACTGGCCTCCTACCGAGCAACCCGACTTTTACTTACTTCTCAATGGCCAATACGTCGTCACAGCTCGTCCTCTCAATGGATTTCCTCGAGGAAAGATTAGTTTGAATGATAGGCAGAGATCGTGGCTGGCTGTTGCATTGACAGATGTCTTGACGGCAGAGGTATGCGATCCACTCTCCCCGGGCCCAAATGTATATTTGGGTTCGGTTGATGTAGAAGTGGGATTTGCATCATCAAAACCGAATAAGATGCCCCAGGAACCCTATGATCAGGATGTTCTGGCTACCGCATTTATTGAGAAATTCAAGAACCAGGTATTCTCTCCTGGCCAACTACTACTTTTGGACCACAAAAACATACCCTTGACCATCAAGATCAAGACTATTACGTTACAGGATCTGGGCTTAGCAAGCCCATCGGGAGAGGCCCTAACTGAGACTCGGCCAAGTGCTAGAGGTATATTAACGAAGTACGGTATGTATACGTCGCTACTCAGCTGTTGTAGAACGAAGAGACTAATATGTTATAGCCCGCCTCAACTTCTTCAAGGATGGCAGTACACTTATCAAGATTAAAGCTTCAGCCAGACGTCCTGCCGCCAATTCGATTATTGCGCCAGACTTCAAGTTTGAGGATATGGGCATTGGAGGGCTAGACACCGAATTTGGTTCCATCTTTCGAAGAGCCTTTGCATCTCGTATCTTCCCTCCTGGACTGATCGAGAAGTTGGGTATCCAGCATGTGAAGGGAATTTTGCTCTATGGACCTCCAGGCACAGGAAAGACGCTCATCGCTCGACAAATTGGTAAGATGTTGAACTCAAGAGAACCGAAAGTCATCAATGGTCCGGAAGTACTCAATAAGTACGTTGGACAGTCTGAAGAGAATATACGAAAGCTATTTGCAGATGCAGAGAAAGAGTACAAGGAAAGGGGAGATGAAAGTGACCTACACATTATCATCTTTGACGAACTTGATGCAGTCTGCAAGCAAAGAGGTAGTGGAGCAGGTGGTGGAACTGGTGTTGGTGACAGCGTTGTAAACCAATTGCTATCCAAGCTTGATGGTGTTGACCAGCTCAACAACATCCTACTCATCGGAATGACTAATCGTATGGATATGATAGATGATGCCTTACTTCGACCTGGTCGATTAGAAGTGCATATGGAGATTTCACTTCCAGATGAAGCTGGTAGAGCACAGATTTTGAAGATTCACACTGCGAATATGCGAAAGAACGATGTTATAGGACCAGATGTTGACACTCATGAGCTAGCTCGTCTTACGAAGAACTTCTCTGGAGCTGAAATTGGCGGTTTGGTGAAGTCGGCAACATCATTCGCTTTCAATCGTCATGTCAAAGTTGGAACCGTTGCGGGCGTCAGCGACAACGTAGAGAATTTGAAAGTTGTTCGTGACGATTTCTTGAAAGCTCTCGAGGAAGTCAAGCCAGCATTTGGTGTATCTGAAGAGGAGCTCGAAACAGCCATGAGTGCAGGTATATTGCATTTCAACAATGCCACAGAAAACATTATAAAAGATGGGCGTTTGTTTGTCGAGCTTGTCAAAAACTCTGCGACCACACCTCTTTTATCAGTCCTCTTACACGGTCCTCCTGGTTCAGGAAAGACTGCCCTTGCCGCTAAAATTGCAAAAGATTCTGGCTTCCCATTCATCAAACTGGTCTCTGCGGAGAACATGGTCGGTTTCAGCGAATCGGCCAAGGTGCAATACCTCAATAAAGTCTTCACAGACGCATACAAATCCCCTCAAAATATCGTGGTCATTGACAACATCGAGCGAATTATCGAGTGGGTACCTATCGGCCCTCGATTCTCGAATACCGTCCTCCAAGCCTTGATGGTCCTCCTCACAAAACAACCACCTTCTGTAAGTATATCCTTTCCCCCCAAATTTAACAAGTTGCTGATAAATCTAGCCTCGCCGTCTCCTCATCATCGGCACCACCTCCCAACGCTCCATCATGCAACAGCTCGACCTACAGCAAATCTTCAATCGTGAGCTGGCCGTCCCTCCGGTACGAGACTTCGACGAGCTCGGCGCAATCCTCAAAGAAACCAATGCTTTTGGCTCGGAGTCGTACATTACAAACTCGCTTCGGGAGCTTCATGCCAGCACGGGTGAGACAAGAGTCGATGTTGGTATCAAGAAGGTTCTATTGGCGATCGGCGAGGCGCAACAGGAAGAGGGTAATGTACCATGGCGGTTTGCAGAAGTGCTGGCACAGCAGATTGCGGCAAACTCGCCTCGGGAGCTTCATGGCAGCACGGATAAGACATGAGTCGATGTTGGTATCAAGAAGGTTCCATTGGCGATCGGCGAGGCGCAACAGGGAGGGGGTAATGTGCCACGGCGGCTGGCAGGAGCGCAGGCACAGCCTTTGCGGCTAGTAGATAGAGTTGAATTGTAGAGACTACAAAATGCATGCATACATTGACTCTGAAGGTGCTTGATGTTGTTCCTGATATCGTATTTCTTATTTACTCCCATCCCTTTGCTTCCCCCGAAACCGGCAAAAATTTGAACAGCAAGATTGGTAAAGGCCCTACAATCAATAGACTCCTAAGTCAAGTATATTTTAAGTCACTACTGTTTTTCGAGATGCATTACGTCAGGTAGCTCAAATCTACTTCATTCATTTATCTCCATCTACATCACTAGCTACCAAGCAAAACACCATACAATCTTCCAAACCGGGTATATTATGTCACACCACGCCATGCCATTCCAAGAAATGTGCTCCTCGCCATGCAACATGCAACAGCGCCAATGCAATGCCACGCTTCCTGCTCTGCATTCCTAACACCAAAGACACCGTGCTAGTGATAGCCCGTGTCCTCCACACCTATTATATCTAACTAATTCAAACATGCAAACGCGTCCCCCAGGACCGAAGGAAATTCGTGATCATCCATTCTCTGGATGACAAGAGAACCGCGAGGTCGGCTTAACCTTGATGTGAGAGGGAAAAAAAGAAGGTCGGTGGTTGCGCACCCATTACAAGCAGAATTATGGGCAAGAATGGAACATGGGGAAAAAAAGTTGTACAGAGGACGGTGGCCATCTGATAATGGAATCCATCTGGTAATCGAACCAATAAGGGCCAAAACATTATGGTGAAATTTTTGCAAAGGATCGTGGATCGAGCAGTCAAGATGAAACGTTGCTCATCAGGTAAGAAATGATCGGATGACAAGCGTTAAGGATGAACCCAACATTGCCGTTACTCCTGAATCATTTTCCCATATCGAGATATTTCCTCATCGCTGAGGGCTGCCATCCACAAGCATCTCTCGGTGACCCCTTCAATGGGCAAGAATCTATACAGCTGGCTGGCTTCGAGAAGTCTCAGAAGATTTTTTACAATCGTCGCATCAGTGCGACACCTCTCGAAATTGACCAAGGGTTCTGTAGTAGGAGTACTCGCAAACTGACTTGGTCTCTCAGAATTGACCAGAAGATCGTGTGTATAAATGCCAACAAAGGGAATGCAACCCTGGCCTGCGCCGGATCCTTCCATCTCAGCCCGGAGATTATAGAAGTTGCTCGTGGGAGTGACGAGCGCTTCCAGCTCCCTTAGTGTCTGTATATCTGCGGCAGGCACTTGTGCCCAGGTTTTTGTCAAGCGGGCGACCTCATTAGAGGTAAGGGCAACGGTGATTTGTGTAAGGGTTGCGAAGTTGCGGTATTTACGGCAGTGATCAGCGATATGGATGTACTTGATGATACAACGGACTCGCTCAGTGAGATTTTGTGTCAAAACACATTCAGAGACTGCCCACTTCACCATAAGGTTGAACCGGGCGATTACGACTTCGATACCACGAGGTTCCGAGTTTCGTAGGAAATCAACCCATGAGCGCGATTCAACGGAGCTATCTTTCCAGCGCATTTCAATCAAGTCCTTCCAGTCGATCTCGTTCAAGGCATCTTTCTCAATTAAGGTAAATTGTTGAGCCAAGATCTGAGAATCAAAGGCCAATATGAATGGAAGGTGAAGCGATGTTTTCCTAGACGCTTCAGGGATAAGATGGGATCTCAGAGGATCCATTGGAGGGCTAGCAACCCTTTTATCGCTATATGTGGTAGCATTGGCGGCAGTAGGGCTGATTTGTGGGGTCGGAGGAAACTCTTTAAGCATGTATTGTCCTCGTTGATCGAGGGGAGAATCGGCTGTCTTCGGGGGAAGCATTAAAGCTTGGATGAGAGTAATGGAAGGAGAGGGTGGTGGCAATGAAGAAGGTGACGGAAGCGCCATTTCCTCGATTACAGTGCCAGCACGGATAGGAGGAAACGTTCGAGCTGTAGACGCGTCTTGCTCGGTGTATTCAGTTCTAGAGATGACTTCCAAGGACATCTCTGATGAGAGATCACTTTTGTCATCCGAATCGGATTCCAAATCTAGAAAGGATTGTGTGACACTGTCATGACTTGGCTTTATGTCGCCGGAAAGATTGTTCTTCATACTTTCCGTTTCGTGGACAAAGTCATACGAATTAGGATGAGAAGATTTCGGCGTGTCCATATAAGCATTCAGTCTTTCGGTACTAGGTCCGCAGAGGATAGAATGTTCGGACCAGTTAGGAGTCTGTCTGCGTCCCATACCATCGTCTGTGAGGCCTCTTTCCAGAAGTGGAATAGAATTATAAGACTCGAAAGACCTTGACGAAGCTGCTCTGAGCTGCTGGTCTATTCCCTGCGGCTGGTAGACATCAGGCTTTAACTCTTCATGCGAAACTAGATATGGTTGATATGCTTCGACCACCTCAGACATTCTGGACACATTGGGCTCTACAACGTGCTGATGCCTATGCTTTCTTCGCTCCTCTTCCGTATTTTTGTACGTAAAAGCGTTCCTATCACCATGGCTCGCGCCAAAGCTGTCCCGCATTCCATGATTATCCTGAACCTGAACAAGACCTTTCCCAGAGAGGTCAGAGCGTCGCTGCTCAAATTTGCCTTCTAGCTTAAGTAGCGCAGATTCAACGCCACCATCGTCGTCAGCATCGTCTGGAATTTGGGCAAGATATTTTGCTTCCTTTTCAAATGATGGCCGCATAACTGCAGGTTGGGATGAGTGAGTGCTGAATAGCGAGACATGTGTTTTCGGACGCGCCTCAGCTAATGCCCCTAAAGAAAAAGCGTTCTCATTGGATCGAGACTGATCATAATCGCTCATGACAACGCCAACATAGTCGCTTGTATCTTCGTCGCCTAATAGGTACGAACTTCGAACGGAATCAGAGAAGGTAGCGAATGAGCCAGTTGACATGGGCCGGCGCAGTTGATGAGAATTAAGATCCCCTACGTTAGCAACAGCCCTTAAATCACCGCCTGGACGCCGGCGAAGAACTCTAAGTGGTAGCGGGACAGCTGCGACGTTTGAAAGTCGCTCTCTCTCTTCAGAGCCAGAGAAAGTGGTAGTGTCAAAGCTGCGCTCGCTTCTGTGACGTGTGAATCCACTTTGATATGAAGCGTATTTACGAAGCGATAAAGAATTTTTGTGGCTGTGAGACCGTACACGTGATCTAAGTGAGGGTCTCCCAAATGGTCGGTGAGTAGGTGAGCGTTCATCTTCTCTGGATGGTTGTGAATCTACCACGAGTGATGGTGTGTCCTCAAAGGATAGTGATCGCGCTCGGGTATGCTCTCCTAGGAGATGCGACGATCGTCGTGGCGTTCCTACAGCCATCTCAGGAGGTGTCGACGGCGGAGTAGGGCCTCCGGAAGGCTGGTGGAAAGCATCTGCAAAAGTGTCGACAGATGGATTCAGAGGCAAGGCTCCTGTCATCAAGGTGGGTACAGGCAAAGTGTCATCCACGATTACAATGGACTTGCTTCCATTAGTGACCTCGCTTAGTGGTGCTCGTTGGAGCGAAGGCCTTAGAGGCTCGATAGTCGTATCCGGTCGCAAGATGGAATAACGAAGGTTTGGATCATGTACACTGCTGCTAGTTGACCTCCTTCGACTCTCTTCATTTTCCTCACGTCTCCCAGCATCCGCATCTGCATCTTCTTGCACGGCCTTCTTAAAATCTTCAGCCACTTCTGCCCCCAGTAGATCAATTCTCATGGGTGTTCTGGCTGAAATATTACGTGGCTGTGCTTGGGGAACTATTGCTGTTCCAGGTAAACGATTTATTGTGGCCCCACGAACTCCAAGAGGGGGTATATGCGGGAAACTGCCCTGCGTGGGCGAAGAGTTGGGCATGAGACCGGTTCTGGTGCTCAGAGCGCGGCGCACGCTTCCTAATAGCTTCTTCATCCCAGGCCCCGACATTGCTGAAGGCCCCTTCTGATTCGTGGGCACTCCAGAGTAGAGAGTCGTTGCTCGGTGGCCTTCCGCTGGTGTGCTCGGAGGAATGAAGTCCACAAACCCCTGCGCTGGAGGGAATAGATTCCCTCTGACAAGGCTACCTGCATAAGGAAGAGCCAAAAGCAATTCGGTGCTTTTGTAAAGAACTTTCTGAACCGGCTGCTGCTGTTGTTGTTGCACGCGATGGTCTCGAAAAGAGTCGGAAAAGCTAGCGCTTCGTTTGTGGGAATGGGTTGGACGGACTCGTTTGCCTGTGAGAGCTTTGGGGGTCATGGCAACGGGTGGAGCAGGATCATATATCGAGCTTGCTGGTACCGGATGAGCCCCTAAAGGCTGGCCTTGCCCTACAATTCTTCCTCTAGATGGAAGTGAGCATGAAATGAAATCTTCGCTCATGATGCTCGATGGGGACAATGGTGGCTCATTTTCTTGGTCATTTGGTCCGGGTGCGGTGACAGCCTGTGGAGGGCCTACCACAGAGTCCACATGTCCTGCGCGGGAGACATCTGCAAAGTAATTCCGTGGTTCCAGTAAAGAAGTTTCCGGCTGAACGAAGTCTGGCTCGATTATGCCGTCGAGACGTGGAGGCCCGGCAGCATGTTTTTCCCAAAAGCTTGGGTCTAATTTGGGATTCCTGGACCCTGCGACCCCTCCAGGGCTGATGGGAACGTCGGGACCTAATTCAGTATCGAACTCGGGACCATCCCAATACAATGCACAAACCCTCCGCCAGCATTTTTTCAGCTCCCATAATATCTTAAGAGGGACCTTTGTATGTGCGGGATCGCTGGATAACTCAGCCACAAAGCTGTTCAGTAGGTCGCAGAAAGATATCCGTAAAGTGTAATCAATAACATAGTCATCGAGGAAGTAGTTCAGAATCCAATGGCGGATTGCGACAAATGTTCTTACCCTGACCACGGTACCAGTCTCATCACCTCTAGCGAGAGCCCATTTTAGTCTTGCAATTAGCATGTTTAACAGATCTGAGGTGTCCAAGAAAGACCGAAAGGTCAGGAAGAAATCTGACAAAAGATCGTAGTCCACAAATGTCGGAGAGGTAATTTCAGCAACAAGGCGCGCCGGCGTAGCGGCCCGAATTCCTCCACCAACAGAGTACCGGACGACTGACGGATGGTCACAGGCTGGCTTGAACGTGAGCTCATCATACATCTCAGGTGAAATTACAGAGCGCTGACGAATGATTTGTGGCGACTCTGCAGACGACATACTGAAAGGACTTGCTACTAGATTGGACTGTGGTGAGGCGTCAGAGTGTCGTCTAGAAAGTATCCTGGAGGCTCGGTGCGAAGCCACATTTCCTTGAGAAACACCAGCATGGGAGAAGATGCTGGATCGCACGTCATCTGTCGCAGTATACGAAGACCCTCGGAGAAAGGCCGTGCCACGCGTACTAAACCTTGGAGTCCCAAGGCGGTATGATGGAATCGGGATCTCGAGAACAGGAACGCCATTTAACGGTTGTAGTTTCGATTCAGTCCCTGGTCTTTCAATCACAACCCGGAAAGCACCAACGTCAGGCTCGCGTGCGGACGCTTGATTCTTCTCAATGGTTGAGTGCGAAAAAGCGCGTCGTGGTCGTCCTGCTTGGGATGGTGTTCGCGAGTGCCCAAAATACTCAGCCCCCGCGTTGTGGACAGGAGTTGCAGGTGATCTCGTCGGCGTCCATAGACTTTCACGTTGCGTCTCATCCGCCTCATTCTTAGAGACCAGAGCATCCAGACCAGCCGTGCTGGGAGGGGTTATGGGAAACACAAAGGAGGGCTGGGGATACCGTTGGTTTGCTGGCCGTATTGTAGGGCTACACAGTGTGTCAGCCGGATTAATACAACAATCATACCCGGACTAAGAAAAACAGATAGTATCATAGTTCCATTTCGGTACGCATCTTACCGTAAGTAGATCCTCCCATTATTTCCAACATTGGCCACGGTAAATTGCCTTCCTTCTCGTCCAGCAGAGCCGCCGTCTGGAGTTATGTCGTATTTCACATTTTCCACCTCTTTCTTCTCTCGCCGGTGTACACTGTTCTCCTTGCGCAATCCTTCCTGCACTTGTTTCTTCCTCATCAACTCTGGTGATTTCGGCACCGATGGCTTCGATCTCGGTGCTGGCGAGAGAATGATACCGCTTCTTGTCGTGCTGTCAACCTCTCGAACTGAAGTAGAAACGCGACCCGTCTTGCCAAAACGACCTCGCGGCGAAAAGCGATCTCGTTGTCGGTCTCGCAGACTCTCCGGCGTTCGATCCACGGATGACTGAGAGGTCTGGTGGTGACCAGGGCCCTCCATGTTCCGCACCGACTCTCCTGACTCAACAACAAGGTCGTTTTCCTATGTATCGATACATCGATGTCCGTTGTTTTGTTATCTGGCTGCAGCACTGCGAGGAAGATGAAAGTCCAAAGTCTAACGGGGAAAAGTCCTGTGAGAGATGTGGATGAAATGGGCGGAGTGTGAAGAACAGTGGGGAAGGAAGAAAGTTGCTTGAATGCAACTTTGGGTGCAGATTGCAGCAAGGCAAGTGCAAGTCCGGCCACTTGAAGGGGGGGGCGAGGGGTGGTCAACAAATTATGGCAGGGGCATCCAAGATGGCTTGGGAAAATACAGTTAAGAATCAAATCAGTGATCAAGTGAGTGGCTGGAAAGCGTCATAACTCGTGGCGCACTGTTCTCGTAAAGGCACCCTAATATGCCCAGGTTACAGGGGTCATCAGCACTTAATACGACGGTATAACTTCTGGTGGTTCGTGCGCTTCGGGTCATTGAAAAAAAGCACAAGGAGGCAAAAAAGTCTAAGTACTGGAGTACTGAGGGTACGGACACCGGGGGGCCTGGACGCCAACCCCAGCCTATCAAAATATAGTGAGGTGAAGAGAATTGGTGTGTGTGTGTGTGTGTGTATGTGTGGGTGGGTGGGGGAAAAGTATAGCATGCTACGCTCGGGCATATTTCATTTCACTGTTCGAAGGAATATCCATTTCTCCCCACGGTTGATGAATGCCGATGGATGTGATCACAGACTGAAGAAATCGGCAAATAAAGAATCGATAATAGCATCATTATTGTTATTCAATGAACAGGATGTTGTTTGGAGAGGTATCCAGAAATAAATCACGGGTAAGATTTTGTTTTACAATTATAGGGTGGTTCCGTAAGCCTACGACAACAGTGACGAGGTTCGGTCGCATAAGAGGCACCGATTGTGCCTCCTCGTCGGCTCTCCTTTTCAGGCGGTTCAGAGGCGGCTGAAGTGCAAACAATTGCCTGTCGAGGAGGGTTCTGTCGCTATGGAAGAGAAAAGGTCGCCAGCGACAACCCTGGGGGGGGTGATATAATCACTGACAGAAAGATGCAGCTTAGCACTTTACGTATGAATTGTCGGCAGTGTGGGTGGTATGACTGCGATACTTCAACGCCTCTTGTTCCTGTTGGCAAGGCACCATCAACCCTGCGAAGGATCTTGTCCGAGGTTCAGAGGATGAAAGGAGGGCGGCGACGGAGTTGATTGAAAATGGCTTTGGAAATGGCTCAATCAGGCAATGCGCTTTTACGCGAATGGCCAATCAGCCCTGCGAACACGTCCGGCAAACTCACAGAGTAGTATCTGGGATGGGTTCACGCTCCAGCAGCTCCAATAATCCTGTCGTCCCATGCAATGCAGTCCAGCTGAAGGAGCCATTCACTATTCAGGCCACACACAATGCGTATCTTATCGGCACTACAGGAGGATTCATCATGATTTAGGAATGGGCCCTGCACCTAGTTCTTTACAGCTTCAGATTTGAGACTGAATGACTGACTGATTCTGCATTATGAGTAGTAGCAGGCTCATGGCCGGAGTCTAGATACCACCACCATCATTACCATCATAATCACCATGTACTCCGTACATAATGATATATGCAATGCCTGATCGTATGTGCATCATCACTATCCCTATCACACCGTTCCACTACCCGATCCGCCAAGAGAGTCGTTGGCCAAACTTCCAGTGCTGGACCGTGCTGTATAGTATTATTTTTGGGGGGAGCGTACAGAACAAGGAGGGCTTAGGGGTGGTGGAAATGAACTACCCATCTTGAATGCCCTCTTCTCTCGTCCTCTCTGCTGCCCACCTGGATCCACCATTGGCTCTGCCACCATCAAGTTAAGGTTTAAGTTAGGTTGGGTTAGGGTATCAACCCTACAGTAACGAGTCAATCAGCGACAACAACAACCAATGCAAAGAATGGATTGCCTTTGAGCCTCCTCTCTGGCCGACACGCGGACCTTGCGTCTCTTATTCAGAGTTGTTAATTACCAGCACTATTGCCACCGAACAATAGTCATCTCTCTCTATCTCTCTCTATCTCTCTCTATCTCTCTCTATCTCTCTCTATCTCTCTCTATCTCTCTCTCTATCTTTCTTTCTTTCTCCCTCCCTATTCCCTTTTCTCTTGCTCCCGAAACCATGCCATTGCCAGTGAAGAATAGTGGCTGGCCTGGGTATCGGAATCTGAAGGACCCAGTGCTCTGGACACGAGATTCCAGGCTTGTTATCTGGGGCCGGAAGCTGGACACTCCTTTCCGCGGGGCGGCCTTAACCGTGGAATATTACCCCAATTGGCCAGTGGTAAACCCCCCAAAAAGCCAAAGAGACTCCACTATCACCCCCCAATTGTCAGGTCAAACGGTGTGAGCGAGCTGATCAATCACAGGTCTACATCAACATTACAAACTTACTGAAACCAGTCACAACATGAACTAACTAGAAGGACCAACTTTTTGGTGACACTGGAGTGCCGAATCGTTGGAAAAGAAATTGCAAATTAAGAAAGAAAAAAAGGCAGGGCCGTGGGGCCAACATGAATCCAGCAGCCTGGAAAAAAAAATATGCATAATTTAGCAATCTTGGGAACAAGCAGACCCAGATGTGCATCTTGCCATGATCCCGCACTCCCTCCCGAGGCTGAGGCACCCGCTCCCGAAAACCAGTGCCAGACACCGCGCCGTTCCTGTCATGTCTTTGATAAAACTGCCACTTGATCTGTCAACAGTCACCATGGGGCTGAGAATCTTGAACATTTTAAAAGGCTTTCAGAGCTGTGTCCGAGATTTGTTGGCTGGTTTTGATCCCGAGCGGCTGGTTCCCTTGGATACCATCTTCATTTCCCTGAAACAAATATTTTCCGACTCTTTAAATCTGAAGCCGCTCCTCTTTTCGGAAATTGATTCCGTGAGCATACAAGCTAGGGACAGCGGACAGCATCTTGGAACCAAACAGCTGGAAACACGGCCGTTATCTCTACAAGGACCAAACCACACTGCTTTCTTGGACGCCTGAGCCACAATGAGATGTGAACCAAAACCGTGAAGCTTTCGAAAGGCAAAGATCATGTTCTTGGATGTCTGCCTCTTCAAGCCCCACGGGATCGAAGGAGCAGTCGAAGAAGGTTTGTTAGCAAAGTTCTAGCTTTCCACCTTACACACCAGCAACAAGCCATCAATCACCAAGGCCACGAATTCTTTCCGTGCCCAACCGCACAACAAAGCCACGGCCGTCCCGCTACAAGCCGCTCCTTCTTTCGGGTTATTAGCTGTCTTTCTGAAGACGTCACTCAAGTCGTATCTGTTTGACTTCCAGGCAATTTGCGATGTAGCTAAGTCAAGTCGAGATCGAGCCTGTCCTACTTTACCAAGGCGTCTAGCTCCTTCATAATGCCTTTCAGTTCCTTACATTATGTTATTGTTTGGTCTTGTGGCACATGTTACAACCAAGAACTGGGCAGTGCTCGTTCAGGATGCGTTACTGATACAATTTTTTCGCAAAAGTGTATGTAGAGTTTGCTTCAAGTGCATTTGGGAACTGACATGATAGCCCTCTCCCCAATGCTCAAACAAGACCTTGTATTAAAGTTGTACCCTGAAACATTATGGAAGTTTTTCTTTTTTGATACATCAATTTTGATCAGATGTATCAGACAGCTCACTTGCACAAACGAATCATGCTTTCGGCAGAATGTTAGCAATTCTCGAGTGTTTAAAAAATCAAAGTAAAATCTAACGCTCAGGTTTTTGCTCAGCATGACAGATTTTCACTTGGAACTGGTCATTTGGTGTGCATTGTTATACCGATAAGATTGGAGTGACGACCATATATTCAAGAATGGACACTGAGTCGACTTGGATATTGCTATGTCATATCGTCTAAAAATTTTTCCAAGTATATTACCTTGATGATGGCTGAGTCAAATCGAGGCACTCACAAGCTTGAAGGGTAGGGGTTTTTTATTATCGAAGGCATGTGACTTTGTTGATATGCTGTCTATCTCTTTGATGTTGCTGCCGATTAGTCTAGCGACCAGCGCCCATCACCTCTTCTTGGATGATAGTGGCCTCCATATCTTCTGAAGACATTACTTGCCTTCAGTTCGCCCTAGGAAACAGCGGTCCATCCGGCCCGTCCCAAATCCTTGAGACCGCCAAATCTGGCTCATTCCCCGATACTCTCAACGCTGCCAGCTGGAATAGCTGCAGCGCGGTCGCTGCAAGATGCAAAGGATACTTGATCCTGTTGGCTTCTTGTATAGATGCCGACTACCCGATATTAGCGCTCCTTACACCTGGGGAGATAAGAGAAGTACAAACCAGCTCGGCGATAACCTCATCAATCGTCTTCTCTGTACTCCACTTCCCGCTCAACAACCCTGGTATCCTATTCAAAAACATTGCACTCGATCCCGCAGCCGTACCGATAATCTCAAATATTGTGTTCAGCTCCAACCCGGCCTTCATACCGAGGCTCATCGCCTCGGCTGCACTGGCTAAATGTACGGCTTTCATTACGTTGATCACGAGCTGCAGTTTCGACTTGTAGCCTTCATCAGAGGTTATGCTTGGGGAGGAGGCCAGTTTCAATACCAGTTCTGGCGTCGACGGCAAATACACCTTCGTGAGATGAGAGTCGTCTTCTGGTCCGTAGCCGGCGGAGATACCAGTTAGCAGGACTTGTTCGGTTGCGGAGGTGAGGAAGAGCGGGAATTTGGTAAGGCGGGAGTGTGTTGTTATTATACCCTATAATATTAGGCAAAGAAGAGCAAAATGGCTTAGATTCCCATTAAATGATTGATGGGCTTACAACGTCTTTGACTATTATGTTCAATGCGGAATAGATCTTGGGATCGTCTTCTATCATATGTGGGACACGATTATCGAACACTGCAGAGTTGTTAGCATGTACGTTTCTTGAGGTAAACAAGACCAATGGCCTTCAGTATATCGGGAGCAGTTTCCATGCCTCGAGTGTTTGAGGTATTACATAGACCTCAAGTACACGGAACAAACCAACGGCTCTCGGCGGCTCAACTCTACAGATTAAGAGAGAAAAGTACATACTCCAACTCACTCCCTCACTTTTACTTAACGCTTCAAACGCATCTTTGGTATTCAAACCAAGCGCAGCAACGAATCCCATAGCTTCTGAAGCGAGCGTGATATGGATGCCGGCCAAGACCTGGTGCACCATTTTCACGTTCGTGCCCGCACCGAGGCCGCCAGGGATCGTGTACAGGTTTGGACCAGCCATCGCGTTCAGAATGGGTGCGCAGGCTAAGAGGGCAGATTCAGTCCCCGCGGAGAGGATTGTGAGGGTGCCTGCTGCTGCTCTGTGGAATGTCAGTTATACTCAACTAACATATCTGAGAGCGTCGCTAATCGTACTGGAGCGAGGTATCATATAGTTGTGAGGAAAGAGGGGAATTGTGAGTGTTATACCTAAGAGTTCCGCCAGATACAGGAGCATCTACCACCTCTACGTCCTTCCGATCGTACTTCTCATCCAGCAACTTGCGGATCTCGGCGACATACCCTGGTGGTCCTGTCGAGCAGAGCACTACCACAGCACCCTTCTCGACCTCATGGATCGCAGCTATCCATAACATTAACACGCTACCTCACTTCAAAAACATGTTTCAGTTGGAATTGTTGAATATATACCATTCTTGCTACTGAACAGCGCTTCGTTTGCCTGAGCTGCCGTAGCTACCATGAAAACTATGTACTGGGCACCTCTAACTGCTTCTCGCGGAGTAGATGCGGAAAGCCCACCTGCAGCGGCGAAGCGTTGGAGCGTAGGCGCCCAAACATCGAAGCCGGTCACGGGGAAGCCGAGCTTGACGAGATTTGTAGCCATCCCGAACCCCATGGCTCCCAGGCCTAAAAATGCTGTCTTTTCTGTCATTCCGAGGAAACCAGGTTCGCAAAGGGAAGGTTCAGGCGAAGTGGGAGCGTGAGGAGGGTGGTACGGATGGGGGAGGATTAAAAATCTATTATCCTTTGCTTGCTCTAAAGTTAAGTTTAAGAGCAATTTATTCCCGAAGGAATATCGTTGTGGAAGAAATATACAGATGTAAATAGAAGTTTTGATAGCCATAAATGCCCTGGATGCGGGATGATATTACGTGGGAGTGGGGGTGGATAAATGCAAGAGAGGCAAGAGTGGGCTTTGACGGCTTTCTGGATAAAGTCCCTTGAGGCTCCTGTTTGGAAATACGCCCGTGACTCGTGGATAACTTGGAATATGTTAATACCCAACAGTTCTTGTAGAGCCTCAAAGGCGTTTTCGATGCGCTAGAAGTAAAGAAGAGATTTCCACATACAAAATTATCCGAGCCCTGAGGATTTACTAGCCTGATGAAAATACCCTTCTTTCCCCATCTTATCGAGCATTATCGGAGAGAAAACGGAAGGGATACGTGAGGTAGCATATATCGAATTGTTAGAAATGGGCTCCTGCCACTTGACCATCATATGCTCAGTCATCAATCATGAAAACAACCCAAAAAATTTCAGATCCAACCATCTCTGGCCCATAAAAGCGCCAATATTGCTCACTCAACTCCCCCCCTCCCCCTTCTCGCTCGCTCGCATTTTTGCATTTTCAATCCGCATACTCGTGCCTCTCACCCGTCTTCCTGGCTGTGACCTCGATCTCTATCCTCACCGTGTCGTCCAGCAACACGGCCTGCATCACGCTCGAAGCGGGCCTCACGCTGCCCAGCCATTTCCTCAACACCCGCCGGCAGTCTCGCCATTCGTTGGCGTCCTTGAGGACATAGCGGATGCGAACGATATCCTTCATCGTGGCGCCGCCTTCGCGGAGCGCCGTCTCAATGTTGATGAAGATCTGCTCGGCCTGCTCCTCGATGAGCGGCGAGATGGTTTTCGTTTGGGGGTTGTAGCTAGAGGAGACGAGTTTAGAAGGATAATAGAGAGATGGGCAGGGGTTGGGGTTGCTTGGAGGCGTAACCGTGCGGTGAAGGGGAAATATACGCACCCGTTACACGCGGAGACGAAGACCCATTCCCCGGAAACAAATGCGGCTGATGTGCTGCTTTCTAGCTCGGCTTTTGGGTTCACTGTTACCCATCGCTTGAGGGGTTGCGCGACTCTCGTCACGAACGCCCGTGACATTCGATTTGACTTGAGCATTTTCGTAGCTGTGGTTGAGGAGATTCGGGAAGCGGATAACAGATGTAATTAATTAGACTTGGGCGGATGAAAGGCTCAATTACACTCAAATCGTGAAGATGACAAGTCTATCAGGTGGCTGCAGAATTATATAGCGATTAGGAAAAAAAAATTGGAGGAGGAACGACGAGATAAAGAAACAGACTCGACAAAAATGCGGCGAGAGGACAATATATATGGACGAGCGGAAAGCTTGATATGGTACACTTATCGTTTGGGGAGTCAAAGCATTTTCGCTTAATGATGCTCCATGAATCTTTTGACAAGCCCAAGATAGCTTGGTATCTTCTGTTTGTTCTTCTTGGTGCCTCTGGGCTGTTGAGACTTTGTGGTTGAGCAGCAAGCTTGAAACGACTCTGAGATTTCTTGGCACGCAAACCCAGCACTCCAAGACATCAATCGCGACATCCTTCCGTGGACGCCCTTGACCGCCGCACACCGAGGTAGTGGTGCTTTCTTCTGGTGCGGAGATGGGTAGCGTAGCATGTATGGTGACGACATGTTTGCTATACTGAACAAAAAATGCTTCGTAAGTATGTGTCGCTTGGCCAGCTTGCGTAGCTTGGGACACCATGTTGATGGCAAAGCTATATTCCTCTTTCCCGTATCTTGGGTTGAGGAAAAGATACTTAGGCAGTTTCTGTGAAGAGTCTTCCCACAGATCCTTCTCTCTCCGGTCCTGCTATTCAGCTAATAGTATTTGGGTTGAAGCTAAGGCAGACTTTGCTGAGAATGTTTGCTTTCCAGTAGATTTAGGGATTTGAGGTGTGATTTGGAGCGAAACTTATTGAGCGAACTAACGTGGACTCCTTAGAATATAGCTTGAATCATTTATCTTACCAGTCAATGCTGCCGGCTTTACTCGTGATACGGAATTTAATGCTCAACAGTTACCGTTTCAGTAACGACGACTTTTGTTTATCGATACATGGTCGGGGCAAATTTGAGATCAGAAGCTCGTGCATACTTGTAAAGCATAATACACTGTACCCATAATCATTCAAAGGTGCCCATGCCATCGAAAGTATGTCTCCGAGAAGTTTGTTGATGCAAAACTCGAAGTTCCATTGTCCAGGTGGCATATTTATGCCAAGATCAACGTTGATCGGCAACAGGGGTTGTTTTCCCGTTTGTTGACATTCAAGTCTTGGCATGTAAATATGCGTTGTACCTTTCCCGCTCTACATACTTGTAATCGTATAACAACCAAACTTTTCACACTCTATAATATACCAGTTTCCTTTCTGTACAACTCTAGGACGTCTCTAGGAGCTCAGTTTATGATCTGGAGCACAATTGTTGGCGTGCTGGGTACTTCCCAAAAACCATTGCTTCGAGACTCGAGCCTTCATTCCTAATTCACCATGCCTTCCACAAATCGAGATAGCTCGCGCGATAGCGAGAGACATTCAAGACATCAACATTCCGCATCTTCTGACTCAAGCAGGGCAATAGTACCCATGTAAGCAACTCGTGCTTCAAGCTAAAAGACAATACTGATTACGCCGACGCAGGTGGGACAGCTCTGACCCCGAACGCGCTCCTCCTCCACTACCCATGAATCCATCCTCTCCAAGCGTTACGTCACGACCCAATACCTCCAGTGCCATACAATCTGCTCATGCTGCATTAACGGAAAAGGCACGAGAAAATGGATATGTCACCAACGCAATGCCAAAGCGCATCGAATCCCCAGAACGATCTTTGATCAAAGGCGCAGCTCATAAGCGGATGCAGTCACTCCAAACTGGGAATGTCCGGGATCTTAGCAGCCTCCTCGAAGGGGGTTCAAGGTCACCTGAAAAGACCACTCAGCGTGCCTCTACTCCAATATTAAGCAGGGACTTCATGTTAGAAGGACGATCTCCGGATAAGGCCGCTCAACGTGCCTCCACTCCGATATTGAGCAGGGACTTTGCGCTAGAGCGTCGGACTCCAGACAAGTCTCCTGAGAGGCTACCAGAGAAGGACACAACTCCCTCTACAACGCCATCACCAGGTCGAGAGCCGACAAAGAGGGATTCATTAACTGTACGACCCTCGTTGAGACGGCCACCACAGAGTATATTAGGGGAAAATGCTGCACCTCAATCGGCCACAATGTTAGCTCTGCAGTCTATGGTAAGCAAGGATGCCGAGACAAGTCCCCTTTCAAGCGTCACAAATGGTTCTACCGCGCTGGTCCGCGCACCACAGACCTTTGACGGCATATCAAGCCAGATCGTGAGCCTTACTAGCATTGCTACGAACTTACAACGCGATATCGCTCAACTGAGTAGGCGTAGCAAAGATAATGCGACTGATCTGGTTAGTTTGAAGGAGGCGACAAATGCTAGAGATGAAGACATTAGAAAAAGCTTGAGGGAATTGGTTACCAACCTGTCGGACTCAAGCTCACGGTCATCAAGCAACATCTATGGTCCGGCTGGACTGTATATAGATAACAGACCACATAACTCACCAGGGTCCAAAAACATCAAGCCTTTTGCACTTCCCCGAATTCCTAGTCCGAATAGCTTTGCAGCGTCTCTGGACAGGGAATCAATGAGTACACCACTATCCACGGTGACTTATGGTCCAGAGAGCGCTGCAAGCATTGCCCTGCTTGAGAAGATTCTGAGAGAAATGGGCACAAAAGAGGGTCAAGATCTTCTGATTTCTCGCCTCACTGAAGTTGCGGATCGACTGGCTCGGGATGGGATGTCCACGGCAAAAAAGTTAGAAGATCTCATACAATTGATCAAGGACAATAACACCTCACAAGCTTTGATAGCGCACAATATCGGAGGCGGTGGCAACAATAGGTCACGTAATTTCAGCTTCTCTGAATCTTCCAAGTTAGAGTTGGATTTCGACCGACCAAGATCAGGTCCTATGACCCAAAGAGTGGAGGCGCTTCTTGGATCCAACGGGAACAAGGAAAACATTGGGCCTCGTGATCCCTCAAACGGTGCAGGTATCATCAATGAAGACATACTGAAGATTATCCGCACTGTCAAAGATAGCGTCGCGCAAGGTGGCGGGCTTACTGCAGAAGTCAAAGCACTCGTTCGTGAGCTTCGAGGAGAGGTTCTGGGCATGGGGCGTGAAATTGGCCGAAAGTTGGATGCAGCTCGTAATAAGGATGGAGCTGAGCAGGCGGAGGCAGCAGATAAGGAGCATATAGCTCGTGTGGTACAGGATGGGCTGGTTGAGTTGAAAGAGCACATGGATCGGATCCTTCGAGAGAATCGGCGTCAATCTGCATCGTCAACAATATCACGTAATACCGTCGACTATCAAGAGGTTTACAATGCCGTTCGAAGTGCAATCAACCAGAACCCAGCTCATGCTCATAACCATGGGTTGGAGAAAGAAGACATCATCGAGGCTGTCAAACATGCCTGGGAGAATTACAAACCAGAAATTGAGCTTCAGCATTTTGGACTGGAGCGGGAAGAACTATTAGCATGCCTGAAAGAAGGACTTCAGGAATACGCACCTCATGATACTGCACGTGAAGCTGGAGGCGCCACTCGAGAGGAAGTATTCGTTGCTGTTGTTGAGGGACTGAAACATTTCTCGCCTCCTCATGTTGAGACAGAGGCTAGTCTTTCGCGGGAAGAAATTCTCGATGCAGTTCGGGAATGCCTAGAGGAGTTCGAATTTCCATCGGCTCCGTTGCCAGAGCCAAGAGAAATAGGCATTACTCGAGACGACATGCTTGATGCAGTCAAGGAAGGTTTGAACGCATTTGACTTCCCATCAAACCTCGATTTTTCGCCAAACGCAGTAGCCGTTAGCCGAGATATTGGAGGTGGGCTTACAAGGGAGGATGTGTTTGATGCCGTAAAGGCTGGACTAGGCGAGTCGGCCGCTTCTCTTGATCCTATGGGAGAACAGGTTTTGGAGCGTCTTGAAGACGTCATGGAAGCTATACGAACGGAATTCAGAGCAGTTTCAGACGAAGCCAAACAAAATGTGGCTGCCAGTGGTAGAGACACGGAACAACTATTGGATGCTACGAAGGACGGTTTTGATAAGCTTCGAGGTGATATCGAGACCTATGTTGACAGAGCGGCTGGCATTACGGGCAAGGATGAGATTCTGACTAGCATGCGTGATAGCTTTCAGACGCTACTTATAGAGGTAGAGGCTCTGGCTTCAAGAGATAGTAACAACTCTATCGAGGCAGTTCAGGGCGAGCTTGAGCATCTTCGAGAAACAATGGCAACATCTCTTGTGCGTGGAGGATCTGGTATCGACAAGGAAGAAATTATCGAGGCTTTGAAAGATGGTCTCGAAGGATTGCGAGCCGATATCGAACGACCTCGGGATACCAACGAAAGCGTTTTATCTAGTACTAGCGAGATACTAGATGCCTTGCAAGATGGGCTCTCAAATCTACGTGGAGATCTTGAGAAGATAGTCAATAAGCCTGTGGACATCGATATGACAGTGAACTATGAAATCTTGGACGCGTTGAAAGCTGGATTCGAGGGTGTCCGAGCTGATGTTGATCGTCTGCGTGAGAGTGGATTGGCAGACCGATCCGTCGCCGCGATCACAGATGGAGCGGTGATCGCAGCGGAAGGACTAAAGCGAAATGATATCGATAATTTGGAAGTATTGATCACCCAACTTCGGATCAAGGTTGAAGCCTTGGAGTCAATGCCACCGCCACCCACACCACAACCAGCAGCAGAATCGTTCTCCAAAGCCGATTTAGCAGAAGTAGAGAGCATGCTTCGAACCGTCCAAGAGTCAGTAGCAGGAATATCTAGCCGTGAGCAGTCTAATGATGAGGATTCTGTCAAGAAGGAAGATGTCGTTGCTCTGGAAACACTACTTCGAAATACTAAGGCCAAAATTGACGAAATTGACCCTGAGCAGGCCCTTAAGAAGGAACACATTGCCGCTATAGAAGATATCGTATCTGAGACCAGGGAGAATGTGAACACGTTGGTGACTCATCTGGAAGACGTATCAAAGAAAGATGAGGTTAGTGCCATTGAGTCACTGGTGAAGGAGGTCATCGTTGGTCTGGCGGAAATGAAGGAGCGAGCAGCAAATGAATCAGAAGACCTCGAGAAAGTCACCAAAACAGATGTCGAGGCGGTAGAGTCTCTCTGTCTCGATATCAAAACTTCCATCGAGCAGATGGTTTTGTCTGATATTGCTACTTTAGCATCGAAGGACGATGTGAGGAATCTCGAGGAGCTCGTTAAAGAGTTCAAGAACAGAATCGAAACTCACGCAGATACCAATGCTAAGGCTTTCGAAGAGCGGCAAGCGGAAACGGTCGGAGTCGGAGAGCGTGTGACAGAGGTTAAGACCTTCCTGGAAGAGTTCAGAGATGCCCTTAAAGAGAAGCTTGATGAAGGCGCCGCAAGCGTGGAAACTGTCGGGAAATTACTTGAAGGCATGGGAGAGACAATTACTCAAAACGCTACTATCGCGGATGACATGAAGGAGATGTTCGAGGCTATCAAATCTGAATTTGAGAAATCACATGCTGGAGTGGTCGGTTCTAAGCTCGAAGCCGACGAAAAGTTCCAACAAACCTGGGACAAATTTGATGCTAAGATTGATGAAAAGTTCAACGAGCTCATGACCAAATATGACGATGCCCAGCTTGCTTCGGAGGCTCGAACGAAGTCTGGGGAGGAGAAGAATGCTGAAATCGAGGAAGCACTTTTAGGAACCAAAGCAGTGGCAGAAGATATGAAGCTTCTTGTTGACACCTTGGGTGCAACTTTGACTGAATCGGTGGAAAAGATGGATGAGGCTGGCAAGACAGTGTTCAATCGAGTGGAAGAGACGTTCACCAGAGTCGAAGAAACACATGCTGACGCTAAAGCTGAACATCAACTGACCCGCGAACAAGTCTTCAAGACCATTAGCGCCATTGAAGGAGTGCAAAGCAATGTCACCGAATACAACCCTAAAATCTTAGAATCTATCAAAGATGTGCTACTCATCGTCGGCCAACACTATGAGCACTCCAAAACTTCTGCCGTCACTTTACAAGAAAAGATAGCTGAGCGGCCTCCTCCAACTCCACCAATTGAGACGCCACTTCTTCGCGATGCACCACCTGCGGTTGAGAAGTATGATGATGCGCCAGTCCAGGAAAAACTGGATAAGCTCGCAGAGAAGTATGATGATGTGAAAGTCCAAGAGAAGTTGGATAAACTTGTGGATCATATGCATGCTACTGGGAAATCATTCGCTCAGCTGGATATGCTCGACCAGATACACAAGCAAGTGATGGATACGGCAGCAGAAGTGTCTCAGTTTGTATCAAGCCAGACGCAACGCATTACCAATGATCATGAAGATAAGGAGAGAGCCGTAGAGGCTGCAACAATCGCACTCGAGAAGCGTCTTGCACAGAAAGAGTTGGTCGAGGCTACTGTAGTTGGTCTTCGTGAGGAGGAAGAATTCCTGAAAGAATCTGTTGCCATTCTCAAAGCTGAACAAGAAGACTTGGCACGTCAGAAACTGCGTCTTTCCGCTGATGTCTCTAGCCTTGAGACAGCATTGAGAATTAGGAAGGAAGATCTGCATGGAATGGAAGCACGAGCCGAAGGCCTGGAGCGTCGTATTCTTGAAGGCGTTATTGATCACTCTCGTGCTCTTCTATTGTCGAGGTCGAACAAGGGTCAGGATGCCATGAATCGTAAACGTGTTCCAAGCCATGCCACCTCAACTACTGGCTCTATGGTATCACAGGTTCCTTCAAAGGCTTCTTCTGCGACACATAGTGCCGTGAGCATGGCTATGGGTGGCAACCGAGCTCTAGTAACAGTTCCAATCAATAATCCAGCTGGTGCTTCGCGCCGGATTCTTTCACTTAATCAAATTACACACAATGTGCCTACGGGTGGTTTTACGCGAAGCCACAGTGTAAAAGCTCCTAGTGGTACCAATCCGCTTCGGAAGTCGAGTTGGGGTGGTTCGATGCAACGGAAATATGGCGAACTAAATAAGGAGAATTTGGAGAATTTGGCTTTAAAGGAAAGTGATGAGGAAGAGGAGAATACAAAGGTGGACCAAGAGGAAGAGCCCGAAGAAAGTGAAAGTGGAACAATGAGAAGAAGCAGTAGGGGGACGACAATCATAACAGGAACGGGAGTGAGTGAGAGTATTGATGAGAGTTCACAATGGACAGGCAGCATGTCAGGGGACGGCGAGACTACGATTGATGAGCCAGCTCCTCTTGTGCTCTATGAGCAACCTGCAGAGGTGGCTTAGTTGGAGATATCTTCCTCGCTTTGTGTAGGTGGCTGGTTTGATTACTTCTTGTATTTATCTTTAGGTGGGTCTAATATCGGTCTTTCGTTGATAATTCAACATAGGCTGCTGATATTGCTTTGGACATGGTGCTTTATGATTAGCGTTTTAGCGAATGAAGTATGACGATTCTACCGCCTCCATATGTCTCTCTTGTCCTTGCAGAATATGCTCAATCTATTGTGAGTTTATTGCCTGAACTAATCACTTGTTGACCCGAAGCACGTGTCAAGTAATGTGTTAGTTGAGTAGTAGTACACACTGAATATATTACAGCTTATATATCATACATAGCACAACCAGCAGGCTAGTCTCTCGACCTCCTTCCTTTCCCATTGGGACTAATAACCTTAATGCCATCCATCCACGGCCACAGCACTTCCGGGATCTTGACTTCAAATCTATCATCATCCCATCCGTTCTCTAGAATAGCAGCCAACACTCTTGGGACCGCCAGAGCTGTCCCATTAACAGTATACGGAAACGTTTTAATGCCTTGACTTCGAAGGTCAACTCTTGTATTCAACCTTCTAGTCTGGTAGTCTGTGCAGGTACTGACGGATGTTACCTCGCCCCAGCCATTGTCCTTCTTCTTGCGAGACGGGAAGAAGGCTTCAATATCGCGCTTCCGCGTAGCTGAAGCCCCGAGATCTGTGCTTGGCATTTCTAGGATACGGCAATGCAGGTCTAATGATTGGAGGATCTCCGTTTGGATGGAGAGCATCTCATTGAAGACCTCTGTTGATGCTGGGGATTCGGGAAGGGTCCAGGCGAACATCTCCACTTTTGTAAATTCATGGACTCTGTATAATCCTTTCGTGTCCACGCCTCTTGCACCTGCTTCCGCCCGATAACTTCGTGAGACACCAACGTGCTTAAGCGGTAAATCGGATTCTTCTAGTAACGCATTCGCATTCATGCCTGCAAGAGGTATCTCTGCCGTACCTGCAAGACTAAGTTCAGGTTTCCTTCCGACGTCACTTGCACTCTGCTGTATATTGTAAATCTGACTCTCCCCATTCTGATCTCGGGGTTGGAATCCGCACGCAGATGCTATATGGCTATAGACCATGCTCGGCGGACTGACCATCCCCCAACCTCGTTTTCTTGCTATGCTGAGCGCATATTGTATTAGAGCTTGTTCCAGCTGTGCGGCTTCATTGAGAAGGAAGTACCATCCCCACCCTGTAGTCCTAGTTCCTCCGCCGAAATCGAGCAGGTTGAGCTCCGAACCTATGTGAACATGCGAACGCCAGACGCGATCGGATGAAGAAGGATTAGGTTCTGGGTGGTCGTTGATGTAGCCAACAACTGTGGGCTCATCACCCCGCGGCGTCTCATCACTTGTGAGGTTTGGTATAGACTCCGAGAGCTGATCAATCTCAGTCATGATAGCAGACTCCTTCTCCTCAATCACCGATATTTTACTTTTCAGCAACCGCGCTTCTTCAAGAAGTTCACCCTTTGTCATATTCTTCAGCCCTTGTGCCTCTTCCGAATCCTCATCGCGAAACGTGGTTCTGTTTGCCAGCTGCAGTTTCAACCTATTATTCCGCTCCCGCAAACCCCGTGCCTCTCGCTGATGTTTGTGCCATTCTTCAAATAATTGATTTATTCGTGCCGGATATGTGGATTGCGCTTTGTAGTTGCGCTCAAGGCAGTTCTGTTCGTGGAGCGCGGCATTCTGCCGGATGTGTTTGTTGTCAATTGTCCGCCTGGGAGCTGTTGTTGGCCGCGCAGCCTCAGTCTGAAGACGTGCTGAGGAATGAATTGAGCGTTGTCTGCCTCGTACAACGGCTCTTGGATTGCATCGCAGACATCTGTACGGTTGTCGTGGGCTGAACATTGTTATCTTGACAGCTTGTCGGTATGGTGGCAGGCTGCTAAAATTTCATGGATTGACAAATCACGATCAAGCACCCAGCATAGCACTTTAGATACATTTTCATGATTCAACCCTGTTCCAAAACAAACAAATATAAATATGCCACTTTAGTTTTACAAATTTTGTAAACATAGTATTATATTTGTATTGCATTGAAATCTAGTTTTTATTCTTAGGGGTATCTATAAGCAAGTTCATAATGCGGGCGCCGAATCCTCTTCGACACAAATATGTCATCCATCTAGAAGACAGTGTTTTTAATTTACAGAAGATAGACCAGCAAAAATCTTCTTCTTACTCTATTAATTACCATGGCCACCTTCCATGGTAGACAATTCTCTTAAGCCCATAACCCGAGAGTCCAACTTGATCTCTCCGCAGCTCCAGACTTGAATGCGGCCGCACCTCCCAGACTCTGTCTTTTGGTTGTTATATTCGCACTGATATCAAGCTCTTTCGAAGCACCTGAAGCCCCGTATGTAAGCCACTGGTCACGGTCAATCACTGAGACGGCTGGAATCTTTAACTGTGATAAAAGACTGGCCCCAGACCATGCTCCAAGTGAGTCAACGGCACGAAGGTAACCAGACTCAAGGGGTTTGGTTCCTTTGCTTGCTTGCTGTTGCAGCTGTGCATCAATAGGATCTGCCTCCTGTTCCAACAGTGCTGTTGGAACCGCCTCCTCTGTAGAATCCTCAGATTGGGTTCTAAGACTGGTTTTGATCCCCATGGGGTCATAACCCGCTTGTCGCTGTCGATTCTGCATTTTTGGATTAAGTCGTAGCTGGTCAACTGCTTTTCCTCGCATGGGACTCCAGCCAAAGTTGTCTACTAATGCAGCAACCTCATCTAGAATACGCTCCTTCAGGCCTAAAATCTTTGATCCACCACCAACAAACACGATGCGTGCCATGCACATGCTTCGAATATCGACAGGTAAATATAGCAGACTTTGGTATACCAACAGATGCAAAGGTAGTTCTTCGTCATCGAATTCTTGGAACGGCTGACCCGATGCCAGGAAAGCAGTCTCGCATGGTTCTGCGAGCCTCGAGAACGGTATGTGAAGTGTTCTTGATGGTGTGGTTGTACGTAAAGGTATTGCCGCTACTGAGTCTGTTTCCGTTCCCCCAGTCAAATTTAATGATCGGATGCTTGACCTAAGCTCATCTTCTTCTACTACAGGGGTAAGACCGCGAGCAATTGGTTTTGCGCCATCCGTTTTCAGTCCCTTGCACCACGCCATTCGAGCAATTATATCTTCACATTCCTCAAAGCTAATAACCTGGCGCATTTTCTCCACCGTCTCATTCTCCTCAGTGTCGGTTTTTCGCAGTCCAGGGCTGATAGCATCTACGAGCATCTTGAACATTTCTTCCCCATGTAGTTTAGCCGCCCGAATCGATCGCTTGGAGAGCACCTCTCGAAATTCGTAAACACCGGTTATAATAGTTTCTGTCCAGCCAATATCTACTATCAATGCTGATCGGAGCCCGGCAGCAACAGTTGTGAGCGCAGGCGACGACATGAGGGATATATTCGGAGGCTGGAAATTGGTAAACAGACTATCAAGCACCGTAGACAGAAGTGGAAGTGGCAACGTTGATGGCAGAGCCAGCACCATGCGCCGTGGTCGAGAGTCAATAAGGAGATACCTAGCTAGGCATTAGCTGAAGGATATCCTTTGGTCAAGTTTTGGAATCTAACTTCGTGAATGCTTCTCTGACAGCTCTTTCGATTTTGTCTCTCACTAGACCCAAGTCCACGCCTCTCAGATCAAGTTGCCAAAGCTCATTGCCCTTGCCCCATTCACCTCCTTGTATTCTCTGCCTCCAATCCTTCTCGTAATCCGTATGCCATCTTCTGTAATCTCCAGGTCTTCTCTGTTCTTCGGGTCCAAATCCGATGGCTGCTTTGGGTACAGCTTCGCCGGCAAAACCTGCTCTCAGATATCGAGTTCCCAGCTCAATTACCACACAATCTTCTTCGGCGCGTAAAGCAGAAGGTGACCCGTAGGCGGAAGAGGCTGTTCGCAAGGGTGTATGGGGGCTCCCTGGCGTACTTTGATTCACAGTGGGCTGTGGGCGGATATTCGCAACACTACGATGTGCAGGACCGCTAGTGGAAGCCATGGCACTACATCTGTGAGCTGAATGAAGTAAATAAGGCACATAGCCTTGTTGGCGCAATATTTTGTGATATTCTTGTACTGCTCAAGCACTTTTTAGGGGTGACGTTGAGATAACCTATCCCTCGGCCAACCCAATCTTGTGTAGGCGACAACAACAAGGAAATGTTCACCAACCACGTATTTTCTACCGAATAGTAATCTTCTTGCATAATTTGCTCAATTTGCAACTAAGGGTGTAGTTATGTTTGCTTTCAGTCATCAGCCTGTTATATAATTATTATAAGGGTTTCTGTTGTTTTGGAACTTGACGCCGTTATTGCCATCATGGGAATCAAAGGGTAAGGATAAAGGATCTGTCTCTTGCGAAGGAAATGTTAAAGCTCAAACTTGGTAGTATCTACGGAGAAATTGGACCTGGAAAGAGAGTTGCTCTGTCCAAACTCTCTATCGAGAAATTTATTGAGACGGGTCGCCCACTCAGAGTTGCCATCGACATCTCTATATGGCAATTTCAAATTCAAGCTGGAAAAGGTGGTACAAATCCAGCAATCCGGACTTTCTATTACCGTCTCCTAAAGCTACTTTCAGTATCAGTACAGCCACTTTTTGTGTTCGACGGGCCTCACAAACCTCCATTCAAAAGGAACAAGCGGTCTGGCCACCATGGAGCTTCGATTCCAAATCTAATGTGCAAACAACTCCTCAAATTGTTTGGGTTTCCATTCCATATTGCCCCGGGCGAAGCTGAGGCAGAATGCGCGCTGTTACAGCGAGAAGGGGTTGTAGACGCAGTTCTGAGTGAAGATGTTGACACGCTCATGTTTGGATGCGGATTAACTTTTCGAAACTGGTCCTCCGAAGGTCAAAAGGGCAACAAGTCACCCACACATGTTTCTGTGTATGATTCAAAGGTAACTAAAGCAGGAAAATCAGGACTTGACCGAGAATCAATGATTCTCATAGCTCTTATGAGTGGTGGGGATTATATTACGGAAGGTATACCTGGCGCAGGGATCAAAGTTGCTTGTGAAGCTGCAAGGGCTGGCTATGGAAAGTCTCTATGTCAGCTCTCAAGATCTGACTCTGAAGGGCTTGATAACTGGAGACAAAGTCTTTCTCACGAGCTTCAAAGCAATGAAAGCAAATTTTTCCGCTGCAAGCATAAATCCCTAAAGATACCAGATAACTTTCCCAATCGGGAAGTGTTGGCTTACTATACGCATCCTGTCGTGTCATCTTCTGCGAAACTTCAAAGGCTCAGAGAAGGGATCGAATGGGATGGGGAAATCGACATTCCTGGGCTTCGACTTTTTGTTGCAGAGGCCTTCGATTGGACGCATAAAATTGGAGCAGTCAAATTTATACGGGGACTGGCACCAGTCTTGCTCGCTCATAAGTTACGAGTTCGGGGGGATCGAAGAGATTCTGGCTATGGTGATCTTATTCTCACCGAAATGAATGAGATGGAACTGGTCCGAGCTATCTGTGGCAAGAGAAATCATTTTAGCACCGAAGGGATGACTGAGCTCAGACTGATATATCTACCGAATGATATTGTCGGTCTGAATCTCGATGAGGAGCTGGACGATAGCAATGATTATGATCGCGATGGGCTTGCTCCACTTCAAGATGATGAGCAGATAGAAGCTTATGTGTCTGATGCCGATGAAAGGAGATCAACAAGTCCAAGCAAGCGAGGTTCATCTATCTGGGATCCGAATGTCCTTGATAAAATATGGATATCCGAAACTATAGCTAAGGTTGGCATACCTCTGAAGGTAGAGGATTATGAAGAATCTCTACGAAATCCGAAAAAGGCATTGGCAGCAAAAGCTGTAGCGAAGAAAGTTGCGAAAAGTGCCAAGCCCATAGATGGAGGAATGCCAAAAGGAGCTATAGATAAGTTTGTTAGGGTATCCAAACCCAACATGGATAGCGCCACACATTTCACTTCGAACTCGCCAGAACAAAGCAACTTATCACCCAACAAACCGGATCTGCCTCCTGCATTTCTAGCACCCGCTTTAGAGAGCCACAGGTCTCTCCGCTCAAATTCTAACGCGGCGACTAAATCTTCAGACATGGAGAGCCACAAACCAGCTGCGAGTACTAGAGCCAGGGGGCAGGCAGCTTCTAAGCCTATCCAAGCGGCGAAATATAAAACCAAGACCAAACAAGACTTGCAGAAGCCAAGTTCTTATAAAAATCCCTGGGCGCTGGCTTCGTCGTCGCCATTCATGCATCCTGCCCCGCACATAACTAAAACACTACAACAAGCAACACCCAAGAGCCTGCCATCGTCAAAATTCCAGGTACCAGATTTCTGCTCAAACCCGGTAGCCAACATAACTTCATCGCCTCCTGAACAACCGCCTATTCCCTCCAGGAAACATGTCTACTCTCCTCTTCCGGAAAGTGATTCTGAATCTGAACTAGCTATAATGCCTTCGGCTAGAAGTCCACACCAGCTACCACGAACACCTAGCAATGGGAAGCAATCTCCAAGAAAGAAGCGGTCAACTTCTAAATCTCCAGTTACACAATCAGAAACAGCTGACCTTCTAACGACAATATCCGCTCTACCAGAGATAGATCTTCCACCTGGAACAAGAGATGTATCTGCATCTCCAGATCTCCCCCCTTTCCAAGTTATCGGGCCTTCTACCTGCAACGCAAGCTCCGATGGGCGTGAAAGAGTAACACATGTCATCGACCTCTCCTCCTCCCCTAAGATACTAAGAGAAACGGAAATTAACATGACACTGCGACGTCAAACAAAGGCACCTACCGAAATGGAAGAGCCAAAGCCCAGGGAACGTAACAAATATATCATGCTTCGTGAGAGCTTGCCTGGTGCTTGGAATGAGGTTGATGAGTCCAAGATCACAAAAGGCAAGAGCCGTGCTTGGAGGTATTCTCAAGTGGAAGTTTTAGATCTCACCTCTTCGGGATAGCGATACGTAGAATCTTTCATGATAAGAATGAGCAGTCACTACAGGCTCGTGTATAATGTATATAAACTATAAAATAATGAACTATCTAGGGCTTTGTATTCCTATTATCCATCAGTTCATGTCTTGAGTATATCGTTCAGGCAAGCAAGTTTCCAAGCTTAACTCCTTTTTATGATTGCCTGCACAAGACATTCAAGGAAATGCCCTCCTTTCAATCCAACGTAGAAGTTAGGTGCCGCCGCAGCATTCTCCGATTCCACAAAAGTAGAATACTAAGAAAGGAACAAGCACGGGAAAGTAATGCGGCCATTCAATTTCCCAGCATATCAAATACGTGACTATAGAGATCGTCAAAAACAACGGACCCTTAAAATTCATCCTAAATAAAACAAAAATATCCACATAAACCAAAGCCCCACAAATGCCTTAAACAGCCTGCCCCCTCCCCCCATAAATAATAAAATAAAATATCCACCAAGGCCCAACCCCCCATCCCAGGTTCATCCCTCCACGCTAGATACCCAAAAGGCCCACGAAACAATTTTAGCAGAAAGTTTTAAGTTACTTATCTTAGCAGGGGGGGAAACAAGCAACGAACGGCTCAAAATTTCTCGCGATCTGCCCCCCTCCCCTCCCCAGTCCCAAGGCAACCTGACGCGCCGCTGGCTCTAGCTCTAGCTCCGGCTCTAGCTCTAGCCCTAGCTCTGCTTAGCTCGACCGCATAATGATGATAAGCAGCACCATGTCTCACATTGAACATTCGGCTTGGCAACCGTCTTTCGCGCCATCGTGTTCCAGAATGATGATGACGATGCGCGATGCCCGATGATGATGATGACGATCACCCAATCCCGGGTATTCGGATAAAACATTCTTTCAAACGCGCGAGGGCAATTTTGTTTTTGCTTATCTCTTTTCTGCGGGAGATTATTTCTGGGGATCTAGGGCACTGGTGGAGGAGAGAGGGACAGGAGAAGGAAAGCATGGACGAAAAAAAAGTGTGTGTGGTGGAATGGAATAGGGGGTAGGTTCTCGCTAAAATTAGCCGAGGTATGGGATGCATGGGTCAGGGGAAAAAAAATAGAGTTTCTGAGCGGGCGTGGCACCGAGGTTAGGCTTGTCAAAGGTTGTTTGGGCTGTCAAAACTCAGGGGAGGCGATTACGAAGGTTTGTTTTGGGTTTATTGCTGATGAAAATTAGAGTTTCGAATGTGCTTCTGGCCCCTCAGGTCATGCACATCATGAACTGCCATGTAAACGAGACGATAATTTCACAATCCGGTGAACAAAGACTAATTGTGCTTTGGAGATCTCAGTTGGCATTGTGCCTAGATCTATCTTCCATCTCATTCTCCATCATCCTTCCTGAGCTGGGCTCCTATAGCGAAAGCAAAAATAACGGTCGATCAAGCCTGAACAGCGATCGTGTACGCAACAGTTTCCTCCCAAATGCAAATGCTTAAATGAGCCTCTTCCCAGGTGACCCAAATCAAGTAACTCCCAATCCATAAATTAACGCGTGGGGACCCAGTCTAGCACCTTAGGTATGAAGCAGCGCCGCCGCAGAAGAAGATTAGGAAACCAGTCCGGCCCAGATATTGATTTGACAAAAGAAATATAATGAGTGGTAGTGTCGTGGGTAAAACCACTGATGATCTCTAAATCGAGATAATGCAGACGCAGCGTGAGCCACTTTTGTGTTCCTCCTGTATATCCTATTTCCTATCCCGATAAAATCCGTTCTGTATTGCGCCTGAAAATGAAACGCTGAAATGAACCGGGTTTGATGGACCGGACGTCGCTGAAAAATTCGTTGAGTGGTGTACAATTGAATGAAATACAGATGATGATAGTAATATACAACGTGGTATTGGTGTAGATATTATGCTTATGAATGATGACTTTCGGCAGACATCCTTGGAGATGCCGGCGCGCGATTGAAAACAGTGCGACTTATGCTTTTAAGAACTCCAACGCTTGCGGTGGCTTCTGGTCCATTGACATAAATACTGGTAGCAGGGTCGATCTTAATACGGCAGAACAGTGTCGAGAACAAAAACCTATCGCCATTACTGTCGTAGAGGGGTAGAGTGCGGTAGCCTTGTTGGAGACTACTGAGCTTGGCGGTATATGTTGCTAATGGGCTCCCTTTATCGCTGTAATTTTGCCCATCTGGGGAGCATCGCACAGTCCAGCGAACAAAGACGAGGTCGGGATATTTTGTTGTGAGATCAAACCGAAACTTCTTGTGAAACTCAGGGTTGAAGCCATTCTCTTGGACGATATGGGTCCGCCGTCTGTGTGGTGCACCCAGGCCAGAAAAACCATCTCTGCCGACGGTAGCATTCAGCCCACCTTCTCCCACGACACCTTTGCTGTCCTTCGACTTGTCATCAGCATGATAGACTTCGACTTCCACATAAGTGTCCACACTTCGATTAGAGGCTACACCCCTTGGTCTCATGAGCTGCTGGGCAGAGATGATTTCGATGGAAAAGTTGACATTCTTGCGTTCTCTCTTGATATGGCCTGCGCCGGCTTCCTCTGGTACGGTAGTCATCATCTTGATTTCACGGAGCTCGCTTGGTTTCAAGACATAACCCGACTGATCGGTTCCGCCAGCAAACATGGCATCATTCATTTGCATGCCGAGGTCATAGGTTTGCCAGTTCAGAGCAACCATTTGCACGCCGCGCCTCCAATATTTCAATGGATCAAAGTTCGTTGATGCGACGCGCCAGCCGTTAGGATACACCCGCATTAAGTATCGCATGTTATGTCTGTTCATCGCCCGCTTATCTTCTGGAGTCCTGCCGTTCTTATCGAACGTGCTCTCCATGAAGGAGAAGATGTGGTTGTACTTCTTTGCATTAGGGGTATCAAACGCAGTGAACTTGAGTCCTGCAGCGTACACGCCCAACTCTCCTAGTACCTTTACGATAGTGCTGGTCTTGTGCTTGCGTTTAGGATCTTCGGTCATACTCTCGCTATCGCTTGTGCTACTGCTTAAGCTATCGTGACCTTCGCTCCCCGAGTTCTTGATTTGGTTACGAGCACTGAGAGTGGTCTTAGGTAGGTATGGCGCAGGAGGCAAAAGTCCTGGTGAAATCATTGTATTGTCCAGTACGGTGGGCCTGATATAAGGTGAATTGATGCTGTTTCCTCGGCTTCGTCCTACTGTTTGCTTACTGCTAGCAAACCCCTCTACTTGTCGAGGCATTTTGACCTTGATCAGGATTCTGTGTAGTAGTTGGGAAGGCGTCGGTAGCTGCTCGCTCGATGGATCAAGCGGTTCTGTGACAAGCCGAGAGCCACAAGTATCTTTAATTATTTGAGCCATGATTGCTTGTTGCTCTGAGTTGCAATGTACTTCTAAAGAGATCCACAATGGGTAAGGCGACTTGACAAAGGCATACTTGCTGATCGTAGACATGACATCCGCAAATGACACCTGAGTCGTGAGTGTTCTTCCGTGCATTACAACCGGCTGTCCATCGCTGCCATTCCAACAATCCACCTCGACACAGCGGCAGCCTCTGTTCAAGGCTGAAATATAAGCCTCAACACTTGATTGTCCAGCAACCTGACGACCCAAAAGGTATGTGTTGTGAGAACTGGAGATGATGTACTCATGCAATGGCCGATCCAGGGTATATTGAGACGGAGCGTTCTTGAGAGGCACATTGAAAGTAGAAACAAGAAAACTTGACAGGGCTGCCTCATTCATTCTCAGAATCTCCCCATTTGCGGCGTCTTGTGAAGCCTGATCCTTGGTCTTTGATCGGCGGACAAACTTCGCAAAAACACCTTCCCACTTCGCTCGATCTGTATCAACATCTTCACCTTGAACATCTTTCAAGAAAGCAAGGAACATTTCAAGAGTGATACCTGCGTTAGTGCCGTTTGATATTTTTTGATATATCGTTCGTATGTCCTGCCTCCGCTTCATTAGGTTAACAAACTCTTGGAATTCGGCGAACCTCAAGCGACCACGCCCAGTGACATCGGCTTTGTTGAACTTGGAGCGAAGGTTGTTTGATGATACATGGATGTGAAGAGAACGACATAGTCGTTCAACCCCAGCAAGGTCCATATCTTCTTCGTCCTCTTCATGAAGTCTGTCTTGAAACTGCTTGCCCATCTCAGCACGCCAGTAGGCTTTGATGGCTTTGTCATTGAACGCTGACAGTGATTGCATAAGATCCTGGCGGTGTTTGGAGATGGCGTCGAGGGTAGTCGTCCAAAGATCAAAGGTTTGCTCATCTTGAGCTAACAGATGCATCGACTTCGACTCCTTTCTGTTTGGCACAGCATACACTATGGTGAAAAATAGTGACTCGTCTGCATCAGAGACTCCAAACTGTTGGCGATAGTTTCGGGCATTAGCGCCAATTCTGATATCCTTAATATCATCGATATAAAAAGATTTCGAGGTTCGGTTCTTGTCCCAATATACCTTCGCGGCCTCATGCTCAAGAACAAGCGTCACTGGGGTTTTCTTATTTTTGGTGAACTTTATCATAGCAGTACCTTGTAACAAGATTGCGGGAATGACAGGACCTGGACCAGTACTGCCCGTTGATGAAGAAATTGTGCTAGCAGAATCGTGCGAGGCGTCTGCAGCGAGCAGAGCTGTCGGATCCTCCTGATAGTTCTCATATTGTTCTTCCGAATCCGAATCGCCAAATAATAGCCCCTTCAAACCTTCCGGGGCAGTATTTGTACTATCGCTTCTTCGCCGCATGACTACGGGGCCAGTACTATGATCTCGGTTCATGGCATTTGTAGAAGATTGCCTTCGACGCGTTGCAAATCTACTCGCTCTGTTTGATATCCTCCTAATGAGCCCAGGCGATTTGCTTGGCTCTATATTCCCATTCAGAGCTACACTCATGGCAGATTGACTAGGTTTTCGTGAGGGTGCAGCAGGTACAATTGACTCTGGAAGCTCAAATGGAGGTGGAAAATGCTCAGATTCCCGGCCCCGTACCCCATCTGGTGAACCCTGTAACGAGGAGTTGTTCGTGGTGAGCTGCGCAGTTTCGGGAGTCATGATTGGTGATGTTTGCAGAGAACTCGAGGTAGTAACGCTTGACGCGCTGATCGCAGAAGCTGGTACGGGGGCGTGAGTGGGAGGTAGAAAGGATGTCTCAACATGACTTGGTTTTGTGCGCCTCGCCACGGAGTATGTGGTGGTGGTGGTGGTGGTAGAGGTAGAAGTAGGTGCTGAAGCCATCGGCGGAATAGGAGGTGAGTTCGATGACATGTTGGCTGGTGGAGTATGCGTCTTCGACAATCGTAGGATTGTCCAATTGCGCACGCTCTATCCAGGCTTTGAAGTGCTAAGTTTATAGTAAACAAGAGGTATCTGTGATTGAGCGCATGTCTTCTGTTTGGGGGTTTGTATGTCCTTAATTGGCCCGAATTGGGCAACCGTGGGTATGGATGTGCGCCGCAGAATCAGCCTTGTCGAATGCTGTGAATTCTCTAGTCATGTGGTGTTGGATGTTTCTTTGGGACAGTCTTGCATCTGCTGCAACCTGCAGCCGTCCGCATTCGAGGGTGGTGCCGGGGGGTTGCAGTCGCTTTGAGGTGATTTGGGGGGAATGTGAGTTTATCCAAGTAAGGCCCGCTTTCAAGATATGTGACGGGAAATAGAGAAGTTGCAGTTGCAGAAGTCGAAAGATTATAGTCGCAGACAGGTGTACAGTAATATTTGGTAAGGAGAAACGAATTTGGTAAGGAGTGTGAAAGGTTGCGCAGGATGTGGAATGATGGATGAGCAAGCAGGAGGACGCGGTGGTGCTGGGCAGGCAGGGCAGGCTGGGCCGCTGGGATGTCTTTGGGTTTTCTGGAGATGATTTTCGAATTTCGGGGTGGGGGGCAGCACCACCCAAAAATCACCTCCTTTTCCCGGCTACAAGGCAAGGGAAGGCTCTTGCACAACACACACCCACACACGAGATATCCGAGCAGGTTGGCCCCAGTTTCGCTGAGATGAAGGAGCCAAGGAGGAGCGCCAACACGGGGCTCTGTCGGTTTACCCTAAGGGGTCGATCACCGTATTCTTTTTGTCGCTTCGATTTACAGTAACCTTTGCGCTATTCATGCGCACCGTGCACCGTTGACACCAGCCGCGGGCGAAAATAGTTCAGTGGCGGTGGGTTTGCTTCGCGTGCAGAGAAAATATCAGGTCAACACGAGGGAACAGCCTTGGGCGGAGGTTTGTTGCTTGATATTTGATAGCAGCAGGGAGTAATCGTTGATCGTGGCCGGCTGCTTTCCTACTGGGTAATCGGCCTTGAGAATGGGAATGAATGGCAATTGCAGCAGAGGGCAGACGGAGTCGGGGCTTCGCACCTACAAGCGGTCTAATAATTGAACTCTGGCAATATCTGGCGATCCTTTCATCGAGTACGGGATGCGCCAACACAGCACAACGTACACAAGGCAAGGGGAGAGCAGGCAGAACCGGACCAGGCAGGGCACAGCAGGGCAGGGCAAGGCAGGGCCAGATTTTGATGTATGGTACTTATGTATCAAAGTACAGTATGTAGGATTTCAATCAAGATGAGGATGGTGTTTTGTGACCATGATCCTTTTACTACTTTTCCACATGTACCTCTTCAACCCAAAGCCAATAGAAAATACCCTCAATATCACACCGCATCTTGTGTCAGAACCAGGTCGACGAGCTAATATTAAACGCTGGCAGAAGAAAGGGTCATCACAAGACCTGTTTTCTCGAACAATAAGCAGGGGGCTGTTAGGACAAAAGCAAAAGCGCTGGCTTCGTATACGGCCTTTCCTAGGGGTATTCTTGTCACATTATTCACCGCCATTAAAGGATTTTTACAAGCCACAATAATGAAATCAATCTTATTACAGTAATGGACCGGCGTTACTATAGCACTCTCGTCAATGAGGGCCTTAAAATGCTTAATCCAGTATGCTTTCGTATCCCACTACCCGATTCCGTTCTACTTTTCACTGATACGAACTCAACCCCCCGCGACAGTAACGTGCCGGATATCCAGAACTTGGCAGGAATCAAGATACCTGAAAATTCCACTGGACGGACAGGCCTGTAAAGATGTGCGTCATAGCCTTACGACACCCTGTATGACACAAATTATTGGAGGCAAAGGTAAGGAATCTTACAGGTGCGTCAATGGTTATTCTGGGCCCCAGGTAGATCTCTCTAATTAAGCGAGGAGCATGGCCAAGTGTAAGCACATTGGACTACATTTTACCAGGACAGTACAAGATGGTTTGCAACACTTTCGCATGCTGAAATACTTTTCCGGTGGCAGAAGACCACTAAATGCATAGTCAACAGTTATTATATCTGGCTGCGCCTGACAAGTTGCATGAATCCTGCCGAGGGAGGAGTGTTGGTGCTGCTGCTGCCGCCGCTGCTGCATTGCAGCCAAATGCAACAACACGAACTGCAAGAATGAGTGTGCGTTTGGTGGATATCGTGGGGGGCCAACTACCACTTTCCGATATGAGGACGACGACAATGTCCTGGGAGGGCAATTTTTGAGCTGAACATACTTAGCAAAGGTGGTGTGATGTGAGGCATGGTGATTGTTTGTAGGGTTCTTGGTAGAGTGCTTGAAGGTGGGTAATCATGATTTTGCCAAATAAAGAGCGGCGGTGATAAGTGGTTTTTTTTTACCGACTGGAAGCGGCTGTGATTGGCGGATGGAGGGCATAGTGCGCATACTACGGTATAGGTGGAACGACTTGCTGTAGATTAAGGTTGCCCACGTTATGATGTGCGTACTGTAGGGGGTGGGATTCCTGGGTAGGATGATGTGCTCTCTTGGACTCTAAGTACAGTAACACACAAAGACTTTCAAAGCGGCGTTGTGGAGATGTTTACGGCGTAGCTGTAAACAACATAGTTTCCAAAAGGCTGCTGTTTCTGGGCAATGCTGAGGACCTCGGCATGATTTGATAAAAAAGTTGAAACAAAATCAAGTCACGCTAGCATGATGTTACGGTAATTCTGTCAACTTCGGGGTTAGCCTGTTACTAATAAGCCAAATGGAGACCCGACCTACTTACTTGGGAGGAAATTTATCAGCTAAGTCAAAAAATAAGACTACGCCCTGAGTGTTTGCAGTTATTTTACCCCCCTCCATCCTTCCTCCCCATAGACTTTCAGATAGGGCCAAATCATCGCAGTATAATTGATATGTTTCGGGTTTTTATTTGGCATGTTTCTTTCAGGTACCGTCCTTGCACCCGTCCCTTCCATCATTCGATTCCAAGAAGCTTAGCTATCTTAGCGCGTCGGCAAGTAAGGGGCAGAACCACACACACAAACACCCAGTCAGAGAGATCTTGCTCGTGTTGGGCGAAGGGCAGCAACTGATTGCGGGATGCCTCCCTGTTCCCTTCCAATGATCCCTGAAACATATCCCTGCTGGGTCCTGGGCTTTACCGTCGCGTTGGACCGTCTGCGGCACGATCCCCTGTTTCCCATGCCTTTGGACAGTGGACACCACACCACTAAACATGGCCATCTGTGTCAACGTGACGCGCTGTCGGAAAGCAACGGCGAGGCGGGGGCGCTTTTCCTGTGATTGTGGTTTGCTGGCAAGCCTAGGGCCAACGCGACAGTGATATCTTGATTTTGAAAAAAGATATCAGAGTCACAGGCCCAGCCGATTCGTACTCTGTGTGCGTCGGTTAAAAACAGCCGCCAGTGAGATAAGCATTCTAAACTTCACTTAAGATGAGGAGACAGTGAGGGGAAATCCACCCACCGACATCTGGTTTCCTGATTGCTTGAACGCATTTCTACAGCAGCGTCATGAGATGACTGATCATATGCTGTCACTTTGGCGCTATCGCATGCAATCGCAAACATGGCAAGTAAATCCAGACTCAGAATCAGAGGATATTCAAGGCAGGATAAGTGGTTGAGCAGTCCGAGAAGCTATCGAATCACTTCTCTTCGCGTTTGGCCGAATGACAGGCTCGCTTCTTAGCACCTTAGACAATTCATAGGTCCTTTACGGTGCAGCTACAATCTATGCGCAACTCAGGCAGTCAAAAAAAGGAAAAAAAAAACAATCAGACAACTCCGCTGCTATACGGCAATTACATCCTTTCAATCAACATCGTCGTTCAAAGTTTAGATGGCTGTACCCGACATTGCCGGCTTGACCTCTTGGGAGCTAATGCACTTTACGTGGTATGCAACATCCTCCTTGCCTAACACCGCCTCTAGCAAGAATGTTCTGCATGACACAAATCAGAGTTCGGCGCAAGTTGCATGGACGATGCTGTACAGAGAGCAATCTGTATGGAGCTTGGTCTTCCGACTGATCCGTGTTTACAGGCCCATCGAAGCTTGGAAATCCTTCTGGAAGGTTGAGGAACCTTGCAGACATACCCAAGCCACGTTACTCGACATCGGCTGTCCGCCGCGAAATATTGGAATGATTTGCTGTCGGGCAAGTCGCCAATTCCCTCCAATGGGAAATATCAAACTTCATTAAACTCCATTTACTTGTCACCATGTTATGGGGCGGATTGAGCTGACATCTAGTTCATATTAGTTGTGCTTGATTCCTTTTGCAATTGTCACTTCTCCTCAATTGGAGTGGACCAAAAAGCGAAATGGTTCAAATTGTTTCTGGAAATTATAAAGTCACATTCAAGAACGAGGTGCCATATCGGAGACCAAGTTATCTTTCGAATATATGATCGCGATATGTTGGTGCTAGGGTGAACGCTGTGTATGGAGCGTCATGCACAGCTCGCTTGCACCTTTCAAGTCAACGATGATATTGGAACCATTCAATTGTGGTGGAAACTATCTAAGTTGACACCATATAAATCCGAGCTGAGGGTGTACGCAAGCACAGCACTGTGAAGGAGGGCTTATTCCTGCCCTTCCCTTGGCTGTGGCTTCCTTCTACTGCAAGCAAAAGATCACCAGATAAATGAACCGATCTACAAAGATACTGCATGCAAGCTGCAACTGTCCGCAGTCTGACGGAGCAGGATTTCAGCTCGAGGCGCAAGTGTGCATACAATGTTTGATATTGGTTCAGATTTGTGCTCTCACGTAATCTGAATTGAATGCAGTAAGAACTTTGCGCTTTGTGCGGTAACTTAATCTCTGGTGTACCTTCAATCAAGCTCTGTTCTGATTTATGCTTCTTTACTCGCCTAAGTTTGTCGCTTATGACTGGACAAATTTCGAGGCTATACAACGATACACTCTTTCACCTGTAGAAAGGGCTATGTAGCTGGATATTACCACTGTCAACGTGCATGGCTCACGCCATATGTATGCACGCTCCCGAACGACACGCCGGCCTTGCTATTTTCGATCCATCCTCATAGACAAATTTTTCTGCAAAGCATGAAACTATATGTAACCATACATATATTGTACACGACCGTTTACTGCCAAATCAAGGCTGCTTCTTTTTCCGCATGTGTCCGTTCAATGGATGGCTAAAGTGCCGCGAATTCTAGCATACTTTGGCATGTCGGCCGCTGCCTGAAAATCCGATATATCACATTTCTAGAAAACGGCATACACTGCATTCAGACTTGCTCTTATCAAGACCTCTGCTCAAGGACTATTTACTCCGCAGAGATTGTGAGCACAAGCGCTGTATGATTTCAAGGTGGCGGACCGTGCGCTGACACAACCTGTAGTATACTGTCGTATCGCCTGACCACTCGCAAGATTATGATGCAAATCCGCAAGGCTGAGCTGAGCATCCAACACCTTGATCGCCGCATCGAAATGTGGCTGCTTCTAATTTGACATCTTGCATTCTCACTGCATCTAATGTCTCACTTCCTCTTCATGGGAGGAAGTAGCCAGTGCTCCTGAGCAACACAAGACCCTCTACCTAGATGTGTTGCATCCTTTAATCATCGTGAGAATGTCGGTGATCGCGCAAAGAATGGTAATTGAATCTGATGTTAGCCTCACATGTGTGGTGATACAAGACCCCGCATTTATATGTCGCATGGCGTCCCTGACAATACTTTATGGATGGGGATATGCGGTGTCACATACAGCGAGAATCTCATAGGCAGCCTCAGGCAGTACCTGCACTGTACTACTTGATGCTTGTTTAGAACTACGTTGTGCTATATGTTCTGGAAGCTTACCAGGGACATTTATGGCCAATTGCGATCTTGCTTACATGATATTCATGGGAAATATGATAAGATAGCAAAGTTACACCACATGTGGAAGCCAAGCTAATATCACCAACAGTTTTTGCTCACCGAGGGTACCTGTCGCCGAACTTTGGTAATGCACTCCTCTTCTGTACTACCTTCATCGGGAGGACCCTTGCCCGGCACCGCAGAGCTTTTTTCATTGCTTATAATTCCACGATGCCCAGCGGATTTGGTCTCGTGCAACACGAGCACCAGCACGCTCCCCATACAGGCATTTGCCCTGCAGGAGACACAATTAGCATCACTTCATTTTTTTTCCCGCTATATCCCGCAGTACAATATCGACTAGACGGCTCGGGCCAGTGTCACAGTCCTACCTAATAATTGACTCGACTGCCCCAAAGTAGCATGAATGATAAACAAGATATCACTTCTCATATCTCACATCCGCTGCTTGCGCTTTGTTGTATTTGACCGCTCTCTCCTTCTTCGTCAACTAGCAAGCGCTGTACAACCATTTCGCGGCGCATCCCGCGGGCTTTATGGAAACGAGGCTGTTTGTGTAACATGGCAGACCATAATTTTGGGAACGGTGAGGGTCTGCTGATTTGAGTTCTTTTGTCAGAGGTGGATGGACGGAGGCGCTGTGAGATATTGGTGAGAGATGACGGGCGAAAGAGGGGCATCGAAATACAAGATTGCGTGGACCGGTTTCTGGATGAAAAATTGAGGTTGCAGATATTTGGCTCAAAATCCTCAGCTGAGGGACGGCGCTGAGCGACAGAGCATGGTTGCTGATTCACCAACGATTGTCTGAGGCGATTGTGGCGATGAGGTGCTTTGTGCTTATTGAGCCTCGCGTAATTATAGGGGCTGATTGCGAGGTTGACTGAAAACTCATGCAGGAGCTGAATGCAATGGTCCCCTGGTTTGGCGTCAATACTTCTTCATATGTTTAGATTGAGGTGGTGTTTGCTTTTTGTGCTTTAATCGTGAGTATCTCATCAAGGTTGTCACAATTGATGCCTACGGTCGATCCTCATATTAGTTAGGAGCATAGGGTGTCGTTTGGCTGAATTTAGATTCAAATCTAGAATTATTTAAGAGATTCTATGTTGCGACAGTACTTTCTTTTTTAAGGCGATAAATGTTTCCTTTCGCGCGCCTCTTCAATGCCTGAGGTAATGTTATATATACTAGAGGTGAGCCTGTGGTCCACGGTTGAAGGGTACACCTTGCATTCGACCGCATTTTCGATTCTCAATCTACGAACGTAAATAAAGCTACCGCAAGTTTCAATCTACATGCCATAGTATGCCTTATTATGCATTTAGAACAGCATCAATGGTCTCTACGTCCTTCAACAGTTGTGCATCTTCAAGTCTGGCGCCAACAATCTGCAGAGCGACAGGTGCTCCCGCCAGAAGTTCTGGGTCAACTAGATATCTTTATGAATAGGCTTCGCTGAAATCTAGATAATTTTACTCACAGAGTGCTTGTAATTCTTTGTCATCTTCTGATAGCGGCACGAAATTGTCATCCTTGAAGTCCTTCGTCGGGTCAACAAAAGTAAATGGTATGATCGCGGCCGGATAGTCGTTCGCGTTCCACGGCACCGTATAAGTATCATATTGCCAATCTCCTGGTAAGACCGCACTATGTGGCCCAGCAGGACATAGTAAGATATCGATCTTAGCTTCTTGCCACTTGTCAAGCATTTGCTTCACAATCTCCAACTTCTTTGTATTCCACTCCCACATCTGCTCCGGCGTTTTTGCAGGTATATCCCAGAAGTTGATTTTCTTGACAGATGGCACAACCGGCTCCCCCGACTTCTCAATCTCCTTTTTCGGATATGACAGCCCATCTAGCGTGAAGAGCTGTCTCGTGATGAGCCTGAGCTCCGCAAAGTCTGGTGGTACGAAATCCTTGACCTCAAATCCTGCGGCCTCGAGCTTTTCACGAGCTTCAGAAAGAGCACGGTGAACCGGCGGATGAGGAGTCAGTCCGCTTTTGTACATGATGCCCACAACGGGCTTTCTGTCAAGTATTGCGGCCTCCCAGACATTTGGAATGATGGCCGGATCTACGAGCCAAGGTTTGGCTTCCCGAACGACACGCATGAGGAGGGTTATGTCGCGAACGGAGTGTGCTAGTGGGCCGCAGACAGCCGGCACGCCGGTTTGCATCCCCGTGTAGTTCGATGGCGCGTACCCGATCATGGGGAGGACACCAAAAGAGGGCTTGAACCCGTAGGTGCCGTTTGCTGCTGCGGGAATGCTGTTTATGATGTAAGTTGTATTCCTAAGGGATACGGACGAGCAACTCACCGGATCGACCCGCCGACATCAGTGCCGATGCCTAACGCGCTTGAGCGAAATGCTTGAGCTGAGCCTTCTCCACCACTGCTTCCACCACACGTCAAGTGCGATACTACTGGGTTCTTAGTCTGGCCAAAGACGTTATTGTCCGTTTCAGCTACCAGCATGGTCTGAGGGTTGTTCGTCTTTGCAATGAAGACCGCTCCCGCTTTCCTGAGAATCTGTATCAAGTACATGTCATACTTGGCCGGTTGAAAGGTGCGAGATATGTAGCCATCACATGAGTCATATCCCTTGATGTTGAGACATTCCTGGAAGGCATCAGTGCACGCTCCTCACCGAGCGTCTCTGCGGTCACCAACCTTGACAGTCATTGGAAGCCCATGAAGAGGCCCAACCGGCTTCCCTGTCCGAGCAAACTCCTCATCCAATTTCTCGGCCGCGGCAATGGCATCGAGGAACATAATCTCCGTCAAGTTCTTACAAAGCTGCTGCCCGATTGCCGCTCTTTTGCAGAACGCGGTAGCTACCTCTTTTGAGCTATATGTCCCGTCTGCAATCTTGGCCAGAAGGCTCGTAGCATCGTAGTCTTCTCCCGTGATCTCGAGTTCCCTGGTCGAGAGAATGCCACTCGAGGCAGCCACGGGACGAAGGTCAACGGTGTTGGCCGGCGGGAGCCTCTCCTCCGCGAGAAGCCATTCTTTGGGTATACGAGACAGCTGTTCCTCCTGCTTCGCCGCAGCAATCTCTTGCCACGTTCTAGCAGGCATTCTGAAGCAGCCGGTGACCCCGCCAGCAGGAGATGTTCTGCGAAATCCACTTATCGGCTAGGAGGTGAACTTGGAAATCTTCGAGCGGGGATTTATGAATAGGCTTCTGCATACACCAACGTGTTCATGCTGCCCTCTTCACCATGGCCTACTTTCAAGGTGCGATCTTGCCTACTTATACCGCATCACGGGCTGCAGGTCCTTAAAGCCATGCGCGGAGCTTACAAGCCATCGTTTCCAGCTTCCGGTATAGCATAGATATGTACAAGAGTGGGCTGCTGACAAGGCTTTCTGCATGAGGGGAGATGGTATGCTTGAGGCAAAAGTGGGGCTGCTTGGAGTGTGGGGGAGTATATGCCTTGGATGGGATATAGCGTTGGGAGTAGGATATGAAAGATCATGTGGAAAGCGGGAAATGGGCTCGAAGGTGTTGCTATTTCGTCTCCAATGAGAGCCCGGCATGCGTGTAATAGCACGAAGGAGTTGGGTTGTTACTACGATCTGGCTATTCTAGCTTTGTCTGTTCTGTCATAGAGCCTTGAGCATTGGCATGTACTCGATATTGACTAAAAGTATTGCCCATTGGGATGACATCCTGTCTTGTCGCCCCAAGATGAACTATTTGTTCTCAAGTAGTTTTTTTTTTCGATTTTTTTTTTTTCAGGCTCTTGACGCAATAGTTGAATTCGTGTGTGGCATCGCTGTTTTACCCAAAAAAAAGCTGGTTCACACCGGCCCGTCCTTGACATGTATGAACCTTCCACATACTTAAGCAGAGATCAAGGTCGGCCATTGTGAGTTGCCATTTTGAAGGCAAACGCTTGGATCCGGCCTCTCACTAAGATGATACTTCGCATCTCAGAATATCTCAGGTCGTTATGGTTGATTATACCTCTTGTGTTCAGTTCTGCTGTATCCTTAGACAAGTTCTAATTAGGAATGCATCCTAATATAACAGTTGCTCGACTAGACACCGTCTTAGTTGAATAAGTTACTACCTCGAGAGGCTCGCTTCTCGTATGTGGCAATGAAAATGGTCATAAGCATATGCATAGCTCTTCTGGGTCTCGAGTAGTGTGGATAAGTAGCACCTGGGCTTCTTCTAAGGATTTAGGTTGTTTATCAAGTGCTTAGTTCTGTGTAACATCCCTTCATCATTCCAAATATGATATTTATCAAAGCTGCAGTGTTTCGTAAGCCCTGATATATATGTCTAAGCATATCACAGAGTGACGAAGATATTTAAAATGGAGGCAAAACTTCAGACCCTACGGGGTCTGAAGAAACCAGGCGAACTGATTTTTTGAAAGCTCATGCACGAATGCGTTTGCCCCACATGTGTGTATATGCCTGTGCGGTATAGGAACACCATGCGAGTTGAACCTTGAGTTCAATCTATAGATATTAGCAGTCTCAAATGGGGAGGGGATGTTGGCAATATTGCGTTGTCGAGAAGGTGGCCAAGTGAGCCACTTTTGCTGTTTGTTACCTTACCTTGGTTGGGACTTTGTTTATCCAAATATATATAGGCTCCTGAGGGGCTCTCACTTCGTAAATATGAACGCGCCTAGCTGCTCTCACCGCCTCAGCCTTGTCGAGCTTTGATTTCACTTTCTGAGATCTGGTCAACTGGTTTTGGAAGAGAATATCATCTTGATCCACCTCACCTCTCTCTCGGTATACAACTACCACTTCCACTTGTCCAGCTCAACAACTACATTCAAGATGGCAAACTGGGTGGAGGCTATGGTGACTACTGTCCCAGACAGTACTCATCAACGCTATATGGCAAAAGATCTGAGCCATATCGTAATCCCCAACTACAGTCACCAAAACTTCTGGAAATTTGCCCATACTATTGGATACTCTCAATTCTGCCATGACGTTGATGACATTCAGAAATACTGTCAACTTCCAGCTGTCGCCAAGGATGATATGGAGGCATTATGGTACAGAGGTCTTCTTGAACTATACTTCGTTTGGGATCCTACTACGATGAAGAAGACGATGGAAGACAAGCAGGAATGTTTGGCAAATGCGATCAAGCAGGTGTGTATCACTTCTAACATAAGAATTGGTTACAGTAGCTGACATAACTATCCAGCGTCATTCAATCTGGGCTAAGGGCTATTGGGAGCGAAAACAGGAGGCATTTCCTCAGCTCAACATTGAGGTAAGTCTGAGATGTGCGCACATGAGGATGGAATGATCTGACCTCACTTCAGGATGTTCCCGACTACGATGTCTACGACAGCCCGGGCATGGCCACGATGTTTGACATCGTTCGTCGAGAAGATACTAGCCACCCCGAGTACGAAATTGCGCTTCAAGTCACAGCGGGCGTTGACGAAGAGGATTGGTATCGCAAGAGAGCGGAGATGGGCTTGGATCAAGGACCTGTGGATCGCCAGCTCCCTCCCACTGGCGCCGGCCCTCGGATTCGCGGTCATCTAACTGCCCTTCCAGGCCAGAATGCGCAAGACAGACGTCGTGCTAGGCGTGCTGCCGAGAGGGAAAAGGCTCAGATGGAGATGGAGATGGAGTTTGATGAGCTTGCACTTTCTAACGAAGGCACAAGGCCCATGGAGGAGAGGGGGGACGTGGACGTGGACGAGGATGATGGCGGAGAGATGGACATGGACCTGGACTAGATTGTTGTCATTGTACATATACAGGAATCCCGGCAGAGCAACCTGACTGGGAGCGGCTATCCAGTATCGGATAGGTGCATTTTTTTTTATCTTGATACCAAGAAGAACATCACAAATGTCACGAATACATTTCTTTCTTGCGTCTGCTCTTTTCACGTAAATGCATGTACCATTACTTTACACGAGCAGGGCTGAGTTATGGTTCTGTTTCAAAGCCAATCGAATGGCCAAGTTCGAAAGACTATAGCTGCGCCTCGATTACTTTGACGATCAGAATCGTCATCGTCCCCAGACTGGGGCAGTGAGGTGTCTTGGCGACTTTATGTTGACCACGCAGTTTCTGGAGAAGCATCTCCTCTTTTCCTAGGAACCATTCATCCAACCTCACAATGTCGAAGGGCCTTATATAAACTCCAGAGCTGCCTCATTTCTAGTTATGAAGTTATCCTCTGTCATAAACTGGTTACCAGCAACCCCATCAGATAATAGTTTTCATAGACTGTTCTAGACCATCAAGCACAATGGCCGGTCTAGTAAAAAAGCAATGGCTAATTCCTCCTACATATCAAAAGGTTAATGTAGGCGTTCCTCTAAGTCCTACCGTTTCAAACTCCAGCTCCCTACGCTTCCCCCAAACCTTCGGAGTCTACCGTGCCTCGAGCTCATTTACCAGTATGCAAATTGGTCTCTCGGCCGATGCGCCACCGCTCTTCCACATCTCTACCCGCTCTAACCGGAGCTCCGGACCCAACATCCTCCTCCATGCCGGTCCCAGCGCCACGGTAATGCCGCTTGCCTCAGCTGATTTCCAAAGCCTCAGCAACACGGTCGATATCCAGATTGGCAACGAGATGCATAGCTTGATTAAGAACGGCACGTTCAGCTCGTCATACATATTTCACGTCTTTCTTTTGAGTACAGGCAAAAATGAGCGGTTTGAGTGGAAGTCTTCGTCTGGTGCGGAGGTGGCTTCGCTGCAAGGGAGCCGTCGTGGGATGAAGCTCACAAGGATGAGCACCGGTGAGGTCGTCGCCGCTTGGGCGAGGCCACATTCTGGAAATAGGAAGAAGGGCAAGCTGGGATTTATGGCGAGGGATCGGAATGAGTTGGGAGATAAATTTGAGGTCATATCTGTCATGGCTATCCTCGCGCTGGCTTTGAAGGGAGGGCGAAAGAAGAGTAGCTTCAATGGAGGGGCAGCGGGAGGGCTCGCTGGTGGTGCTGTGGGAGGCGGAAATGGATGTTGAATTGTAGATGGACAATTCTATGATATTCTACTTCTACGCTTTGCGGATAGATACCCAAATCGAGAATTATGATTTTAGGTTGCCGGCTTGCAGTATCGTGGGGTCTAACTGCATCATGCTTACACATGTACCTGCATAAGGCAAAAGTCACTACTGGCTCTTCATCAACATCATTGGTTTATTAGTCATGATGGCCAAAGAATTATCGGGGTTTAATGTAATCATTGGTAAACTTTGCTTAAAGCATTTTCTGTTTTAGTCTAAGTACATTTCCAGCCTCTAATGGAGCTACATACAAGTATTTCAAGCTGCCACAATTTTTGTCAAGCTATTTGAATATGCTTTAATAGCACCTTGTTCTCAAATCGTTAATTGAATACTTACAAAAGAACTATAAGCATGAGCAACGTCGCAGCATACATTAAAACGCCCAAGGGCGATCTTGTGATCGAGGAGGCTCCATACTATGAAATCCACGACGGCGAAATACTCATTGAGGTGCGCTGCCATCCTTCTTTTCCGATGCTCCAAACCCTCCAACGCAGTCTAACATTCCAAAGAACCACGCGATAGCGATTCAGCAACTCGACGCCAAGATCCGGCACGACGCATACATCAATATCCAATACCCGTTCATCCTCGGAGGAACCATCGCCGGCACTATCGTAAAAGTCGGAGACAAAGTAACGAGCCTGAAGGTCGGGGATAGGGTCGTGAGCGATACGCCCGTGTACCAAAAGCGGGAGACGAGGTTTGGTGGGTGGCAGCGGTTTGTGGTGGGACGGGAGGGGCTGAGTGCTAAGGTTTGTTTTCCCTCTACACTTCTTACAGTTCTCGAGGCACTACATCTGCCAATAATGGAAGCGGAGGCTAAACTTGAGGAACAGATTGGCGATGCACCTTTTGATCAAGCTGTCGCTTTGCCGTTCTCGCTTCAGACTGCCGTCGGAGCTTTGCAGGTCTACCTGGGAATGGAGTTGCCAGGGCAAGCTCCGTCTTCTGTCAAGAACGAGAAAGTGTTGATCTGGGGAGCGGGGGGAAGCGTGGGCGGATATGCTGTGCAGTTTGCGAAGTCTGTTGGATACCAGGGTATGTATCCATAATGCACCCAGAAGATTGAAGAAAGATTTAACGGGATGACATGAACAGTAATCGCAACGGCGTCCCCACGTGGCTTCGATCACTTGAAGAAGCTCGGAGCGTCTGAAGTTCTAGACTACAAATCTCCTACAATCTTGGACGACCTCCGTGCTCTCGGCCCCTTCAAATTTATGTATAGCACATCGGGCGATCCTGCATCTCAGCAAGCGCTGGCTTCTCTGCTCCAACCTTCAGGTGGGAAATTTGCTTCTACCATGGGCGGTAATGTTGAGCTTCCCGCGAACGTGGAGAGAATCTACGAGTTCTTTGGAAATGTAACACAAAAGGAAGGCGAGAAGTTCGAGGAGTTTAGAAAGTGGTGGTATGGCTATCTTGGAGAAGCTATCAGGGATGGCACTATTGAGCCTACGCCTGTGGTTAAGGTCGAAGGAGGTCTGAGCGGGTTGCAAAGTGCTGCGGATGGAGTGGTAGAGGGAAAGATCAGAGGAAAAGCAATTGTTGACCCGTGGGGATGATGGATTCTAGCAGAGGCGGAGCATTGCGGCTAAACTAATAATTTTAAGTTGTAGTTTTCCACCACTTGTTGTCTATTTGAACACGAATTATGTTGCGCCTAGTTTACCCATACAGGTATATCTCTTCCGGCTCTGTCATGAACCGCTCCGATTCTAAAAACAACGTAAAAACCATGCCATATCACTGCTCAGGCCGTACGGAGAAGCCTTATAAGTAGAGAACTATTTTCCAAAAGCGGAAGGCCATCCTTGCAAAGCTTAATTCCAAATAAGCACATCGTGAAATTGGGGGGACTTAAATATGATTCCATTCGCCCTCAGCCATGTGTACGGGTTCCGTGAAGAAGATACCCGATTTGGAGAGCTCAACGCGAAGGCTCCTGGGCACGCAGTTCTGAGTCTGAGATTCGTTGTAAATACAAAAATCGCCCTGGTTCGTTGATGAATGTCAACGGGGCCAATCTCCTACCTGTATGCGATCCTATTTTTTTGGCACATTTGGATCGTAAATAGGTATTGGCTTACTGGTACATTATGGACTGAATACAAAACGTGACGGTGATATGGAATTCATCACCCCTATTATTGCGGTTTCTGAAAATATTTGCCAAAGTGTTGCACTCTCTGAAGTCTGATAGCCCATGAGTCTCTCTCAATGTATTGATGGAGGTGATATATATTTAAACAAGACTGGAAGAAATGAACTAGTTCAACCGAGCTTTTATGGCAAAAAAGCAGATCTCAAATCTGGAGAATCTACTTGAACACCGAGTGATAGACTTCAGACCTGACTGCTCGATCGCCCGTGTAGTTTGTACCTAAAGGTAGATTTCCATCTACAGCTCCAAATCTCGTGGCATACACCATAATCCCCATACCGTACTTCCCAGCCTCTCTCTTTGGCTCGGACGCCTCTGTCCTCGATTCTTGCTCCAGCATCAAGTCCAAAGTGCCATTAGCGAGTGGATCGGGCGTCAATATCGTGGTCTTGCCAACCCTGCACTATCCGTTAATCATCGGACTCACACGCAACATGAAAATTCAACATACTAATAAGTAAAGTATTGCTGGCGGTATAAAACACGGAGTTGCCATCCTCGAAATCTCGTTGCAGCGGTAAGACGTGTTTACCGAGATTTAACTGAGGTTGCGTATCGGAGATACCGCTCTGAAGGAGTAGGAGCGACGAGCGAGTCCGTAAACATTATAGCGCCAGTGTTTGCGAAGAGTGGTAATGTTGTGAGGATGATATGAAGATACATTTTGCCTCAGGTCAACGTTTAAAAGAGCTTCCGGCCGAGACCCGGCGTTTTCAAGAATGCAGAGAGGTTCAAGATCCAAGCCTACAGTTTTTGGGAGTGAGAATGAACTCGCCTGATATCAGATCCTCCAGTGAGCCCAAAAAGATCCACCCTCCAGTGAAATCAATAAATACCAGCATCATTGAGATAAGGGCTGCTTATCAGCTCGCTGGTTGCGCTCTGGCAGTCTACAAGATGAACCTGTCAGCAAATAGACGTTCAACGTCGCAAATTGAAGTTGCGCCACATTCTGAAAATCCATTCGATATGCCAAATCTGACCAAATAATGAAATTTCCATCTGTGAATGGATGGGTATTACATACTGTGGCGAATTAGCAGCAGCAACAGCAGCTGAACCTGCATTATCGTAGCAACCATGTTGCGGCAATATGCAGCTGCTGGGAGCGAGCATTTACGAGTCAATCACCAGATACTCAAAGACTTGTGAGAAAGTAAAGGTTACTAAAAATCAATGGCAACGTATTTCCGATCGGGGAGTCAGGTTAATCTGTTTCGAGGCTATAAGAATACCTGGCTAGACGAGATGTCGACTGAATTACTGCAGAGAACATATCCAAGTTTGCGCTGACAACGAAGTGGCCTGGATCTATCCCAACATCTAACAGCTGTAACAGGAAATAGTATTTGACAGATTGGAAAGAAGCTGAAATTGACCAGTGGTTGAAGACGGACAGACTGAAAGGCTCGGAAAGCTTGACGGATTCGCACTGGATCTGTAATGCGGGGCACAGACATTTAATGTTTACTTCGCAGCATCGAGCCCTGGGAGTCAGAACTTCCCCTAGCTCTATATGAGAGCATTTGAACGACGCCTAGGCCCCCAACGTCTCAATGCACTTTCTCGCTTAGAAAAGGGGTCGTCTAGGCCGGCATGGCCGGCCCAAGCGCCTGAATTGGCCCACAGTACTGTGATGCTGACTAGGAACATTTGTCACGTTGGTCAGATGGTATGGAAACGCTATGCCGTTAAACAAAGTGAACGTGTGATGTCCAGTCACTTGACCAGAGTTTGATCTCCTTCCAGAAGAACATCCTGGGAAAAGCTTTGCAGAGTCGCACCTATCATAGGGGTGGGCCGTGGAGAATCGCATGCTATGTGTGGATACTTGGGACAGCAGAGAGGACTTCTGAGGCGAAGCAGTGAACACAAACAAAGAGGCAATCATAGCCACAAGGTAGCAGAGTCACGTGCTGGTTGGGCCGCCTCCCAGCTAGGCCTTCTTCAAAGCTTAAATATTGCTTTCGTTACCTATTCCATTGTCCAGACCCTTCGCGTGACCATTCCCTTGGAACGGCTCGACAGCCTTATGCATCTTTTGCTTTTAGCTTTCACAGGGCTTTAAGCACTAACGCCGTTCCAGAGAAGCCAACTTGCTTCTTTCAAGGAGGCACCGCGCCCACTTGGGCAACTGCTTAACATGTATGCCTCTCGATTTGCAGGCCTGTACCACACTCCACTGAACTGATGTGAAAGCGGTTTGTTTTAAAAGACATATTTAAATGAACTTGAAGGGGGATCCACGTGATCCAGCTTGCCGCGGAGAAAGGCACGATGCGTCGGTTAACCAAAATAACTTGGCCCGACCATGATTCTGGATTTCGTCAACCAGCAGAAGGGATTCCCAACACCCTATGAAATCCGCCCATTTTGACCTCATGCGAACTCAAGTGCATCAGTCATGCGTTCCTGCACACACCCCAGATGCTACTTTCCCCGGATTTTGAAGAGGGAGCTAAATTAGTGTGACGTGTTGCAGCGTTAGGCATTTATTTCCATTACCTCACACCTCCTATTTCTGACACATCGACGGATGGCTGATGGGAATGGTTGGCTGCCAAGCTCCTTGCTGAGATGGATTTTGCTGTGCCCGGCTACTGCTGGACGATTCAAGTTGGGTCACGGGTTCTTTCAATGACAAACCGATTCGCTTTCACGCGGCTGACGATAGCCCTAGCCAAATCAAAAGTACAGTAAAGTAGCTCAGGAGGCGATTATTGAAAGAAAAAAAAAATATTAAGGCTGAACAGGGGGTCAAACAACGCCCGGATCCCGAGTCTACGGGGCGAAAAGTACGAGGGAATGCTCTTCGCCCTCTTCTTTCTCTTTGTGGATTAAACAAGTATGATTCATAAAACTAAATAAAAAAATCTTGGAGTACTGTAGCTCAACCACACACACTTTAAAATTTTGCCGCAAACGAATTTTGATTAAAAAGGCGACACATCCCAGCCCACCACCTCCAGCGTAAAGATCGATCAAATAAGAAAAGGGGTGATGCAAGAGTTTCCTGGTTGTGTAGGACGACACAGACGTTGAATGAATTTTCGCGACCGTTCCTCATCTTCCTTCACTTGCACACCACAATTCGCCTTCCTAGCGCAATATTGCATCCTTATTTTTTTATTTTATTAAATTAACCATCCATTATTCATTGCGCTCGCCATCCCCTCTTTCCCCGCAATCCCAGTGCTGCTCGTGCGTTTCTTTTAGTCAATTGAGGTCTGCCTTGACTAAGAGTTTTGTCGTGGGCCTTTTTGCGAGTGCCAGCACGGGAATCGCGTGCTTCAAAGTTACATTTTCAGTTGTTGCAGCACATTCTTTCTTCCATTGATCATTCTTGAAAGGGAGAGAGTACCCAAAAGTAGGGATCGAGAATAAAATCCTACTGCCAAATCATGGCCCAATTACCCAAAATGCTGCCCTCACGGCCTCTCCAGCCAAACACCCCTGAGGTGGAAAAACACATCAGACCTCAACTAAAAAAGCATACAATCACACCGCCGACATCTGACCGTATTGATCGCACCAGCTTCTCCAGTATTAAAGAAAGCAAGGACGGCATCGCTCAATCGTTTACCGACTCGAAAACTTCATCCTACCTACGTCGCGAGTTTGACAGGAGCGCAGCCGAGGAGGCGATTGTGGACGACGCTTCCTCATGTGGCTCTCAGACTCCAGTAACGGAGAAAACATTGTCCCAAGCAGAGGGGGCCCATATGATGCTTCATCCACACAGCCAACTAAATGGATTTGTCTGTCCATGCTCCGGGTTTCGAGGATGGAAGAGTATCAGTGTCGGAGGCAGGATTGCCAGCAAAAGCTCTGGCGACCTGAGAGGCTTGGCGATGGAGTACGTGTGGAACGCAAAGGATAGTGGAAAGCAAGAGAACATTAAACCAGGCGTCCCCGCTGTCAAGCAAGACCGTGGATGCTGGCCTGCTGGCCAAAGTCCATTCGAGAAACTACCTAATGAATTGTTGAGTGAGTCAGATATCTCATCCTCGAACTTCTTGCGGCTAGGCATATGCCATCGTTGTGTTACGTAGCGGTATAGGGTATCCTTGCTAACTTCTACAGGAAATATCATTGATCAACTAGCTGTCGATATTCCTCCGAACGGCTTTACAGCACGAAACATCGATCTCATGTCTTTGCTGCTCACGTCACGAGGGATCCACTCAGCAACATTGGCAACACTTTACTGTCACATCACTATTCCGCATTCTAAGATATTTGCTAAGTTTCTGGCTCACATTGCGGAGTTTCCCGCACTAGGCACGATTGTGCGGCGACTGGATTTCTGTCATTTTAATCCCCGTGGTTCTGGGATTACTATGCGCCAGCGACAAGAGACGACAAACCTGATACCTTCTACACTTCTTCAATGCCTCAACTTGACTCCAAATCTCCGCGAATTTCTTGGACAAGAGCATATCGAAGATGACCTTGACGCGAAAGTCATCCGCAAGCTTCTCTGCGATATGCCAAAGCTCAAGGCTCTCGACTTCTGCGCTTGCTCGTCGACCAAGTTTAAGAGCTCTCTTCTTGAAGTTCTTGAGGCAAGCCCGACGCTTCTCCCAGACGCACTACCTATCTCTCGACTCAGTCTACACGAATGCACAATCCTACCTGCATCATCCTTTGAGATCCTCCTTCCTCGCCTGTCGGGACTTACACATCTCGATGTCGCGCATACTCGAATCACCAGTGCCGCTCTCCACTCGATCCCTCATACCGCTCGTCTCACTCATCTAAATTTGAGCAAATGTTCTGGCCTCACTGGTCCTTCCGTGGTAGATTTCCTCACAAATCATCCAGCAGCCAAGACACTAATATACATCAACCTTGGTATGGACGCTAAGTCATCCGAGCTTCTTAGCAGCAACGACATTACTGCGCTCTTGCCTGTTCTACCATCTACCTTGCGCTCGCTCGTCATGAAGGGTGGTGTAATGAACCGCTCGCACATTCCGCTTCTCCTTCCTTTGACCAAACACCTCGAAGAACTCGGCCTTGGCCGAGGGTTGGAGCTCGCAGACCTTACACGCTTGTTTGTACCTGACCAGAATGCTGATGTAGAAGAACAGATGGCATGGGTACCTCATCAATTGCGCTACATTGATGTCTCTGATTTATCTGCCAGCGCTCTCGATCTAGGGACTCTATTTGGAATGTCCTGTCCTATCCTCACAAAAGCTACTACTCCGCTTGAGGTGATCGAGTTGAGCCTAGAAGTAAATACAAAGCTAGAGAAAAGCCCAGGAGTGATGAAGCGTGTTGGTGCCTTCAAAGACCCATGGTGTCTGAAAGAGGCAGGACGACGGCACTGGCTGGTGCGAGAATTTAAGAGTGGGACCGAGAAAGCCGATACTGGTGGTCGAGACTGGAAATGGGGTGCCAACTTTTGGGGGATGCGAAAAGTCCCGGTGGTCAGAGCTGAGGTTGGAGGCATGTACGGACACTACATGTTTAAGCGTTAAGATTGGATGATCTGGAGTATGCAGATGCTTGGGGCTCAGCACGGTACAAAATGGGGAGGGATTCTGCGATTTCCCAAAACATACGACTACGAATTTGCAACAATGCGGGCCATTGTAAATGGCCAATAAATTTGCGATTATTTTGGACAGCGAAAACACCATGGAGCATTCGACGGAGCGTTTAAATCATACTTACGAAAAATCATGAAGAAAAAGTACTGTAAGCGACTAAAGTATTGCATGGAGTCTTGGGAGCGTGTTTCTGCATGAGAGGTGCATCAGTGGACAAAAGCATAGGGTGTTTTGAGCAAGCGTTTATTAGCATAGTGGTTTTAAGCATGTATGTTACCAATTGTGCCTACGATTTGGCAGATTGTACATAATCCAATGAGCCGTCACGAATATTCTTGCTTTCAGAGCTGTACCAAAACTCGTATCTAGAGTTTTTCATCCATGTGCCACTCCAGTTCCAACATGTTTGCGCAAAGACAAGTCGTCCAAATTTAGCATGTCCTTATCAAATACTGCTCTCAAGAAAGCCCTGGCTGAGATTCCAAGACAACACGTAAATATCTCCTAGCTGTTCGCAATGATTATTCGCTCCCCAGATTCATACACGATGTGAAACGGCAAGCCTCTTTCCGATGCACCGCCTCAAGCCCTGGCGCCACACCTTGCGTCCCTTACTTTAATCTCAGCAGCTCGCGGTCTCATAAATGGTTATTTATATTGGGAAGCGGCCCGCTACCCACTATCGGTACGGGGGAGTTATCGATTGCGCATCTCATAATATAAAAAACAAAACAAAACAAACCCACACTCGCTACTTGGCCTAATTCATTTAAAAAAAAATATTATTCAAACTCAGTTTGCGGAAGTCGAACAAAGTCGAAACGTGTGCCGCATCACGATTTTTTTTTTTTACTGTCAGCACCTGCCAGGGCCGAGCGAGCCCCCCCTGAAAACCCTACCTTTTGCGGATACGTAAGGAGCAAAACAGAGCGGATAAGCCCCCTAAGATTTTTGGGAAAGGGCCGATCGTCATCTTGCCAATATATTGGGACTTCCCGTAGGCAAGGTGCCAATTGATTAATTGACGTAGGATCTGCGGTCATTCTGAATTGTTTTCTTCTTCTTTCTTTTTGAAGCGGGCCTTGTGTGTTTTTGTTTGAGGTCTTTCTGCTGCGGACTTCCGAAACGCACGATGCGATAGTTACGAGCTGACGAAGCGCGCACACACGTCCCGGATTTGTTTTTGAGAGACACAGAGAGAGGTGGATCACGGATTTGGGATCGAGGAGAGGATTCATGATGAATGCAAAGGCGTTGCCTGCAAGGCCCGGGACGAGGGACAGAGATGGGGAGTTTGGCAGGTTCGGCGGTCAGGAGAACGGGAGTTATCAGTATAGTCCGCGGTTAGGCAGCCCAAGGGTAGGCGCCAACGGCTCTCCGAATCCGAATCGAAGGAGTACAGATGGTGTGAGAGGACGGGTTGTGCTGGAAGGGTATCGTAATGAGCTTATGAGTGGGTTCGCCGGGGAGAAGCGGTACAATCCTGTGAGTGCTTTAGGGCGTTCCTGTGGAATGAGGAGGCGCTAATAAGTGGTAGATGAACGTACAACGGCCGCAGAGCTCGATGCTCCTGAATATCAATGATCCGATACAAGTCCACCTCCTTGTCGAGACCGCGTTGGGCGATAGCAAGGAATATGAGATTCTGTCGCAGGAGGAGGTCGATGATTTGAAGAAACAATGCCAATCCCTGTCGCAACGGATCGAGCAAACGCGCCAGAATCTCGCGGTGCAGTCAAAATATCGCGATGCTGCTATCTCAATGTCTAAGTTGTATGTGTCTGGCGACAAGAAAGAAGGCAGAAGGAGGTCAATCATTCCACATCATAAGAGCGATTCTGTCAAGGAGGCAGATATTGAGCGCATGCGGAGCGAGGAGAGATGTGAGGAACTAGCTCTGGAGCTGTGGTCACTTGAAAAGCGGATCATGGAGCCTCAGATGCGATTGCTCAAGCATACCGCCGGTATTTTACAGATGACACATAAAGGACCTAAGAAGATTGCAAATAGTCAAGTCGGCCAGCAGCCGGGCATTCCAGGCAGTCCGGAGAGCATGTATACATATCACAATGCTAGAAATAGCATGGAGCCACCTCTGGATCTAGATTTATTCGACCATCGGCATCAGTACCGAGATGCGGACGAACTGAACGCATATGATGTATTCAATGGAAGGAACAGCCTTGGACCTCCACCCGCCGCCCCCCCGAAGGCGCAGGGTAGAGAGCAGATGCTCATGATTACGAAAACCGAGCAGAAGCTTGAAGATCTCAATTCTAGGCTGAGAGAGATTATCATCAAGGCCAATCCGCAACGCGAGAACGATTTCGATTTACCGCCATCTGTTGGCACCAATAATCAGAGTAATGCTAGTGAATCACTCCAAAATCATTTGAATTACATGGAGATGGGAATAGCTACCATTGATCAGGAGCAGAATAGATCATTCAATAGCCACGAGGAGCTTTCCCGAAAAAATGAGGAGTTAATGAGGAATCTGGCGAGCAAAGATGAGGACTCTAATATGTGGCGGGTAGAACTCGAAAGGGTGCAAGACGAATCACAAAGGAGACAAGAGGAGTCGGACGCTGCTTTAGAGGAGACCATTGAGGATATGAATCGTGAAATCCGTGGAATCTTGCAGCCTTTCGATGCCAACCGCCCAGAAGTTCCAGAGCTTACAGGCAGGGGTTTCCAAGATCAATTGCTCTACTTTCAAGAGAGCGTTCAAGCAATCGAGATACACCTTTCGCAAGGGGCTTCAAATTCTACAAACAAGGCTTACCAAGCCAATGCCGAACAGATGGAGATGACTCTGATGGGTCTCTGGGATATCATCCAGTCTGGGTACGAGGAGATCCGAAAGAGAAAACAGGATAGAAGGATGACTAGATCGGCAAATGGACTTCCGGAGGATGAGGATGATATGTCTGATGATGACGACGGTGATCTAAATGAGCAATTCTCCTTGCAAGCATTTTCAGCCAAGGTGCAGTGGCTTTACTCACAAGCTACTAAATTGAAGGACCAGAAGAAGGTCCTCCAGAGGCAGATCAAACAGCAACGAGAGCTGAACAATAAGTCTGATGCCACGAAGGACGCTGAGATGGCGCAGAAGGTGGAAGAGCTTAATAGGACACAAGCATTGCTCGTCAGAACCGAAGCCGATGCCGATAACGTTCGTGAACAGCTAAGCCAGGTTATGGAGAAACTTGACGAAGCTCGTCAGCAAGAAAATCTACGTGATCAAGCTCGTTCAAACAGTGAATCTGCTTCAGTACTTGCTGTGAAACAAGAGCTTGAGCAACGGAACCAAATGATCGCTGGGCTACAAGATGAGCTTGCAGAGCTTAAGGATGACCATGATATTGCCAGAGCTGAGATTCAAGGCAAGCTTGCAGAGTCCGAGTCAAGGATTTCAAGCTTAGCCGCTGAGTTGGAAACTGTAATCGCAGAGAAGACTAACAAGGATGCCTTGCTAACGCAGCAAGACACGGCACTCGTCGAGAAAGAGAAGGAAATTGAAGACATGAACATGAAGGTTGCTGAGCTGCAGACTGAGGTCACCATTGCTCGTGCCGAGTTAGATGGCGCATATGGATCCCGCGCTCAGCGCGCAGCTGAGGTGGCAGCCAACCCTGTCATCGCACGAGAAATCGATAATCTAACCAGGAGCAATGCCGCCCTCACTTCTGAGATTGCTGCGCTGAAGGCCTCCAGTCAATCGGCGGGTCAAGATTCTAAAGATTCGGAAGACAAGCTGAGAACCCTGAAGAAGGAATTGGCGGAGACGATCGAAGAGTACGAGGAGATGACAAAAGCCAGTATCGAGTGGGAGAAAGATCGTGAGAGGTTAGAGGAGATGATTGATAAGCTGAGAGACGAGAGAGAGAAACTCGAAGCCGAGCTAAGTGATGAGAAGGTCAGATGGCTTGGCATGAGAAGTCCTGGTCCAGACGGCCAACAAAGCTTCTCAGGAGCTGGAGCTACGAGTACGACCGTGCTGAAGGATGAGTTTAAGAAGATGATGCGGAATACGAGGACTGAGAATGCAAAGGCTTTGAGGGTATGTTTCCCTGTTCCATATCTTGTTTAAGTTGTTGCTAATTTAGAACAGGCGGAACAAGCCGAGCGACGCCGTTTGGAAGACGAGTTACGCACGTTGAAGAAGTCTCTTGGACCGGGCAAGTCGAGCTTGAGTCAGAGTCTTACCTCGGCTTGACACATTCGGACTGCAGGTTGATATGTTATGTACGATTATGGTGTGATGACTAGAGTATCAGAACGATACCAGGCATTATTCGTTTCTTGTCACTTCATTCTGTTCATAAGACTTTTGGAGGTGTGGCCATAAAACCGGGCATTGGAGAGGGGAGGGCTGATATGTTACAAAGGACACATGAATATATGCATAGATGGGGGGCTTTGTTTTTAAAGGCTATGGTCTTCACATGGGACTTGTATAGTAAGCATGAGTAGATATGGAATGAAGAAAATCATGACCAAAAAGGCTGCATTCACATAATTGTAATTAAGCTAAATATTATCTCAAGCCAAGCTCTACGAAGGTGAATACCTCTCCTCTAGCCTCAGACTACTCAATACTTCCCATCAACCGTCAAGCTCAACCTATCAAGCACATACCTCCCGGCCGTGATGGGCGGGAACCGGCTCGGATTCTCCTCGCTCACACAGCTCGGCAGCGTCTCGACACGCGCATCATAATTAATGCTGAAGAACAGCGGGACGCTGAAGCGTTCCTCGGCCGTGCGGTTCACCACCCGGTGCACCGTGCTGCGATACACGCCGTTGGTCCAGCGCATCAGGAAATCCGCCACGTTGACCACGATAGAGCCCGGCACCGGCGCCGCCACGATCCAGCGCCCGTCCGGGGAGAGCACCTCGAGCCCCGGGGTCGGCGACTGCACGAGCAGCGTGAAGCACTCGTAGTCGGTGTGCGCGCCGAGCCCGAGCTCCTCCTCGCCGCTTGCGCGGGAGCCTGGCGCGCTGGATGAGGCCGGGTACCTGATGAGTCGGCCGATGGCGCCGGGATGCGTGGTCACGGGCTCGAAGTACGCCTCTGGGAGGTCGAGCGAGAGCGCGAAGAGCCTGAAGAGGTGCCGACATAGGCGCAGCATCTGTCTTTGTGTCAGCGTCTTTTTCTTTGGTTTTTTTTTTCTTTTTATATTGGATGGCTGTGATGCGCACCTTGGAATAATACTCCTTGATCCCGGCGTAGAAGCCAGGTAGGCCGGATTCGTCCGGCCACAGGTTCGCCTTGGGATCTGGAGGCGAGCCGTCGAGCTCGACGTACGCTCCATCTCCCTCGCCGTCCTCTTCTAACCCGGCCTCGTACCCCCAGTTAAACGCCTCCTTCGTCTCCTTCCCCTGCTCGTCGATCCCGTTTACCGTCGTGTAGTCAGGCGGCTCGTAGCCGCGAAAATACTTGCTCTTCTGCATGTGTATGCTCTCTTTCTCCTCCGGAGACAGCTCGTCAAAGAAGCGCTTTGCAAGAGTGAGGGTGGAAGAGCATACGGATTCGAGGCCATGGTTGGTGATGTAGAAGAAGCCTGAGGTGATACATGCGTCGTGGATCTTGCGTGCTACCTCCTTGCGCGTTGTGAGGGAGGAGGAGAACGAAGGCGCGAGGTCGATGATGGGGATAGAGCGGAAGGAGGGGGTGGAACTTTTGTTAGCTATGCGCGAGCTGAGGTAGTCTTGCACCTCGAGCGCTGCGGCACGGGATGCAGTTTCTTCTGGACCTGGAGACATATCTGGCCTGTTGATGTCTATCTCGTGTCTTATCTTGTCATCAGTGTGCAAAGGTAAGAGCTATTAGTTATGAGTGTTGCATCTATACCATAGTTCTACTAAATTATCTGGTATTTGGGTCGCACGTATGTGTTGCAAGCCTTCTGCTTCGTCAAACATAGTGTTGCCAGCTCTTCTCTATAGTTGTCGAACATGTTCTTGGGACTCATGTGGGGTAGCTATTTTAAGTGGGGTGAATAGGATAGATAAACCATCACGACCATTATCATGACATACAAACCATTGCTAAGGGTCTCACTAATCTGCGGTCTGCGATATTAAGAATTGTATAGAGAACTCTAGTGTTCAATTAGGTATTCTCCAGGAGACGTAAGTCTCGGCGCCTTATGCACACAACTTCCATGCTATGTATATATCAAAAGATGGGCATATACTCTGTCCTGCCATGCACCCGAAAATGCAGCTCAAAACGAAAAATAACTTTTGTGGTATTTCCCTGCCTCCATAAACGCCGAAAATGCTCCCTTATGCCCACTTAGAAAAATCAAGCCCATCCACCAGGCTCTCCTCTGTACCAACTGCTCCGACTTCTGTTTCTGCTGTCGAAAATACAGACGAGCGCTGAGAAGTGGATTCAGTGGGATTGATCAAAAAATTCGCAACTGATGAACGCCTGAGACCGTTGAGACTATCCCTGATAGTCTTTGTATCATAGATGGTAGGAGCCACGGGCGAGGTTGGATTTGAGGTTGGCTTTTTGGGTCCGTACTTTTCTCGTATTCTTTTAATCTCTCTGAGTCTGTTCCGCCATGAAGAGACATGTTCACCTCCTTCTCTATTAGCCCACACTAACGAGAACACAGACGCATTCAAAGCAAGCAGGCGGATGAGACCTGGCAAAGCTTCCAGCCCAACCATTTTGGTCTCCGAAGCTGGAGATATCTCTGGGAATCCCGGCTTGCTCATAACCTGGACCTTGTAGAAAGCATTTTTCATTTGTGCCTCAGACCTCAGACGTGTAGCAACGAACGATGCTCTTGATTCGGGTGTAATAACAATATTGACATAATTGAATTCCGATGGGAACGTGTCATAACGGAAGGGTAGACCGGAGTTGTTGAAGATAATGTTCACAAAATCGTTTCCGATATGTCTCTTCTTGCCAATACACTGTGGGTCATTGCTGAGATTTGTTGGCATTTGTGTTGTCACATGGAAAACAATCTCTGTGACACGATCACGCCAGCAAAATGCATACTCCCCATCAGAGTCGCCATGCCGATCTAGACCCTGGGTATTAAAATTGGCGCCTTTTAGCTTTGTGAGAGTTCCAAGGCCTGACAGGAAGTGGGTATAGTCACTACTTCCCATTACATTCGAAAGGATCTCCACTTCTTGAGTCTGATTGGCTCCGATGTAAATGACCCCAACTTTGTGGCCATCAACAGTAAAGTTGCGGTCAAATGTTGCTATGGCCCGCGTCATTTGAGCATCATTTGGTAGAGGGATCGGGCGAGAAGCTTCATTCGATTGAGGCATTGACGCTGTCAACTGAAGAAGTAGATGGCTTGGAAAAACGACATTGACATCTGAATTCGCAGGTAATTGATCCTGATGGGCAGGTGGCCGAGTGAACTTTTCGCGAATGATATAGCAAGAGGTACCCGAAGGCTGACGCTTAGTGATCTGTGCCCATCCTCCCTTTGTAGCCTGTTCAACCGTTACAATACTCTGGCCAACAATCCATCGCTTCTTCAAGATCTCTCCAAACCGCTCCTCCGTGAATGTGGGATCTGCCGCCGACTCATCAACATCGGCATAAGCGACTCTCTGCATGAAATCTAAGGTGACCTGTGCTTGCTCGTCGATCATCTCCTTTCCATTAACATCTGTAGAGATGAGATTCTTTGTAATCCAGCCTACCAGGCCAGCACGATCGGGCAATCTCAAGGAAAGAAACCAGAATATAATGACGTGGTAGGCGAGCGCATGTACATACTGAGGTAGATCGTCGGATGTGTTGGGTTGGAAGTTGCTTTCTGCCGCGGAAAGATCCACAAGATTATTCAGGCCATCCATCGAGACACCAGAATTTCTGGCTTGTGCAGAATTACGCGCGGCAGGTTCCTTAGTTGGTTGGTCACGCACGTATTGCAGATATCGAAAGCACATCATAAGGATGGTCTTATACTCGTCTTCGCGAAAGTTCACGTACAAATTTGGTAACCTGGCGAGGCAAGCGAGGAATTCCAGAATGTGGACTGCCACATGAGACTGGGTTATTATGGATGACATTCTCTGAAGAATGTTGACTAGTGCTTTGCTCGTGGATGCAGGAAGTTCATGGCAGCATATCGAAAGGGCATGAACACAGCATTTAGCTGCTCGGTCTGCACCCACACCTTGGAGGAATGTTCGAACAATCTCGTCGTCTTCAGCTTTGGTGAATTCATCGTGGTAGCTGATAATCATGGTTAGAATTTGAAACATACAGATTGCAACATCGGCTTTGCGAAGTCCAGATGACAGAGGCGGTTCATGATAGCTGCTATTTTTGATTTGGTCACAGAGCAATACCCTTAACTCCTTGATTTGTGGCATAGCAGCTTTGAATAGAGCTTTGTTCGTTAACTGAGATGCCAAATGTACCAGAATATAGCTATAAATCTCCCAGTCACAACCATGCTGTAGGAGTGCTATGATGGTCTCGAGGAAAAGTGCTATATTCAAAGGGATTCGAGTAAGCGTAATTAAACCTTCGGGGTTATCCTCATCTGCTCCCGCAAAGGAGCAAAGCAAAGAACTAGCCTTATTTGATGCAGGTTCGGGTAATGCATCAGGATCTGGGCTCATCCACATTTGGTGATTTTTCTGTACAATGCGACTCACACCGCTCCCAGTTCGGAATGGTGCTCTCCCTTGAGGATATCCTTGGCCGCCAAAAGATGTGCTCCGTGATATCCTTGACCCAGACATATCCTCTACTCGAGATGATCTGTGTTGTTGCTGAGCTGCCTCATCCGCGGCTTGCTTTCGTGCCAAAGAGGGTGGCGTTCTGAAGAGAGAAGCCGCTAGCCCATCTGACTCTGTGAAGGGAGTTAGGAACAACCTATTTGCCCAGTCCGCCCTTAGTCTGAAAAGCATCTTTAGAGCCGAGATTCGAGCATCTGTTTCGCATTCGTGCGATTTCGCAATCCATAGCAATTCGTCAAAAATGCGGATGGATTTAGAGGCAGAACTGTCCATGGTCTTCATGAAAATATGGACCAGACCTTTGGTAACAACATTTGAAGGAGTCTGTGCCAAGCTATTTGAGGCTATGGATGAAGACGGGCGATTCGTGCCCATGATACCCTGCCGAGACCCTTGTGGAGAACCTAGTGGTGATTGTAAACGATCGCTTGTAACGGTGCGACGAAAGGCATTCACGATGTAGCTAAAGAGTGATTCTTCAGCTTTCTCAGCGACAGAAACTGCAAAATAAACCAATTCTTGAAGAACTGCGATGTCCTTTTCGTCTCCAATGTCCTCAAGAATGAGAGTGACCAAAGTCTGTACAGAATCAGGTTCTTCTGGCTCATCCATCAACTCCACAACTTCATAGACATCGGTCACGGCCTGGAGGGAATGCAAGCGAATATGCGCTGGCTGCGTTCTATCCGAAAAGAATGCTCCCATGATCAGCTTGATATTACCCCTCCACTCGAGGTCTGAGGGATAGCAGAGGCGGTATTCCATATAATAATCGATAACTAGTTTCGCGCATGATTCAGTCAGAAATGGATGGACACTGACAAAAAAAGTGATACAATCATCCCTTTGAAAGAATTCTTTCCCGCTTGACGCTTGCAAGAGCTGCTCAATCCGGATAATGAGAGTCTCTAGCGTTTGTGCTACGGAAGACGAGAAAGTTTCATCACTCGTCCCTTCATTTGCAAGAGGACTCAAGATTCTAGACCGATTATTTAAGGATCGTCCTTTCGAATTTTCTCTGGTTCGCCGAGAGCACTTCAATACCACATCGAACATGACGGACCAGTCTTCTTCGATGACATTCTCCATGACTTCGTCACCATCACCATTGAGAAGAGAGAGGATTAAATGTAGTATGTCAGCCTCAACCTTAGCATGCTCTACAGCTACCGCTTTCGTAAGGGCGTCCATCAATAGAGTGAAGGGGACGAGTGGATATCCGTTCTGACCATCCTTAGCAAAAAGCTTTTCCAGCACAGACATGGCTCCACGGATTTCTCGAATTGTCTGTCTCTCATTGTCACCATGAGTGGAAGGATTTCGAAGGATGTCGAGAAGATATCGAACCGTAATTTGACCGTTGTGAGATTTGGCTAGGTTGCTAATGGAGCGCCATGCCTCTGACCGAACGTCTGCAACAAGACAATGTATTGAGCATAGTACTTTCACACATTCCAGCAATTTATCGTTTGGTATCTCCCCATACGTAATGATTGCATCTATGACATTGATACAGGCTTTCAGATCACTTGATAGGGGTGTATGAACGCAGATATAGAGGATTGCGTCCATGAGATCGCTCGTATCCCCATCTTCGGCGATATTAAAACTGAACTTGATTACGTCCACGATAAACACAAAAAGTAAAGACAAATTTGTCTCTTCTCCCAATGGTATTTTTTGACTCCTGTTGACTTTGCTCGCCTTCTTTCTCGCTGCAGATGTAATGGCGAAAGCTTGCCGTAGCCATGCTGTAAGTAATGGGATGGCTTGATAATGGAAACCCGAGAGATCTCGCCCATGTTTCGCTAGTTCTACAATGGCCGCAAGTTGGAGGTGGAAGTCTTCGGGATGCGCGTCGGCTGTAAGCACTCGAAAATAGAGCATACGCTCTGGATCAGTCGAGGTGCTTTTCTGTACACAGGCCGTCAGAAGCTCGTAACCGGCAACCCGGGCCTCCAGCGGCTTTGAAGGTTCTATCAGATCTTTTCCTTCCTTGAATATGCTTGTGACCTACTCCCCATCAGCGAATTATCCAACATGAAAAAACAATACCACTGACCCCACTGAGGGGATAATCCTGGACCGCATGGCGAAGAGATTCTGCTGCAGCAAGCCGCTCGGATAGAGGGTTCCCAGCCTTCAATTGTTCGTGCAGTTGTTCATAATTTGGAGGTCCGCCATAAATCGCTTTCTTCAGAGAATGGGCACCAAACTGCGAGGTCAGGGAGGGAACCGGCGACTGCGGATGTGGACTTCTCGTTGATTTACTACCGGTTAAGCTCTTGAAGACACTGGCCAGACCACTGGTGCTTTTGGGTTCTGGAGTTTGAGCAACATCTGCCGAGGACGGAGACATAGACACACGAGAGGCAGGGTCGGAGGGAGGTTCGCGTTCTGCTGTGCCAAAGACACGGGAGTTAGTCCAAATTTCTCGGATCGGGTCTGCCATTCTTCCACAACCACCGCAGGCAATGGCTTGCAGCGACTTCACCAGCAATGCAGTCGCAAGTGAGCTTCGTAGGGGAGAAGCTCAAGCGAACAGCAGATGGAGAGAAACCACCAGGCATCACTTTTGGGGTGGAGGGGGGTAAATATTCTCTGGTTTTAGGGAAAGACATTTGAAGGTCGACTTACATCAAGTCCCAAGCTGGCAGTCGCTCATGCCGGTTCGAGAAAGGCCTATCCAAGGTGAGGTTTGTTCAAGGCGCATAGCAGATGGACCAGTGGTGGATGTTGGTGTTGCAGCTATGGAAAGATAAGATAAATAGATACAGGATGTTGATGGAGTCGGAATATGGAGCAACTACAGTCTACTTGGGTTAGGCTTCCCGCATCATTATCATGGGTAGGGCGTTTTTGGTGCTACCAGAAATCGGACACCAACCAGATTAAAAAGGGAGATAAAGGCATATAAATATGATACAGAATTGAAGATTCAGCGGACGAAGGTGTGATGGCGATGGTGATGATGACAGCGATCAAAGAACAAGCCCCTACGGAAGACGGGAGAGAGAAGGACAGAAGTGAGAAATGGACAGGTCATTCGAGCAAGGTAATGTAATGGTGGAAGAAGTGAGGGTTGGTACCCGGATGTCTCAATCAGTAACCCGTCAGCTGCCTCCCTCCACTTCGAGAGAGATTCTGCCGCCACGCTCTGATACAGGACACACACCCTTATCTGCTTTTATCCTCCTCCTATATCATCTTGGTTACTCTGGCCCATGATGGCTTTTTTTTTCCTTTCTTTTTTTTTTTTCCCTTCACGGCTCGGCTCACTAGATACAATACACCGATGCCATGATCCGTAGTCCATGGCCCTGGTGCCCTAGCCTGTGTCCTGTCCTGGTCCGCTCTCTCTGTTCTGTCAGCCTTGCTTATATCGAAAGTGGACCTTATTTTTTTTTCTGCCTGGCCCGAGTATCATAGTGGCCTTAAGCCTTGTCATAATCGTGAGCCTTGTTATTATTTAGATATTGTTGACATTCCCCTCCATCCACATTTCTTCATCTCATATCAGCCACCGTTCTCTTGATTTTCCCACAGCTGCCATGGCATCAAACATGGATACCATTGCTCAATTGCTGCAGGCCACTTTGGACCCTCGGCAGCATAAACAAGGTACGAAATCGATTTAGTAGAGCTGCGTTTGGTGTATCAGAGCTCGGACTGATTCTATATAGCTGAGACGGCCCTAAAAGACCAGGAGAAGCACCCAGGTTACTCTTTAACATTGCTGAATATTGTGGCGTCCGAAACTGCTCCTGCGAATACTCGATTGTCGGGAGCCTTGGTCTTCAAGAACTTCATAAAATTCAACTGGGTGGTCGGTAGCTCCTAGGCTTGTCCAACTAAATACATGCTGAATATTTATTGCTAGGATGAAGAGGGAAAACACCTGTTACCAGAGTCCGAGGTGGTAGCTATCAAAACAGAACTCATCGGGCTTATGGTTTCAGTACCAGCTAGCATACAAACGCAACTAGGAGAAGCCATAAGCTTGATTGCTGATTCCGATTTCTGGACACGATGGGATACACTGGTAGACGTGAGTATAACAAGCGACCTCGATATTGTCAGATGCCAGGCATAGAACTAACTCTACACAGGACTTGGTATCGCGGTTGACTCCTGATAATGCAAAGGTCAACGCAGGGGTACTGGAGGTCGCACATTCTATCTTCAAGCGCTGGAGACCACTTTTCGCTTCCGATGAGCTATACACAGAGGTCAATCATGTTCTTGGACACTTTGGCCAGCCATTTGTACAGCTGCTTGCCGTATGTTAAACTATGGAACATTATGCCAACCCCCACTAACTGATACTGCCCTACAGAGTACCAACCAGCAGATTCAGATAAACCAGAATAATAAGGAGGTACTGAAGCAGCATGTGGAGGTAATGAACCTTTTAGTGAAGATCTTCTACGATCTTTCCTGCCAAGATCTCCCTCCTATATTCGAAGACAATCTGGTCGATGTGACATCACTGCTCCATGACTATCTCACATATGAGAATCCACTGCTTGCTACAGACGATGATTCCGAGTCCGGGCCTTTGGAGTATTTGAAGTCTGGAATATGTGAAGTTATCACCCTCTACCTTCAGAAATACGAGGATGCCTTTGGAAATGTCTGTCAACAATTCATCACAAGCACTTGGACTCTATTAACAACTATTGGGCCAGAGACGAAGTATGATATCCTTGTGAGTAAAGCACTGCACTTCCTCACAGCAGTAGCAAGCATTCCCAAGCACGCAGAAAACTTCAACAATGAAAATGTGCTGGGTGAAGTTGTGGAAAAGGTCATACTGCCGAATGTCAGCCTGCGAGAGTCGGATATCGAGCAATTTGAAGATGAGCCAATCGAATATATTCGTAGAGATCTAGAAGGCTCAGATGCCGAGACAAGACGGAGGGCGGCGACAGATTTCTTACAAAAGCTTTTAGAAAAATTCGAGAGTCTGGTCACATCTGTGGTTGGACGATACATAACGCTGTTTCTAGGCAACTTCGCGAAAAATCCGAGCAATGAATGGAAATCAAAAGACACTGCCGTGTATTTGTATGCAGCGATTGCTGCCAAGGGTACAGTCACTGCTAGTCATGGAGTGAAGTCAACAAACCCTCAGGTTAATGTAGTGGATTTCTTTCAACAAAATATCGCAAACGACCTGGTTACTGAGACTGGTGTCGAGCCAATTCTGAAAGTTGATGCTATCAAGTATCTTCATACTTTCCGAAGTCAATTGACAAAAGCCCAATGGAGCTCTGCTTTCCCGCTGTTGGTAAAGAATTTGGCATCTTCGAACTATGTTGTGTATACATACGCTGCCATTGCGGTTGAAAGGGTATTATTCCTTACAGATGATTCTCACCAACATATATTTGGGAAGGAAGATGTTGCGCCGTTGGCGAAGGACCTCCTCGAGTACCTCTTCCAATTGGTAGAGAAAGGTGGAGCACCAGAGAAGGTTCAGGAAAACGAGTTTTTAATGCGTTGCATCATGAGAATATTGATCGTTCTCAAGGATGGCGTTGTCCCATTCACAGACATTGCACTCAAACATCTAATCAAAATCACCAACATCATTGGTGCAAATCCAAGCAACCCCCGGTTTTATTACTATCATTTCGAGGCAATTGGCGCACTTATCAGGTAAGTTGATATCTGAGAGGCTACCCATTCAATCGCTGAAATATCCTTAGATATGCGGCTCCATTACAACCCGAGAAGCTCGAGCAAGAACTATATTCACCATTCGCAGGAATCCTACAGAATGATGTCCAGGGTATGTTGCTTCAGTAATAGTGTCAACCACATAGAAACTGCTAACCGCCATTCAGAGTTCATGCCTTACGTATTTCAATTATTTGCGGCACTACTCGAAGCTCGTCCAGATGGACCGCTTTCTGATTATTACAAGGCCTTGATCATACCTGTTCTTACGCCGGCACTATGGGAGTCGAGAGGTAATGTTCCTGCACTTGCAAGACTTTTGACGTCTATCATTCCACGAAGCGCCGCGGATATTGTAGCAAATAGCCAGCTTGAGCAAATCCTTGGAATCTTCCAGAATCTCATGGCTTCGAAGAAAACTGAGCTTCAGTCATTCGATATCCTTGAGGCCGTCATTGCGTCATGCGATGTGTAAGTGCATGATTTCAAACCTGTTCACGTTTCGTCGAATCTAATAACGTTTAGTGCCGTCGTTAAAAACTACTTCCCAACTATTCTCACACTTCTCTTCACGCGCCTAAACTCAAACCCTACTGAAAAATTCAAGCAACGATTTGTTCGGTTCTATCATCTAGTTTCGTCGCTCGACCAATCAGGCTTAGGCGCTGACTTCTTCATACAATTTTCCAACCAGATCCAAGACGGGGTTTTCACCCCCATTTACCTTACCATCATCCTCCCAACCACACAACAACTCGCACGGCCTCTAGAACGTAAACTTGCGGTGGTGTCGCTCACAAAGACACTGACAGATTCTCAAGCATTCGCTGTGAAGTACCAGAAGGGGTGGACATTCACGTGCGAGAACTTGCTGAAGCTTTTGGAGAATCCTCCAATGCCAGTTGTCGCCGATGATGTCATAGCGGAGGCTGATGTTGATGATTTGAGTTTTGGAGTTGGATTCACACAGTTGAATACCTCAAAGAAGGCTCCTAGAGACGACTGGCCACAGGTAGCGGATGTCAAGTCATGGGTAGGCTCGTATCTAAAGGCTGCGGACGAACGCCAGGGTGGCAAGATTGGGCAGTTCGTGGATGCACGCTTATCACCAGAAGCAAAGTCCATTCTGCTGTCGTATATGTCATAAGCATGTTCGAATGAGGAAACATCTGAAGCGGTATCTGAGCAAGCACGGAAGCTGTAGGTTATTAAAGATAGTTTCAGTCGAGGGGTTTAATGACCACAAAAGCGTCTCTGTTTTTATGATGCTCAAGCACCTAGATAGCAATAAAATGATTCCCCCCCAATATTACTCATCAATTCTACAACGAATCTGCTCTAGAGAACCCATGAAACTTTGGATATCCCAACTTCAAGGAACAGAAGACACCGTATCGTAATGGTCAATTTGCTGGGTTTCCTTCCCCACCATGCCTCGCTAATCAACCAACAGCTTTAGAAGTCTGGAGTGTGCGGACGTGGAGAGCGCGAGAGCGCCCTTTCTCACTACGAGTAACAGCGGAGGCCTCGAGCCCTCCCAGTTGATTGATCCGCCCACGGACACTCAAACCTGCTTCGATCACACGCGGTGTGAAATGTTTCACACCGCCGTTACTGATACTGATCCTGATCCTGATCCCGAGGCGATGTGAAAGAAGGTTGTGGCAGCGGGAGAAAAGGAGACCCGAGAGAGGGCTGTACCGGCCGGTGCGTTGGGAGATAGACAGAGAGCGTAACGCTGCGTTATGCTGATCTTTAGGGGAATACGATTAAAGTGCGTGGTTGAGGCTTGCAGAAAGTTGATGGCGAATAGACGGGATTAGATGAACGACCTCGCTAAATCCAGGGGTTATCGCATGGAGCGGGCTTCTGGTGGGCTTTTACCTACCTAGACGCTTCCGTTCCAGCACTTTTACCTTGACGGAAACTTGAACTTGAATATACCGTGTTCACCGATCTCGAAGTAGAGATATCTGAGCTTTTTCGGCGATGAAACATCGTGCCAAAAACCGTTCTTTTCGGAAGATATATTCTTGGCAGACGGAAAATGACTTCCACAACCTGGAGGAGGGGCATCGCGGGGTTACCCCACAAACTCAAATGTTGACTTGCATACAGGTTCTAGCTAGCTTCAGGCACATCTAAACTGTGTTTAGCTTAGCTACTTAAATCGCAGGGTATCAAAATCCATCGGTGTTATGAGGAGCTTGCGCCGGCGGCGTGCCATAGTGAAGTTATTCAGGCGGACAAACGTAGACAGTGTCCATTGTGTATCAAGAACTCACCATGAGCAAAACCTAATTTCTAAAGAACGATTTGGAGATGCTGAGAACAATGAAAGCAGTACAATGGGACCGGTCAGTAAATTTCCTCAAATGCGCGACTACATCAAGCTGATATTCCTGAGATCAACCTCAAAGTGGCTATAAACTAAGTCCCCATCCCCGAACCACGAGGAAATGAGTTCCTCGTCAAAATCACCTCTGCGACGCTCTGCCACAGCGACCTCATGTCCATGGGTGAAGTCTTCGCAGGAGCAGGCGGCACAAAACCAATAGCACTTGGGCACGAAGGCGCCGGCTACGTCTTCAAACTCCATCCATCTGCCGAAGGAAATGGCGTCAAAGTTGGTGATGCAGTTGGCTTTCTGTACACCATCGGGTGCTGTTTGGACTGCGAAGGCTGCATGGTTCATAACAACCATTGTTACGGAAGGAGAGCTGGACTCAGGGATTCACGCTCGACGGGTTCTTCACTGAGTATGCATTGGTGGATTATCATAGCGCGATTGCGTTGCAGGAGGCTCTGGACTTGAGTACCGCGGCACCAATATTTTGCGCTGGTATTACCTGTGAGGGTCGTCTTAATCAATGAAGGAGATGGAAAACTGACGAAAAAAAAAGCATGTCATTGCGTGGTATCATGTGAGCTACAGCCTGGACAATGTCTCGTGATTATTGGCTGTGGATGTTCAGGCCAGCTCGCGACCTAGTATGTCAAAGCCATGGGATATCAGGTAATAGGTGTAGGCATCAGCGACGATGTTCTAGCCATCTGCAAGCTCAAGGAATAGATTACGTCTTTAATTCGCGGACGAATAAAAAATACGTCTCGGAGGTGCGGAAGCTTGCAACGAATGGACTTGGAGGCGTGTTGATGTGTGTGGGGCTACCGGAGAAGGGTGTTACTTTTGATGCGTTGGATATCGCGAGAGGGACGTCAAAGGTTCGAGGATTCAACCGGAATTCCGCAGAGGATCTCCGAAGCTCTTGGTTTATTGTCGAACATAACACTCAGCCTGAGATCGAAGCATATCCATCACTTGACTTTGTGCCGCAGATGATAGAAGCGATGAAGCAAGGGAAAAGTACCACGAAGATGGTTATTACCTTTTCATGAAAATAAACGCAACACGTGATTCATACAATCACCCTCTTACCACCCTTTCACGTGGCTTGTATGAGGATAGTGATGTTCTTAAATCCCCGCTATGCGTGTGCATCAGGGTACTTCTGGACAGCAGTATTTCTGTTTGTGAAGTCTCACAAAGAAGTATCAAGTTCTTCAGATACGACCTGATATTATGAGCACCTTTCCTACCCTCTATTTCCCATCAACTGCTCGAAGCTACAACTAAGACACTCAATAACATTGCCCCACGGATCCTGCAGATAAAGCACCTTCTCCCCATATATGTCGCATGTCTCTCCAATCTGCTTTCCCCCGAGCTCGCTCGCCAATTTCACAGTTGCATCTACCGTCGGCAACCCATTAGCAGAATTTCCCCTTCCCTGACCTCAAAGAACAAAGCTCACTTGGATCAGCAACAGTAACAGCAATGTGAAAGAACCCCCCCTGGTGATACTGCGTCTCAAAATCCCTCGCCTTCTCGTACTTTGGGTTCTGAAACTCAAAGATCTCAAACCCGACGCCGTTCCCGCAGCTCATCCACGCCCCGTTTACCTTGCTCAGCGACGGAGGGTAGATCTTGAAGATCGGCCCATCCGGCGAGACGGCACGGTCGGTGAACCGGTCGCTTCGTATGCGGCGGAAGCCAAAGACCTCCTGATACCTGGGTGAGGCGTTTGAGTTTTGGTCTTGGTTCGGAGGAACGAGCAAACCACATACCAGTCCGCTGCCTCCTCTACGCTGGGCACCGAAATGGCGACGTGGTTGAACACGGAATTTTGCCTTCTGTGAGGCTGTATGGGCATTTGGTTTTTCTGTTCTGGAGATGGAAGGGGGGATCGACTCACGGCTGTGGAGGCGGCCATTTTTGGTCTGTCCTGACCTTTGTGCGCAGCTTGGAGATCAACTTATATAACAGGAATAGCTTGTTTAAAGGATATGTTTCAACTTGTAGAAAAATAACAAAGCAATTTTCTAGCATGGCGCTCTCATGATGAACTTGAGCATCGCGGGCACATGTGGGGTCGGATATGCTTTTCCCCTGAATCAATCGCACCGGAAACTAACAGCATTGCAGAAGCTAACGTGAACAGCTTCACGAATTTAATGTTAAAGCCGAAGGAAAGTTGGAAACGGATAAGTTTTCTACGGGTCATGCAAGACGATGATTTTCACTTGCTAATCTGCTCGCAAATAAAAATGAGTTGGAGCCAGCAGTGCAATGGATCAATTTCAGATGAATTTTCGATATACATGCCGGAAACTGAGAGACAGTAATTGGAGGAGTAAAAATTTGAGAGACATCAATGAATGAAACCAGCATCCCAATTTACTACTATTCCCATTTCGTTAAACGGCACTCATCAGTTGACGCCAGGGACAGCTCCGGACCAGACTGCTCCACCTGGTGCCACGTAAGTGACCTGGCCTGCGTTGACTCTCCAAAGCTCTACCAAGACCTAGTTGAAGTTAGGATTTATGCATATATAGAGCACGAGATGAAGACATACCCCGTTTGTGTCATCTGGATTATAGGCTCCCGGCAGAGCGATCCCTGTTGGGTTAGCAGTTCCAGTACCAGAGATGCTGAGGTGTGTGCAAGATCTGGCTCGAGTTAGTGTTCACAGCCCGACGTTGATCGTGACCTCTTTAGCTGCGGCCTGACTTACGGATAGAACTGGGCGCCAAATCTTGTGCCTGCAACATGCAATCCTAGAATCTCATGTCTAATTAAATATTCTCCAGGCGCGACTGAATAGGCCTATTAGTATTTGCTGAATGCAACTAATAGTAGTTATGGGTCTGCAGCAAAGTTGCTTACTTGTAGGAGGAATTGTGACCGTCCATGCAGCCCCAATTTTGGCGAGATAGTCAGACCCCCAAGGTGGTGTCTTCGTTGTGTCATAGGCCATTTGATCGATCTTCACCCAGACGTTCCCGGAATCTCCTTTGAAAGATGCGCAATTCGGTGTGCATTTAGCAAGATAGCTGATATATTTTGTTATGGGGCATTCGCAGATATGATAAGAATAGGAGCACAAACGTCATGACTGGACCGCTATGTGATGACCCCCACTGATCCCAGACAAATTTTCTATACATTGTAAGTAAGTATTTTGTATTTTGTCTCTGATGACTCCGCATCATCTGAGAAGGGGCAATTACATTTTGTCACCGGCTTTGATAGGAATTATTCCTTTGGCAGGAAGATTACCTCCATTGTTGCATCTATAAAATTCAGCGTCTCGCGCAGTAAAGCCCAAATGTAGTGTATTTGAATGAGGAAGCTCCATTCTTACGTTATGTTCTTAGATGTGAAGTCCGTGACCGGGCCATTGTCTGCGATCCTTCGGTCGTACCTGACAGGCTCCGGTGTGATATAGGGGTCGGAGAACGGTGCCCAGCCCTGTGAGTTGTTAATACTTGATCATATCGACTTTAACATTGAAGTTTATCACATACTGGGTACGAGACACCGTTGACCAGAATACTTGCTAGGTATCCATGGGCAGATACAAGACTAGCGAAGCTGAGAGCAGATATGAGAGAGATATTTACAGCCACCATTGCGGATGATAGGATCAAAATTAATGAGGATCTTTTGCATCTATAGCAGGTCAATCAATTTATTATGTACACTGGTCGAGTCATGTCCAGCAACACCATCTATAACTTACTACCTGGGGGAAGTCACATCACAGGTGATTAAAAGCATATGCGACCATCTGACAGTTTTTAGTAAATGAATATTTCATTTAACAGTCTCGGCATTGACGAGTTAACCATAGAAACAAGGTCATCATTGGTTAGAGTTTCCTCGAGATGTAAACAGCCGTTGATGTTGTCTCGGTAAGGTTTTTTTCATGTCCACCAATAATCACGACGATGTAAGGATGCCTTGGCACTTACATCAACTGTTGGTTGCGCCAACTGAAACTATGTCGAAATAGCAATTAACCACATGCCTGTCTGCATATTGCTTGCTTCAGAGCCGCAAGATGGGGCGCCATTTCAATGAAGCTTAAGGCTGAGAAGTAATAGTCATATCTTGGCAGCCAAATGCGGAAGCATACCCTCCGCCTGTCCCATGTTGTATATAAAGGAGGTTTCTGAATAAACCGATACAGCTTCCCATTTTCATGGTTGCCTTGAGATAGTGTACATAGCAAAAAGAATATCAAATTCTCAAAGTGATCTGAAAATGAGCTCTCTCAGATAAAACTAAAAAGGAACGGGAAATGCAACAGCGAGATATTTCGAGCAATTGAAAACAATGGGCGAAATGAAGGCAAACATTCATGCCGAGCTCCGCTTGAGAGCAGGATGAGCGGCCCGTCTATCTTATGCAGCAAATCAGCGACATCTTCGGAGCTCTGGCAGCAGGTCTAAATAGACTTCTTGGGGCACCAAGTTAGGAAGCTCTGCGATGAGCTTAGCTCTAGACCTGCTGCTCATCTCCAGTTGATGGTGCCTCTTCGCCGACAAGAAGCGTCAGACGGCATATTCGGCAAGTTTCGATCGGGAAGCTTCGTGGCTTGATTCAACTTGATTCCCAAGCATTCGCGTCCATTCCCAACTCATTGTGTGCGATACTAAAGGACCTCATCCACGTATGTTTCCCTCTAGCTGGAGGCGCTGAAAGCATGGTCAATAATTACTTGAATTGGCAACTGACATTGGATAACTATCAGTAGTTGCACAAGCATCTCCTTCTCATGAGGTACACTTACAACATGTGTGTACTTCTGTGGTGCTTGTTCCTCCTGCCACTAAATCTCTACTACATAAATGCGCGCACAAGTAGACATGTATGATGAATGCTGCCAGGAAATATGCTGTAGAGACATTATGCTGGGAGTGTGCTGGAAGCATCTCTTGGTATTGGTTTGTTGTTGTGGTTGTTCACTTGAACACAAGCTGAGGCCCCTCTTGGTCAGCGCCAAGAGTCACCACCCCCCCATATACAAGAAGTCACCTCAACAGCTGTATGATGGGAATCATCAGATGAATGATTACCATATGCCTCAATGTCATTGGTAAGCTGCCGCTTCGACTGACCCATTTTTATTACTAGTTTCTTTTGTATCTTATGATATCTAGCCACCAAAAGCTACACATGACCCAGAAGCCCAACAACCGTGTTGTTGGAGAGATCTGTCGATCACTACATGCATATGCCATCGAACCTCCAACACCCCCATTTAGTTCATGGTGACTATGGGGAAGACCCGTGGATACTCAGAGCAAGATTTGCGGCCTTCCAACAAAAAGAGAAGAGATGGATCTCGGACACTGTTCTCTAGGCTCAGCCAACTTCTGGATCTGACGTTGGTATTGGTGTGTCACACCAGAGCCTCAGTGGACACCTAAGGATGTTGTAAGACCCAAGGCGAATGCTATCTCCATAGCTTTACGATTCACAGCGCGTAATTGTGGTCTCAAAAGAAGCAATAGACTCGGAGTTCAGCCACAGCAAGTCGTCGACCATCCTTTTAAGTTGATCGGTGGAGAGATCATGTTATCTAAAAGCCATACCGCATTTCCCTTTCATAGGTGGCGGAGCAAGTAAGTTGGTGTCAGCGTCAGCATTCGTTGTTGGTGTTGAAAACTGTGTGTTGCGTACACACTGGCGGGAAAGGCTCTGAAAATTATGGCTGCTTATAACAACCCGAACCCGAGACAATGAAAATGAAAATGAAGAAAAGGGAAAACGATTCGTTCTTACAATCTGATGTTAGTATGCTTATACATCTTGAATCAGAAAGAGGCTGAGACAAGCAAGGTACAGAGCAGAGGTTTGTTTGGTAGCAAGTATTCGCGAATATCCTCTAGCGCTGTGCTCTTCATCTCTGCTTCTAGCCAATACCATGCTTATGCGTCTTCTGAAAGTTGCGCTGTCTTTGGTATTGCAAACGATATATATATATATATATATATATATATATCATATCATGTGAAGCATCTAGATTGTCGGGCGGCTCCGATTGTGATTGGGTGTCACTTCCTCTCACGGCCAGCTCTCTTCCCAATTGGGTCAAAGGTTGAGCTACGTACAATATGGGGCTTGGGTCCAAGGAAGAAGGCACGAAGAAGAAGAACGTGCCTACCACCAATGCCATTGAAGCCTAACTGAATGACGACAAGTTCAGAAGTCGCCGTCGGAATAGGCATGGACGCACCAACACTAAAGTTCGACGTCCTGATCACACGTCCCCTAGCATCCTGACTTATATAACCACATTTCTTTACGCTGTGGAATTCTCCTTACCTCTCACTCCCTTCGCCTACTTGTCTCTCTCAATTCTGCTTTCAGGGAATCATTCTGTATCGTTGTAGCTGTCTGTCCAAACCTTACGTTTTCTGTCAATATGTCCGACACGTTCATACCGTTTTGGGGGGGGATCGAATCAAGCAAGCTAGTTATTCTCTCACCGGCCTCAGCAGCCCTACTTTTCCTCCTCCTTATCGCCTTCGCCGTCACCGTCAATCAATTTCAGGGTACTCTCAAGGAACTTCCTGGTCCCTCTCCACTTCCATTCATTGGTAATCTTCATCAAGCCCCCACAGAATTCGCTTGCCGCAAGTACCACGAGTGGAGCAAGGAGTATGGCCCAGTATACAAGCTCAAGTATGGTCTAAGCAATGTTGTCATTGTAGGCGACTGTGCTACTGCCAAGGAACTCCTCGATAAACGCGGAAGCATTTACAGCTCTAGACCTCACATGCCAATGGCTGGCGACTGTGTCACAAGGGGCTTATACACGGGTATGATGCCATACGATGCACGCTTTCGAGCCCATCAGCGCCTGCAAGGGTCCTATCTCAATAATAGTGTCTCGCAAAGCTACACCCCAGTTCAAGAGTATGTCACCGTAGGATTGAGACCTCGTAGCTTGCTCTGAGCCTCGCTTATCTCCCATGGCGTTACAGAGTGGTCTAAACCATTCCCCTTCTTAACTGGCCGTCTGCTTACTAACTATTATCGTCAACAGTCTCGAAAGCAAACATCTCATAGTCGAGCTTCTCAGCTCCAACGATTTCTCCAATAGTTTTCTACGCTACGCGTCAAGCCTCTTATTTGCTTTGTGTTACGGGAAACGACTTCCAAGTGGCGATGGTAAGTGTCGGGCTCCCAGAGTGAAAGCTACTGTGGTGAACTGTTCCGTGAGACGTTTTGCTCTCGAGACATGGATGATGTACTCCTTAAACACCATGTCCTGTGAATACTTCGCTCCTGAAACATCTTCGGACTCTAGAGGCATTCTTAAATTGGTAAACTAACTACGAGATTCTAATATGTAGAGACTGAAGCACGAGAGATTCAACAAATTGGCCACGACTTCGTCAAGGCAACTCGTGTCGGGTATTGGATTGTCGATTCCCTTCCAATCCTGAACTATCTGCCTCGATTCCTAGCACCATGGAAGCGTTTTGCAGATAAGCTATACAAATATGAAGAAGCCGTTCATCTCCGAAATATGGCCTCGGCGGAAAATATGCCTTCCTGGAACTGGAGTAAGCATGTTCTCGACAATGAAGGGTCACAAGTATTTCCACGTGTTGAGCTGGCTTATCATATTGGCATGGTATTTTCAGCCGGTACTGAAACCAGTGTGCATACTTTAAACTTCTTCGTTCTTGCCGCTATTTTACATCCTGAAATAATGAAAAAGGCTCGTGGTGAAGTCTACAGCGTTGTTGGCTATGAGTGAGTAAATCCGGGACAATACTGAGCACAACTACAATTTTGGCATTACTTCCAACTATCGGAGCTTTCAACCTGGAAATTTTTACTTTCTATGTAGACAACCGCTAATTTGGTTATTATAGTCGCATGCCTGACTTCCAGGATCTCAAGAATATGCCATACATAGATGCTCTTTTCAGAGAGATCCTTCGTTGGCACCCAGTCACTGTGAGTTCCTCCTACCAGAAGATACCCTCACGCTGAAACTAGCTAACGAGCTTCATCAAGACATTGGCTCTTCCACATGCAACTACTGAAGAAGATACATATTTGGGATACCGCATTCCGAAAGGCAGCACCGTTCTGGGAAATACGTGGGGTCTATCCCAGGATACCTCTGTTTTCACCAATCCAAGTGAGTTCAATCCCTCACGCTGGATCGAGAACCAGAGCCTTCCTGTCGTAGGATGGGGATTTGGTCGACGTATCTGCCCTGGTCAATATATTGCAAAGAATTCTCTCTGTATGATATTTGCGAGACTACTCTGGGCTTTCGATATCGAGGGTGTTGGAAAGAAGCCAAATGACATGGAGTGGACTCAAGGTTTAAGCACTGGACCAGTTCCTTTTGAGGTTTGTCTCATTAAATTCAAAATTGAGATCGTACTAATCATGACTCGAATAGGCTAAATTCACACCTCGAAGCAGACACATTGAGGAAGTCATTCGACGTGACTGGGCTGGTACGGAGAAAGATATTAATGTCTTGCTCAACGATGTTCAACATAAGGCAGCAAAGTTTGGTTTAGACTCGGAAACTGTCAGGACCTAACTTAGAGATGATTTGTGAGACACCCTATTTTTCATGAAGCATCTAGCTCTTTTGCTAGGCTTTGTTTTCGGAGCACTCTCCGAAGAAGGTTATTTATGCTTGACTTTTTTCGAATGGGATTAGTGAGATTATACTTGCATTTCTAAGCGCAAGGATTTCTAATATGGCAAGACTATCCTTATATAGTTAGCACGACTATCTTGCATTTCACGCAAACAATAGCTGATATTAATAATACATCGCTTAAAAAGAATTCCTGAGCAAACCCTGTTTCCGCAAAGTGCATAAGATCATCCTGCACAGTCCTTATGTATATAGAGCCTCACTCCCGCACCTTCGGCCGCACACTTAAATCAAGTCACCGCACTTGCAACACAAGTAATATTTGATCATTGTGACGAGACTCTGATACCGATGAATTATTGGAAGGGATTCCACTAAACCGTGTCGGCCATTGTGTGCGGAGGGTCTGATATATTTGTTGCCCGATACTATTACTTTCTGGAGTTGGGTCATCAGTAACCCGGATATTGTGGTGAGGGCTGATCGGGTAATATGTTCACCCCATCAAACAGACAGCTCTATTCCGGTGGATCGGAGGGATACACGAATTTATCCAGTCCGAGAGGTTCCACAATGTCATTCACTACTTTGGAAATCATGGGCGAGTAAGGATGCAGATGTTTTTGTCAAAAAAAGCGCTTTAGTAGAATACCGTTGATTTTTAGTGATACGAAACAAACATATCATCTAACTAATATTCAAGTGGTAAACGTGTGACTAATTGTGGATTGACAGAATTCCCACAATGTTTCATACATTCTCTTCGTTTCCCTGTGGCTTACATTATTTACCAATCAGTACAAGCTTTTACGGTCGTGTTGCCTCACCTTTGTTGCACTGGAGAAGCCACCCAGGCTCCCAGGTTAGTGGTCTTTTCTCTGCTACAAAAACAAACGAGTGTGTATTAGAATAAGCCTGTACAACATTTGTATTAGGCTCGATGGCGATATTCCCAATCTTGTGACACGACGCCTGCTGAATGAGTGATGCTAAGAATACTTATTGAATTGCCTGCCATTTATACCCACTATATTTTTGGCGTCAGAGAGGTGGGGATGGCGTACGCATGAACATTGAATGAAAACTTGAACGTTGTGAAGGGAAGAGAGATTTCGGGACGAAGTTATACCGCACATATTTCTGTTCAAAGGAATTAGATTGAGACTATCTTGTAATGCATGGAGGATTACGCCTTTCTAATTTCAATATTTTGTGTATCTACAATTTCTCCGGAAGCACTATCTCTTGGGACAGCCTTGAGTAACAAGATTTTCTATCTCCCTTTCACTCTACTTGACTTGCTCTCTAGGTTATAGCGAGTGTAGAGCTCACGAGGAGTGTCATAGCTATTATTATAAGTGAAGGCTCAAGAGGATGTCCGCTACCGATATTCACAGGTAACAAAGCCACGCTCTCTTCAGCAGCAATGCTTTGGGGCACTGGAGGAGCCGTGCTTCCGCTGGCGTTTGTCGGCGTTGCGTGAGGGATCAGCTCGAGAGTGTGAGCCTGGCGCAGCGGGGAGCAGTGCGTTCCGCCAGGGACCGGTTTCGGAGCAGACCAATCGAGATCACCAGAGCAGACCTGCACGGCCATGCCGCTGACGCAGTTGTGGTGCCCTGGCATTGGGGCACTTTCCCACCTGCGGACCGCCGGTGGCAGCTGTTGAGTTGGCCGCTTGCTTGTCGCGACCATTAGGCGCCGCCTTGATTGCTGCTGGCGCACATTCGCCACCGGGAACTATGGCTTGTGGATCGGACCACGTTACGATAGGCGTGCATTTGGCGTGGGATATTTTGCAGTCAAAGGAGGCGACCTTGCAGTACTGGTATCGTTTCGCATCGATGCAGTTGACGTCGTTGTGTTGGCATTCGCCTTTGAGTGCGCAGCCGCTGGCGACTGGAGCCTTGGTAGGGGCAGATGGTGAGCCACGCGACGAGGCCTGGAGGTTTGTCTTCGGAGTGCTTGATCGTGTCACCGGAATATTCGTCCTGAAGCCAGGGCCTGCTTGCGGGGTGGCTGGATTCCCTGACGGGGTTAGCGAACCTGTATTGTTGAGGAGATTTCCGAGCCCGACGCTTACGGTGGCCAGCAGGAAAGAGATTGAAATTTTCATTTTGGTGATGGCTTTTGTAGAAGCTTCTGTTGTTTGTGTGTTTCGTTCAATGATGGGAGTACAGCTGATTTAGCTTGTGCTTGGTCGATGGCGTGAGTGTTCTGTGGGATATTGATGTGGATGTAGCTGAAAACGTCAAGATCGGAAGCCTATAGGTCTACCTTATAGGTAAGTCCAAGACTATTCAGACTTAATCCAAATAAGTTAGCATCTCTAGAAATTATGATCATGGATCATGTTTGTTCAAGGTTTATTCTGGTACGACGTGATTCTCAGGAACAGCAATTCCAGGATGGGTTAGAGGAAAAATATGGTGAGAATCGTATCAGCTTTGAGAGATAGAACTAGTCTCGTCTTCAACAAAGAAAGCCACCTGGTTGATTCATTCTTAAATGAACAATGCCTTTGTAGAACAAAGAAGTTTAGAGGCAAGTATAACGGTCCCAATTAGTTCATGAAAGAGAAGACCAAGACCAATTGTGGCTTCAATGAGCGCGTCCATTCCGGCGAATCATTTACTTACGGAGGTCCTGATTGTGATCTGGTAAACGCTAGGAAACGAAGAACTCGAAACTAAAGTGAAACAAGCGGAATAAACCCAATCAAATATATGTACTGTCAATATCTGGAACGACAATACGCATATCTTCAGCTTGGATGTCCTTGAGATCCATAACCAGCTGGAATCGCGTAGGCCTCTGGAACATTTATGTTGCCATGAACGGTACATAAGATGCTTGATACAAGGCGGCGTCACTGAACCCACGACAAAGCATGGTTAGCAGTGCGATTTCGATGGGAGCATACTCCTATTCTATTCATTGTCCTTCATTCCTCTCTTATCAGCACTACTACGATTCTGTCTAAGGCAATATGTATGGTTGAATTGCATCACTGTGCTTTGTCTCTTGTTCAAATGCATATGCCAGCTTAATCAGTTTCTCCTCAGACCATCTCGCCCCGAGAAACGTAAGTCCAAAAGGAATATTAGGTGCCACTGATATAAGCCCACGCTGTCCTTTAATTACAGGTGTATCGGGTGGATAGGAACCTAAGGGCACTGTAATTGCCGGTAGTCCAGGCGCGGCCACCCAGGTAGGAGCGTATTCAGTAGGTATCACGAGTGCGTCTAGATCAAAGAAGTCTATCAAATGCGTGACCCCACCTTCCAAGTCTATATAACCTATACTCACCGGTGACGTACAATTCGATCTCTTCAGCGAAAAGAGCGCCGTTATTATGCTTATCAAGCTTTGTTAGCTTTGATAGCTTTGGCGCCTTTCAAGCAACCACGAGCTTTACAATTTCTCCGCAAAGTTGATTTTGATAGAGAAAGTCCAGGAAAATATGGAATATATCTTATCTTTGGCACGATGGTGGTGGTAATCAGGAATTCACGCAAAGTGTAGGAGACTTGGTATTTTGCCGGGATTTTTATAGACCAGTTTCTGCTATATCCATATACTCTCTTGATATCCACGAGGCATTAGATCAGTTTCGAAGCAAGCTCTCCCAGAGGTCTCTCCTGCGTTTGGATCCCTGTCTCATTGACGGGCCTGGTACTCTTCGTAGGTCCATAATCTCGTCCTGCTTCGTTTATCTTCCGAATGCCTTCAGTACATGGGCTTAGCTGCATGAGTTTGGCCCTAGTGTCTGTTACTGGCTGACTGAATATGTCTGACGTTAGCAAATCATGCGCTGTACTAAGAGCACTACCAAAAGAAATAGCTTACAGCTTTCAATCCATGATCGATTTATACTCCCTTGTAGAATGATAAAATTTATTCATAGAATATAATTTCTTTTATCCTATGGAATTATTTTATAGATATAGCTCTCACAATTAACTGTCAGTTCGGCTGACTAAGTAGCAAAACTCTCTCTACCAAATGAAACGAATGCTCGGAATTGTTATTACGCTTCAATTGATCAAATGAAGGATCAATCGATTTAACAAAGTGTCTGATAGGAGCGTACGGCCGAGCATGTAAGTCATGCTAAGAAAGCAAGACGTCTTATTGGCGGACATAGTCTCGATCTTATGCCTATCAACGAGATGTCCCAAACTGAAAATGGCCCGGCTTCAGGGCTACACAGATCTGGACCTTCCTATCCAGGCGATGAGAATTGGCTGACTGCGCGTGACTTGATCGAAGTTCAGAATTTAAGTCAGTTGCATCAAACAATTATTTAGGCATCCAACAAAGCACATCCCCACTTAAAATCGAAATGGGCTGACGAGAACTTTCCTGCATGCGTAATCTTCTTTTGCAATGGCGTCTTGTTTTTGTCTCAACTTATCTTCTAGGTGATCGAATAACTTGATCTTGATCAACCGTCTATTCCCGTGCTCTGCCCCCATTTGAAGGTTGCCCCCAGCATCAACGCAGCCTCCAGAACACTCCTGCGCTCTCGAATAATAAGTGGGACACGCCTTACTACAGCAGCGAAATCAGCTTGAATTGAAAGTTCTCAACGAGTTTAGGAATCCAAGATGACCTTCTCCACTGGGGAGGAGAACCTGCTTCAGCTGAACCCACGGGGATTTGACTTCAGCGTACAGTTTGAGCAGCTGTTCTTCTCCATTATACCCTCTGTTTTGTTCATCATAACATCATTATGGCGGACGCTTTCCCAGGCACGGAAGCCCACTATAGTTAATGCTCCGGTTTTCCAGCTTATCAAATTAGTATGATATTCCTCTTGAATATACCGATCTATAGTTGCAACGCGCTGATTAAACTGCTGCAGGGTGCTATCACAACCTATGTTGCGCTTGAACTTTCGCTCCTCATCTTGGTTGCGGTTGGGTCATTTCATATAACCAGCATTTTTATAGCTGCATCAGTTCTCAAGCTTGTGTCAGCCCTATTCATGATAGCCCTAAGTTTTGTTGATCATAGTAGAAGCCCAAGGCCGTCCGTGCTGCTAAACAGCTACTTGTTTCTGACTCTCCTCTTGGACGCGGCACAGGCAAGAACACTGTTTTTGTCATCAGATGACAAGCCCGAGCTCACATACAGCAGTGCCTTTTGTGCTGCTCTAGCTTTGAAGTTTGGAATATTGCTACTAGAGGCCCAACAAAAGTCCAGATGGGTAAACTGGGATGAGGAGGAGCATAGCCCAGAGGAGACGAGCGGCATCTTCTCCCTTGGCGTCTTCTTCTGGCTTAACAAGATGTTCTTAGCAGGATATAGGAAAATTTTGGTGATTGATGACCTTTATACCCTCGATAGCTCCTTTAACGCTAAATCGCTCCACGACGGGTTTTCTAGGAATATGGATTACTCTAAACTGAGGGGCGACAAGTTTGGTCTTGCTAAGGCGCTAATGCGCACGCTGAAAGTCCCTTTTTTACTTCCCATACTTCTACGCCTGGCACTTCTTGGTTTCACGTTTTGTCAACCGCTTTTTATGGAAACACTGCTGGATTACCTATCCCAACCTGAACTAGAGACGAATTTCGGATACGGCTTTATAGGCGCTAGCCTACTAATTTACTTGGGAATTGCTATTTCCAAATCCTTGTACTGGTATAGCAAAATCTACGAAATAATTATCAGCAAGACTCTTCGCTAACACAAAATTACAGGTACCTCCACCACCGAATGCATACTATGGTAAGGTCCATACTAGTTACGGAGACTTTCATCAAAGCTACAAAAGCTCGTATTGGAACTAGCGATGACAGCGCTGCTCTAACTTTAATGAGTACAGACATAGAGCGAATTAGAGTGGGCTTCAGGACTCTGCATGAAGTTTGGGCGGGCATGATCCAGGCTGCTCTGGCTGCGTGGATGTTGTACAACCGACTTGGCGTAATCTTCGTCGCACCAATGGGATTGGTTATAGTGTGCTTCGCTTGCTTGGGCATTCTTATACATTTCACTGGGGACTCACAGAGGGCCTGGATGGCAGGAGTCCAGAAGCGTGTCGGTCTGACGGCTACAGTTATCGCCAGCATGAAGAACCTAAAAATATCTGGCATCTCTGCTGTTATCAGCAACTTCGTGCAGAAACTCCGCGTTGAGGAGCTAGCGGCGGGAGCCCGATTTCGCAAGATATCCATCATTGCAGCTCTCCTTGGTTTTATTCCGCTACTGGTCGGCTCGCCACTAACCTTCGCCTTTACTCAACGAATACTGGATGCCTCGAAAGTGTTTACGAGTCTCTCTTTCCTTACGCTTTTAACCACCCCGCTGTCACAGATCTTCCAATCTACACCTGAGATTGTATCTGGACTAGCCTGTTTGGGCAGAATCCAGGCCTTCTTGGAGTGCGAGAATCGTTATGATTTTCGCCAAGTTCTTGCTGATGCAAAACGGAATGCAGAGATAGCCAGAGTAGGCACCGGAGCTTCGTCTGATCCAGCATCTAATCCAGATTTGGACTTAGCACATCACGTTGTTATTAAGAACGGGAAATTTGGCTGGGAAACAGATAAGTTTGTGTTGCAGAACATAAATACTCGAATATCCAAGTCCTCACTCACTATGATCGTCGGGCCGGTTGGCTCGGGGAAATCTACTCTCTGCAAGGCATTACTTGGAGAGATTCCTTTCAGCGAAGGCAGCGTGGTTCTAAGCACTAGACCCCCACACGTTGGATTCTGCGACCAAACGGCATTCCTCTCCAACGGGTCTATCAAAGACAACATCCTAGGATTCTCTCCGCTTAATAATGAGAGATATAATGAAGTTATCAAAGCTACGGCTCTGGATTTCGACTTTGCTGTACTCCCACAAGGAGACCGAACGAATGTCGGATCTGATGGGATCGCCTTATCCGGCGGCCAAAAACAACGTGTTTCTCTCGCGCGAGCTCTCTATTTGCAATCTGATCTACTAGTGCTAGATGATATCTTCAGTGGTTTAGATGCCGATACCGAGGGGCGGGTTTTCCGGCAAGTCTTCGGATCAGATGGACTACTCAGAAGACGATGCTCTACGGTCGTGTTGAGCACCCATAGCGTCAGACACCTACCTGCAGCAGATTACATAATAGCACTCAGAGATGGCACAGTTGTCGAGCAAGGCAGTTTTAGCAAACTAATGACGAGCCAAGGGTATGTTCAGCGTCTAGGATTAAAGGACTTTTCCGACAGCGATGTTTCGTCCGAGAAAACCCCATCAAAGAAGTGCGCGCAGGAGTCAAAGCCGGAACCGCTCCACACGACGACGACCAACACATTATCCCTTCCGCCGGACACGAATGGATCGCGACAAGTTGGCGATAAGACAGTATACAAGCATTATTTCAAAAGCATGGGGGCGTTCCTGGCAGCATGTAGTTTGTTCTTCGCTACTCTTTGGGGTTTCTTCGCGAACTTTCCAACAATATGTGAGTCAGCTTTGTCTTCATCTTTGGACAGCGGAATCCTGACTAGCTTGGCCTTGCAATCAAGAATGATAGAAACTGGTCCTGAAATCAGTGTATTGTGAACTAATGTCCTTTCCTCATTGCAGGGCTCAAATACTGGGCTGATGATATATACTCGGGACATCCGGCGCACTCTTCCGCGTACTATGCTGGGATATATGCTTTGCTCCAAATTTGCGGCTTGATATCGCTGCTTCTCCTCGGTATCGCGCTTTTCATCGTCTCTGTAAAAAGAGCAGGTGCCAAAATCCACCAGGATGCCTTACGAACGCTAATTCGAGCACCGCTACTCTTCTTCACCAAGACCGATACCGGCGTCGTCACAAACCTATTTTCGCAAGATCTGAACCTTGTAGACACCGAGCTGCCAGATGCAACGTTGTTCACTTTGTTTTTTGTAAGTCTGTCGTAATTGGACTCTTGTTGAAAGTCTGTAGTAACATTGCTACTCATCTTTGGAGAGCTCTCGGAGGAAAACGCTTCAACCGTCTGACACAAAACTCGTAGGTCTTTCAGGCAATCGGACAAGCGGCTGTTATGCTGACTTCGTCTCTGTACTTGGCCATAAGCTACCCGCTCCTCGGCATCCTGCTGTATATTTTGCAAAGGTTCTACCTGCGGACATCCAGGCAACTAAGGCTGCTAGACCTTGAAGCTAAAAGCCCCTTATAGTAAGTCCGCCACCTCTATCGTTATATATCGGGAGATTAGTATATCCTATATTAACCTGCATTATTCATTTAGCACGCATTTTCTTGATACTCTCAGGGGTATTACAACCCTGAGAGCGTTCGGTGAGTAATGTGCGAAATCACGACCAACATTGAAAGCACGTTTAATGAGACGCTTTGCAGCATCCTGGATGAAGACGTGATGTCGCTGCTAACCGGAGATTATAGGTTTCCTTCCCTACGATGTCCAAAAGAACGCTCGCCTGCTTGATTCCAGTCAACGACCCGCGTATTTCCTCCTCATGATTCAAGAGTGGCTGAACCTCGTTCTCGACCTTGTGGTTATGGCGATGGCGGTGGTCCTGACGACTCTTACCGTTCGGCTTCATTCTAACTCTGGTTTCGCCGGTGCTTCTTTGTACTCACTTATGAGTTTCGGAGAGAGCCTTTCAGGCATTGTTATACACTACACCAAGCTAGAAACCTCTATTGGAGCGATAGCTAGGCTCAAGACGTTCAGCGAAAACGTCAAGCCGGAGGACAGAAATGAAGAGGATATTGTTCCTCCTAAACAGTGGCCTCAGAGTGGTGTGGTAGAATTGAAGGGTGTATCGGCGAATTATGAGTAAGAGAAAGATATCCTCACGAATGTCACGGCACCTACACAATGCTAACGCCTCGAGTAGTGCGGAAGACCAAACCAGCGACACGCCCAACTTAGCTCTTCGCGATATCCGCCTAACAATCAACTCAGGCGAGAAAGTCGCTATCTGCGGTCGCACAGGTAGCGGCAAGTCTAGCCTTATAGCGTTGCTCCTCAAACTTCTCGATCCCCTCTCAGAGACCTCAGGGAACGTAGTAATCGATGATACGCCGCTCCACCGCATAAACCGCACCGCGCTACGTCAGCGCATCATCGCAGTACCCCAGGAAGCCGTGTTCTTGCCAGACGGGTCCACATTCCAGACTAACTTGGACCCGTCCGAGGTTTCAACACCTGAAGAATGCCAGGCTGTTCTTGAAGCCGTGAACCTTTGGAGTTTCGTTCAGGAGCGGGGCGGCCTGGGCGCAGGCATGAGCGCGGGAGCACTTAGCGCTGGACAACGTCAACTTATGTCGCTTGGGCGCGCTCTACTGAGACGTTGGACTCGGGCGCGGAATCTGGAGATAGGGACTACTGGTGGCTTAGACGGTGGTATATTGTTATTAGATGAGGTGAGCTCATGTGTGGACCACGAGACGGAGCGTGTCATGCAGGAGATTATCAAGGCTGAATTTAAGGAATATACTGTTATAGCGGTTAGCCATCGGCTAGACATGATTATGGACTTTGATAGGGTCGTTGTAATGGACACGGGAGAAATTGTGGAGGTTGGGAATCCCGTGGTATTAATTGGAGAGGTGGGGACTAGGTTTGGAGATTTGGTAAGTGCTGCGTCTAAATAGAAGGAAATGCGATGTTATGGGAACGGAGCTACGGCATGAGGCTCAGTCTAGTACATCACCACAGAGAGCCAGGGGACATTGTAAGCCACGTAATGGGTACAAGAGCTTTGGAGGCATCCTGTCAGACCTTTAATTAGGCCTTGTAATAAGAAGGTAATAGTATCGAATAGGGTATATGCAACTGATTGAAGAGCTAGAATAGAATCTATCTACAGAATGATAAATAAGTAGCCATGCCAAGAAGCGACTAAGCAAAATAAACTAATAGGCATGGCCGTTTCACATATCCTTGACAAAAAGGTTAAATGTTGATAATTTCCTTAGATAGGAGCTTCGTGATCAAGACATTTATAGTATAGCAATTCTTTCTTTGAACTCTCATACTATGAAGGGTTCGCCCTTGAGTAACGTGTTAATAATCCCCCTCCTATTTCTCAGCTGGAGAGAATGTGTCTCTGGGATATAAGATCCAAATTTATTGAGACCAAACGGCTCTTCTAGAAGTGTGTTGATTCAACGTAAACAGCGAGATTACGGTAGGTAAAGTGCAACCCGTCCTATTCACATGTAATTAATACAAGCTGGCCACCAGATTCCTCTGTCTTTAGTTTCACCGTGTTCTTCGTTTTTGATTAATACCTCGTCAGATCATAGAGATTGGCACCAGCAAGGTATGAGAAGAGCCCAAGATATTCCTGCAACCAAATAGTGACGAACGGAGTAGTGACGTATATGCTAACTGTATTCCATTTGTCTATGAAGCTATCGACAATCGCTTTGGTTTACTGATACTTTCTTGGCCATCATTGCTAAGTATCTTCGCCCGACACTGTAAGTCTAACTCTAAATTGGTTTTCCAGCGACTATAGCAGTGATTGTCTTTGACAAGCTCTGGTGTGGTAGCCCTAGCTTAGAGTTGGACAAAGTGGCATCCTTGGTGAAGTCAGAGCCATATCCCTCGCCCAATATGATGACCTTCAGGAGAGACAGCAATCCAGCGAAATCTCCTTTTCCAAAGAGCTCGAGGCCCTCCCTTTTAGCTTGCTCACTGGTGGTCACTGAGACATCCCATTTTTTGCCAGTGACTTTCTCAAGCTCCGCCAATATTTCATTCTGCGTCGCGGTGAAGGAATCAATGTAGATAAATTGATTGGAAGTCTCTGCTGGCTTCTTCAAGACTGCTACGACCGCGTTCCCAATTTGGCTGAGATTTGTGGTAGAGAAAGGAAGGTTTCCTCCGTCAACAATCAAAGCCTGGCTTGTATTGATGTTGAAGCCCACCAGACCAAATTGGAGTCCCTACGCGGTAGAGTCAGTATTTGGGCAGATACCTATAGCGTTGAACCTCGAAGAAGCACAAGCTCACATAGTCAAAACCAGCACCGGCTTCAATAGCAGTCCAAGATAGCCCCTTGCTTTCTTGTTCCTTCAGGTAATCGATCCTTTTGGCCTTGAAGTTGAAGATTGGGATCAAATCTGTGGCATTTTTGTTCTGGGTGTTACACCCAAACTCACTGGGAATGAATCTTTTGACACCTGCCTTCGTCGCCGCATCTATGAGCTTAATCTCCTGTTCGATGCCAGCGGCTCCTAGTGCTGAAACGACAGCATCTTGGCCTTTGAAAATCTCCAACAGGCTGTGGTCGCTGTAATCGGATGTAAATACCTTGACAGTATCCGCATATGTGTTTTTCGACTCCGGACGAGCCAGAACAGAGACGTTAAAGTTGTTAGACTCCATAAGTGCTTTAAATATGCAAGAGCCAACCGTGCTTTTATCTTTCAATCCTTAAGGAAGCTTCCCTAATCACTACATTCGATGTCATCATCTTCGTCAACGGAACTGTATTTGCTAGATGACAAATTCTCGTCAGTGCCTTGTATGTGCTACAACTAAGCACCTCTCGAAGATTATCAAACTAAAACTCAATATGCCATTCAATAAAGCCCATTCTGGATTCTTAGTAATAAATGTCGTTTCATCGGAAGACGACCGCTCCTATTGTAATCGATGTGTTTACTAAGTTCCTGTACCCACAACGGAAACCAGCCGCTGCCTCGCCAAGCCTTACCGTATCACCCGAACCGAGATCGGTTACAGCCACATCCGAGTCGCTCCTTACGGGTGGTTGGTCAAATTTATACCCCTACTTCACAATTTAGCAGAATCTAGAGAGTTTCTTTGTTACCATGTAACTTTAATCTGGATTAAAAACAAGCTTAAATAGAAAGTCAACATATCAAGCCACAAAGTTTCAATGTTTCATATATTCTTGTAACTTTAAATCTTTGTTGTAAGCTGAATCGAGATTTATTAGTATCAACTTCACCCGCATCCTTCGGCCATTATTGGAGTTGAAGTTCGCACAGCACTATCAAAGATGTGCGTCCCCTCATAAAGGAAAGGGAATCTTTACAACAGCCGAGCATGCCCACGCAAGAGCTTTTCTTTTGCCGGTTTTGGGCCGCTCGAGTAGCTAGGCTCTTCCAAGATTTTTTTTGTCATATTTTAAGCACATCAAAATTTACACATATCACAGGATTAGTTAAGTTGGAGAAGGAGAGGATTCACTGTTTCGCTACTATACGAAGGCGCTGTTTGAAGGGTTTTGCCTAGACGTCGCATATTCGGACCCAGCACCCCGTGTCCAAACTAAAATTATTAACTTCACAAACACTAACATGAATGTTCAGGGATCCAAAGCAGACTAAAGACTGAGGGAGTAGTAGGCCCTCTTGATCAATTCAGTATACTCACAATATGCGAATTCTTAGACGACCTAGAGTAGTATCTTGCTACTTGCATGCATTGGAAGACAGTTAAAGGAATATAGCACGGATCCCCTACCATCCATCCACCTTTGTGGTTAAGCATTCACTGAAGTCACTGAAGTATTGTGGAATATACACTGGGCCTTCTTACAGGCAACCGGAAACTTATAAAGCAGAGGAGGTTCTAGACTGGCCCTTTCAAGAGCAAGCAAGGGAGCCTGAGCCGATCGCAGTTTATGAGTTTGAAACTATTGTCGAGGAGGCGAGCAAAGCCATAAGATTAATAGAAAGGATCTTTCTGGCAACGGCCTTTTAAGGACTTAAATCTCTGGAGAGATCGCAAAGAACTTGTTGTAACCGTGTTCGTTCTTCGAGTTGATGTTTGTGAGACGGCCAAGCCTATTGGCCATATTTGGCCTAGTCGTTCTTGGCATCAGGACCCCTATTTTGTTCACTCTAGATAGTTGATTCTAATAGCTCTACAATCAATATCATATGCCCTATTCTACAGCCTATTCTGTGATAAGATCACCTACAATCTATCCGTTTGTCAATGTTCGATTGCAACTTCAACATCCTTCACTCCCTTTCCTACAGTATTCAGGTGCTATTCAAGTTTTGCTGTCTCGTCACCACTTCATTGTGAATGCGAAAGAAGAAATCCTTTCGTTAAGTATTTTCGATTTCTGTCCACCCCAAATGGTTTGATGCGTTCAAGGATGTACCAAAATTGTTGGAACATTCAATGTGAAGGCATATTTCTTCAAACGATAGTCCCTGCAAAAATATGTTTAAGCTACAAAAGGCAAAAAGAAAATGGCCTATTTCCGCACATTTCCAATACTGGATTACTACTCACGTGCTCAATGTGCTTTGTCCTACCTATGACTCTCTTGCTATATCTCTTCCTTCAAACAAATGAAGCTCTAGCTCGCATTAGAGCGGCCGCACGGGGTTCTCCCTATTACCATAATCATAGTAAGCATACCCAATGTTTTGGATATTTTTTGCTGCATCTTCGGATCCCATTGTCGTATAGAATGCTTGTCCTGATAATATTGCATCCAGAGAGGAGAAAGTTGAAGTTCAAAACCCGGTACCTAGTTATCTATAATAATCAAAACTACGACATAAAAAAGGCCACCAAGTGTTACTATACTAATGTTAATTTTTTATATTTTTTGCAAAGTTTTATTTAAATCTATATAACTACAATAACCAAGTATCAACGGTAACCAAGCTTTGGCATATAATATTCTCACTTCCTTTGGAACTAATGATCAGCACATCTTACAGTCCAACTCTTCTGAAGATTACTTACCCAACTTAGTCCTCGTCCTCATCTTCATCTTCGTCCTCGTCGGCAGCAGCTCCTGCCGCAGCTCCTGTCGCAACGGCCGCGTCCTAAGTCTTTGGTTAGTGCACGCTCATGATTAGGCAACATAATTTTATCTAAGGAAACAAGGGGAGTAGAGAGATATCAGCTTACAGGTGCGGCAGTGGCTGCGGGTGGGAGTATTGAACCTGTGGCTGGAGCGGTAGCGTTGCCATTATTGGCGGGTGCAGCATCTTCATCATCCTTCAAGAAACTTAGTCCCAGAATCTATGATCATACCGAAGGGCTCGGGAATGGATAGAGAGCTAAACCTCAGTAGGTCAACTTACATCATCCTCGTCGGCATCCTCGTCAGCGGCAGCACCGCCGGCAGCAGCCCCGTCGGCAGCAGCATCATCCTCATCGGCATCCTCGTCAGCAGCAGCACCGCCAGCAGCAGCATCACCGGCGGCAGCATCATCCTCATCGGCATCCTCGTCAGCGGCAGCATCGCCGGCGGCAGCACCGTCAGCCGCCTTTTAAAGAAGTTAGTTCAACAATCTAGAAGCTTATTTGGTCCATAGTAAAGGCCAGGGGCTTTGCGATAGAGATTCTTTAGACAGAACTTACAGCACCACCCGCGGCACCCGCCTCCTCGGCAGCATCCTCGGCCTCCTCGGCGTCCTCTGCCTCTTCCGCTGCGTCCTGTAAATTGTCAGTACCCATTTTTATCTGAAGGGAAATAAAATCACACATACAGCTTCTGCTAGCTCTTGAGCCGTCTAAATACAGCATCAAACATTAGCAAAGGTATCTTGAGGACTATGACAAAGAAAAACTTGGATCAACGTTTGTTTCATATAGGAATGCTTTGGGGTAGAAGTGACTTTTAGCAAGACATGTCACCAAGTGATATAGCTTACCAATGCGACATTTGCAGCCTTTGCGGCCTTTCCTCCACGTGCACCACCACCAGCCTGTTTTTATTTTAGCAAATGGCAGAAAAATGAAAATCAGATAGCCGGATGTGGTCAACTTACAACAGCTCCCTGTGCGCCAGCTCCCTGGTTACCCCCTTGAGCATTCTATGAATAATCAGTTCATGTTGATTCCAAAGCACATACTAAACTGGAGCCTTGCGAGAAGCCTCGGGAGGATGTGTTCTTACGTTTGCGCCGCCTTGTGCACCACCTCCCTGGTTACCCGCAGCCGCAGGGGCGTTCTATAAATCATCAGCATATGTATATTCAATGGTACATACTACAATGGAGCCTCGCCCAAAAAAAAAAAAAAAAAAAAACCTGGGAGGGAGCTATTCTTACGTTTCCACCGCCATTGGCACCATTGCCTTGTGCACCAGCGCCGCCCCTCTGGCCACCTCCTTGACCTCCTTGGCCACCTTGACCTCCTTGCCCGCCTTGGCCTCCCTGGCCACCTTGTCCGCCTCCGCCCCTCTGACGTCTCTCAATGTTGATATCTCTTCTCAAAGCGAGATCGTCCACATCCCGTGCATTGATATCACGGAGTGCAAGAAGGTTTTCTGAAGGAACGGGAGATGTATTGACAGAGATGAGGGTCGAAAGGACCAACACTAAAGAGGTTGTGGGAAGGTTGAAACGCATTTTTGCGGTTTGGGAAAGTTGGCTTGAGGGATATGACCAAGCTGGATGTAATTAAAGAACTGCAAAAAAGTTTTCGAGGGTGGAAAATAGAATTCAGACCAGCTGGCAAGAATGATAATAGAGAGTATTGAAAACGTGCCGGACGATGAAGGAAGGTTTCTTGGATGCGGTGCTTGGAAGGCTTATGTAGGTAGAAGCCTCCCAGGGGAGAACCGATCATCACACCAACAACCAGCAGAAGGCAAGGTGATTTCCTCATATTAAGCTGATGTTTGGCTAGGTGGCGGTAGGTATTCATTGACTCTGGACTCTGATTCGCTAGAATCAGCCTGAAACGTCTGATGTTCCTTGACTTGAGAACCATATGACGAATATACAAGTGTGAATCTTTGTTTGGGGCTTATTATAAATAGTTTAATGCTACGTTCCTGGTTCGCGGACATCGGAATAATTAATTAGACACAGGTTTCGTTTCTGGATTACATGGAGTTGTGAAGAATAAGCGCTTGTGCTAAATGTGATTGGCGAGTGGAGCCATAGTTAGGCGAAAACTGTAAGAGGTGGTCAAGGCGAATCGGACCGGAAATCAAACGCTATCAAAACTGTAAAGCAGAATGATCGACATCTGATCTACGGAGACGAAGATGCCGAGAGAAGCACGGGCGTGGAAAGTTAGACTTTTCTCTTTCATAATATGCAGCAGTACTAGCTTGTTATTGTACAAGTCGATTCATTGACAATAAGAATGGACTTCCGAGTTGTAACCCGGACCTGGACTAAGAAAAATAGCTATAAATTTCGATAACGATTCGCTTTTCAGATCACAAAAGCTCCAACCCTGACTTCACGGTAATCATCTTTGAGAAAATAAACTTTCGGTACTTTTCCATTGGAAACAAGACATGGGATCATCAAACGTTTAAGGTTATATATCCATTTTTTGATAGCGGCAAAAAGCCAGGGTTCCCCAGCATGTAGAATGAAACGCCGGTATTGCTTCGGTCGGTAATGCTTCGATGGAAGCAGATCAAACCCCCATGTTTCGCTTGGCTCTTGGCAGCCCCTCCCCTTTTCTAAGCGAAGCACATCATCAACGCAAGGTGAATTCAAATGTAAAATTTTAGTCGCTCGCAACCTTCACCTGTCCACTCTTCCAATATATGCAAAAGAGCTGCAGTCCTTAACTAAAATTGTGTTCCATCAAATTGGGAGTGATATGATATTAACCAATGCTTTTACTAACAAACCCATGCACCATCAATCACTTGCACGGTCCCACTGATGTATTGGGAATCGTCACGCAATAACCACGCAATCAAATTCCCAAGCTCTTGAGGTGTTCCCCTTCGCATAATCTGGCATCACCAAACCTGCTCTCTTCCTCGAGCAGCTACCGATTTCTGCTGCATTGGCCCCTCAATGAGGCCTCTGTTTTCAAGTCAACGAAAGCTCCAATGATCAGCCAGAGGCAACCTACGGTGCAATACAATTTATTCTTATCTCCCTATCACCAACTTCCTTCGCAACCGCTCTTGACAAGCCAATAGCCGCATGGTTGCTCGCCGTATATGCCGCATTCTTTGGGAACCCAATAACACCACATATCGACGCAGCATTCACGATAGCCCCCTTATTCCTCAAGTCCTGGAGTTGTGCGCGCATGCAGTACATTACACCGTTCAGATTCACATCTATAACGAATTTCCAGTCCTCTTTATTCAGATCCTAAACACATTCTATATTGATGCTTTTTGGAATCACACCGGCAAGATTGACCGCTCCATCGAGCTCCCCGTACCTTTCTACCGTCTTCTCTATCCATTCGTCGACCTGCTCATCATCCTGGACGTCTACTACTGTTGCCATTACTCCCCCGCCGTCAGCTATGATTGAGGCCCCGACCCCCTCGACACGTCGGCCATAGAAACGATAGCGTCGTGTTTGGCGAGAAGTATAGAGGTTTGTAGACCAATGCCTGAAGCTGCGCCAGTTAAAGCAATAACCTTGGGCACAAAATCAAAATTTGTAGGCATGATGATGACCTGAAGGATGTCTAAGAACAAAGGTTAATGTGCTGGTCCGAATGAACGATGTCCTTCAATGTACCTCAAAGTCTGGTGAATTGTAAAGTCTCATTCGCAGCTCCTAGTTAAGTTATTTTCCACTTGATAATGTAAGAAATGGAAATGGAAATCGTACCAGCAGACCCGAGTAAGACTCCCTGATAGAGCTAGGACTTAAGATGTTCATTAGTTCTAAATAGCTCTCGCCTGTGATGCCAGCCACCAAAGATAGCCAAGCTACACAAATGACTGGGATAACAAACTAACGTCTATCTGAAGCCGAATGGCTAACATTACCCCGCGTTGAAGCTTATGGTTGAACAAGATTAAGGCATGGCGGGGAAGTGCGGGGTGGCTAGACCATGACGACTCGTTAAAAAAAGGGGTGGGGCATTTAACCCCAACAGCTTTGTTGACATCGAGTGCAAACACAATTATCAGATAATAGCGAGCGATCAGGAATTCGAAGTTTTTGTGTGTAATTTTCCTTTCTCTTGGGTTCGAGAGGTCAAGCAGACCTTCCGTTCTTTCTTCATAAAATAGCGTAGCATCATTGATGGCGAAACTGCCTACTCGTAAATTGGGAAGGAATGGCCCAGAGGCGTATGCCATGGGTTGAGCGCCTATTGTGGAGATGTCGGCATTGATGAACAGCGTTTCGCGGTCCTGGATCATGCTGTAGAAGTTTGATCTGCGATTTAAATACCTTCATATAAATCTCTCATCCAAAAATTTGATTGGTAAATCTAATGTCTCAAATACTCAAAAATATTCTTCCTCAAGCAATCGCAACTGCTACTGCTCTCTGCACCTCTGTCCCAGTGATCTCTCAGTAAGAAATGCACAACTCTGCCCGGGAACCTCGAATCTGTCAATTTCGCAGACCTTATATTCTTCATCTAATAGTTCCTAGCTTTCGCAGCTTTATGTGTAATTCGGAACCAATCTCATTCATTATCGTTACGCCAAAAGGAATCAACATTGCAGTTAGTTGACTTGTCACTGGAGCGGTCACGAGCAATATACCCCAATGGTGCTTTAGTAGTTGCTCCCCATGATGAACCATTATTTAGCAATATGGTCTCATAAGACTGCTGTTGTCCGGGGTATGCTTTTGTGTTAGTCTCGCGGATGAAGATAATCTTGTTGTCGAAAGCGTGAAACTCATGCTTTGTCAAACTCTATGGATATGGGTCGCTCCAGTATCTATGAACATTAGTAAGACCTCATATTCAGGGCAAATATTGTACTCAAAATATCACTTTCCAACATCTTGACGCACACCCATAATGGCGTAGCCCCAGGATGCTTGTAGACAATTCTCAATACATAATTCGGCAAATGACGGTATCCTAGGAGCAACATAGGGCTAAGGGGCTGTAATATCCTGGTACGCCCAGACGCTGCACGGGACAATTTTGTACTTTGTACTTGCATGGAGAAGGTCATAATGCTAAAAATAGAAGACTAGCAACACGCTAATGCCTCCTCAAGCGATTAACTGACATATATTTCAGCCTGAGCTGACTTTTGGAACCTGAAATATATCACTGGCCCAGCTATAGACTTTTCGCCGCTTGTCTCTAGTCATCCACCATGCCAGGAGGGAGAAAAAGAGAAGCGGCATCGAAAGAGCAAACCAAGACCAAATCCCTAAACCATTTCCATTCAGCTCTGCGATATTCATACCAAAGAATGACGTTGTGAATGACAGAGGAACAAAAACGAACGCAATAAATGTCACTTTAGCCACTCCCTGTGCTTGTCGACAAGTTTCTTGATGATTTTTATTTCCGCAATGCTGTTTCGAATGTCGTCCGCCGACTGCCCTTTTTCTTGGGCATTTTCTTCCATAAGACTGAGAAACTGGTGCTCCGATGATGCCTGGAGTCGGAATATCTCATCTATTGCATAAAATGGATCTTCGTTTGCCGCTTCCTGGTCTAGGGAATTGCCAATGTCACTATGAAGGAATGAGAGTGTCTGAACTAGACCTACAGGCGAAACTGGCGACGCTCGCTCTGCCAACCTTCTACCTCTATTCGCCGAAGCGGTAAGGCATTTTATGTTTAAGTTGCTGTGTTGCATTGGTATCGGGATAAATTGAGTTGCCGAAGAGTGCACTTGCTCGATTTGCCGCCAGGGACCTCCATGACTTCGACTCAGGCTTTCCCCAAAGTCGGACCATATCAATACTATCGTTCTGCGTTAGTTGAGGAGCGAAACAGCTCTTTATGGAAGGCTGGATGAGAGACAGTTGTAAACTAGCAACTCACATGTCCAAAATGTCTCATGTTCCAGCAATTTCATGGACATCATCTGTTCGATAGAGAAATAGTTCAGGTCGTGAAGGTAGAAGCTCCGGACAATTGAGTCGCATAAAACTGTTCCCTGACCGCTGTTGAGATTCTCGACAAATTCTTTCATTTCCCTCCGGAATTCCCTTCTAGCTGTAGTAATATCAATCCCAGAGTTATGATTATCCCAGGATCCGATGCTCGTGAATGTTAGTTGAATGGTGTCTGTGCTAATTAGAGAGAGGGGAGGAAGGGAGTGGCTCTCGGCAACGCTTAGTTGGGAAGAGTTAGCAAAATGTTGATACAGAAACTCGTAATCTAGGTTGAGTTTTGCCCCGAGCCGACAGAGCCATTCGGATGACGGGTAGCCGCGGAGGAACACTACCCGGTTTCCGTGCAATCTATCCAATTGTTCACTCAGTATATCGAATGACCTGCATTGGTAGATATCTCTTCTTTTGCTGCCATTGCTGCCGTTAAGAGTGTGAATAGTAACGAAGCTCGGCAGGTCATCCCCCTTCGTCAATGTGCCACCCTGCTGCGGGGATTGGCCTACGTTCGGAATAAGGAACTCAGAAAGCGCCCGATAATGTGTGCCAGAGTAGAGTCTTGCACTAGGCGTACGTGAAGAGAAAGAGAATATTCTATGTGCATATATTTCATGGGCTGCCAATATAAATAAGTTTCATCATCAGTCATCCGGGTAGTACTTACGCTGCCGGATACCTGAATCATTAGTACCCTCTTGACCTTCGTAGTTAGCGCGGGAACCTGGAGATAACCCGCTGCTCAACCCAGGTGTCGTAGCCTGTTGGGCCCCTCGATTTCCACTTTGAAATTCCGTTAAAGGTGTTGAGCCTGAGGCCATCTAAGTTGTGGGAAAGACTGAAACCCCTACTTTCCAGTTCAGATAGAAGCGAAGTATGTAGAAATTTCAAATGTATTACTTAGTCACAATAACTGGGCGAAGTTAGAAACCACTCAACTTGAGACCTGTGGGGAAAGCAAATTTAAATGTTAAAAGTTCGTGGCGTACAGTAGAAGACGGAAGGCAGCGTATGCAGGAGTGCGTGCTTGGCTGTCCTAGCGTAGGGACCACAGTCTGGTGAGGGCCTTGTAATTGCAGTCTACTTCATCCCCTTGCTGTCGTGCCTAATCGAGCAATTATTTAACTATTAGCTTCCTTTTTATATATAACTTTATTCTTTGAATGTGCTTATTAAATCTATTTTTCCTTTCTCCCCCCGTATTTAAAGTATACGTTTTGTCGCGCGGTCACACTGTAGAAACAACACAGTGCAATACTTTATTGACGAGGGGATCAAATAAGTAGAGAAGCTATTGACACATACGAGGATTGGGGATATGGCACGCGTCTATCATCACGTGACTATGCGACTACAGGCACAGCTAGGTATATACGTAACACGAAGAGGGAGTGGTGTGCGAAGGAGGTTTCTGGCTGGGTCAGGATCGGTGAGAGAATACAGCCAAAAGGGACTAGTGGAGCATCAGTCTCTGAAAGGCATTGATATGTGCCCCGGATTAGCCAATTTGGCTATAATTTGACGCTTAACTTCGTAAATATGTATACATATAAAAGGGACTAAGAAAGCTTGAAATATCACGAGGAATGTTCTGGAAGGAAAATATCGCTCTCAATTTATATGCTGTGCATTTATTTATTCGCCTCCGAAACCGCCAACACCTCGTTGTTATACCTCCGTTAAGGCTGCAAGTTGGGTTACAGAGACGGAGAGGTACCTGTAAATCATTCTCGCCTAAGTTGTACCTCATCAACGGTTAAAGTAGTATACCAATTTGTCCCAATCATCATCAGTAAGTTCGAGCTCTTCTCGGTGATCCTCTGGATCAAGGTCACGCCGTAAGAGCATAGCCTTATCCAACAACCTCCTCGATTCATTCTTGTTCTCCTTTCCGCCAATAGCTTGCAGTGTTCGGCCACGTTTCCAGGCAGAACGCGCAGCTTCAGGCTTGTACCACGGAATCTCCCCGGTGAATCGGATGCACTTTTCAAGCAGTTCTCTGGTTGCAGAAGTCAGACTATTTGGCGGTTAATAGTTCGTAGCTAGGTCAACTCACGATGCTTCCTGATACGCTCCACGTTCGAAATAACTACGTGCCAGACGGTAGAATGCTTGTGTTGTGAAAGAGGAGCGCTCCCCCGTTGTCACCTTGAGTGCAGCAGCTCCCCTCTGATAGAAGTTGTATGCATCGTCATGGCGGGCCTGGAGGCGACAAATGTTTCCTATGAAAGACAGGATGAGTCCGGTTCTGTGCACATCTTCTGTTACCTCAATTTGACGTGATACTTGCAGCTTGCCGATGGCTCAGTGTCACTTACTCGATTGTGGTGGTATCATCAACACCAAGTCTTTCCTCTCTCTTTTCGAGAATTGGTAAGAGCAGGTTATATCCTGTGTTAGCGTCACCAGAATATGCTGAAACAATAGCGCGATGCACCCAGGGGAAAGGAAAAGGCAGGTCCTCAGGGGTTGTTACCTGTAGGATTGTGTCACAGGACATTTCCCATGATTTCAGAGCTTCTTCTTGGCAAGGAATTCTCATGAGGGCCATCCCAAGTTCATTGTAAGCAATGGGCATAGTTTTGATGTCAATAGGGTCCTGGTATCTCTCAATACGGTCCACAAGTAGGCTAATCCATTTCTTGCAACTGGGCACTGCCAACTTGCTATCCATATAGGTTGCTGTGATGGCCTGAAACCGATAGCTATTTGCGAGTAACTTACTGTGCAGCCGTTCGTCGCCTTCGACGTTTCCGATTTTGAGCACTTGCTGCGATAGTTTAGCAAATTCTGCTCCATAACGAAGGTTGCAGCCCCAGGGCTGGAGGATATAGATCCTAGAAATGTCAGCGATATCGTCTCGCAATATCTTCAAAAATTCATACCACGAAGCTTCGTTGAATAGAGCCGAAACACCAATATGGGCCTTCAGAGCCTCTGGAGTCTTTTCCTTAATAATTTCCCTGAATGATGCCACCTGCGGGAAGTATCGCCGTACTCTGCGCAAGCGCTTGACTTCGTTGAGGTTTGAATCATCCACAAAAGGCCACACTGCCGAGACTAGAGTTACGGCAGCGTTGTACACAGCCCTAAATTCTTGAATGCCTAACTTCTGGCGCACAACCTCCTGAACAAGGCGGTGAATCTTGATAAAACCAAGTTCAATGTTGCGTGTTACCAGAGACGATTTAATCAACGCTTCTCGTGCTTCAAAGTATTCGGTCTTCGCTTGTGGGTAGTTCTCCAGCTCTATGTGTTTTGCGCCAGTAACTAGGATATCTTCATAAATGAGATCTGGGTCGAGTACTGAAAGCACATGAAGGAGAGCAGTTGCTGGCGGTGGAAGACTTTCGATATTCCAAATGGAAGCGACTGTCTGCTGTTTAGTAAGGCCAAGGACAGGGGATTCCTGGAATTTCTTCGTGTCATGATTGTAATATTCGACAAACTCGAGAAGCGAAAGGTGTTTAATGAGGATGAGATAGCCCATCTGTATGATAGCAAGTGGGAGTCTGCCAAGTCGTTCTGCGATCAGTGAGCAAGTCTCCAGACTATTTGGCTCATCCTCGCGGAAGGAAGTCTTTTGTAGCAGACGACCTGCATCCTCAGGAGACATTGGTGGAAGGTCAATGCCGGAAAGGCTAGCAAAGTATGCATATCTAGCAAGAGGGTTTCTGCTTGTGAGAAGGATGGAACCAGTGCTGCCAACGGGCCAGAAGTCAGAGAGAAGGTCGGGCTCATCTGCATTGTCAAACACAATCAGCCAGTTGACGTCTACGCGCTGCTCCGGGGGATCCACGCCTAGCAAGCGGGCTGGGCTCGCAAGCCACCCCTTCACGATACCCCTTGTGACTGCGGGGTCATCGCTTAGGACATCTGCTTCATCCTGAAGGCCAAGCTTGAGAGCAATATCTACAAAGCCTGCATCGAGCTTCTGGGTGCTAGCACTGTTGACCCAGAATATCGCGTCGAACTCCGTTTTTCGCGAGTGAACGTACTCAATAGCAATTTCCGACTTTCCCAAACCCCCCATGCCGCAAATAGCAAAGGTTCTCAGGCTCGTGGAGTCTTCGGAGGGCATCTCTTCATTATGCTCTGACCCATTCCTAGACGACACGGGGGGTAACAGAGTTGCATCGATGAGATCAAGGAACCTCTTTTGACCGAAAAACTTGGGGTTTCGGTTCTGCCCTAGACAATAACATGGCAAGAGTACTTGTCGCGGCTGAGGCGTGAAATTAGGAATATCACCTCCAAGCAGCTCCCCGGTTCCTACACAAGATCAGTGACTAGAACCTGACCACTTCTTAAGAGATTCTAATCCTACCATGAGTAGCGTCTCGAGGCCTACTCGTGTGGCTAAAGGTGTCAGAGAAGTCGAGATCAATCTCAAGCCGCTGGTACGCATTGGTGACTATAGCTACACCATCTAGTGGGGCTTTGTTGAGGAATTCGACGAGTCGATTGAATAATGGATTTCCCATGTTCACAAACTGTAACTCACTATGAAACGTGTTGATGCCGAACAGCTCTTCACGTTCCATATTGAGAGTCGCGTGCGACCGATCAACAAGCTGTTCGTATTGCGGCTGAGTCAGTCCTAGCAAAGAGACATATTAAATGGACAAACTGGGATAATTTACCACCTTGTCCACTCCACGAAACCGTCCAAGAGGACCTGTATCCCGTACTTTCGTACCCATTGTTTCATAGACAGATATTATCTGAATTCCAAGATTGAGCCCAGTGAACCTCCCGCAGACATTAGCAAGCATCTCAATGTCCTGATTGCATAGTGCAGTTTTCGGGATATTCCTTAGGAAGGTTTTGAGAATTAGGCGCCAATTTCCCCATCGTTCATCATCGATAGATGTCAGGTGCGGAGTGCCCAAGAAAATGATGCCGGAAAGAGCATTGCGAAGGGTTGGATAGCCTTGGTGAGCAAGGTAAAGAGCTTGCTTGAGTAAAATACCGCCTAGGCTGTGGCAAATGAAGTACAAGGGTCGCCTTTGGCTCTAAAATTGCAAGTGTTACTCGCGAGTTGCTGAAGGTGAACTGGAACACTAACCTCAAATGGCCGCGCTTGACGGAGAGCGTCCAGCAGGACCCTGCTGAGCCCTAGCAGTGAGTGCCACACACTCCCATCTTTGTTGGGCTTAATATTGTACTTGAAAATGAAAACGCGTGTGTCATAGTCTGTGGAAGCAGCCAGAAGCTTCAACCATGAGCATTTTCTCGACTCCTCTTCCGCTCTGTGTTGAACCCAGAGGCCCGGAATCACCACAATACTACCTCTGCATTAGATAGGAGGGCGGTAGCATCGAGGGTTTATGGGGTTTGTAACTCACTCTATTCCGTCGTGAGGTTCGCGGAACTCGGACAGGTGGAACACCTGTTTCAATTCAGAAACGTACCTCCACGGGGATCCTCGCATCTCGGTTGTGGGGATGGTACGACGGGTTATCAGAAGTCGGGTCGAGGTCACTCCGGTCCGTTGACTTCTGTGGTCAGAGCCTTCGACACAGACCAGATCGAGACTTTTATCCCTCTTTCTCTAGAAATAGGCTGACCTGTTTCAATGAAAGTTCCCAAGCACCAAACCTGGCGGGCTGTCCGCCGCCTGGGCAAGGTTAGTTACGCCAAACGAGAGATAGCTTTCCGAGGTTGTTGACAGAGGTGATGTCGTGTTGGAGGGCAATCAACCTGTGGGGTGAGAGATGTCGAGCGCCGACGATGGTGTGTAGGTAAACGACGCTTCAATTGAGGCGAAGGTGGTCGTGGAAAATGTGACCTGGAGACCGGGTAGAAGCAGAATGGTCGATTGTGAAGGTTGATGCTTGGGTGGCCGCAAAAAGAGACCAGTGGTTGATAGAGTAGGGCGGTTGAGTAGCAGTCTTCGTTCGCTCTTGCACAGCAGCTGGGTGTGTGTTTGAGCAACTCTAGCCCCGCACTTATTAGTATGCCGCTCGTGATCAACCTAAGCAAAGTGATTTTCGACTAGTAACTGCTGCAACTTCAAAGTGGGATATTCGTAGCCTACAGCCAAACAAAATCACCAGATCAAGGATACGTGTCTACGAGATCACAACAGGACCTCATAGGCTTGTATCCCTTCCGTGGGTTAATTCGACTAAGAAGCTGACACGCACCCCTCAGTTTATAACGAGAGTGTAAACCCGTTGAGTTACACGAGAACACGATGCTCCACAACGTACCTCACTGTTGCGGTTATAACTAGCAATTTAGAAATACTAAGGTGAAGATGTAGTGGCACAATATGCTGTGTATCAGCTGCCTTGAGCCAACCGAATCTGCTTGATTTGATGATCCTATGACTGGCTAGGTAGATTTCGTAGCTGTGCCCGAAGGAACCACCGACTCACTAATGATGCCCCCAATGGGATGCACAGCATAATGTCCCACTACCTGCCAATACATTCGGGATGCCTATCCATACCCTAACTGTCTTATTTAATACGCAGCCTGAATCTGCTCTCCATTTTGTTTTTGTTTTTTTCCAGTTGAGAGCACGCCGACGAATAGGCGTTATAAAGAGACATATTGAGACGAATATTCCAAGACTCGAAAGTATCAAGAACTTACCACAGCCATGTCTAGCCAAGGTGTACGTTATCTCCCCCTGTCCCTCTCCTCCCTTATTATAAGAGATTAACGTATTCTTACATACTCAGCCGCCTCAGCAGCAAGTGTCTACAAGTGAGCTCAAGAGGGGACCCATCGCACACCAGAAGATTCAGCCATGGCTTAAAGTTAAGCCTAAAACCCAGCACCAGGGTCTCGAGACGGTTCGTCATGAATTCAAAGAGGGTGACATGCTCCTAGACTTTGGCAGTCGAGGTTGTTCCTATCCATTTGGCTCGGAAAATTAGTCTTGATCCGGGTGATCCAGCTTGTCAAATCGGCGGGGTACGTGGAAATTCAAAGGTTCAAGGTTATAAAATATATGTATTATGGAGCTCTATAGCTAGGCTATGTATTGTCGCAGGAGAGATGGTTAAATTTCAATTGCACACCTTCCATACAGAATCAGATACTTCGCAATATGGGCCATACATGTCCCAGAGGAAGATGGCTTTCATGTGCTCTTCTTGCCCTCTCCAAGGCCAAGTTCATGGCCAATAAACTACCAGCTCAACCTCAATGCTTTGCCTCGCCGACACGTGCTCTGAAGGAACAGGGTTAGGAATAGCACAATGAGGAATTCCTGTTGAAACGAGCAGTCAGCGAGACTCGATTAGAATGTCATGGCTGATGGTAAATGGCAGAGACGTACCAGACATAAGTCCAACAGTGCTGTCATACTGCCTGAAAAGTAAGATTTCAGTAGCTTGTTGGTTGCTAAGGTAATACCATTTATGTCCAGGTCTATTGTAAACCATGTAATTTTCGTCAACACCGTGGTTCTCATAGACATCGTCAGTTACCTCGTAGTCGTTTTCGGGATTAACTGTAGAATAGTCGCAAACAGCTAAGGGGTAGTCCCTAAGAGGTCCGAAGATTGGGCGCCAAGCACTAATTCAATACAGCATGTTAGCGGGCGACAGGACATGAGAAGGAGAGACTATGAGCTCGGTGAAACAAACTGGCAGAATTGATACTGGCCAGCCAAGATTGACTGAGTCTTCTCATCTCCCACTGTGAGCCGGAGCTTTTTTTCAATAGTTTGCGGTGTCCAATCTGTCAGGTGCTTTAGTACTTAGAAGCCGAAATATTTTGTTCGTTACATTATGGCCGCAAGGGTCAACTCACCAACGTGGGCAACCATGACGGGCTGGGGATCAGAGTAGTTCTTGCCGTTAGAAATTGGAAAGGTGGCGTGTCGTTTTCGCACCTGTAGCCATACTACAAATCAGCTGGGGGTTTTTTTCTCTTTTTTTTTGCATTGATTCTAGGGAATCAGTCTTACCTTATGATCGAGCGCAATAACTTTTGCACCTGGGTTGAATTTCACGCTGAATTCCTGGACAGCCTTCTCAATATATGAATAGTAGTGGTCGGCTACTAATTTCTGATCATCATAATCGAGTGAGGTTAAGGATGACGGCATATGTAGGACACTGAAGCCGCACTTTGGAAATGCGAGTTGGCCTTCGTTGCCCCGGATGTCGTGAATAGGGACGCCTGGTATTTCAACTCGGTCCACGTTTGTGCGAGGAAAACCGTCGTCTTCAGGATCAAAATCTAGGCGGTATGGTTTCACTTGCTTGTAGAGCTCTAGCTCATTAAGGAACCATATCGGCGAGGTCAGCATGTTCGGCAAAGGTTACTTGTGGAACGACACGCTGGTAAGGTTTTCAAATGTGGAGTAAGGTTGGATATTGGTTCGGTGTTGTTCTGCGCTGAATCTAACATTCGAATATGGATAGAAGGGCTTACAAGTGACCTTATGAAATGAGGCTCTGCAAGCTGTGTAGGATCAAGCCTATTTATCGAAGAAACGGTATTTACCCACCATAGTTTGTGGGGGCGGGAGGTAGCGTTTGGTCTAGGCGGTACGGAAACAAGGATACCTACCCGCCCCTCTTTATATGTGCACCACACCACGAGATACCCGCCCAACTCCATCGCATAGCGCATTTTGAGTCTCAAAATTGCAGCCGTTATCGATCTACATGAACCGCGGGATACCCAACGCCGCCATTGTCATGGGAACAAATCCCAACGTTCCTTCACTCAGGATGCAGCCCGTCGCAGCAGCCATTAGCGTTAGCTCAGAAACCGCCCACCTTTGTATGAAGTACAATCGCAGCCCAGCGCCAATAAGCTTCGCCAGTGTTACCGATGGGGGGACATACATACCTGCGGCAGGTCAGTTCGGACTACGACTTGGACACGAATTGCAATTTCAATATTACCAATGGATATAGCAACCCCACTGGGCACCCATGTTCTCCAACGCCGTTGTCCCGCTGAAAGATTGATGGCACGCAGGCAGGCCGAGATAAAGAATGCTGTAAGGGCAAATGGCATGACTCCTTTAGGAAGATCGCCCCCGTTGGCGAGTCGGGCTGTGTTTACCCACATGTGAGCGAGCGGGATAGAGAACTCTTTGCTCGGAATGCTGTATACGGCAGTAACGATTCGATAGATAGCACTGCCTATGAAACATCCTATCACGGACCCGAGTAGTTGTGCGTGAAACATGACTCTTGGAGAGGCTCGGACGAGGTAGGCCGTCTTGAGGTCTGTCATCAAAACAGCAGATTGCCACAATCCGGCTTCCGTAATAGCCCCAGCAATCATTGTGGCGAGCTTGGTCGCAGCACCTTCGGATACCATGAGAAGGAACAAAAACTGGCAAGCATTGCCTCCGTACATTAGTATCGCGAGGATAACAGATAATGAAGAAACGTACTAAGACTGTTTGATGGTACAGTATCTGTCTCACCAGTGGACTGGATGACAACAAAGCAAAGTGGAAATGCTATGGCAACAGGTGTGATAATAAGATAGAAAGGTATTTCCCGACCAAAGACAAGGTATGTGCAAATAGCGCAGAGGGAAGTCGATAGCAGCAGCCAATTCAAGACTGTCCTGTTGGAAACGAGATTATTGTCCCGCGTTTGATGTAAGGTTGGCACTAGCAGCGGCGTGTTGCTGTCGCATGCAGTGTTTTCTCCAATCAGGAGTCCTCCACTCGGGACACGACGTTGAGATCGAATGCTACTACAGAGGTTCAGAGTAATGCTTGTGAGCCCACGGAGGACTCTGATTATAGCGTCGCCAAGCAAGAAGGCTATACTAATCCAAATGAGCCAACCGCGAACGCCAGTCTCCATATCGGCAGCATGGCCTGGCGCCCATCCATAGTTCTTGGCAATTGGGGAGAGAATCCCCCAGCCCAGAACAGCCCCAAATACCATAGAGTTGGCAACAGATAGGTCCAATATCATCCCAAAGGCTGTGAATGCCGGAGACAATGTTAGGAACCAAAGCCAATCATCAGCCGCAGCAGGTCCAAAGACTGGAAGAGCGTTTAATATAGGAACAAAGTATGATACGAATACCTGGTCAAGTTAAAATCCGACGAATTCTCTTTTGGGCAGAGCGGCTCACGTAGATGGCGGTACCACTGAAAGTTTTAAGAATGGTTGCTACGCTGCCGGCCAGCAAAAAATGACCTGGTGTTTCAGACTGCTCAGGTTCGTCATCCTCGGTATCCTCAGTAGCTGGATCGATCGAACGATGTGAATCCATAAAGGATAAACCCTTCTAATCCAAATTAGCGATATAGGAAATCTCGCCATCATTGTGAAGCGCCCCGATAAGGACGCCTGTGGCAAAGCCGCCAGGAAATCGCAGCCGCTCCCGCAGGAGGAAGTATTTGCGAAAAGGAGCAGCAAAGACGGTTCCAAACAAAGATACTCCTAGCGACCATAAAACCAACTCAGTAAGTCCCCACCCCCCCCTTTCGGCCACCCCTGCCTTTCGGCCACCTCGCTTAGCTCCCTCCCACCCACTTCAAAGCCTAATATCTCTACAACCCTTGAACTTCTATACAATCGCCCGTAGCCTCAGTATTTACAGACGAATCAGAGTCTCCTTCTTCAATTTCTCTATCCCCGGCTTCTATTTGGGCTACTTTAATGGCCCGGACGCTTGCAAACTTCGAATTCGGGCTTACTCTAACTTTCCGTCTTTTCTTAGGCTGGGACCCTTCTATTTTAGCTTCCAATTGTTTTATTCGAAGCTCTGCTTGGGCTAAAGCGTAGTCTTTTTCATCCCAGCCTTTTGCAAGCTTCTTAAAAAGCTGGCGACGAGTTGGGAGATCGGTCTCTTCTAATCGAGTAATTATATCGGCTTGTAAACGCACATTTCTAGCTTTTCTAGGAGTTTCCTATTGAATAGCTGATATATTCTCATTCCATACCAGTCCTTCTTCCATAATCAAGTCCTTTGGAGCTGGTGCAGAGTCATTATTGCTATTTTCAAGAAGCAAACGGCTTATCAGAGGCTTAGCCATATTAATCGGCCATAAACCGGTAGCCTTCCACCCAGCTTTAATATTCTTAAGTATCAGACTTTGTTCCCGGGCCTTCTGATAGCATAATAAAAAGTTCCGCTTCCCAATTGGAGTAGAATCAGACAAAAGACTTAAGTTACCAAGCTCTTTTCGGTAAGCTGCTTTCAAAGGGGAGAAAATTGATAAATCTAAAGGCTGTAAAACGTGAGACGAGTGAGGAGGCAAAAACAGTAAGTATATATTATGCATAAAGCACGTATACATAAATTCTGTAGTCTCATGACTTCCATGGCCGTCTAGAACGAGCAGTCTAGGCTCTTGAGGGTCCGGGAAAGCCGTAGAAAGTATAAATACTTTCTCAAGCCATTCCTGGGCTGTAACGTCTGTAGTCCAGCCATTTTCGGTAGCAGTAAAGTGCCAACGGCTAAACTTATCAAGGTTAGTAGGGAACCATTGTTGCTGTACTGATTTTCCTTTGTATATAACCAGTGGATCGAGCGCTCGGCCGGTGGCTGAAATACATTCAATAAATGAGGTCCAAGCTCTAGATCCGGGCTGCTTTCTCTGAATAAAACGCCGATTTTTACTCCCAACGACTAGCCCATTAACTCCTTGGCTTTCCATAATGCCAGCTTCGTCTATATTCCACCGATTTTCCGGCTTAATTGCTTTGATTTCAGGAATTTGGAATTTTTGGAACCAAAGCTTTATAATTTCTGACGTAGCTCCATTGACACGTACAGAATCAATACTATACTGTCTCTTAGTCCGGAGAATGGGATTCCTTTTCAAAAAGCTTCGTATCCAGCGTTTTCCTAGTGTAGTAGTGTCTCCTCGTACAGTTAAAAGCCGCTGAGCAAAGTCTTTAATCTGCGAGTGCGTAGGGCTAAGCCCTAAGCTTTCTTGAACTAGAATCCAGTCTGTTAAGCGCTTCTCCTGAACCGGAGCTAGCTTTTGCAGTGCTTCAGCACCTGTTTGACGGGTTTGGTGGCCATAAATCCTACTTTGAAGAGTAGACCTTGGTATGCCCCATTCGAGACTAGCTTTTCGGATAGAATCACCCTGGCTAATAGCTTCAAGGGCCCGTAATAAGTCTTCTTCCATATACTGAGGCTTCATAATTAATTGCAATAGTAGCCACAATTTCAAAAGTATCAGATAAGTTATTATCAAATTATAATTATTCAAAGTGAGGGCATGAGAAGTTACGGTGTGCTAAGCGAGGTGGCCGAAAGGCAGGGGTGGCCGAAAGGGGGGGGTGGGGACTTAATAGAGAAGCGCCGCTGGCCCCCCTCCTCTGGCCTTCTGAGAAACTCGAAAGCAGGGACGACGCTCAGCATACTCGCCGCGATTGGCATGCCCGCTATGGAGGAAGCCATGGTCTGAACCACAACATTTTCTGCAGGTGTGAAAACGTGTGCTAGCCAGTGGCGAGAGCTTTTGAAGATGGCGAACGAGATGAGAGCCGTAGACGGCGACATGGTGTTGATGCTGCCAACTTGCATGCCAAAATACATGTTTGCAGCGCACACAAGCGAGCCTAGTAGAGTGCCAACAAGTATAGTTGGGAAAGTCAAGGATGTCGGTCGGAAATTATCAAGTATCTCCATGATTAATCAATGAAATTTGAAACTCGAGACAGGCAGAAAGGCAGCATATTTAGAGCTCCAGCGTGTTGTAAATGCAGTGACTCATGCGTCCGTGACACGAAGATTGAGATCATTTGAATCTAGACAGTGCCAACTCCAGCCACACCGCCACTATACAGGCCCTGACTTCTAATTTGTAACCGCAGCATCTGATTCCCAAAAACCATTGTACATACTTCAAGTCAATCAACCAACAATGGTTTCCAAGACCTTGATCATGACTCACTGCACATTCACCCGCGTAATTATGGTATTAATCGCTTAGTCTTGAACCTCAAAGTGCCAATGTACTTGTTCCCAAAGCAACTAAGCAGGAAATCCCTCTTGCCCAATCCCCAATCTCCCCAGATAATTGGAATCTAAGGTGTCCTAAATTAAGGGCCCATCGAGTACATATCGCCCTGTCCGAACTCAACCTCCCTTTTGAGGAAGTTATCATCGACCTCAACCAACCACGAGACCCAGTGATACTTCGAAGTCAACTAACGGGATCTAATCCCCTCGATATCATACAATAGCGAAACTATCACTGAGTCGATAGTAGTGTCGCGGCGCCGAAGGACGATAGTGATACATACGATTCTAGCTAAGGCTCGCCTACGTCTCTCTAGGGGAGGGTTAACGGCACACTAATCACGGAGCTAACTTAGGCGAGCCCGTCAGATTGTACGAGGAGTTCTTGTACATTAAGAGTAGTAGAGAAACTTGCGTACACTCAACTCAGTAGCGGCCCGAGACCCGGACCGCATAAAGGATATAAGCCAGCTTAGGTAGTTGGAGGTCGACGTACGAAGAGAGTGTTTTGATTGAGAGAGAGAGAGAGAGAGAGAGAGTTTGGGTAAGAAGATGTGTGAGAAGATAATTCAAGAGCTAAGTGAAGAGATAGGTAAAGAGATAGGTAAACAGATAGAGAAGATAGAGGAGAAAACAGAGGAGGAAAGGTGTGAAGGTGAGAGCCAAATAAGGTCATTTATAGAGACAAAGCCGTAGGCAAAACGCAAAGAACAGCGTAAAATACTACGAAGTAAGACACAGGAATGGACCATTGCATAAAAACAGAAAAATTGGGTAACTGCCTATGCTGTGACGATGCCAGCCGATCAGCTTTCTCTAATCCTCGAGAAGCCATGCTGATTTCATTCACTAATGATGATTCAAGACAGTAAGCGTCCCCCCTCAAAGAAATTACGAACATAGTCTGGCCGTGCTGAACAGAAGAAATTTCTTCTCCAGATACTTGTAGGTGAGAAGTGATATGGTGGCCTGATACTCCGCTCATACTTCCAGATGAGTTCCGGTGGTGGGTTCCGATGATTATTGGCTCTGTAGGCGCTTCCCACGATCTTGTACAGGCATCATCTAACACCATTTCTTGTAATAGATTGCAGTAGGAGCTGTAGGACAAGCTAAAAGAAGGTTGGCTACCATTGGGAGCACCTTCCAAAAGCCTCTGCTGCACTGTATACCCAAGACAAATTGCCCAAACGACGAGGCGCCATTTAGAATATAGTAGGGGAGATATCATGAAGTATTTATTTCATTCCAACGAAATAAAAACACGCAAGCTAACATTGTATAGGCGAGTCGCAAAAATGAAAGCACACACAAAGATTTCTTATATTACTTAAGCAACAGGATTCAGAATTTTGCCAAAACTAGTCAGCTGACTTAAGACACTATGGCAAAAATTAAAAACAAGTAAAAATAAAATTTATTTTCTTTCAAAAAAAAACTTGTTGAAATATAGTTACGCTTTGCTAGTATAATGTTAAGTTTTTGTTATTATTAGGATTTAAACTACAAAGTGTAAATAAAACTTACAATTCGCGTGATCTCGATTCTATTTATATACCTCTGTTATACAACAAAATAAGAATAGCGCTATTTAAACTTAATATTATAGTATACTATAGTATAGTATGATATAATATAAGATCGCAGATTTTGCCGTGATACGTATGGCTATTTGAAATCTCATATTGCGTAGGGTGTAGTATTCCATTTTGGGGCTCAATATATCATGATATTACTAGTGCTCACACTGACTTCTCACCACTCCCCTTAGCCTTCTTCTCCTGCTCAACAAATCCCAAGACCCGCTCCCCTCTATTGCTACCCTCACCCTCCTCGACAGCTCTCTTAGCCTTCTCAGCCTTCTTAGCCTTTTCCTCTTCCTTCTTCAATGCGGCTAACCCCCACGCCTCGCAATCTTGTTCAAGATCGAGGGGAGGTCGCCTGGTCGCAGAGCTTCGATACGGGATAGGATGGAGGATGGGAAGGACCACGGCAGCGCCGTTGTCGGAGAGTGGAGCGCGGCTCGCTGAAGCGAGAGTGATAGCTTGTGCGGGCGTCTCTTCTACTGAAGAAGTGGTCGTGGTGTTTGCCTCGGATCGAGGAGCGTGTCCACAATTTGGGCAGGTGGTTCCAGTCCGGTCTGTCAAGGTGGGAGGGGCGCATTTGCACTCGGCCGAGAGGTTCATCTTGAATTCCGTGTTGTAGGCAGGTGTTGCTTCTTCTGGGTACTGCTCTAATGCTTCGTTTGGCACTGTTTCGGACTAACAGGTGTGACTGATGTTGAGAAAAAACTGTTTAAGAAATAGCCAGAGCGAAGAATTTGAGAAAAGGCACGGAACAGAACCCCTTCCCGTATTTGGCAGTGAATAATCTCGAACAATAAAATCAATCACCGCTGTCGTCCAAGTCATAACGCTTGTCGTGGGAAAAAGGTTGTGTATTACTTGTTCAAAAAGATGACAACCTTCCCCTTTTAAACATTGAGAAATAAGATACAACTCAAAGGTATGAGAAGCGCAGAAAGTCATGGACAAACAAAAAATAGGAATATGAACATATTATCCTAACACAGCAGTCTCAAATTTTCATCCATCGTAAGAAGCGAGAATTCCGTCACAACAGGCTTTTGTGACAGTTATCAGCTTAGGGTGGGTCACAACCCACGCTTTATTCTCATTCACATCGACGACAACCATCCCTGTTACATCACTAGCTGGTATTCTCCTTGCCTTTCTCTTCTTCGAGGCCTTTGGTCCCTCGCTACCATATCTTTCTGGTTTGCTCTGTTCGCTCTTGGTAATACCCGTCAATGTCCCCGCCACGGTACCAGTAGTAACGCCGACTCCATTCTCTTCAGCCTCCGGTCTCAAAACCGCTCCTAACGCATGTACCATAGCTTTGGCTGAAGTATATGGACCATGTTCGGTCACCCAATATGGTACTATTCTAGCTTGACTTCCTGTCAGAATGGTGTGCCCAGACTTCTTTTTCGCCATGTTTGGATGGAAATTTGGATACAGTTTACTGCTCCCTGAAGTACTACATCGTAAACCCACGCCCAGTCACTTGCTCTGTGTTCTATGAAAGGTCCTCCTGTCGTAACCCCAGCGTTACAAAATAGTAAGTCTGTATGGCCATATTTCTTGTTGACTTGATTGAAAAGGTTTTGGACGGACGAACGATCTGCAACAATACAGACTACTGGGAACGCTTGGCCTCCTGCTTCTTTGACTTGTTCTGCCGCTTCCCGGAGTCGGTCCAGGACATGTTTTACTCCTTCTTTGGTGAGCTCTAGCGCCAGAGCAAGCCCAATGCCAGTCGCTCCTCCAGTAATTACGGCTGTCTTCTCCCTAAGGTTCTTCATAGTTTTAATGTATGGGAACTGGAGGCACGATCGCGCGGTTACTACTGATACGATATTTAAGGAGATAAACAGTTCACTTCTAAAGAAAAAAATATCAACCAAGACTCATGTGTTTTGAGATCTACGACATAAACTTGAAATTTTGAGAGCCTAAAAAATGGAAACCCATATCCGCCCATCATTTCGTATCAGATCCAGCATAGCTTTCGAAAAGTTTTGATGGACCATCATCGGACTTAAGCAAAGGGGTTCGTTTGCTTAATGCGGGGTAACTTCAGGTTGTGCATTAGCGGAGGCACACTAACTGGACTAGGTCACAAAAAATATTCGAAACTCTTCCACCACGGAATCCCGAGGTTGACGACATCCGGCGGGCAGTGACCAGGGCAAGCTAAGCTGCATGATTGATTCATATTGACTATTCTGACTTGACCAAAATCGCACCAAAAGCCAAAATTAGTCCACAGGAGGTTGTCTCTTTCTCTATTCTATCGCCAGCCTTAACATCAGCGTTTAGAGTTATCCCTTCCACAATTATCCCTTCCACAAAATGGCGGCTCCGGCTCCGACTCCCAAAATGAGCGGCCAGGGAATGTTGTACGTGGCTTCTAAAATTGCATCAAGGGATTTAGGCGAGGCGCAATACATCAAATGGTACGAAGAAGACCACATTGTGGAAATCGTGGAGACCTCAGGGATCAAGTCTGCGCTGCGATACAAGAATGTAGATCCATCCAGCACGGATAAGCCATACATGGTCACTTATCCCATGGAGGATATCGGATTCACGCAAGAAGAAGAATTCAAGAAAATTAAAGTACACAGCGACCTATTGCCTGGTGGAGGACCAATCTATGATTTGGTGGATCTTGATATACGATACTATGGTTTGATTCAAAAATATGACCCAAATGGGCCAACAAAAGAAGGTATACTTCTAAATATAAATATACGCAAGCAGAAGGTAACATTCTTCAGGAAAAGTAAAGACGGTCATGACCGCAGGTCTGACTCCAAACGATAATATATCAGACCAAGAATTTGATGATTGGTACCGGACAGAGGTATGCGCTCCAGTTTCCGGACTGCTTGCTATGCGTTGACACAACAAAGCATCTCCCAGCACTAGCCACGGTCCCTAGCTATCTTCGAACGACGCGCTACAAGCTTCTGTACTACAGAACGAATACGCAATCAAGAACGCTCAAGGGACTTCCAGCACGAGCCGCGGATCTCACGATCAAAGAACCCCCTAAGTTCTTTGCCATTCACGAGTTTGATATAGACGATATCAAGATGGACACGTTGAACAAAGCTGGTCGCTCGGAATGGACGAACAGGATACTGGCTAATCTGAGGGACCCGCTTGAGGTTGGTATGTGGTCTCTGGAGGGTAGTTTTGGAGAGAAGAAGTTCTTTCAGTAGCTCAATTTGATAGATTACTTTGTGAGCCAATATCTGGCGCTGATCTTCTTCTGTGCCACCGATATCATGTTCTGCTCTCAATCGTAAGGCTAGAATGACGAGAGGTATATTGCGCCATATTTCCACGTGACGCGATATGGTTTGCAGAGATATCCTCTGTTTAGTGACTTGCTGTTTGAATGGTTTGAGGGAGTAAACCGAATCTCCAAAAGAAACGAGTAATCCAGGAGCGCTGGTTGTTGTTGGGAAATCGTTTTCCGTGCTGCAGCTCTATCCATGCTTGGCACCTTCCCAGAAGTGTTAAAGCCGATCTGCTCCCTTTCCGGCTCGCTTAACCCCTTTCCCGTTTACACGTGATGCAGCTCCAGATATGAGAATATGTGCACGATACAGGTCCGAAATCTGGGCAAGAACTATTAACAGCTAAAATATCAATAATATACTAACACCTTCTTCATCTGCTGGTACTTAACCTTTTATAAAAGTTTATTGGTATGGTCTCCATACGCAACTCAATATAATTAACTATGTCGAATCTTGTGGCAGTGGAGCTTTTCACGGTGAGGGAAGTGGTGTTTGTTATTACAGGTGGAGGAAGTGGTATGACTCAGTATATCACTCTAAAATGTGGTCCCAAAATAACACGTACTGGTGGAATTTAGGCATTGGGGCCATGATGGCCAAAGCCTTAGACATCAACGGCACCAGAAAAGTCTACATCGTCGGACGGTGACTAGAAAAGCTCCAAGAAGTTGCGTTAACAGCTGTAAGTTAAATTTTTCGCTAAGTGCATGTTTATATCCCACAAAGACTTCAAATATAATAGCCATCTAGGTAAACAAATCAACAGCTCCCGTACAAGGCGACATCACCTCAAAAGAAATTCTGACTTTGCTCCTCGAGAAAATAAAGTCAAATATTGTAATCGTGAACTCGGGGTCACGTGATGTGACAGATATAGTCTACCCAAAGACCGCATCCCAACTATCATAGAATTGCTGGCTTATCTCTAGGAGTCGTCTATGGACTGCTTCAACTCAACCCTCATGGTGAACTCGACTGCCATGTGCTATACGCTCACAATATTCTTGGGTCTCTTGGACGCAGGTAATAAGAATCCGGAGAGCCCAACTGTCAGTACTGGTGTAAAGAGTCAATTTATACGCGACTAGTAGCATTGGTGCTTCAGTAGGCGGCCGGGGATGGGATATGGATATGCAGGCGGCAAAACAGCAATTGTTCATCTAGTAAAGAAGTTGGGTACGGGCTTGGTGCCATACCAGATTCGGGCAAAGGTGTTTGCGCCTAGAATTTGCCTTAGTGATATGAGTGCTGTGAGTTTTCTTTCTTTCTATTATTCCTGATAGAAGGTATCTAAAATTTTGACAGTTTTTTTTTGGGCAGGAAAAGATGCTAAACAGGAAGGGATTATACCGGAAAATATCCGCCCTGTCACTAGAAGCGGCACAGAGGAGGTATATCATATTTGAATGAAGAAGCACGGACTCGAGTCCTGGCCAAATATCCATAGGATGCGGAAGGTCTGGTTTTGTTCCTTTGTAGTCGAGCTGGCGCTTACAACAATGGAAATGTGCTCATCAGTGATGGAAGGAGAATTGGCATACAGCCCGCCACCTATTAGATCAAATTAAAAAAAAAGGAGAAGTAGACTAATGCAATGACAACCGAAAGAGACCTCTAATTTTGGGAAACCTTGATGACAGTGCAAAGGTGATGGCAATTATGGAACAAGTAAGGAGATATAATTGCTCAGGCTCTAGCCGTAGTAACAAACAATTAATATGTCAAATTGACCATGATGGTCTTGGGGTCTGTGAACGAAAGTAGTACAGCCCTACTGCACTACCTGCTTGATTCATTCTGATCCGTGTGTCCAAATGGCCGGCACTCAAAAATTCGACTTATGTGGTTCATGCCCACCATGCGGATGTCAATAACAGTGGCAAATCTTATGGCTTCCTTGGTGGCTTGGATAAACGCACCTGTCATAAGACCGTATTTGGCGTTGTTCGAAAGATCGACGATCTTTTATTTGGCCTTGAAGGTGTTGATAATAATATCGAAGTTACAATGATAAAATCCTACGTTGTCACCAACTTGATTCATTCCATGTATTCGTGTTGCTTGCCTATTTTGATCTTTTTAAAGGAAACCTGTGACTCTGTTGAACTGGGCTTCGTTGACCAACGGGCTTATTGTAGTACCAGCCTCTTCCAGGTGGGTCATTTAGCTTTGCTTTATAGCCGTCGATAAACTCATTAAAGACGTTTTCTTTTACGTATAATCTCGTACATGCAAAACGGAATTGTTCAGTATTGAAAATAACAGCATCTTCAGTGGAATTCACCCCATTCTCCAGATTTTAGTCATCAAACGTGATAGCAGGTGACATCCCTCCCAGTTCCCGAGTGACTCGCTTCAGAATCGATTTAGCTGCAGATCCCTGAATCTTTTGCCAGTAGGTATCGATCCTAAATGAGACCTTTCGGACTTTCATGTGATCGGTATATTTAGCACATGTCAAGAGGATGTTGAATTCCGTCGCTCCTCGGTGTTGTCACTAGTCCATGTCTACTGTTTGGTGTACTTCCTTGATTTTCGGTGTTATTCCGAGTTTGGACAGTCAAGGTAGCAAGGAAATAGTTTCCCGCTAAACACCGAGACTAGCCGTACGAATAATAAATCCGTACTAGCTTTTTGTCAAGGAGGGGGCTACTTCTAATTAGTATCCCATAGTTCTCCCTGTGTTCTGGAGGTAGCGCACTGGGCAAGGTATTTGCGTCGCGTTTGGCCAAAAATAGCAGAGACAGTGTGCCTTTCCACTACAATCGAATTGCCTATAGCGAACTGAAGTCAAATACACCCACAAGTTGGTTGGTGGGGTGTCTTAATGGTGGTCTAGAAATGCTTAGTTAAGCCTGTAGCCTCTTCAAGCAAAACGGCCCAAATTTGGCATCCTCCGATGCGTCCGATGGGCTTTGCGATTATCGCTCCTGTCCTCCCTCAAATCAACGAGGCTATTGTCCATGGGCAGTACATATGGCTAGCTCTAACCTATACTTTGGATGAGAATTGGCGCTTGTGAAGTGGCCATTTTCTGCAAATGAAGCTCTATTCTTATTCAGCATGCCCACAGCTGGACTGGGTGCCGCGATATCAACTGCATTTACCTGGCATTATAAAACTCGATTCTTTTTTGCTACCAAAAGAATTTACGTATTATGCTTTCGAATTTTCCGCGTCGTTCTTCATAAGGTGGAGGAGCAGAAGTCGAAAAGTAGGGATACAAGCTGCCACGTGGTAGATGCAAGGTTCAACCGCTGTCCAAATCATAAGTGTTCCTGGATTGAGAGTCATTCCAAATTCCCAATTCTAGCGTCCCTAGATGGTTAGCATACCTGAAGTCCACATGCCATCTACGAAACCCTCAGTATCATAGAAAATGATGAACCGCACAATGGATGTTACCAAACCGCTTGTAAAATAGGTCAATTTCCACAACCAAAGGAAAAGAAGAAAGCTTCACACCACTTACACGCTCCCAGTGAGAAACATGAGAGTCAACCCTACTTTCTGATTTCTCGAAGTGTGCAAGCTCCAAATGGAGAGCCAAGGCAAGGCGAGCATCACAAAGTCCGTAGGAATATTTGCAAAGCTGATCCATCGCCAATACATGTCAACATTGATACATTTAGCTTTCCCGAAAGTGACCATTTCTGGGTGCCATCATGCCTTGAACGGTAGACAAGCGGTGAAGATAACGACTAATCCCGAGAGAGCATTTGCTAAAATCAACCCGTAAACAATATAAGCACCCAGACGAAAGTTTTTTAAAGTGAATATTCTAAGATAGAAACTCAAGATTGATAACTTAAAGAATAGGACTGAGTATCCGTAGAAAGTCTCGACTGCTATCAGCGATCCTTCCCAGTGCATAACTGCTCCTGGGCAGGTCATTGCAATATATGGCATATGGCATCCAACACCACCAATTTCAACCATCACTGAGCAGTAAGAAGGTTAGTGATTGAAGGTGAGAAGGGGTTTCGTGTGGGAAATTGGTACAGATTGAGAGAGAAGCGAGTCCGATGCACGAAATGAGTGACGGGATGATATAAAAGTCGTCCATAGCATATGGAAATCGTTTCACATGACTTGACTAGACCCGGAGACCAGTGAAGATTATCTCGACGACAATGGCGGTGACCGCAACTGCGATAGTTCGATTGCCGATGTTTTCATTATTGCGCTCAGGAGATCCGATTGGAAAGCGCGAAAATGATCTGGTCCAATTTATAGCCATCTTGACGATGGGATTTTATTATTCAGTCGTGATGAGTGATCAAGTGTGAAACAGCAAAAGCACATGCTTCTTGCCGAATTATTATTGCGCCTTATATATCAAGAATCGCGGAAAAAGGAAAGATTTCTAAGTACCCCGATGTTTAGTGAGTGTCGTTTATGGTGGCTTTCTTCGGCCTTTAATTGCTACCTATGCAACTTACATACAGTACAATTCCTACGCTAAGCCGTGCCGCTGCCTCCAACGGTCTTGTGCTTATCTTCGGAAATATTTATTTTTAGAAAGGTATTGATTAGGTCATGCTCTAGTAGCGTCACGGCCATGAAAGAATGATAGAAGCACGATAGCTAGCATCATTCGCGCCCGGCGGAGCACTAATTAGGATGTTATCGAATCCTACTACAGTATATTCCCTCGGTACGGAGTGCAGAAGTACACCTGCGAATAGTCGCCCATTTGCTGGATAATGGTGTGTGGCTGTGGCAATCCTCGCCAATCACCGTTGGGTAATGTGCAGTACAGTAGAAACCAACCGGTCGTTGTTGGCTCTAGGAACGGTACACCACATCGGGGTACAGTAGTATGCTGAGTGACAGGGGAACAAATCCGTATCTGTATCTCTCACGTACAGCGGTGAAATACAACTATTGCGCCAAGGGTCCCCTGGAGCAGATCAGACGCTTAAGAAAGTAATTTTACTTACTTAAGTAAAGTAAAGTGGGTTTCTTAGGCCCCTTGTCTAGTACTATTACAATACTTACAGTACCTAACCCCTGTACAGTACCTCCGTAACGGTTATTTCTTGCTTGCCGAGTTCGGGTAAATAGCCACTAGATGTTTGCTTTAGCAAGTTTGTCCGTGAAGGATGTTGGCATTGTATTACATTAGTACAACTAAGCTACTCGGTATCCAATAAACGCATCAAACCAACCCTCCATCTCCACTGGCTGAGTTATTAAGATATCTGAATGGCCAAAGGCTTGTCAGCCTCATAGCACGGGCCAAAAGTTGGTCTGTTTATCAAGTCTTGAGTGATAATAGAAGATTCTAGGGCTATAGCCAGTCTCTAAGTAAGTAGATTATACAGTAGCACTACCGCCCCCTGCTCTGCTCGTGAACCGAGCGAGGCCTAGGGAAAACCGAGGTTCAAATATCACTACTCCATAACATCTGCCTGCCCTCGAGAACACTGATACGGCCAACCACTACTGTGTGTCGACTTCCCCTTGTTCCACTTTCACCACTCCAACCCCAGCTTCATCAACTTCCCCCAGCACTCGCATCTCGCCCTTACTAAACGAATCCGATCCCGGACTTTCGGAAGCCCAGTTGGACCATCTCGCGACTGTGCAGAAAGTCAGACGGGTTAGCGCCGAACTCCAAAAGATACAAGAGGTCGAGGTCAGCACCGCAGATCAAACCAACAACTTCTGTGCTACTCTTACTTTATTCTTTGTTATCTTATCTCCGTTTCACATTTGTTAAGAAATCGGAAAATATTGGACCAGGATGTCCAGCATATCTAGCAAGTTAGTCTGCAATTCTATTACGTATTGATGCCTCTTCTCCTTGTTGGCCTGTCTGTTCCGTAGCAAAAGTAGACTAGAGCAATTGCTGGAAACGGCCTCTGGATCCAACTACAATTATGTCAGTGAGCTGGGGAAGAAACCCGCAAGAAACCAAGGGGTCCACATGCGGTGGCACGCCCCTAGTAGTCCCAACATAGCCAGGTTGGGGTACAAGGAAAGAATTATCAAGACTCTCGCACGTCTGTGTTAAAGCTTCAGTTTCCAATGCCTCAACCTACATCAGTTCAAATACCATTTTACAAGTCCCTTTACGCTATACAATCAAGCATTACCGCCCGGTTGCATTACCAGTCTACTCAAGCGGCAGCACGAGGAAACGATATTCTAATCAGTAACTGATATTTGAAATTCAGACAGACCGCTATGGGCTCTAGCAAGCTCGCGCCCTTCGAGGCTACGGCCGTCGATTCGATTTCGAGCACAGTCAACTTGTGCAAGACCATTTTCCGCGCCCAAAAGACCAAGCCCATTGAATATCGATTGACGCAACTACGCAAGCTCTGGTGGGGAATTGCCGACAACTCTGAGGCCTTGGTCGAAGCGTGCAAGTCGGATTTGGGAAAGCCGAGCTTTGAAACATATATTGCGGAAATCGACTGGTGCAAGAACGATATAATGTTTGTGACAGCGAATCTGGCAAAGTGGATGAAGGACGAGAAAGCCGCAGATATTCCACTCGCCAGTTCGTTACTCAACCCGCATATCAGAAAGGAACCACTGGGCACGGTTTTGATCATTGGAGCATTCAACTTCCCAATCCTACTTTCTCTTGGCCCTTTCATTGGCGCTATTGCAACTGGATGTACGGCTATCTTGAAGCCATCAGAAGTTTCTCCGGCTTCAGCCATGGTCTTGAAAAAAATCGTAGAGTACCTTGATCCCAGTGCTTATTCTGTCGTTAATGGTGGTGTTACCGAGACCACTGCTTTGCTCAATGAGAAATGGGATAAAATCTTTTACACCGGTGGAAAAGAAGTTGGAAAAATTATTGCGAAGAAGGCCGCCGAGACATTGACACCAGTCTGTCTTGAACTTGGAGGACGCAATCCAGCCATTGTTACCAACAACGCCGATCCCCGTCTAGCCGCACGACGACTGTTGTGGGGTAAATTCTATAACGCAGGTCAACTCTGCATTAGTCAGAATTATATCATGATCGAGAAAGATATTTTGCCACTATTCATTGAGCAATTAAAGATTGCTATAACCGAATTCTTCCCCAATGGCCAGAAAGCTAGTCCGGATTTCTCAAGAATAGTCAACAGCAGACATTTCCATAGAATCAAGAAGATGGTGGACGACTCTAAGGGGAAGATATTGATGGGGGGTGGGATGGATCAATCTGAAAACTTTATCGAAATCACTGTAGTGCAAGTCAACGACACCAAAGATTCCATGATCGTTGACGAGTCTTTCGGCCCTTTAATCCCAATTTTGCCTGTTGATAGTGTTAAGGAGGCGATCGAGACTGCTAACTTGGTTCATTCAACACCCCTTGGTCTTTACGCTTTCGGTTCAGAGGCCGAAACTAAGAAAAGTAAGTTGCCCCAATATCCATTTCAATTAGCATGGTGGAAGGGCAACTATGGCAGATGGTAGTTGCGAGAGCAAATGTTATGATTTGAAACCCTTTCACACTGAAATTTTCGCCTTTCCCTTTCCCTTTCTTCTACATCCCAGTCATCATTTTACGGAAACCACTGCTAACTTGCCTTCGCAGTCCTTAACGAAGTTACTTCTGGTGGTGCTTCTGTCAACGATTCTTTCTTCCACGGCACAATTCCAACACTAGCATTTGGTGGAGTTGGAGATTCGGGTCAAGGAGCATACCGCGGAAAGTCTTCCTTCGATGTCTTCACCCATCGCCGTTCCGTCACTACCACCCCAGGGTGGATGGAGAAATTACTCGCAGTCCGTTACCCACCATACAGCGATGCCAAACTCAAACAGTTCCGCCAGATGACCGAGGAGAAGCCAAACTTTGACCGCGAGGGAAAGGAAATTAAGGGAGTCGCTTACTGGCTTTCTTTTTTAGGCGGGCTGGGCTCTGATGGGCCTAAAGGCGTATTACTCAAATGGGCAATTGTTGCTTTGTTTGCGGTGAGTGCAAAGAGATATATCGATACGGGTGTGCTTCCTGGTTTTGCGGACTTGACGTTACGGAAGAAGAGAGGGGTGAATTGAATCCCCTTGCAAATCGGGTCGCTGACAGCGCATTTTCAATTTTTGTTATAGGATAAAACAGGTTGAGGATCAAAGTGGCTTCAAAGTGCTGTATTATGAAAGTGTAATGCTACTAAGCAAATGTTTTCCTTTGTTCGGGTGGGTTTGGTTTGAACGGCGGGTTTAATAGTGCATTACTCACTCTATCACTAGTGGTATATATACTAAAATGGAAAGCGTTTGAGTGACAGGCTGATAGTAACCTATTCAATTGACTATCACTGCTATTTTACAAAGAGAGTCACGGGAGCTACGCGCTGTCATGTGTTTACAATGAGAGCTGGCTCGTGCCAAAGGCACGTGCAGCCGAGTCATCCTTACGGGTTCAACCCGTCACACAACTACTGAGTACTCTCCGTGATACTCTTTTTTTACTTTGGGCCAACTGGAACCCGGGATATTGTTTGTAATATTTTTGTACTTAACATCAATCATTTAATGAACGATACCGTAGCGGTAAATCTTACACGCAGAACTGGAGATAGAGTTAATCAAGAAAAGAAAGCAGTTGCTTATGATTGACAACAGCATAGTAGTTAGTCGAACTGTATATGGCAGTGCCACCTGGAGAATTGTCGAATCTTAAAGTGAGTACGCGAAGAAACTAGAATAATAGGCTTTTTAAGCTTGAGAGGCGGAGAAGTTCAAATAATGAACACAAGCTTGCAAATATATTTCGAGTCCTATTCTCTAAAATGTTTTTCTCAAGACCGTAAATCATGTCACCCTGAGACATTAAGATGCAATATGCTCAAGTTCGAAAATTTGTGTTCTTATCAAGTTCGAACAGTTTTCAAAAGATGTTTTAGGTTGATTCTCGAGAAGTTATTTGGGGGGCCAAGAGTAATCTTAGTCACCAAATCTGGGGAACCCTGTCAAAAAAAAAAAAAAAAACCCTTGAGATGGATTTTTTTTCCGGAGAGATCTTTGAAAACATTTCGTTTATAACTCCAAGAGTATTTTGCAAAATGGCGAAACGAAAGCGCTCTTCTAATGAAGAACCAGTCGGTGCTAAGCCATCTGCTTCAAGCAAAAAGATCAAAGCAAGCTTTACGCCGCCCCCGCAGTCTGGCAAGCCAGCAAATGTCACAATCCAAATAGTGACAGGTTCATACGATCGAGTTTTGCATGGAATAACTACCACCATAACCCCTTCTGGCGAGGCGCGGTTCGCTGATGCATTCCTCTTCGATGCTCATGCATCCGCCATCCGTTGTCTTGCACTCTCACCTCCATCGGCTCCCATCTCGAACCAACCACAAAAGATTATTCTCGCAACCGGAAGCACTGACGAAAGAATAAATCTATATCATCTCTCAGCACATGCTCCTACAAAAATCACGATACCTGTTATACCTTCGTTGACCTCGCGGCCTGTGGTAGAGAATGCCCAGAATCGTGAGCTAGGCAATTTACAACACCATTCCTCAAGCATAACAAGTTTATACTTTCCTACGAGGGCCAAACTACTTAGCTCGGCAGAAGACAGTATTATTGCTGTTACAAGGACGAAGGACTGGAGTCTCCTAAGCACAATAAAAGCGCCAATACCAAAAGCAGTAGGTCGGCCGAGTGGAGATACGGCACCGACGGGCGGCGCCCCCAGCGGAATAAACGATTTTGCCGTACACCCTAGCATGAAAATAATGATAAGCGTTGGAAAAGGAGAGAAGTGTATGCGGCTGTGGAACTTGGTAACTGGCAAGAAAGCCGGAGCCTTGAACTTTGAACGAAACATTCTTCAGGAAGTGGGGGAAGGCAGATTTAGCAGTGGAGAGGGTAGAAAGGTAGCTTGGGGAAGTACCGCAGAAGCAGATGAGTTGGAGTTCTGTGTGGGTTTCGAGAGGGGGATTGTAGTGTTTGGCAACGATAGCAAGCCGAAATGCAAAGTCATCCCAGAACCAAGAAGCAAAATACATCAGTTATGCTATGTATTAATCGACGACACCAAAGATAACCAAGTCATGGCTGTTTCAACGGAGGATGCTAGAATACTGTTCTATTCTACTAGAACAGAAGATCTGGTAGCATCATCTACAAAGGACTCGAAAGATGCACCTCTGCCTTCGGCAAAGCTGATTGCACAGCTTGGGGGGAAGTCCGTGGGAATTACTGGGCGTATCAAGGATTTCAAGATACTACCTATTGGGAGTGGCGCATCAAGGAACTTCTTCGTTGTGACAGGAGGCAGCGATGGTACTGTGAGAGTCTGGAATCTGTCGGCGTCAGATTTACTAGCACATGATGGAGAGGTTAAGCAGGTCGGCAGCATATTAGGAACATGCGAGACGAACAATCGTATCACATGTCTAACAGCCTTTGTCATGCTTCCAAGCCTGGAGACGGACGATGAGGAAGACCAGGAAGATGATCAGGAGTTTGAGGGCTTTAGTGATGGAGATGAAGAAGACTCAGACAGCAGTAGTTTAGATAGCGAATAAGATACCCCTCCTGTCATGGTACGCATGATGACGGGAAACTCTATCTAAAGTCCATAAAATGCCTAGTTTGCATGGGTGAATTGGAAGTACATTTTGCTCAATGCTCCTGCAAGATTCTCTGATGCTACAATGTCCAACGTTCGTTCTCATGGCATGTAGTCGAGCACATCAATAGAATATGGCAAGTCACTCTAGCGGCCGAAACCTAGTGTCTAACTGGTGACACTATAGTCGCAAGCTGAGTAAAGGCATTAAAAATGAGCCAAGTTTTCCTAGGCTATTGTGAACTCAGAAACCATATTAGTCCATGCCACTTAAACAAAAAACTTCACCAAGGGAAGCACGATTATTCTTCATAATATAAAATTGTTGGTGTCCTATTAGATATGGTATGTCCAATGCTATATAACCGACCAAAATTTCCCCATGGTCAAATCATTCCTCTCATTGGCATACACAATCCTATATCTCAATTTGACATGTCTCCCTTCTATCAGCATTTAACTGCCCTCGCCCTCACTTAAGAAGACCCACGGCAGAAAAACTTCCTATCGAGGAGCTCGCGTAAGCAAACTTATTCATCTGCAGGGCCACACACTCGAGAGTGCTGGCAACACACCACTGTTAGCGTTCGAGATGGGTGTCGTGGCCTAAAAGCATAAGTCAGCAATTGTTTCCCTCAATTGAGGTACAACGACCATTGGCTACCCATATTGTGCCTGATAGTGAGAGGAGGGGTGGGGGTTGAAGAGCTGTAGGTACTTACTGGCCCTGGTACTTTTTGATGAAGAAGAAAAGTTGAGGTCTCATAGCGAAAATTAATTTATGGCCGAGATTCGCTAGCGTCTGGCACTAGCTAGGTAGCTTTAGCGACAATCACGTGAAAATATCGTGTCTTGGCAGATTTGGTGACAGCTATTATTACCCACGTCTGGTCTGATAGACTGTAGACAAGGCACGATAATGCTTGAGAAGCTTTTGTGCTCAATCGGGAGAGCAACTGAAGGCGACTATCCATCTCTACCGTTTCTATACCCATTAATTACGAAGTAAAGAAGAACCAGTGGCTTCGAGACCAATAGCTGTATTTGGGTTGTCTTATTGTCCCAGATGCTTTGCTCTTTATGACAAAGACGTTATGGAACTGTAGGCTAATAGCTCAAATCGAGGTATTCCATTGTTTCATTTATTATGGTTGCATTGAAACTTGGCTAAAAAATTAGGCTTAGATTTGCGTGTACGAATCCCACCAACACCGACGAGGTAACTTTGTAGCAAAAACACCAACTAAAACCGAGGTAATCTGTTTTCCCCTTTGAGATATGGTATCCCAGCAGCCTCTCTTGCTAAATCATTTACCTGGACAACGATTGACGTTAGCAAAACCTACACGCGGGGTTATAATGATCTAAAACACATACCCATTTCCCATTTGGTATCACGCCATCACCATTTGCCCATTTGTCCGCCAAGTAGAACCAGCTCAAAGCATTCCCAACCGTGCCGACCTCATCACTGACACTACGCTTCGCATATTTACTCATCTTCTCATAGAGCTTATCGTCTGTCCACAGATCCAACAAATGTCCCGCAACTGCATGCCAATCTCCCGCATCTACTAAGAACCCATTCTTGCCGTCTTGGATCTGGAGTGGAATCCCACCACAATTGGTGGCAATCACAGGCTTGCCTTTATGCAAGGCCTCAGAGACCTTGACCTCAAATCCTTCGCGAGTCGAGAGCTGAAGGACAATGTGTGCGGCTGATATGAGAGTATTCAGAAGTTGGTCATTTGGGGTAAGACGCATCACAGAAACAGCTAGCAGCAGGTCCGGAAAGCGCGTCTCAAGAGTCGCCATTGTCTCATCGTAGATTAAAGTTCCATCCGGATCATCTACGGACCCGTTACCACATATTACTAGTTGTGGTGTTTCCACATCCGGATGTTGCTTTGCTAACTGGCGGCGGAACTCGGCATAGGATTCGATGACATCCGGTATACCCTTGGCTGGGTCGAAACGAGCAACTTGAATGATATATTTCTTTGCAGGCCAGTGCAATTCAGTCATTCTTTGAGCGTGACACTGCTGATTGTACAGATTCCCATAATATCCCTGATCCCAATCGTTGATGTTCTTGTTGAGACCATCCAGCCAGTCAGTGGTCGCTGGCAGATAGGCAACCTTTGGTTTGGGCACATTACTTGGCACGAAGCTAGGAATGGGATGACTGACAAACATATCTGCTTGTTGGACATTGTTCCAAAGAAATTGCCACACATCAAATTGCGGCGTTCCCTCCTTCATGGCCAAATCGCTACGTATTTGGATGTGGCTTCGGTAAAGAACAGGTCTATGTGGCGTAATGCTTTTGATCAATGGAATTAGTCCAGGCATCTGCGGGTCGTCAATTACTATAACATCTGCCCCTCCTTCGGATGGAGGTCGAAGTGGTCCCCCTTGAGACAGCCAGTAGCGCCCAGCGTTGTCCTCTATCCAGTTCTTGATGGCGCTCTTCTCATCGGTGCTAACTTTTTCACCAGGCTTGCTGACGCCCTGAAGGATGTTGTGTATAGTTTTTGTGATCCGGAAAATACCTGGCTTGGGCTTAGGGACATACCACGTTAGATCCACGCCAAGCAACTTCGCAAAGCGAACAAGAGCATGCCTCATGAGCGCTACACCACCACCTTGAGGTGTGCTACTGAAGAACGCTATTTTTGTTCTTTTAGCTTTCAAAGAGTTGCTAAACGTCATCATGGAGTTCCATGTCTCTGAATCACAAGTAGTTTCGAAATCCTCCAAAGTAAGAATTCGTGCCTGGAAATCGGAATCGATGTCTACGATTCCTCGGTAGCCTACCTGAAGTAGAGGGGATAAGCAGGGACCAAAATGCATGATACATTTTCTCGCCATCGAGTCGGCTTGCTCATCAACAGATTTGACATTCCATGATCCGTTCCCCTTATCTCTCATACGATCTACATCCTGCGCGATTGTGATGGGAACCACGTCTAAATCCAACCATAATCTTGAGCATAGTTTTGGACTCTTTTTCATCAAGTTATAAGGGACTCCGGCTCCAATAAACTTGCTGAGGTTAAGGTGCTCATATATCTCTAGCTCTTTCAAGACATGGTCGGCAATCAAATCCTGATCATGAGGGGTGTTGCTGAGTTCAAGTGTCTTGACACTGAAATCCAGAAGGTAGGTAGAGTCATGGATCGCAATAGCAACGACGGCTGTAGCCGGAGAGTCATTGAAGACCGCCGATACGCCGACGAAGAGCGGCTAGTAATGTCAGATCGTTCATATGTGGAAAATATGTGTTTTTGCTTACTGTAAGAGCGGCGTTAAATATGCCTTCCTTATCCACAACACTGCTTAGCCGACGCGTATGGTGAGCGGAAGGCTTGGTGTGGAACTGGCGGCCCTGAGGAAAGGCCATTAGAGCTAAGACATAAGGCCGAAGGCTCTTGGGTGTATTCCTTATGGGACTGGGGGCTTGCTGGGGAGGAGTACTAGTCCTTAAGGGAAGGGTTGTCTGAGAGCTATCGCTCATGTCTGTACTGCCTCTCTGGTGGCCAAAAGTTATGGATGGATGTTTTGTGCTTGAGAGTAATCGCTGCGGAGGATAGATGGATGGAAAAAGAAATGGTTTGGCTGTAAATATTGTCAGTTTTATAAGTGTTGTTGAGCCGTGCAGCTATATAGTGTGATCTGGAATGCTGTGATCTACGCCTTTGATGTCATGAAGCTTGTTCGGAGGCCCAAGGAATTGTTTATAATCTATGACACAATCGGGAATCTTTGAAGAATAAACGAGTTATACAGTAGATTCTGAACTTAAACTCTGCGAAATGTAGGCTTTAAAACATAAGTATGGCATTACAAAGCTAGAGTGGAAGCAGATTAAACGTCTGCTCTGCAAGCTACTGATGTTAAGGTCTCCTGATCTCATGACATCTCGCTCTCACCAAGACTTGGTGGTTCTTTGTCTGGCACAAATCATACCATATTATTCGATCATAACCTTGGCGATAAAAAGAGCCTACACAGCCTCAAATGGTTAGAGAGTTGCAGAATTGAATAGAAACGATTGAGAATTCATGGATTTTTGATTGCTCCTCGACATGTTTTGAGTGGAACTTGAAAGTCTGGGGCGCTTGACCCAATCACATGACCAACGGATGACGGCACCATTCAGCTACATCATAACTTTTTGCCAGATATATCATCTCATCACGTTTCATATCAGCCGTATGGGGATGGCAGGCGTGCGTGATATATGGCTCGTGTTTGTTGTATCGACGTGGTATGTCCTGTAACGAGGAAGTGAATCCGGACATGCAGATTGGACCTTCAATGGGTCCCACTTTTTCAGCCTTGCCTAAATTTGGGAAAACACCTTTTCGCGACACGCTCATGTAGAAAAAAAGTCGCATTTCAGTCTGCACAATAGCGCCGAATTCAAATCCTGCACAATCCTCACAATGGGCAAGAGGCAAGCTGAAGAGGCTCTGGAGGATATTTCAGGGATAGATTCTCCCTTCTCAAAGAAGTCGCGCACCGACAACTTCCATGAGCTTCATAATGGATCTGAGCTGCCTGCACGAATGGCTAAGGCCAAAATAGATGAGCCTCCTCCACCACCAACAGTCGAAGACGAAGTAGAGAATGGAGAGACGGGTATCGAAGAGGATGATGAGGTATTTGAAGCTCCAGTAGCACGGCAAACTGCTCCTGCAGAAGGTTACGATGATCTTTACCTCGACACGATAAATCGCAACATCCTTGATTTCGACTTCGAAAAGCTATGCTCGATATCGCTGTCAAACATAAACGTCTACGCCTGTCTAGTATGTGGGAAGTACTTTCAGGGACGAGGATCAAAATCGCATGCTTACTTCCATGCGTTGGAAGTTAATCACCATGTGTACATCAATATGCAAACCCATAAGGTCTACGTCTTGCCAGAAGGATATGAGGTTAAGAACAAGAGCTTAGACGACATTAAGTTTGTCTCAGATCCCACATATACAAAGGAGCAAGTGATAGCGATGGACCGAGACGCAAAAACAGCATGGGCGCTTGGTGGAAAGGAATATACACCTGGGTTCGTTGGCATGAACAACATTAAGGAGAACGACTACTTTAATGTCGTCATCCAAGCTCTCTCGCATATTCCGCCTCTGCGGAACTTTCTCATGCTGGAGGACTTCTCTCAGAAACCGGAGCTAGTTAAAAGATTATCCATCCTCGTTCGCAAGATCTGGAACCCACGGGCATTTAAGTCTCATGTCTCGCCACATGAGCTTCTGCAAGAGATCTCCCTAAAATCGAATAAAAGGTTTACCTTGACACAACAATCCGATCCCGTTGACTTTCTGTCATGGTTCTTGAATAATTTGCATTTAGCGTTGGGAGGCAGCAAGACGAAGCCTGGGAGCAGTATAATACAGCAAGTTTTCCAAGGCAAGCTGAAAGTAGAGTCTCAGGAGATCACGGCAAAGGCCGACGCAGGAGATCGTCTTCGATTTGAAGAAGCGGCTGAGGTGAAAGTAGACATCAACCGCTTTCTAATGCTTACTCTTGACCTACCGTCAGCACCACTATTCCAGGACGAATTAGAAAAGAACATTATTCCTCAGGTTCCCCTTACCAGCATATTATCAAAATACAATGGATTGAGCCCACAAGAACATCTTAATACGAGAAAACGCTACCGACTATTACATCCTCTACCACCATATCTTCTTTTCCATATCAAGCGATTCTCGAAGAACAAATTTGTGTCAGAATGCAATCCCACAATTGTCACTTTTGATGCCCGGAACCTGGATATGGCGCCATATGTCGAGCCTAACCCGAATTATCATTCAGGCGGTGGCCCGATTTGGTATGATTTGGTGGCCAATATCGTTCACGAGGCTGTTAGAGGCAAAGATGACAGCGTGGAGGCTGAGGCAGGGAAGGAGTGGAAAGTACAGATCAGAGATCGCGCAAGGGAGGATTGGTGGCAGATACAAGATCTTTTCGTGGAAAAGTCACCAAAGGAGAAGCCGCTGTATCTCGGGGAGACTTATGTGCAGGTTTGGGAACGGCGTAGAGAACCTAAGAAGAAGAATGTACGATAAAAAGAAGCTGCCACGATGTAGCATAATACATACCCTGGAGAAGACGAACAAAATGGTACAGCGCTCATAGACTTGCCAAAATGTAAAAATTACTTACGCATCTGTATTTAACCGTTAGAGAGGCTGCTCTATGGCTCGTGGTTGTGTGCACGGTTCCTACGTTCGAATCATATTCCACGGTCTATGCTGTACATTTTCGTGATGGTTTATTCTGCTAACGGATGGGTACTAGAAAACACACGGAAGAGCATATAATGTATATTATACTCGCCTTCGAAGGTTATCAAAGTGATAGTTATACGAGAGGTGTAATTGTGCTCAACATTGCTGAGTGGAATGCTGCTATGCAGCACATAATCCTAACTCCCCAAAATGCATCCCTGCAACTCCGAGCAATGCCTTTTTTACATCTCATGATTCATCATCTGCACCTGCATCTTCAGACACACCATTCGACGTCGACTTTTCTATCCTGGGCACCTCAAATACCATGGCTCCATTCCTCCCTTGCTGTATCTTCTTCCACCTGCCAAATCGATGCTCTTTGCCTACGGCCGCAACGATGCAGACCCCGTCTTTTCCTCTGTCTCCTCGCTCGAATACTGATATATCGTTGATCACGCCTTTTATTATTGGCAATGGTTCTGGCATGGATGAAGGATCACCATTGCTAAGCCCGTTCTGTGCTAAAGAAGGTGCTCCGACTGTTCCAAGAGGCTCGATTTTCTTCTTGTCGTCGCTTACTCTCCAAGCTCGAACATGCCCATCCCAACTACCGCTCAAGATAACATCCGAGAAAGGAATTGTCGCAAGCGCTGTAATCCATCTTGGCTGTGGCGTAGGAATGACCTTCGGATCTGGATGCGTTTCCGCAGACGCCTCGTCAGGTCTCATAGCCGGATCTGTGCCGTGTGTCAAATATAGCGTGTGGACAGGCTTCTTCTTATGTATCGTCCAAAGTGATAGTCCGCCATTATCTCCGCCGGTGACGAACATTTCTTCATCGACCATGGCCACACGGTCAATGCTGCCTTCTAGCACTCTCGGCGTAGTGCCGCTTTTCTTCTTGTCTCCTCCTCCACCTCGAAATACTAATTGCGTTTCCTCGACGACTTTCCAGTATCTGGCCGTTCGGTCCCGTGCTCCTACGCTTATGCAATTCTCCTTTGCTAATGTAGCAACATCTACCGCCTCATCCTGATGTCCAAACAGCGTCTCCACATATGCCATTGTGTCTAAACTCCATATTTTTATCGTCCGATCCTTGGAGCTCGAGTATAGCTGATTCGAACCCCGCCGGAAGGCCAGACCAGTTACTGAATCTCGATGCTGCTGGAACACCCGTATAACAGTCAGATTGTTTGCGTCCCACACCACTATTCTCCGATCTCGTCCTCCAGTGACAACATATTTCCCATCTGGGGAGGCAGCCACTGTCAGGATGTTGTCTACATGTCCTTGATATGTTGTCTTATCTTTCGCCTTTTCTCGGTTCCCCTTTGCGAATGCCACTTGTACAGGCTTCCTTCGAGGCGGTGCTTGTCTTGACTTTGTCTTTTTCCCGGGGTATTGATCCTTGGGCAGACTAAATCCCAGTTAATAGTGTAAAATGCACGCCCACGTAGTAGTTACATACTCTTGTATCCTCCATTTTATCAAACATAAGTCCTTGGTCGCCGTATACGCATACGGCGGACAAGTTGCGACACTGGTAAAGCTCTGGGTGTTGCATTTAAAGATGCTATGCGAAGCACTCTTAAACGTCAATTCTTCCGCCAGCTTCCTGTACATTCGACCTTTCGACTCTGCGACATCTTCTTGTAACCGCTCGGCAATCAGGTCCCGGTCAATCTCCTCTGCATCAAACCCTACTGCGTCAACTTCCTGCCGAACATTCTCCAAATACTGCTCCGCAAGCCGTCTCCTTTTGTCTGCCGCAGTTTCCTCTTCACCTTCCCCATCTGAACTGGAAACCTCATCCCCTAGGTCCTCAGATCTAGCTCTTCCCCCATCTTCACTCTCATCATCGCTCCCGCTTATAGATTCGTCTCTCTGAGGTTTTCGCGGGGCAGGTTTCGATTGTCGAGACGGCTTGGACGCCGCAAAACGCTTCTTGGGAGCTTCATTTGTATCGGGCCGTTTGCGCTTATTGTCTGATCTCGGCTTCGCGAAGAAAGAAGACATGGTTGTTGTCAGGGCAGCCCTCTTTCTGGCTGCGAAACTTGGAGGCTCTCTTCAAAAAATAAAAAAATTCTGGGCCAAGACTATTCTGGAGCAGGGGCTAGGAGGCTAGCGGCCGCACAGCATTAGGCAAGAATTGCCTTGGCAGATAGCGGGGATGGAAATAAGCATATGTACTCAACCTGCAAACAACCTCCTATGTTGCGTTTGGACGTTCTGAAGGTGCTTTGAAATCTGTGGAAATAGATACTACGTCTCATTAAGCACAAGAAAGGAACTTGAAGAAGCCGTGACCTGCACTGGAACGGGCTGTACAGACTCTCCTCTCGCTTAATTCAGGGGTAGCAACGCCTCTTCTTCCTGGCTAGAATAGAAAAGCGTCCTGTGTTTAAATACCTTAGCGTACAATATTTTAGTCTAGTATACGAAAGGATGCGAATAGTTATTAAGGTGCATCCTCCGTTCAGTGCCTCATACTATACCTCACGTAAAGGAAATCTGTCAGATTCTCAAATAGGAAAGTGCTACCAATTTCCCTGACATCCATTACGACAAATGATCAAGTCCACACAAGTCTGCTGCTACCCACCAAACTATACCAGATCAAAAAGATGTCTTCATCCGCTGCGGGAGTAAATATGCTCCCAGCCCCGACCTCGAATACATATCCCGCACCAAGACTTCTCCCCATTCTCCCCTCAGATATCCCGACCATGGCACGCGTCCACGTCGAAGCGTGCAGCCCGGATCTCTTCTTCCAGCTCCTCTACCCCAACCCGACCGCCTTCCAAAAAGCAGTCGAGGATATCCTCCGCGACCAGATGCGCTCCCCGAAAATCAAGTTCATAGGCAGGAAAGCCGTCAACGACCAAGGTGAGGTCATGGGGTGGGTCTCTTGGCTGGTCATTCCCCGGGAGTTCAAATATGATTCCGAGGAATCCCTAAACCTGTACGCAACTCCATCTTCTTCTGCCAAGAATGACGAAGGACAAAACTTTCCCGTCAGGATGGTCTTGCAAGATCCTTTTACGGGAAACAATGGAAGGTGTGGCGGGAGTGGGCGGAAGGCAAGCGCCATATCTTGGTCAATGGCTTGTTCACGTTGCCGAAGTTTCAGAGGAGAGGCGTTGCGACTGCTTTGATGAAGTGGGGGGAGGAGATGGCGGATCGAGAGGGCATAGTAAGTTTCCTGTTGGCAACGCCGTGGGCTCATGGATTGTATAAGCATATTGGTTTTAAGGATTTTGATCATGCTGATCTCAAACTTGGGGAGTGGGCGTTGGGCCCGGAGGGTGAGAGCTATGGATGGGGCTTGTACAGGCTGTGGTTTATGATCAGGTTATCCCAAAATGATTAGAGTATTTTGGTTGATTACTGAGGCGGTGATACAAACAGCAAGTAGAAGATTGCTATAATTCAAGTTCTATGTAAGTAGATTCAATTTGTACGTAGTATTCAATTTATCCTCCTGCATTTCAAGTAGATATCAAGGGGCTACTTTCCGCTAACGTGTTTATCCAGGCAACCTTCATGCACCGATTAACCTGGATCATATCCTTGTTCTGTACTCAGGGTATTGTGTATCTCAAGTCGTATATGAAGATCCTCTAGTATCTGTAAATAAAGCTCAATAAATTATCCGGCTACATCATGGACGCGGGTCTTTCGAAGTGCAATCGAGCATGTTGAAACTGGCTACCCAATAGTATACATCCGGCTATCGTACTTCTCGCTGATCGGACCCAAAAGCATCTTCCAGATGTTCCCGTGGCTCGGCTCTGTGTCTACAATATCCCTACCCTAATAGTTAGCTAAGTCCCCGCATGTGATCGAGGGGATCCCACTTTGGCACATCGAGTCTGTCGTCAAGGTGCTCTAATTTCTCTATCCCTTCCAAATCATTTCCAAACCTGATGAACTGGATTCCAATTTGTCGTTTGTCTTTCCGCAGATCCTCAAGTTTCGCAACGGCACTCTTAATCGGCTCCGAAGCCGTGACTTGTTCCTCCCAGATACCATCTGTAAGAATAAAGAGACTTAGAGGTTTAGGTTTCCTTCTCCACCAGCTTCTGCTGTCAAGCTTGTCTTTGTAGTCCTCCATTATTTGTGATAGACGTACATTAATATCTGTCGTCGAATCCTTTGAACTTACCTCATCTTGCATCGCTTCGATGATTGCAAGCAAGTCTTTCGAGCTCTTCGTATCCTTCACGAATTTTTTGGAAATAGTGAAGTATAAGGAAAGTCTAGCATCGCCTATGTGTCCTACCATGAAGGACAGGGCCTCGAAGACTCTGCAGACGTTAGGCCAATGCTCAATCATAGTGAAAGAGTCATCAATGAGAAATATCTATTATATCATGTTAGCTTGAGCCATCAACTTCTATTAATTTCACCTACAAATTGTCTATCGTTGAGCCGGTTAAGGAGGTCTTGATTCAGCCAAGAACGCGATGTCTTTTTATTGTTCCATTTTTGTTTTTGATCCAGTGCTTCGTCCAAGGTCAAGTAGTCCGGGGTCGTATTCCGTCGAATTGAAGGTCGTTTTGGCGGATGATCCTCAGATATTGAATTGCTTGACGGTTCAATGATATTCATCGAGTGAGGAGTTACCCGCACGTTTGGTGCCGGAACAACTGGTTGTTGGTAGATCAACCCTAGCGCAGATATGCTTGAGCTGTTGAAGGTTGGTTGTGCTGAAGGACAAGTTTGTATTTCTGAACCTTTGGCCTCCTGACCACCGCCGTATGGCACTGCAGATGTCGTGGTTGTGGTTGCTGAATCGCTATCCTCATGGAACAATTCATCGGCAATGAAGTCGTCTTGATTGTGCTCTTCTTGTACCAAACATTTTGGGGTAGATTGATTGCGAAATTGGCCGAATGCGCTGGTCTTTGGTGTATAAGGTGTATATGGGGAAGGAGTGCTGAAGGGAGAATTATGCCGAGAAAGATCTGGGGCGGGATCTGGCCGCGCCTGCAATAATGAGTTCTCGACCGCATACATCTCTGGACTTTGGCAGAAAGTATCATTCTGCTCTCCTTGTGATATGTCAGAATAATTTCTTTTGTGGTTTTGTGTCAAATCATTATTAGGCGTGATCACTTGAGGTCCGTACAGAGTAGCGTATTCTGGAGGCAAAACTGGAGGTAATATTGGTGGGCCGTCTATTGGAGGACGTTGGCAATTTGTCAGAGTCATATTGTTTGCAGAATGAGGGGTTGGGGGCACTGGAGAATTGCAAGCCACCTGATTTTGCCGTGCCCTCTCGATTATTGTCAGTTGCTTATTCCATAGTTGATGAGCGGTTGGCCTTGCAGTGGTATCAACCAGCATGCTCTCCACCATATCAATGATTGAAATAACCATCTGAATGACTGCGTCATTGTATGGAAACTTTCTCCGAAGCTCTTCTAGAGATTTTTTGTGGGACTTGTGCACAGCATCAAGAGCTTTCTCTTGGTCGTGGAAGCAATCAAGGCCACCAATCTCGCCCATGGCAGAAATTGTGCTTGTTTCCAATTTTCGTTCTTCACGGTACTCTAGTACGCCATAATTACCATGTGCCATCCAACAAATTGCCTCGCTGTAGATACAGCCCAAAGACCAGATATCGATGTTCTGATTGATTCTGAGCTTTGTCTTCGCGCTCGCCTGATCAGGCCGAAAGCACTCGGGTGCACCTAGAATTAATCAATAAATGCAACATAAAACCAGTGACAGATATTCTTTTACCGTAAGTTCTTGTTCCATAAGTATCGCTAGCCAAAGAAGCCCGCGATGGGCAGTTGATATTGAAGTGACTTATACCTAGATCTGCAAGCTTAAATTGCAAACCGGAATTGTATCTGTCACCATTGCTCACAACAAGAATATTGCCGGGTTTGACATCTTGGTGCCATCTAGAGGAAGCTTAGTACAGTCTAAAGACAAAGAAGATCGATTAGACAGGTGCTTACCCTTGGAATATGCTAGGCCCATCTGAGAGGAAAGGCTTAATTGTATGAATAGCACGCAGACCATCTATAAGTCGGAAAAGCTTCTCCCATAGTTTGATGATTTGCTCTGATTGAGCTGGGGGTGCTTGGATTTCGAAAAAGTCACTCAAGTTTCCCATATCTGCATGTTCTAAGACCACATTGAACGTGTCTCCACGCACGAAGCTGGCATAATAGCCAATAACATTTGGGCTATCACCCACTTTTCTGAAGGCAGCGACTTCATTGTCATAATATGATCGTGCATCTAGCGTAGAATACTCTTTTAGGACAAATGTACTCGTGCCGTTACCATCAGACTACTTAGAATTTTAGAAACAATGTTCTTAGTTTAAGCATGCCACTTACTGTTTTGCAATCCCCTGTGACTAATCTGTTATATGATGGATGTACTGTAATGAGCCATAAGTTCGCCGTCGCTCCGCCAGCAAGCCGCTTCCTAGTTGTTATTGGTAAGATACGTTCCTCTTCATAATGCTTATCAGATACGGAGTCGTCTAACACGGCCGGACAAAACTTCCATTGAGTCTCGCAGAAGTCTGCGAGCAAATTGTCATCTCCAGTAGCGGTAGGAAAATGGGGTGGAGGATTGTTAATATCAAATGGCATAGCCGCATCACTCAGGCTGTCATTGTGCCGAAAATGTTCGATGTAACAACCCCGGCCACAAAGCAACAGAGTACAGAAAACCGCAGTGTACTTCGGCAGAATATCTTTGGGATAGATCGGATAGCAAGGATCAGTTGGCGGAAATAAACTTGAAATAATATTCTTCAACTCAGCAGACTTATTTCTTGTAAAGTAAGCCTGAACTTGATCTATTGGAACAAAGGGGCGTGTATTTGCTGGTATGACGGAATCACCTGGACTAAGTACTTCGAAAAGCGTACTGTTATGGACGAACTCAAAGAATCTCGAAAGAGCTGGCTCCCAGCTTGGCTGCCTCTTTTGATTCATGTCTGATCATTGCTACCTGTTCTAATACTAGAATATGTGCTCATGAATCGGTTCGACATTACAATGAGCGTTTTGTAGCTTTGGGATCCAGGTTTGACGGGTTGACCAAACTGCTACGAGGATGGGGATTGAGCAATCCATGCGAAGTTACGATTGTTGGTAGCGTTGTTGGATATGATGGCCGAATGATTGGCCCACAGCGGCAATATGAGGCAGCACACTGGTGATGGCGCAGGGGGGACAGGGATCTCCGGGCCACTGGCCAGTCCCTCCTTAGCCCCCAAAGCCAACACCACGACCCTGCAGTTGGCGTTTTAAGAGGGCTGTATGGCTCCAAGGACATGACCGGAAAGGATGAGTTGTCAAGAATTCCTAGTGTGGGCCTGGAACTTTTGTCATGTAATCACAACACATCTTGTGTGTATTGTGCCTAATAATTTGCAATAATAGTCGCTCGCTGGAACTGTGACTTAAGTACAGGATGGGAGGATCTATCTGTCTCTCGATTGAAAGCGATGCTCAGATATAGAGAATTAGTGATTACTGTTTGATCTAACTGGTATATTGAGCTTTGGTAGTGCCTTATGCTCCTACAGCAGAGGAGTTACTCCGGCTCGATTCAGACTCCCTACGGTTGATGCATCTATACACAACGCCCCAGGCAGCAAAGGTGATTGCCATCATTGGAATGGTGATGGCAAGATATAGCTGAAGAGCACCAAGCTGGAAGACTTTACCAGATTCCTGCGTTGTCTGAAACGAGATGATATCGGTGCTCATAATTGTCTATGAAAGATTAGTAGAATGATCTATCTGTGGAGGACCAAATATAATAGGAAAGACTGGTTCTTACAGAAATAAAAGTGCCAGGCAAAAAGAATAAAGTGACCAGGGTGATGATTCTCATGGAGACAGTCTCTTGCTTAGTCTTGATAGCGATTTGGTGCATTGACTCCGTCATTGCCTCCATCTTTTTGGCAGAATATTGCGCCTCTCTGGCAACGCGCTGGCTAGCCTCGATATTCCGAATATCCAAGAGTCCAGAAAGCTAGATTCTCCGTCAATTTTTGAGAGGCAAACAATTTGAAGTTGGCTCACCAGTTCTCTACGCCTGTTAATCAAACTCAATAGAATTTCTGCACTATCTCGACCCATATTTAGATCACCAAGTACATTGAATATACGTTTTATGAAGCGTTTCATTCGTGCATTACACTGTTCTTGGAAATCAAGAGGACAATCCTCTAAAATGGCTGAGAACGCCTTCTGATAGTGATCTCTAATATTCTCAACAACCTTAATATTAGATGTGATTGCTAGAAGAACTTCCGTAGCTTTGTCTTCAATGTGCTGCACCTTTTGTAGTGCACCTACTGACACAACATCATCAAGATCTTCAAAGTCTCGCTGCATCGGCCCACCCATTCCCGGTGGAAGGACGGGTGGCAGTTGTGGGGGAATATTCGAAACTGGGTTTTCAAGCCTCTCTGGTAGTGCTTGCAACGGAAACTTAGGCTCTTGCTGGATTTGTGGCGAAATTCCACTCTGCCGTCGAGAAAAGGTGAAATGGCGTTTCGATATATCCGAGAAACCCCTCGTGATCGAAGTCGTTGGAAGCTTTTCCTGATTTTGGAAAGAAGATTCAACGAAAGTGGAGATTCCAGACATGTCAACAGCAAGAGCTCGGCGGGTAAGCTGTTGAAGCTTCTTTTCTAAGAAGCTAAGATACCACCTCCAGTCCTCAACACACCATTCGCAAAGCACGAGATGGGTATCTAGCACCGAGATGAATGCACTCGCTGTTGTTTCGATAGAGTTTGCATCGGAGGCTGACTGTATCCGGTCTCTGATTAAATGATTGCCCTTGATGATGGTCCAAAACGACTTTCCAGTAACTATATCAAACGAAGTATAAAGGGCCGTTTGGCGAACGGACCATGGCCAGTGAAACGCATTATCGTCTGCGTTAGGTATAGGCTCTACAGACTTCAGGCTATAGCAAACTCGGAGCTCTCGGCCAGACCGACCAAGTTCCAGGATCTGCAGACCACCATCTAGAACAGATAATCTGGTATCTTCGCGGAAGCCGCTGAAGTAGAAATCCTCAGCATATTGCTGATGGCCGAAGGGGAATATGAAGTCTAGAAAGCTGGGCATAACTTGATGATATGTGAAGACGAAAGCAAGCATTTCACGGCTTATTCTTAGTCTATCTCGCGAGTGCCTCGCATGTATGAAGCTGGAGAAAGAGAATTTCATAAGCTTGCGTCTAAATCTGGAGGGAAGAACAATCTCACAAGAACCGACTGCGTGGGTCTTTGGCTATACTCCCTCCTCCACTGATTTGCTCTTCCAGGTCAATCTCTGTAGAGATTAAGGCATTACGGAATGCTACTAGCTGTTAGCTATGTCTCCTATTGATGTTGAAGCCAAGATTGCGCACCCTGCTGCTCATCATGGAAGTCCCACAAATCGACACTAGCCTGACCATCTCGACAAAACAACCGCTTCTCATGTTCATTTAGCCTTCGGTAGAAAGCTTCCAAGTGATGTTTGGATATCGCCGGTTTGACAATGTTTTGAGGAAAAGTTTCGAATGATTGGACAGATTTGCAAAATGACTGATAAGTAGACATGACCGCTGCTGGCCGACAGAGTAGCGCGAAAGATGGATAAAGATGTAGGGAAGTAGACTGTCACGCTTCATCAAACTCCTTATAAACTGATAATAGAGGAATGATATCACTCAAAGTTGGTCTTTATGCGGCCAGATTCTTTGGCCGCCCTGCGGTTCCCAAGCGAGACGCAGAGATGCAGTGGCTGTATGTTGCATCTTGCACAGTTTGTTGCGCCAAAATAAGATCCTATTGGACGAAATATTTGTGTCTTAGTTCTGCAAGGTATGTCGACCATTCTGTCGGGTCAACTAATTCCCTGTGGCTGTGCTTCCATCACTCGCCACTGACGCCTTTTTTGGCGAAGGCGAGGCAGAGTGTCAGGCGGTTACGGAAAATCTAACGGGCAAAGGGCATAGATTTTGTATGTGGCACTCAGAAGCTGGTCTTCTATTGTAATTGACGACAGATGTCTATCCCCGTATTCGGTCCAGTAGCATCCACGACACTGTCTTCCATTCCTAGCCCACATCCATCATTTGCCCCATTGTTGTCCCTCCTGACCAACATGCTTAAGGCATCGTCTTCTACCAACCACCGCCCCAATCAATCCTTGACTCGGTTACCTCGCAGTTTGAGCTGGTCTCTTTCATCCTGTCATGTATCAGCCTGGTTTTTGGATAAAACTGTATTGACCAAAACCATACCTCGGTCAACTTTCTCGGAATCCAGAATTTGAGGGTATCAGCGTTCACAGACTGAAGAAATCAGCGACGATAGGAGAGCCTCCAAGATGGCGTTACAGTGACAAAAAAATTATAGTTTCCGAACTTCTCCGCCAGAAATTTGTTTACAATCTCTTTCGTCAGGTCATAAACCGGGAGCTCATCCCAGACGGGATGGGACCAGTCATTATCCGCACTCGACATTTGGTTCCTCAACCTCCAGTGAGCAAGCTGAGTCGATTTGGGTCTTTAATTGAGGCTGGAATTCTTTTGAGAAAAGGGTTATGTCTTGCTTTTTGGTGCGATCTGAAGGTTGGGCAGTGAAACTTAAAGGTCGTATGCATGGAACGACAGGGGTGTGGTCAGGCGGTTAGAATTTGCAACAAACAACAATAAACAGCAACAGATGCTGCAACGATTGCCGTAAATGGCTAAGTAGCTGCTCCATGTCACGGAGCACATGATTCTCAAATTCCTTTCCTACCCGACGAATCTAAAGAAGGGACAAGGTCCATTTCTCTGATGTAGGGAGGATAAGTCCTTTCACGTATGTCAAAACTACTCAAATCAACGTGCTCAGGCGGCAAATAACATTGACTAAGAAAGGAGTGTCCTCTATATATGATCCTTAAGGGGAAGCATAAAAAGACTATTGTATGGTATTCTGAGGGTGCACACCATTCTGGACAAGTGTTTTAAGCATACCTCATGACTTCTAGCATATATCCCAGGCTTACTAATGCTAGATACAAGTATACCGCAAAGTGCTACACTTATACTACCTTCAGAAGAAGAATAAGCCATAGCCGATTGAGACCTGATAGCATTTGTTTCCGTAGCACAGTGGAACTGATATCATGGTGACGTGATGGGAACACATGCTTTCACCTGCTGCAGACCTTCCTCTATTCGACCCACGCAAGGACATATCGAACTAGTCATAGCAACGCAATCTAATTGAAAAGGGACACTAAATAAAATATGTCGCTGGAAAGGTAGGCGTTTTAGAGTGAATAGCAATCTGGTTAGTGGTACTAGATGGTAGATCAGGGTACCAATATGCCTCAGCCTACGCGGGGTTGCCAACCCGAGCGCTTTGCCATAGATAAATAACTGGAGAGTTCTATAGCACAAAGAAGCATACCGAAAGGCTGAAGTGAGATGAAGTTACATTAAGATGCTCTAAGGCGACAAGAAGCCAGTAATTGAGATCAGTCCAGTGCCAAGAGATGACCAGTCTAGGCCTAAATTAGTCTAGCTTAATTTACAAGGCAGAGCTCCAACGCGTACAGCTTCAACAGGACAGTTGAACTTTCTTCACAGCTCAATCTCTCCTCAATCAACGTCGCAAACATGCAAGTTGAGCTCTCTATTATGCCTTCCGATATTATTGCTAACATCCAATAGGGAAGTTTTACTTGGAATAACCGGAAAGGACTTCACTCTCATTGCCTCCTCCAAAGCAGCAATGAGAGGAGCAACAATCCTGAAAGCCTCTGACGACAAGACTCGATCTTTAAACAAGCACACCCTAATGGCATTTTCTGGAGAAGCTGGAGATACAAGTATAACCTTTTTCACGTTGAATGCAGCGAATGCTAAAACATCTGGTAGTCCAATTTGCAGAGTACATTCAAGCCAACGCCCAGCTATATTCTATGCGAAATAGCACCGATCTTTCCCCCTCAGCACTCGCGAACTTCGTCCGCGGCGAGCTTGCCTCCTCCCTTCGATCCCGCAAGCCCTATAACGTCAATCTCCTGCTCGGTGGCTTCGATCCCATTACCCAGAAGCCGTCCCTTTATTGGCTGGATTACTTGGCGGCACTCACCCCTTCTCCTTATGCTGCACACGGCTATGCCCAATACTATTGTTTATCAATCCTAGATAAGCATCACCATCCAGAAATCGACTTCGAACAGGGGGTCAAGGTTTTGAGGATGTGCACAGATGAGTTGAAGAGGAGATTGCCGATCGACTTCAAGGGCATGTTGGTAAAGGTTATAGACAAGGATGGCATTCGAGAAATTGATTTCGATGATGATGCAAGGGTTGCATGCCCTTAAGTAGGGAAGTAATGACATATCAGGACTACGAATCGAGGTGTATTATAGGCTTATAGCATGGCGTGCATGGCATCAATGACTCAAGCTGACGCTCTGTGTTTGTGAAATACGCCCGAAAGGTGATGTTCAAGATCTTGGGAGACAGTGACGAAATCAGTAGCAGTTTATCCTTTGATGATCTATATAGGCACCTGCAAGGACTCCCGAGTATTAAATTATCAGTGCAGCCGCGTCACAGACATTGGCACTACGAGATCTGATCGCTTTTTGGTAGATGGGACTTTAGTACTATACAAAGGATGCATGCGAGTAGAAATTTGAGCGCACATAGAAAATTCTTGCTACTCCTAACTCATTGAATTATTTCCGTGCGGGGAGCAGTGGCACACGGAATATCGTATATTATCCATGGTTAATCCTATAATCAAGCTCCTCCTTCCCCAAGTGTGAGACCGGCCATTCGTGCGTGAGTCTATCATATTTCAAGCATGAATCCCAATCCAAATGCAAGAAAAGATGGATAGGCCCTCAGGTAAAAGAGGAGCATCGACACGGCTCAGGAATTAAGAGGTGCAGAAATTAGGAGGCGGACAAAAAATGTAGTGAGAAACCATGATTCGAGATGGTTCGACTGACTCGCTCGCCGAATTTCCTCCATGACAGCTGCAAAAGGATTTTTGAGTTATCAAACTCTGTAATACACTGCTCATTACCACCGGTATATGGACATAATAGTATTTACTATGCCTACTCGAGCTTATGGCTCATGCGAAGTGTGTTGCCTGTGGCCAATTATCGCATCTGGACCTTTCCCAAATTGCAATATCCTCCATGGCCGTCTTAAACTAGGTACTCTCGTAGTAGAACCCAAATTTCAGGTTTATATTTTATACTTTGAAGTATTCGTCCTAAAAGCAGATAATAATGCTTGCTCTATTCCTAGGCTCGGGGGCGATATCCGAGTGCCGGCACTCGGCTTGAAATTTGTAGATTCTGATACGCTGGGAATCGAGATCAATTTGATCTTGTGTGGAATGTAATAATGTTTTGTGAGTGGAATAGTATAGAACAGAGTAGAATGGTGAGAGTCAGGAAATGTGATGGCGCGAACAGATATATATTTTGTGGTGAATTTTAGTTCTGCCTTGGATAGGCAATTTCTTCTACCTCACTCGTCATCGTAATTTTTGTCTTAGGTAAGCGGTGAACGGCTAGCTTGCCAAGGCGAAAAGTGGCGAACTTAAGCGCGTTTTTCCTTCTGAACCATTAAAATTCAAACACTCCTACCCTCAAACCTCCTTTCTCCCCAAACCAAACCTCAAATTCGCAAATTTCTTGGAGCGACATATATTTTTGAAATTATTCGAAGCAAGGCATAGAAACCTGTGCTCAAGTCGTTCTCTTTATCGTCTTTTCTGCTCGTCTTAATTTGTTCGGCCCGCCTCTTGCGGTTTTAGAGCACAGATACTCTCCTGAGAATACTATTTCAGTCTCTTGCACTCTCTTTGTAAGTTTAACAACCATTCAGACAATATCACATGCTTATCAGAATACTGCAGACGAAATTATATCTCGAAACCTGAAGTGCCAGAACCTATCTTCGACTATCGACTCTCATCCAACATGGCTGACCAGAACCCAAACAACTTGAACATTGGAGGCCTGAGCCTAAATGGCAACAGCAACGGAGCTGAAGGCATTACCAACAATAATCCACCAATGCGCTCTTCATATATCCCACCTCACATGCGAGGCCAGGCTCGTGCTGCTCATCCCCCAAACGGTGCTCCAAATGGTGGTAACCCAGGACTTGCTGGAAGTGCATGGGCTGGTCCTAACTCGTAAGTCTTCACCCCTCTTCCTCCTGGCAGGTCTTATGCCTTAAATATTTTTGTTGTTAATAACTACTGACCTAAACAGTGGCGCCAACGGCTTCGCCGGTGATGGTCCTCGACCTACAGGCAACTGGGCTAATGCTCCCGAATTCGCTCCTCGAGGCAACGGTCCTCCAGGAGGACGACCTTCATGGGATACTCATAACACACCATCCGCCTTCAATAAGAACGCTTATGGAAACCCATCTGCTGGTGGAGGAGCCCCTCGTGGCAGTGGCGATGGCTCGTGGGTAAACGGCAAGCATGTTGCAGGCCCTTCCAACCCACGTGTTGAGCGCGAACTATACGGTGTCGCAGATGACCCAACCAAACAACAGACTGGCATCAATTTCGAGAAGTATGACGACATTCCTGTCGAAGCTTCGGGTTCAAATGTCCCTGAGCCAGTTCTCACCTTCACCAACCCACCTCTAGATGACCACTTGCTCTCTAATATCAAACTGGCCCACTACACTGTTCCTACACCGGTCCAAAAGTACTCAATTCCAATCGTCATGGGCGGTCGTGATTTGATGGCTTGTGCTCAAACGGGTTCAGGAAAGACTGGTGGATTCTTGTTCCCTATTCTTTCTCAGGCATTCATCAATGGTCCAACCGCTGTACCCGGTCAGGCTGCTGGGGGCAACTTTGGTCGGCAACGCAAGGCATACCCTAATTCATTGATTCTTGCCCCTACTCGTGAGCTTGTCTCCCAAATTTATGATGAGGCTCGCAAGTTCGCATACCGATCTTGGGTTCGTCCATGTGTCGTTTATGGTGGTGCAGATATCGGATCCCAGCTTCGACAAATCGAGCGCGGTTGCGATCTCCTGGTTGCTACCCCCGGTCGCCTTGTTGATCTGATTGAGCGTGGCCGCATTTCCCTTGCCAACATCAAATACTTGGTTTTGGACGAGGCTGATCGCATGTTGGATATGGGTTTTGAGCCTCAGATTCGACGAATTGTTGAGGGAGAAGATATGCCCGGCGTTCAAAATCGTCAAACACTCATGTTTTCTGCCACCTTCCCCCGCGATATTCAGATGTTGGCTCGAGATTTCCTAAAGGACTATGTTTTCTTGTCTGTTGGACGTGTCGGTTCCACTTCGGAGAACATTACGCAAAAAGTCGAGTATGTTGAGGATATGGACAAGCGCTCCGTTCTTCTTGATATTCTTCACACCCATGGAGCCGGTCTTACACTTATCTTTGTTGAAACCAAGCGCATGGCTGATTCTCTCTCCGACTTCTTGATCAACCAAAACTTTCCGGCCACCTCTATCCACGGTGATCGTACTCAACGCGAACGTGAGCGCGCACTCGAGATGTTCCGAAATGGTCGCTGCCCAATCCTTGTAGCTACCGCCGTTGCCGCTCGTGGTCTTGATATTCCAAACGTCACCCACGTTGTCAACTATGATCTCCCAACCGATATTGACGATTATGTTCATCGTATTGGTCGTACAGGACGTGCTGGTAATACCGGTATCTCCACTGCTTTCTTCAATCGTGGCAACCGTGGCGTTGTCCGTGATCTAATTGAACTCTTAAAGGAGGCCAATCAAGAAGTCCCAGCATTCCTCGAGAACATTGCTCGTGAAGGCTCTGGATTCGGCGGTGGACGCGGTGGCGGGCGCTCAGGCGGTGGACGTGGTCGTGGCGGCGGTGGCGGTGGTAATCGTGATTTCCGTAAATTTGGCGGAGGTGGCGGACCAGGTTACAGTGGTGGTGGTTTTGGAGGACCACCAGCTTCCGCGTATGGAAGTGGATTTGGCGGTCCTCCACCAGCGGCAGCCTATGGCGGTGGCCCAGGGTACGGTGGTGGGTATGGTGGTGGTGGATCTTACGGCAACCCATCGGCTGGTGGTGGCGGCCAATCTTGGTGGTAAATATCCCACCTACGACGGTCTTTTCGTTGTCGCTTTTCGAATTCGATAGAGGGGACACGGGCGTCATACGGTTGCATCTTCCTTTCACGGATACGACTTTTTTCGACTTTGCTTTTATTGCATCATCATTTCTTACCTAACGATTCTAATGGCCTTCATGACTTGAACACGGACGCCTAGCCTCCTGCAAGGAGTCTTTTCACGTCATCATTTCAGCAGCACATCATGATAGAAAGCGTTGTTGTTCTATTTCTAGCAGTTCTTTCGCCTAAAGATACCCATTAGAGACATCACAGGCGATGAGGACACTGCTGCACTAGAGGCTATTGAGGCTATTAGATGACCATTTGCGTTGATTTTCTACGGTGCATAGACGAAAACTGGGGTTTGTTTTCTTAGGATCTACATAAAATGGATCTGGGAAAACATCGGGCTTGTTTTTTTCCATCATTTGGCGTTTCTGCGCGGGCATATTTGAAAGTGTTCGACCAGGCATCGGAAGTGCTCCCGCCTATAATCAGGGCGGAGGCATAACAGGGCAGAAAGCTGCGGATGTGCAGAAGTGATGGATCTGGGATAGTGCTAATATCCTAATCAATAAGTTCTCTCCATATTGGCTTCTCTTTATGCAAGTGATCTCGTAATGTCCTTACTCTGTACTTCTGTTGCATACCGCTGTTACTGCCCTTTATTGTGCCCTAATGTTTGCAAAGAGAGCGATTTCTTGGCTTTTGCCTAAGGTTTGTTGACGACTTCACCTGAAAATACACATATAGCTTAAGATATAATGGGATTTGGTACCACATCCGCCATTGTGAAGGCCGGCTTGAACTTATTTATCTCATTTGCATGTATAATCTCCATCTTGACCCAAGGGTATATAGGAAGGTCTCGCCCATGTGCCATTTAGAGATTTGCCTCGTCCACGTGAGTAGTACAAAGTTTGACCTGCATGCCTCATCTTCATGCTTTTAATGTCCATTGCTAGACGTAGCCATATATAGAGAGCCCGGCCGGGTATCATCTGCTGTTTAATACCGTTCGAAAAGAGCCATGGCTGCTTGCTGGAGATCTGCAGTTGCCTGTACCATGCCCGCCACCGCGGCACGAAGTTTCATTTGTGTGTCTCATGTTGGCATTTATGTTGTTCGTTCCAGGGGCTGATTTATATAAGGTTCTGTCGACCAGTGGTTTTTGCAGGTTACTTTTGAACAATGGCCAATCATGCTGGCTCGAGGCTCTTGTGTGCCCAAACCAGGTCGGCGGACTTGGGAACTTGTTTGCCTTGTATATTTTGTTTAAATTTCTAAGGACTATTATAGAGTGGCTGGACATGTAAGTGGTCATTTCCTGCAGACTGCTTTTTATTTTTCTCACGAAAGCGAGCCCTATACTTAAGAGGAGATTTGTGTGCATACACCAAGCCAGCGATAGCGGGTCAAGCTTAACAGTTGTTCCTTTATTTGAGGACACAAAGGCTCTCATTAGTGAGGAGAGGGATGTATGCACCCTTTTTTCAATCACAAAGTCAGGTACAATGGCTCAGGCGCATTAGAGACATTGGTCACTAATGAAGCGATAAGTATGTTTGCCGATGTTTGTACACCAAACATACACTTTTTCTACACTTGCAATCTTACATAAATATTCTAAATCATTGCTCCAAAGCAGGGCAAAGCTTGAAAGCTTTCTTGTACCACCACACCGCCTCGCTCTGGTTCCCAGCATCTTCAAGGCTAGCGGCAATATCAACTGCCTTCCGTCCTTTCTCTTTATCACTTAGGTCTCCATACAGTTTCTCGAAATCAAATGGCACTTCTCTTTCATACAATACATCTGTACGAAGCAGGTACTTGACACCTGACTTCAGCTCTTCGCCGTCGTGCCAGAGGGAATCACGAAATACGGCTGCGCTGCCGAGAGTGGGTCGGACCTGGGTTTGTTAGAGAGTGGACGATAGAGAAGGGGCATCGACATAGGAAGGGAGAAGGGGAGAAGGATGTTGTGTGCAAAGAGGTCCAAAAGTACCTTGGCGAGGACATCAAACGAGATTGGCTCCGACGGTTCGGAAAACGCGGTGGGAAGAAGGACTCGTGTGGTTCCTAGAGATGATGGGCTGAGGGTGTTCAGGTACATGTTAATCGTCATGAAGGATTGCGTGTTCAGATCTGCGAGGCGACGGCCATCCTGATGTGGTGCGAATTTACCTCCTAAATTGAGTCAGTCCTGCTATTCATATTTTAATAAGACTTGACCGGTCAAGCCGGGCATTGATTTCCTTTTGCTGCACGGCAAAAAGCCCTGCCATGTAAATTATAACAAAGAAAGAAATATTTGCCTGGTAGGTATTTACAGAATCTGAACTTATCATTCAGTCCAATAGCTTTCCATTTAGACCCTTCCTCGTCCACAATCGAGCTATCTCTATAAAACTTCTCGACCCGACTCCATAATCGTTCTGCCAAATCTTGATCAAAGAACATCTCCCGCTCGCGGATCGTTTGGCTCGTGACATTCGAAGGCACGAGATTTGTGTGTGACCTGATCAAATCCTCACATTCTTCTTGCCTCAGAAGATTCGAGATTATGTGGGCGAACTCTGAGGGGTCGTTTGAAGGAAATTCAAGCGGTTGGAGCGTTGGTGATGACATATTGGTCAGGAATAATAAGAATAAGGGAAATTTTCAGGTTGGATTGTCTACATTTTGGGGTGGGGAGCTTCAGATCAGGATGTTGGAATATACTTATGTTCTAAGGCTTAGCTTCAAGTTTTTGTGGCTGGCTTCGCCACTCAATATTTAGTAGATTCCGCATACGGCGTGACTCACGGCCGCAACACATCAGTGAGGCGGACTTACAACTTATTGCTAGCTAGAAAGCTATTGTCGCAGTGAATATGAAAAGTGTAAAGTACTAATGTTAGTACAAAACACTTATCAAGAAATCAAGTAGCAAGTAACCCTTAGCTAGGGTTCTGGCGCATCACGTAGAAGCACGCGGAAACCACATAACAACTGTTATTTAACTTACCTTAGCCATAATAAAACTATATCATCAGGGTCCTCCGTAGAAAGCAGTTCAATTTCTTTCTCTTCGGATCCACCGTTTCGGGTTTTTGAAGCCCGGCTTATACTTCAGCCGCCGAGTATCGGAGTAAGTGAAAAAAGCAAGAATATCTAGATTTCTTCGAACCGCGAAAAAACAGTTTATCCACGCAATGAAGCGCATCTAGGCCAGGGAATCGTAGAACAGCGAGCGTTTTTGGCTTAACTTTGCGTCGAGGAGCAGCTTTGACGTCGACCAAATCTACTGGGAGATTCTGTATAAAAGCGTAAGCGAGGCGATGTTAGACACGGCGGCACTTGCTAGGAAGGAGGAATTCCTGAAACGGAAGAAAGATCGGTTCGAGGCGTATTGGGCAGAGAAGCGGAATGACGCGCGCTTTGATAAGTAAAAGACGTCATGAAAATTTGAGAGTTGTGGTATAATTTAGTTCCTTATCCTTATAATTTTAAGTCAAGAAATCTAAAACCCTTCTCAGCACCTACTTCTGAAAATGTAATATGCTGCAATACCAATCAACGTGAAAAGGATGTGTTTGAGATATTTACCTGTTTGACAGAACTTATCTGAAGGTGTACACTTATAACAGATGCCTAAGAGTTTTCGCCCAACAAAATTTGCCATGTCCAAACCACTTCACCGTCTTCTCTTACCTAACACCTGTCAATTGTCATAAGCTTTATGAATTAAAGTTAAAACACCCCTTAGAATCTAATAAGCCAACAATCTCTGCCTTGAGACTAGCAGACAGAAGGATAAGGCTTCATCAGAGTTCAGCCCTAGTAGGCTGATCTCTTCCCAGTGTTGCCTCCTCCTTTAGTATATCTTTCTTCCCTTTGACGTAAACTAAGGAGAGTCGTACAACCGGTGTATCTTTGCACAATGGTACCATGCTCTGGGACTCTGGGAGCCACCGGACCCTGTAGCATTCTCTCCCTTTTGGTCCTTGGAAAAGCTGATCGAGGATTCAGGAATAGCAAGATTCATCTCGTATATATAGACATCGGCTAACTTGTCGCAGGGCTCGTAATTAAAAAGGAAATCTCTATAAGTTTGTCGTACATGGTTTAGGAATTCGATGTTTAATGCTGAATCGCGAAATTGAACGACCTTCAGCAAAGATTGAAGTAGTTCAAAGACTAAATATTTGGCAACTATGTATAAAGTTTGTAGAGAAGGTGGCTGTAAGAAGTCGAGCTTACCTGTCGCCCCGCCGCCCGTAACGCCAAGATTTTTGACTATGTTATGATTAAGAGGTATCGGAATATTCCCAGTCGATACTTTATCGGATTGCTCCTAGTCTTGACGAGTCTGGATGAAGTGCCCATTAAAAAGGTAATATAGAATAAATGGAATGAGAGAAGAATCGGGATCGCAGTACAAATAGTTATGATCTTTTTGCCCAAAGGTTCGTCTCGCTATTGTTACTACTAGGCGGGCATCAGATTTTGCAACTGATTCGGGAGGCAGAGTGCTAAGGCATATAGAGGAAGCTGACGAACGTGCAGAGTAGGAACGAAGATGGTCGATTCACTTTAAGGGCTTTGTCATGAAAGTCGTCAAAGATATTTTTAGAGAATGAACACCCCCCTGTTGGTTAAGTAGGAAGTTCCTTTATAAACCACCAATAACCCGGCCCTCTTTGGCTCAAGAGATACATACTCTAGACGCCAGGGGTACATAGAAAGATGAAAAACTTCGGCTACTATTCCGCCCCCAGACCCGCAATCCCTCAAGGCCTGAGATCCATTGGATTCCTCAAAGGGGTAACTAGCTTCGTGCAGGAAAAAGCTTCGTTCCAGCGTATGACGGCCAGTCGCCAAGTTCATCAGTTGCTACTGTCTTGGATTACGCACAATACTCCATCTAAGGGTTAGCGGATGTTTCGACCTCGATCAGGTTTACAACGTTCTTCTCCCCGCCTTTGTCAACGAGGTCTGGCTTCGTCAATACACTCAAAGTTCTCTGTCCGTCGGGACCCACCTCCTCTGCCATCTCTGGAATTTCTTGCGTCGCGATATCGACGTTAGCTGGCATGACTGCAAGCATGACAGATTTAGGGTTTTCTATATAGGCATACACTATCGACCTGACTATCTACATGTCATCCTTACCTGTAACACCTTCTGTCGTTTTCTTGAAGATTCCTGGGGCGTCAGTGATGCTCAGGTGCGGCCCACACACCTCCAGGACAACGCATCGTCGGAAAAGGTTGGTGGGTCGCGCCGTCGAGCTGCTAGAGACTCCTATGACTATGTGAACCTGCACACTTTAGAAAGAGCCGTAGCGACATTCTCTGAACGCTTACCTCTCCGAAAATGTTAGCGAATACGTTCTCATCGAGGTTGCGTAGATCCGTCTTAGCCCACCCGCGTATGTGCTCTGCGTGCTCTGGACTTGAGTGTTTGCCAGGCATAATAGTGATGGAGATTCGTTCCTCATCTGAGTGTCGAAACGTGATATGGGTAGCCAATATAGTGCAAGGGTCGTTATTTCGTGGGAGTGGCGAGTTGCTCAGCCTTGGAGTGCCAAGCTCTGATCATTGGAGCTCTGATTGAAGGTGGTTGGATTTGAGGTTTGTCAATCGAATTGGAGTGCCACTGCTTAATTTGAAACAGATGTTGTATGAAATACAACCCTTCCTGGTACGAAGTGTCCGGGCTTCTCTTTGCAGAGGATGTTAGGTATTTGCGGACGCAAGATTAAACCACCCGTCTGAAACCGAACTTTACAAAGGAGAGAAATAGGTAGATAACCATTATGTAATAGCTTCCTTTCGAAAACTTTTTGCCAACTACCAAATCTCGTTATCACCCAAGTGTTACTCACTCTAGATGATTATGAACTCTTGCGTCTCGTAGTTGTTCGTGTCAAAGCCCCTAGTACCATCTCGGAAATTTGCGTATTCCGTAAACCCAATCCTTCTGTATACAGGACAGCTCTTTCCTTGCAAGTTCCCGGTAGCCTTGAGGACCAAAGAGAGCGTAGTTCTTGACTCCCTGACCCTATCTGGAAACCACCGATTATAAGTAACGCTTAATGTTGCCAAGGGGAAAACATAAAGCTTGGGTGTTGATAGTATCTGATCCTGGCCAGTCTTCTCCAGGTCAACGTCTGGGGAGAATACCATACCACGTACATCTTCCCTTTGAAGCTGCTGTGTACCCATCAGATCGGTAAGGACAAACAACTTGACACCATCTGAGACTGCGCGCAATTTCCATGAACTCTCAAGTATCTTGCCACTCAGATGCAAAAAGCACCCTCTTGTAAGACTTCCGAAAGGGTCCTCAGTCCCATGAGATAAATGAGCGTCTAGTAGTTGAAACAATGGCTCGTGTGTAGTATCCGTAAGATACCGCACTGGATCCAGCACAGATGCCCACGACCAAGATGGAGCAACGTACTCAGCCGGTCTTGCTTTGCGTTCGGCACTGCTTCCAGTGATTTCAAACATTGCCTCGCGCTCCATGTTGCTTATCAATGATTCTCCTATAAACCACGCCAGATCCCTAGCTAAAGTCTGCCGCCAGAGTCCTGCAAGATATTCTGTCGACGCATCTCTATCAACTTCACCCACTGATTTGTATTGTGTGTTGAAAATGGTTGATGCAACACCTGAGATGGCAACAAGGCGATCAGTGAGATGTGTCAAGCTGAGAGTGCTATAAGCTGTGACAAAGACATCCCATCGAACGTGTTCTAAAGCTGTTCGGCGGATCAACAGTCCATCGCTTGAGGTAGTCGTGCTTCGGATAGTAGCCAAAGGATCCGGGATTAGTTCTTCAGTGTCTATGGTCTTGCCCGCGGCTCCACACTCGCAAGTCGTCATATCAGCGCACTCAAAAACGACTTCAGAGCCACAAAAATGTAGAACTCTTGGTGCGAGCCACCTCTCCTGCATCACCCAACCTCGGGTAAGAAGAGGAAAATGGCGCAACAGATTTTCTAGCTTAGATGTATGACTAAAATGAGGTCGAGATCCCGAAAGACTGGAAGGAAATGCGACAAGATTGAAGCATCCACTTTGGGGATCCTCTCCTGCGGAACGAACTACTCTAGGTCTGTCTGGCGAGATACTGAAGCTCTCCATAGAGTTAGCAGACCCAGTCGCCGCAATGCAAACGGTGCAGTGAGAATAATAAGTTCCCATCCGCCGCGACTCAACCTGCCAATCCTCCTTGCTATCTTGTCTGATACAGAGCGAATCAATCCAAAGATATCTGATCCCTAGCTTTCTACAAACGGCAATAGCACTTGTAAAGACTGGCGGTAGATTGCGTGGAGGGATTGCCTTTAAGAACGATGACTCTGTCTTACTATTGAGTGTACAAATGTTCTTACCACCCCAGCAGTGGCTCAAACATGCGTAAGATCCTCTATTACCAGCAGAGTTAACGAGCTTTATTGTATCTCGATCAGATACCCCTATATCCAGACAGCGTGACGGAAACTCCGTAGTGCTTTTACTCTGGCAATTGCTATGCTCAGTTGCGCATTTCTCGATCCAATCCTGAATCGTAGACCAGCGTTGTTCGGGCTCTAGCCAGCATTTGTCAATTGTATTTTGTGTTAAAGTTCGGAAAGCTTTTGGAATTGAATTTACTTGATACTCATGCTCGCTAAGATTGCTCAAGGTACCTGGTTCGCGTCGTATCAGAGCGCGTACCTCCCTTACTGGGAGACGATTTTTACGAGTAAGGACGGTTCGCAATTTGTACATACGACCCATGTCTCTGACCACAATCTCTACAGTTCTTTCATTGGGATAATCGTATATCTTACGAGCAGCAGGCCCTTTGGTCTCAATCCAAACTTGGAGTTGCCCGCCTGGATGTCTACATGCCTTAATAGTGTCATGGATCAGTCTGCAGAATGTGCAGTGTGCTCGCATCAATTTGACAACGGATTCATCAACAGCAATCGCACAGCCATCCTTGGGGGTATAGAGGACACCTGCGTAGAAAAATCTTTTACAACCTTGACAGTTTGACCCAGACTGTTTCCTGCACAATGGTTAGTCTTTCTCAAGAGCGGAATTCGGAGGACGGTAATCTCACAGCGCTAGCATGCCCGCTTCGACCGTCACCACTTCGGACAGGTTGATAGATCTTTGTATCCACTTCTCCTCTCCTATCAACTGTTTCCCCCCCGCTCTAAAGCTTGCCGTCAAAATGCCGTTATCAAAGGTAGTTGGTCGCTCTTTTTCCGGGATCTCCCAAGTTGTAAAGAAGGGAAACATTTCTCCATCGTAGTGTCCAAATACATCGTGTAGTTTGAATACGGATTCCCGAGTCCAGCCATGAGATGTCACGCAGTCTGCAATCAGATACCACCTCCGCTTGGCTCGATAGTTAACAAGTCGAACGTCTCGAGTGTCCCCCAGCCATTTGTGATCGGATCGGTCGTCTTTAAGAACTTCAAAATCATAATCTACAGATTTTAGATATATGCGCGGTTTTAAGATGCCGTCTCTGACGTGCAAAATACTAGTAAGCTCGATGGAAAGCCGCGAGAATCCATCCCCTGTTTGTAGATCTCCATACAAAGTCGTGCCAATCAGCTGAATATTCGTGACCTTCCGGGAAAAGTTTTTACCCTCCTTATCAAAAGCACCATTTCTAGCTCCAAGACATGTGTCAAGATCAAGGTAGGCATCTTTGTAGCTACGATCCGCTTGACGACACTCCGCTGTAAGGAGATAGGGTCCAATGAGTCTTAGATTACGACATGGTTTGAGACGCAAGGATTCGCAGCGTCGAAAAGCGACAGATGGCTTGGTTCCGACGCTTGAGCTCGTTGGAATATCAACGATGATTTCGATTTGATTATCCCACCAGACCCCCCGGCTCGTGGACAATGCTGCGTGTAGAATGTTCCCAACTAATGCGACTTCTCGAGCGCTTTGTGAGAAGTAAACACCAGCAAGGTCGAAGCTTCCTTCCCGGTTACCAAGCTTGTGATCAAGAACTATATGATGTGTTCTAAGTTCCCCAGTCTCGCTGAAGTATTTGATGTGCAATTTATTACTTCCAATAAGCGTTAAAAAGGGCGGTCTCGTGGGCGGCCGCATTGCAGACTTATGCTTCGACTCTCAGGTTGATTTATCTAGAGAAATGTACGGTTTGCGAAGCGATGAATTGAAAATATTGTAGGTGTTTTCAAAAAGGATAACAAGGCTTCGAATTACACAGCACAGCATGTCATGCTGACAGGCAGAGGGATTACACAGGAATAGGTCCATTACGTGTCCTGACCAAGTGTACGTACTCTGTAGGGAGTGATAAATTCACACTTTGGTGCATGACATTTTGATTACTTCTTTTATATATTCATTCATTCATTCAATCGTAAGTAAAAAAAAGGTAGAAATAGAATAAAATAAATTGCGCTGTTATTATTGAATAGATTACGTTTTTTCCAAATTAAGACGCGGTTTCAAAAGTCTTGGCTGTGCCTTACACCAACCTCAGTTTGGGTTCATACCATGACAGAGGATCCTCACTCAGCCTGGGTAGACATAGCTTCTCCAGTATAAGAAGCTCGCCTCTGATGACCAAACCACCATCATCGGTCATAGACTTAATCCCTCGATCCTTATCTCACCATCAGAACCCTCACGATGGGTCTTTTTTTACGAATGGTCAATGGTCTCTACAGCCTCGGGAGGGGAATTGAGGGGCTCAGTGTTATGATAGGAGCGGGAGCTTTTAACAGTGAGATTTTCCCTTTTTTCTTTAGCTATCGCTGAAGCGAAATAGATACCGACAAAGGCCTCTGCAGAGAGTGTTTCATGGCCAACAAACCGGATGTGGAGCTATGCACCGACTGTCGCTTACATTGGGTTTGCACCATGGATCCACCTGATGCCATGTATCACTCCACGCAAACGACTCTTGCGGTCACAGCGCTGGCGCTAGGGCAGTCGGTTTTTTGGATTAATGATACGATGAATCCGAGTGCATTTATGAAGAGGGCATGTGGAGACGCCCTTAGATTCCTTTTTTCTACAAAGAAAAAAAAAGGCTATAATTTTTTTTTATAAAGCTGACTTGTATGTGAAGATTGCAAACGCCATCCCCCGACCTATCTCGATATCCCATTTCGATTTCTACCTCTTGATTGTCTTCATCGTCAGCGTGCTCCTCCTAGTTACCATTACAATGCTCACCACGTTCGTGGGCCAAATGCGTAAAAGAGGCTCTCTAAGGAGCCAAGCGTCCTCGGCCCTCACGGCACGGCTTGTGATGGGGGGATGTCTTGCAGCGTTCGCTTTCTTTGGGCTTTATTTGGATCTGCCGCCTCATGAGTTGGCGGGGATTGTGATGCCGCATTTACTGGGGTGCGCGGGGCTGATACATGCGCTGTTGAGGAAGTTGAGGACCGCGGTTAGTCGTGGTGATGAGGAGAAGGGAAAGATGAAGTTTAGGACGGGATGAGTTAGTTTGAAAGACCTTCTAGATTTTGTGGACGGCATTCGTGCTGCCACTTGTGAACATGAGACTTTTGGATCCTACTCAGTCGGCATGGCATCATTCACGGATTGTGACAAATGAAGGTACCGCTTCCTACTTATTTCGCCCGGCCACTACAGAGAGCTCAATTAAATCGACCTTCCCAGGAAACATCAAAGTAGTTGATTTGGAGGAGGCTGTACGTATACGTGGCTCAACGTACATTCAAGACTCCGTTGGGCCAAACTAGACACCCCATTTTCTTTCTGGCTTACCGATTACTCAAGTACTGATATTTGGGTTGCGCCATATTTCTGATCCTGTCTAGCATGAATCTATTTGGCGTGAAAGACGATCCAGCCGATAAGATTCTGGAATCGGATGATGAAAGTGCTTGGAAGGCCGCCCGCTCAGATATTTCGTCAGTGCACTAAACCGTTCCCAGATACTCTTGACGTGAATGACTCCGCGACTGAGCTACAAAAGGTGCGGATCAGAGATAATAAGGAGGGTACTCGATATTTGGATATTGAAGCTCGGGATGACGAGATTTCAGTTAACGGACTTGATACCATATTCGATTTACTTGGCTTGATCCTTGTATATGACCCTGATCAACGGCTTAGCGTTTGAGAAATCTCCGATCGTCTAGCTTTGTTAATCTTCATGCAATGTGAGCGGAACTCAAGCACTTGTTTATCAATTTATATGTCAGGACTCTCCAATCTTATTCTTTTTTTAAAAGGAAATATCCTTTTTGGAATTATTTGATCATTGATGTACCAAGATACACCATAGCGTCTCGCTCTAGCTACGATGTTGAGTCACGTGATTCGACATTGAGGTGTTCCATCTACCGACTTTAAGCCTTCGGATCATGATATTGTCCCTAAGGTTGCTTTGTAATATATGCCAACTTCATTTTTTTCATTGAAAATTTGTGAACATCACAAGTGCCGTTTCAAGTACCCTTGAGAGATTCCACTTGCCGCTGAGAAAGTGTTGTACCCCGCATGTCAAACTCCAAAGCCTCAGCCGGCTGGTGGAGACCGGCAGCCAAGGCCAGAAAAAAGGATCTCATCCGGTCCCGATCTCCTCCGTACGATGGATATTTATGCCACAGGACAGGTATAAATCAGTAATAAATTGAGAAACTGGACTGAATTAGGACTTACAGTACTGGGCTTAGGAGATAATGAATCCGGAAGCCTTATCGGCCCAGGAGTCCTTACCGGTCGTGCACTGGTGTAACCTTCCCAAAGTTCGACTAAAGAGATTCTTCAGAGAAACCGACAAACCGAGAGTGGCGTCTTCCTCCACCCAGTACCCTCTTTGCCTATCGGCTGCGATGCGATGATTGGTAGAATCTTGAGTCGTGGTCTTTGACTCGAGCTAGGTAGTTGTGGTTGCCCAGCCTTATTGAAACTTCTTCCCGTAACGATGAAGCAACATGGTGCGGGGCTTTGTAAAGCCATGTTTGTACGCTAGGGTAGTCTGGCCAGCTATAAAGAAAGCAGCCATTCATTATTTGATCTCCTTTTGCATAACCCTCGGTCGCATTTCTTGCACACAAATATCTCAATTCCAGTTCGCAACCGCAAGGTACAAGCAATCAAAGGGGAAAAAGTCATATAGAGAGAACAGTATATCAACATGGCACCCTCGGCAACAGAAAATGTTGCCAATGGCTCTGGAAAGATACCTTTTGATACTTTCCAAAACGTTATCAATGGAAAGCTTGTAGATACCGAGAAAACACGCACAGGAATCAACCCCGCAAATAAGAAAGCCAACGCTCCCGTTCCCGTCTCCACGGAAAAAGATGTGGATGATGCCGTCAAGGCCGCAAAGGCAGCTTTCAAGACCTGGTCACGGACGGCCAAAGAAGAGCGGAAGAAAAGTATTCTTGGGTTCTCGGCCGCTTTGAAACAACACCGTGAGGAGTTTGCTCAACTCTTGACCAAGGAACAGGGAAAGCCTGTATGTAGCTAGCTTGACAGGGCCCGGCTTGTAAATGTGTAGCTGATATGAATATAGCTGGCCATGGCTCAATCAGAAGTTGATTCCGCCAGTTATTGGTTGGATACGACTGCTAACCTGGAGCTTCCGGACGTAACTGAGGAGGAAACCGATGAGCGAAAGGTTATCACTCGCTATACACCATTAGGAGTTGTAGCTGGTATTGTTCCGTGGAACTATCCCATTCAACTAGGTTAGCTGCTTGTTCCCATCCTCAATGCTTAGTTGCTAATATGATATTAGCAATTGGAAAGATAGCCCCAGCTTTGGTAACTGGTAACACAATTATTATCAAGCCGTCGTAAGTCTGGCCTTACCATTATACTAGATGTCACAACTAACCACTGTAGTCCGTTCACACCATACTGTGATATCGTAAGTAAATCACCAAGCAGAATATCGCACGGGGACTACGGTGTTCCAACTTTTCCTCCAATATCTAGCCTCACAAGTTTCGCCACTAACCTATCCGTCAGAAACTCGTCGAGCTGGCTCAAAAGTTCTTTCCACCAGGAGTCATTCAAGTGCTGTCAGGAGATGATAACCTTGGTCCGTGGCTCACGGCCCACCCAGGCATTGACAAAATCTCCTTCACCGGCTCGACCGCGACAGGAAAGAAGGTAATGGAATCAGCAAGCAAAACCCTCAAACGCGTCACCCTCGAACTTGGTGGCAAAGACCCGGCCATTATTTGCAAGAGCGTCGACATTGCATCCGTCGCTCCCTTAATCGCAACATTCGCCTTCCTCAACTCCGGACAGATCTGCCTAGCGCTAAAGAGAATATACATCCACGAGAGCATCTACAATGAATTCAGGGACGCAATGGTGGCGTTCGCCAAGGGCCTGAAGGTCGGCGATGGAACCGAGGAGGGTGTCTTCCTGGGCCCGATCCAGAACAGCATGCAATACGAACGCGTCCAGACGTTCTTCGACGACATCGAGAAGCAAGGTCAGAAAGTCGCCCTCGGCGGCAAGGTTCCCGATTCCGGAGGTTATTTCATCACGCCCACCATCATTGACAACCCGGCTTCGACCTCCAAGCTCTGGGTCGAGGAGCCTTTCGGACCAATCCTCCCCATCCAGCCGTGGTCTGACGAGGAGGACGTCATTGAGAGGGCGAACGATACCCTGATGGGTCTTGGCGCGAGTGTTTGGAGTTCTGATCTGGATGAGGCGGCGCGTATTGCGGAGCGCTTGGATGCCGGCAATGTCTGGGTGAATGCGCATCTGGAGCTCGATCCAAAGTTTGCCTTTGGTGGGCACAAGGAGAGCGGGATTGGAAGTGAGTGGGGTATTAGTGGGTTGAAAGCTTTCTGCAACATACAGACGCTTTATTTGAAAAAGAAATAAGCGCTGCCTTTGTTAGTAGGCTTACGGTATCGGGAAGCGAATGAACATGAGAAGTAGAAATATTTTGCCTTGAGATGTTTCTGGGGTAATTTTGCTTCGCTAATAGTAGAGCATGAGTTTTTTAAAAGTATACAAGGTATATCTGGAACTGGTTTGCTTATATGTCCCATGTCATGATGTTGCTCGTGCCTCATCAAAGATAAGCACTAAACCCTATGCACGACCCCGACAACGTAAGCACGCTCTATCAAATCGCCAAATGCCGCTCTATTTCAGACGAGACGCTAATCCTCAGAGCGTGAACATTAGGTCGGCGGATAGTCATTAAACATCTCCATTGCATCCGCAAAACTCCAAGAGCCCTCCATCCCACTCCCTGCCCCCAGGTCAAAGGACACATCCACCTCCTCCGTTTCCGCGGCACGGTGCACGCTCATCTCCCCGATAAACTCGGGGTATCTCTGGAAGAAAACTTCTTCCAATGCCCAGCACCGCTCTTCTCGGTAGTAGCGCTCGAAGAGTGGTGAGATGCGATATGTGCCAGGCCGGTCTGCAGAAGGAGGGTCGTAGCGGTAGGTGTCTTCGAATCTGAAGGGCCAGCTGAATTTGAAGTGCTGCCGGTAGGCGACGCTGAATTCTGATGTAGCGAAGTAGTAGTTATGATGCCGAATCTTGGAAAGAAGGTGTTAACTCGAATCCTTAGTGAAATGATGCGAACTAAGAAAGGCTGAGATTGACGAATTGAAAGGGAGTTGAAACAACGAAAGGATTAAGGGGACCATATGGGTGAATTTCGAGAAGTGCACTTACCAGCCGGTCACGAAGCGATGGCCAGGGGAAGAAGTCAATTGTGATGGGATGACGGCGGGTTTTGTGTGTGTGACTATAGGAGTTAATAGTGGCATTCAGTATAATATTCGTCACACTTACGCAGGTCTCTGCCACAAAGGCATCTTCTCCAAGTTTTTGCTCTCGGTGTTGAAGTAGTACTGTATGCTGATTAGATTTCCTCTGGGAACAAGGACCATCCGGTCGACCTACCTTAAGTAATAGCATGCTTTTGTACAATGTCGCTACTTTCGTGACTGGATCAAGATCCCAGAATAAATTTTGTTCCACGTCTTTCAGAATTTGAAGGACGGGATTTGACCTCTCCTTCAGTGAAAGAGACCCCCAGCCTTCTTTAATCGCTTTGAACAGCGATCCAGGATCAACATTATTTGCTAACAGTATTCTTTCCCTGGGATAAAAAAAAATACTTCCATATATGGAATTTGCCGTCTGCCATATCTTGCATGGTATGAAGTCGGGAGCCGGCGGCTCTGGCATCGCCGTCCGTAACGGGTTAGGAAGATTCCAAAAGGGCGTATGCTCATATACCTTACTCTCTTGTTCACTCCATCTATTCCCGATGATGACATCCTCCTCGTTTCCTGTACTCCAGTCGATAGCATCCCTATTGCTACTGTTGGAATCGGTATCCTGAGGACTTCTAGGCTGGCCTTCACCTACCTCCTCTACAGTGGTGGCCCTCTCTTCTAAGTCTTCCATATCAACATTTATGTCATCATTCATCTCTCCATTGATCGAGTTTCCTTCCCTTCGGCGATCCTCGACTAGAGCCTGCGGGGTGTGATAATGCTCTTGAGGAGGATTGGCTTTAGTGAACTTGATTTCATTGGCATTTGGACTTCTGGGGGAGTTATTCCGCTCATTATCCGGAGACTGAGATGCTTGTCTGTGTGGAGTTAAGGCCGTGTTAAATGTTTGAAACTGGGGCCAATGGTTACCTATAAGGTACTGGAGGCACAGTTGGCTCAAATATATCAGTTCCAAGAACAGACTTTATACTATCAATGATCTTCCTCAGCCGGTCAATCTCGGCATGAAGCTGTGTCATTTCATCCATCAATTCGATTATTCCAGCATTCCCATTCTTGTCACTCAGGATTTGCACCATTTTCTCCAAGTGAGCAATATGGGACCGCGTCTTTTCTCTTGATGCTCGCTGAGCTTTGCGGTCCAATGCGCGTTTTCTTTCACGTTGCTTTTCATCATCAGTATTCCGCACATTCAGCTTCCGAGTCCGTTTCGGAGCCGCGGCAGCGGTGCTGGATGCCGGCATGGTCAGAGGAGGACGAAGTTGGCGTTTATCCCTCATAGTGTAACAAGTTGCTTTTGGCCTATGTAACAAGACTATACAGATTATCTCGCGATCTCTTTTAGAATACGGGTTACCTCATAAAAGGCTCTCTCATACCGCGGGGCAGAAGATCCTTTTGAAAGTCCGTTCACACATGGTCAGCGACAGCTTTTACCCCACCCAAACAGCCACAATGCTTCTCCAGACTACGCCAAGGAACTTCCCGCGTTCATTGAGCTTTCTCCAGCAAAATATGGAGATCCCCATGACCCCTTGCTAATAATTTTGGTGGTGCATCTTCCTGTGCATCCCCTAGGGTGGTCAACAGCCAGGGTGGACCTCAATCTGTGCCAAGGCTCGAGTCAGTTAGTCTTGACTCGTCTCATTTGAGTCTAACATAAGCAAATTACCTGCCTCTGATTCGCATTACAACCAGTTATGAGAGCCTGTAGAGGGGCGCCTATGAACAGCTTCTGCCACGGATATTTCGTCTTCCCACTTGGAGATTAGGTGGCAATGAACATGTGCCTGTGGCCTGGTCGAACAGCTCGAAATAAAAGTCATTTCAACTAACTAGTGTCATGGAATTAGTGCATCAACTATTTCTCTGCGGGTATGTATTTCCTATTATAAGATCCCATCTGTATGGGATCACAAACAAAAGACATCTAATTGCTTCCAGCTTTGCAAAGTTGTGCAGGCTGTCGTTTAAGCCCAATGTTTGGGCGGGCATGTTCGTTGTCAGTTTCGTCCTTACTACACCCTTGCTATCAGTATAGCTATCGGGCATATCCCGCTAGGTCATAGATTAGAGAGGACGTACCAAAACTCCTCTTGCTCACGAGGATTGGCAGGATTGGCAGGATTGGCAAGAGTTTTAATCACATGACACAGCAACCATCAGATACGTGATGCAGAACCTAATCTATCGTTCCAGTAATGGAGTACAATCGGCGACAAACCCTCCAATGCCCTCAGCCCTATAGTTGGTTACGCCAGCATGTTTGAGTCTTGTTTGTTTGCTAGGCGGCCAAAATGTTATCAAAAATAGGCGTTGTAACATCACGCCTGTTAAGCCAGTAGCAGCATGAAGCGCCCCAGGCAGTGATGTGCCGAAGAGTACAGATTTTCCGGTAGCTTCTATACTACCACAAGTTAGCCTTAAAGACGTACTTATTGGCATTGATGTCTGGCTTTACACAGCTGACCAGAATATTATCCTGTAGCAGCCAATCGCATTACCTACTCTGACTGCAACTGGAACTGGTGTAATATAGGACGAGATCACCAATCCGCTAATAACATTAGAGGCTCTGGGTTGACCAAGTCCGAGCGCACCAGGAATCAATCCTCCAGAAGCACGTTGTAAATAATTTTCCGGAACAGCCATCAGTTGTGCATATCATAAATTTTACTCGAATGGTGGCCACTCAAGCAAGGGGGCATCAGCACCATACCAACAAATCGCTCGCAGATACCCACAAAGCATGCTATCCATGTACGAAATGGAATATCGTCAACAACATGCAGAAGATGCTCGACCTCGAATTTTGTAGCAGCAACACCACCATAGTCCAATTCTGTGGAGGCGAAGGATGGTTCTAAGCCGTGCAATGGCTCTCCTTGTTTTTTGGTGACTGACGAAGGTGTATTTAACACAAGAAACCCCTGCTAGAAAGCAACTAGTATGAAGACTTACAGAGACAGCTAATAGCAAACTGATGTAGTGGGAGCAAATTCAATGACACTGCTTGCGCCGTTATCGGGATTTTGATCTCACATCATGGGGAACGACTGCTCTGCTTGATATTTGACGATCTAATGAAAGGCCATTTACCATTCACGTCACTCAAAGACAAATTAACAAACAATGTATTAAAATGCGAGAAGACGAAACTAATCAACATTGCCTTTAAAGAGACTTCCATTATCGCCAACTAAGATTCTTTGCCTTATAAGATACGAATACAAAAATTGCGCGATCTTGGGGTTACTATAGCTTCCTTAAAGCAATAGAGGGGGTCAACGGTGAATTAGGCATATACCGATACTAAGATGGTTTTCACAGAGTTGCTAACTCCTTACCTTATCGTCCTTATTTCTCTTGAAATTTTGACATAGCGTTGTTTTGCTTCAGTGATTCGAAAGAGCGGATTTCAAGGATTGGTCTTTCTTAAGGTATTGTCATAGTTTGTTTTCCTACCTCGTCCTAGGCATATTGTGCAAGTATGAAGAGGCAGCCTTTCAGCTGGGTGGTGAAGTGCTGCGACACTTGCTGATATTTTCGTTTGGCAGGCACGAAACGACTTTCTTCTTCACCAAAATTGGGATCTCTCTTTAAGGCGAAATAAATGCGGTTGTAAGATGAGAATCTACAAATGATATCGAGTGATCTCCGTATACAAACTCATGGCAGCTCACACGTTAAGATTTTACTTCTATTAGCTTCACATCGTGATTGGCTGCATGGCATGCCAAGCGAGTCATAGTTCTTTTCGTAAGACGGGACGTTGTCCCACCATAGTGTTGCCTGGAGTCACATGCCCTTTGTCACTTTCTTCTTTATAATGCCTCAACGATTGTGATAAAAGAGGTGTAAAAGCGCGTCTCGGCCGTCGCTTGCACGAAATATTGCCTCCTTTGCCGTCAATCTCTAAATCCAAAGCAATGGGTACCCTTAACTCCTCTTTCATGATTGAGGATGCAACAGAAGCAGACATTCCCTCGCTCGGCATCATCTCCGCTCTATGCTATCTTCCTGAACCCATTTGCGTTTTCTTCTTCCACGACTGGCCAGACCCGGCACCATTGATATCCTACTTCACTCTTCGCATTACATCCAAACTCGCTGATCCACATACCCGTATCATTAAGATCTCGGATACCTCCTCTAAAGAAGTTCTTGGTTTTGTAAGTCTTACCTTCACCTCTGAAGACCTAGAGAAAGAGGAAGAAGCCACAAATCCAGGAGGGAATTTTGTTCCACCCCCCGGCTTCAACCTCGAGTTTGCATCGCATGCCATGAACAAACTTAAGAAGCTGGATAACTTGATGCAAGGAAAGCCTCATTATCTCCTCACATCCTTGAATACGCACCCTAAGCACCAAAGGAAAGGACTAGGAACAAGTCTTGTTGAAAGGTGTCTTGAGATTGCGGACCATGATGGGCTTCCCATCTTTTTAAACAGCTTTCCAGGTGCGCATGATTTATATGCTCGCTCGGGGTTTGAGGATGTTGAGTATATAGATGTTGATCTGAGTGAATGGGGGAAGAAGTGGAGGGGTTATGGAATTTATAGGTGAATCTCATGCATGGTGGTAAATTGGTTTTCAAAGCTGACTTGGCAGGACATTCGCAATGCTCAGAAATGTTCCCAAGATCAGGAAGCAGAAAGTGGTAAAATCTCATGAGTGAAAGACAACTTTAGTACAAGAACACTCCCCAACTTATTATAAGACCATCTTATTAAGTTTGTCGAGATGGCAAAAAACAATGAAAATAGCTTGTTTTGCTCCTGGAATGCCTGAATTGGAAAAGGTTATTCGTTGTTGTCCCGCAATGCCTCCCTGTTAACACCAATTATGGTACAAAAAAAGAGAAATTTCATACCGATGAAAGTATAACATGGAACTTATGCACATGGATTCATTATTTCTTATTACCCTGCGAAGGGAGATTATACTATCATCTCTCGATTTTTTCAGGGCGATGTTATCACGTAGGCTTCAGTGACATGCATGCCCAATAAAAAGTCAAGGATTAAGAGAAGGACACAAACGACATGTACCCATCCATCACAATAAAAAGAAGATGCCAAACCCAACAAAGCCAATAATCGCCTTCTAAATACTGCTGGGGCAGCTATATATTCACTTGTTAATAGGTTGTTCGTAAGTTAGCTCTTGGCCAGGTAATATACTATCCTGTCCATCTCCTTCTGGCTTGTCAACAGAAGAACCCGTATATGCAGAAAATGATGACGGACTGAAAATGGAGTTCCCAGATAGTCTTACGATATCTGGATCTAGTCCTCTCCAACAGCTATACCTGGTGCTGCCCTACAAAACTCAATTTGCTTCCGTTTTTACAACAGTACCTAGGAGAATATCATTTGAATGTTGGGGTTGGTACAGGCTACTTACTACCTCGAAAACTCAACTCTCAAAGATGCATATTCAGTCACTTTATTTGATCTTAACAATAACTTTCTTGAAGCAATGAAAGTTCTTCTTGCGAGCAAGTCAGTGCCCGCGACCACTGTACAAAGAGAAGTCATCAAGCTTGATTACCCAGCCTTCAATGAAGCTTGTAATTTCATAAGCATATACTACTTACTACACTGCATGCCTGGACTAGTTTCAAAAGAAGACTTCATTGTTTAAAAAAAAAAAAAGAGGTGGGTGAAGAAAGATGGCATGGTGTACGGTTCTAGTAGCCTAAGTAATGGGTAACTACAACTGGCTCGGCACATTGCTGATGTCTTTCTATAACAATAAAGGGGGTTCGAAATTAGGGGCTATAGTGCAGAAGAGATTAGTGAGACACTGAGGGTGAACTTCAAGAAGGTGGAGACGAGAGTCGAAGGAAGGGTGGTGCTGTTTGAAGCAAGAGAGCTAAGAGGCAAGTGAAAGTTCTAAAATGGCATAGTAAATGGATGGATGATGGACATGTTCATGTAATTTACGAGTTTCAAAATAGCATTTTCTGACAAAATGCAATCCTCAAATGTAAACACTGTTGTTTTTCATCATCAAAGCGTACCCATCACACTCATTCAGCGCAGCGACCCAGCCGACATCTTCTCCGTAACAGCACCCCGGCGATGCCTCGTCTTCTACATATTCTCATCTCAAATCTTCGGACCTTTCTTTGGCCACGCAGCATGTCCAAAGCACTACAGCATAAGATCAGCCAACCCTCTTACAGCGTAGGCTCGATCGGCCCTCACATCACCCTTCTTCCGCTCCCGCTGCTTCTCTTGCTCTTCCTCCTGGTGAAACTCGCAGATGGTCTTTGCAACACTTGTGTGCGTGATTGCAATACTTTTGGAATCAGGGAGGATGGATTTCGATGCACATGGATAGCCATTTAGCTTGGCCTTGGAGCAACCTGGAAGGGGGACCCATGCTGCGCAGTTGCAGAGGTAGATCATTAGTTTGTAGTTGCACATGTCGGTGGTTTGTTGTAGATAGAGTGTTCTGTATTACCAACCTGTTAATAACGATTCCCGGTAGCGTGAGACATGTATATCTACTTTTGTATCAGAGAGAAAGTGGATTCTGGAGAGATCTTGTGATGTGTAGTCTGTGGTAGGCTAGTTCTTCCGTGAAGCGGCATACAGGATGAATAATTCAACGCCTTAGTAATAGACAAGGCTCTAGCCAATGAGAATATCATACGCTGAAATTTAGCAAGGCTGGGTTAGTGCTTTACCTCAGCTTCAGTTGTTCAATTGTTTACTTTCGCTTAGTTGTACGGGGCTTGCTTTGGGAAGCTGTGAGACTGTTTCCAGCGGGCTGGGGACCACCAGAGAATACCTCCTGGAGATAAATCTAGTCGTGTCTGTAATGATCCATGGATGTTGAAATTTTCCTCTAAGGAGTTCCTTTGTGCATCCATACAGATCTCAGATTTGCAAGGAAATTACGCCCTGGAAACTGAGGCGTGTGATGTGACTATGCACGTTTAAGTTTGTTCTGGTGTACCCTAAGCGGGCCCTAGCGCAGCCCTGCGTATCTTAGATTCATAATACATTTGGATTAAGAGGATCGAGGTGTCTGATTCATTGTTGTGACAGAGTAGGCATGACGACAAAAGGGAGTCCAAAGGGGGAGCTCCCTATTTCCTCCTTTGCCAGATGTCAGACATTCAGTCACACAAACAAATCATCAGAGCTGGCTCAATCACTGAAGGGGAAGTGATCAAAGCGATAAGAAAAACAAAGAAAATGACAACGACATTAAGTTAAGCATTGAACAGATCCCGGCTGGTGGACACCACACTATAGAAAATGAATTTGTTGTAGCTCGGATTAATTCTTATGAATTCTGCGAATTCCTAAATTATCCTAAGGATGAAGACTAAGATATCATCCAGGTTCAAACGTATATCTCTCAGGAATTAAAGTCTACCACCCATCTTCTAGTTGCCTTTCCTTCTCACAACCTTTGCCCATCCTCAGGTAGTGTACTTATTGATAAGTTTTCATATATATGCTTCAACAGCCCCTGTATTATCTCACTCGTTGAAGGTTATACTAAGTTTCAGGAGAGGCCATACTCGAGCAGCAATATCTAGTGATTTGCCCATATACGTCATGGACACGGAGCCGACCATAGTTCTAATAGCATGAAGATTTTTGAAGACGAGCTATGGTGAATTAGGCCCAGAGTTGCCATTTCGTTCGATACTGTTTGTGCTAATATATTCACATAACATAATGATATGTTGTGAAGAGCAATGGAATCAATGGAAGAGATAACTTACGTCAACCAATCCACCTTAATCTCTCATCTGCTCGTACTAATAATGGCGCGCTCTATGTGGTGCTAGACCTCCTTCTGTCACAACTATGCCATAAACACTTATCTCACCGGTAATTCTCAACACTGCCCACGCTCTGCGCCAAGCTTCTTGCAAACGGCGCGCTTTCCCTCACCACCTCAATGGCTATTACCCTTCATTCCCATGGCTTTCGCAATCTTTACGCAGCTAATGTAACTGGGAGATTTTGTTTTCTAATATGCCATAGTAGGAGCACTTGGTCCACACTTGTGAGCTTGCCATATGTGTACTTGACGGTTCAAATGTATCACATTATTGATTGCTATACCCAGACAAAGCCACTGCATTTCTTTGTTCCGTGTATGAAATGGTCTCACTTCTTCCTTTCGGAGGATAGTCTCAATTTCCCATAAATGAGCCACCCTTCCTGCATCTCAAAGTTTAGTACACTCAAACCAAAACTTACAGAATAGTCCACCGGTTCTATACTACCTACCCAACAACTCGCGATACTTCAGAATTGTAAGAATTTGCAATAGTCCTACAGAACATCAGACTTACAGTTTCCTCAGGTTTACTTAGCTCGCTAGAGTCCATTTTGCTCTTTTTTGAGCTTGATACCCGATACCGAATCTACAACCAAATTCGTACCATAACTTGCTATTTCAACACCGTCCCCTCAACCAAACAAGCACTATGGCATATCCAACCACTTGAGTATAATTCTTCCTCACTACCGCCGCTTAATATACCAGGATTCAAGAACTGTACGCCGCTTTCACATCAATTATGAGGTATTAGAAGGAATATAGAGCCGCGGTTCAAAAAGGGAGCCTTATATACAGTGGCTGCTTTGGCAATTCTTGCTTTAGCAGTATGGGCTACTAATTTGACGAAGCAGATTTTCCTCCAGTTATTGTCTCGCATCCCAGTGCTGGGTTCACTAATCCGCGTTGCTGTATCCTCGCATTTTTGAGGCGCTTCATGGCTCAGGAACAGCGCAGCTGCTCCAGCAGGCCATAGCATCTACACCTCTACCATGTCAACGAAGCTGTCCAGTTCGCGGTTCCGTTTCGCTTCTTGGTTCAATAATACGGCTACTTACGTGAGAGAAGGATTCCAGACATCAGTATTTTCAGTATTTTCGTTCTCTCAACAGCTGTTTAACAATATCGTGGTGAGCGTAGCTTGGAGACTGGTACAGTTCTGTGTGGTGCTCGCACAATCCACCACCGGACTTGGCTCTTCTTCCGCCACTCTTAATGCTACCTAGATTCAATGTCGACCCGTGCACGAAGCCATTAATACAACTATTGGATTATCGGAGTTAGCTCTTGTGAAACGTCCGATGACCCTCTCTTGAGAGACGCCACCTGGAATATTGCAGTTGCCGGTGATGTCGCGAACGGCACAGAAGCTCCAAACATGTTGAACTTGCAGATTTATAAGGGCCGTCTTGTGATAGGATTATATGAGTTATCAGCAAGTACGTAGGAGCTCGCTGCACATCTTGATATATACGGCGTTGAGGTGGAAAGTATGCTTCGTGATCTTGAAATACATCTTGAGGTACTCTCAAAAAGGTAGACGTAATCATAGAAGCACATACCAAAAGTGGATTTCGACTATGGCATTTGTGCAGTTGCTGGGACTACAAGCTGGTGCACGCAAACCAGCGCCACAGACAAGGGCAGCAGCACGTCGCCTGATCTCACAGGGCATGGATCGAAGCGTAGGATCTCTCAACTTTCTATAGAGTGATCTTAGCTCTTTGGTGTATATGCAAATGCAGCTCGCTAGCTTCTCCACACGGCAAGCGAGGGCCAGCAAATGGCAAGTGCTGTAGAGAAGCAGTTTTCTACAGCACCACTCACAATTCATACAAATATCCCACATAGTCTCACTCAAACCTATCTCCGATCTTCCAATTCTTCACCTCGCAGCCAATTCCTAGAACGAGAAGCGGCACTGGACGTAGGAATGCGTGGCATAGGGAAGTCTTGCAGCATGTAGTGGAGGCTAGAGTAGCATATCCCTGTGGCATGAGAAGGTTTCATCCTGACGTGCATATAGGACGCAATGGAGTGGGGGGTATTGGTAGGTATAGCTAGTTGATATCTGCGTTTGGAACAGGGAACATCTTGCATGAGAACGTTGGAATTAGGACCTGCGTCAACAACACATCCCGCCTTGCAGATCTTGGCATCCCTGGCTGGTCATGTTGGAAGATACCTTACATGAGACATCTCAAATATTATGTAGAGATAGATATACTTGAAGATTTTAACAGAGACATGGAGATGGGCTACCAAAGTCAATTTCTTCAACTACACTGGAGGAGCATCGGGAAGCCAGACCGATTCAAAAATGATGATTCGCCTAGTGTTGCTTTCCGTAGGGTAGCTTTCTACTGTATAATTGAATGCTAACACGCTTAGGAGGGGAAAGATGTCTAGATCAAGTCTGAAGCACGTTAAAGGAATAGCCGATGGTGGAGGAAAGAGTAGAACCTGACTACGGTCAGAACTGTGAGAGATTGAGGCCATGGACTCGAACCAAGCCAAGAAAGGTAATCACACTTCACCGAAGTTGTTACGATCGATTTCCTAGACCTTGTGCGCTTATCGTGATATAAATGCGAAATGAGGCTTTCATTTCTCATGAGCAGGCAATATAGCCGTGGTATGTTGTTGTAGACTACATATTACGTTTCCATCTCGACGCCAGAATCTATGAACATGCCCTCCATCTCACCTAACGTGTACTCGATCAGGTAGCTGTCGTCTATAAGCTCCTCCATGCGCTTGTAATGCCGATCCGTATACACTTTCAGAGCATCGAGGACCTTAACACTCAGTCAGTGCTGCTCATAAAGTTGTGTTGCTGGCTGTGCCAGGGAAAGTGAATTCATACTTCTTTCAAGGACTTAGACCCTTTGGTAGGTCGGATTTTCAAGTTAGAGAGCCGGCTTGCAGGATAGCTCTTCATGAGTACCCATAAAATTTTCTGTGCTACTGTCTATGATACGAGTTAGCTTAATGTCCTGTTACTACAGATACTTCAGTTGCAAAAGAATAGCTATAAAATGGAATAAAACATACTGCAGTTCGGTTATTGGTGTTCCAATCACGCAAACGTAGAAGAAGAGTGTATATCTGCTCATCTGACAGTGTAGCAAGGACCTCGTCAACGGCCTATAATGATGTTAGATCTCTATAAACATAGACTGGAGTGTCTGATCATTGGTAAACATTCCTTTGAGCCCGATAGGCTGTCTTTTTCTGGTGGATTGGCCGTCACAACAGCCGTGAACAGCGATAGCAAACGAGCGGGGTGGTTTAGCTGTAGTGCTAATGTAATCGCAGATCTATATGAGCCCGCACGGATATAATTTTGGAGTTCCTGCTCCTGCTCGACAAACTGGGTGGCTGCCGCGGTTGCCTTTGCTGCCGTCAAAGCGGTCGTATCTTTCCAGAAAGTGACCGTTGAATCACCACTTCCAGAGACAATTGTGTTGGTGATAGGATGAAGTGTTAGTGCCCAAACGCGATCCTCATGATTGTCGAGCGTAGTCTCCAGCTCTCCACTGGTTGCGTCCCATACCTTTACCAATCCATCACCTCCAGCACTTGCAATGTGAACGTGCTTTCTGCCCCGCTCTTCCGGGTTTGGGGTTTTGAGCCAAATGACCTTTAAAACGCTGTTCGAGTGACCCTCAAATGTGCGTACACAGCTATAGTCTGACAGGTTCCATATCTTTATTGTCTTATCTCCACTTCCAGTGAGAATTAGCCCTCTTCCTGAAGTCGGCCCATTTTCACCAGTGATTGTAGGTGTATCCTTCGGTGCGAACTTCACAGACCAGACACCTCTTCTATGACCTTTGAGCACACCTTGAACTTCACCCTCCTCGACTGACCAGATTTTGACAGTCTTGTCCTGAGAAGCGGATGCAAAATACTGACCATTATAGTTGACTGCAATTGCGTTGATGTCTTTATCATGTGCCTTTCTGGTATAGAGAGCCCGAGCCGCTTTCTGACTTCCGGAAGCTCGTTGCACATCCCACCTCTTTATGGTAAGGTCTTGCGAGCCTGTCAGAAGGAATTTCGGAGGATTTTCAAGTGGAAATCTAAAATCTGACGAGGACTCAGGAGGAATAGTATTAGACAGGGCAATGGCTCCAATAGACTCTGCATGTCCAGTGAAGATGGAATGACAGCTGAAAGAATTGTTTTCAGGATCAACTCGCCATAACCGTGCATTATTGTCTTTGGCTCCAGTAGCGATCCAATGGCCCGACCAATCGACATCTATGCAAATAATAATATCTTCATGTCCTTCCAGCTGAGCAACGTCTGCGCCAAAGTAGCTTCCAGAGTCCTCTGAAAGTGACACTATTCTAATCTGCTCGGAGTTTGTAGCTAAGGCAAGAAGTGATCTATATAACCACGAATTAGCTTCTAATTAAAGATACTGAGAACGGTGATCGCTTATAGTGTGAGGAATCATAACCGTACCTATCAGGTAACAAATATCCTAAATCAATGATCTCGTCATGAGTTCCAGATATACGTCGAAGCTGAGGAATAGAAGAAATGCTCGTTTGAGAAACATTGATATCAGATACAGAATGGAGAATCATGGTATGGTCTTGCTGGATGGACATGATATAGGGAAGCTCTGGAAAGTATATGGCGCTGACAATGGCTGAAGCTTCCCCTTTCGGTTCCTGTGGCTCTGTGAGCTCTCTCCCATTATCTGACTGCCAGATCCGAATATTGCCATTGATGCCCCCAGTAAATGCGAGTCTTCCTGAATCAAGAAAGCCCGCAGCCTCCACTTCTTCTAGCACTGGCACAACTTTTCTGATCTTCCAAGTATTGGTGTCCCACCACATGATTGTCTTGTCTCGACTACCAGTCAACAATGAATTTTCTTCCGCCGAGTAATCTATAGCTCTGATGTCTGATACATGAGAATCAAGAACCGAAGCCAGATTTCTTTTGTAAAGATCATAGACTCGGATATTTCCGTCTTGACTTCCAGACGCTAATCTATATCCCCTGGTGGTTTCATTTGAATCGTCTTCGGTAGTACTTTTCCTGTTGCCCTTTCTTTGGTTGCGCGCTGATATTCCACCTTGTTCAACCCACTTACTAGCAGCAAGCTCAAAGAAGTGTAGCGCCGAAACAAGAACATTAGGTCCCCGGAATGTATGAGTAACATAGCCCCCTGATATGTCCCATACATGTACGACACCATCCGCAGCTCCAGTTGCCAATAAGGTGCTTGATTGGTCCACGGCCAGAACAACCACTGGTGTGGTATGAGGCTTGAGTGTTCTAAGCAAATCACATTTTAGAGCGGAAGTAGAACTGAGGGAAGGCCGAATTGAGTATATCCTCATCGACAGCGACCTTGAGCATATTATGAGGTGGGAGGCAGAAGGAGTTACTATTCCAGATCAGCTTGGCCGTGGCGGGGTTGTCCAGTACTCGAAACTTACAAGTTAAAGTCGATATAACCTCGCCATCCTTTTTAGTAGGTTAGCAGAAATCTCGAGAGGCGCAGTGAAAATACTAACTCCTTCTATTCTTGCAAGCTCTCTGCCAGTGCTGAGGTCTGTAAGTAATGCATCTTCCCCAAGAGCTGTCGCCAAAATCCCACCAGTTCGATCTAACGCAACACTGCCACCAGTGAAAATTGGTTGGATAGTATGCTCTGGCTCGAAGGTGGTCTGATAGGGGGCCTTGTTTGCCATTATATTGGACTCGCCAACCTGAAAGCAATTCGCAATGCTTGGTGGGCAAGTGCACTGCCTTTTTGCATCAATGAAGTTAAAAAAATGAAGCCGATAAGAAATATGGGTCCATTCTGATCTTATCTTAGTGTGCCAAGCATTTCTCTTCTAAGCTTTGCCTCGAGCTGGCATGACGGGCCCCTGCTTCCCCCATCTCGTTTGGCATTTACAATTGCCTTCTTATATTAGTGACAAAGGGCTGGTTCCTCTCGTTGCCTCCATAATCTTTGACACGGTTTTGAGTCATGATATGTGATAAACCCGTGAAACATATAGACTGACCCTCTCATGGGTCGCTTTGAGAGCCTCGTAACTTGGGCTCTTGGCCGGAGCCCTTACGAAGACGAGGTTATCCAAACTTATGATGTCCAAGATGAGGACGGAATTCAGCAACAACGATATAACTACCGTGGCCACCCAAGAAATCCAGAAACAAAGCGAAGAGAACGAGCTCAAGTCCGAGCAGCCAACGAAGTTATGGAAGTAACTGGCATTATTGAGGATCATAGACTGGCCAAACGGAAAGCACTGAAGGAGACGCAAGACAAACTTGAGGAGACATACGTGGGTCTGAAATTGTTGGATCTAGGTAGGTTTTCATTGATCGGAGGTGTATGGGGCGTTCTAGGTCTTCGAAGACGGATATTGGTAAGTTTGACAAAATTGTCTTCGTAGCATCATGTCTAACCCTCTCCTAGTTGTACAAGCCATATGCCGAAAGAGGGATTCTTAGCATCTTAAAACAAGAAGTGACTGAGAATCCTACTACCACTCTACTCTTTAGAGGACTCCCTGCAGTCATAGCCCTCCATTTTTCTGATCATGCTGGTTATCTGATTTCAACAACATTTGATCGAGTCTATGACCACAAAGTCCTTACTACAGAAGAGTTGTGGCTCAAAAGGATAGTCGCGTTAGCGTAAGTCTAGTTCTCTCTCATGCTACTTTATAATAATGACTATTCAGGATCAAAACTGGATTTAGGTATATGGTCTTGCATTACCGCCTATTTGCAACACTTCAACAGGTGCATATATTTCAAGGCAATCGGTACTTACCAAGCGCGGCTTCCTTGATCCCTTTTTCACAAAGTTCGCCCCTCCAGTTTCCAACGCTTCCTCAACCTAATAAAGCCTCGCTTATGACGTTTGGACTTGCTTTATTGAGATCCGCATCTCCTATACTTGCAATATATCTCTACAGCCAATCCAAGGTAATCATCTCAACCCTTATTCGTCGACCAATCTACCAGTTGCTTCCTCGGCCTATGGGTGAAGGCACAGTTTATGAGAACATCTTCCCCAATGCTTTCCACGAGCCTGGTGGACCTGATAGAAGTGGGGCTGAGGTGTATCCCGATACACCCAGGCGTTTAGAAGACGCGGAAACACTTCGTCGTCTGGAAGGTCACCCAGTCACAAGACCAGCTGATCCTGAATTTCAGCGCAGTATACTGTCAGGGCAGCCTTCGACACAACCTTTGAATTCAGCATCCCTTGGCGAGAATAGTGATGCTGAGGATGAGGAGACCCAACAGCCAACTTTGATCAGTTTTGATGTCGAGCCAAGCGAAAACGTTGGGACTTCCGGTGGGACGTGGTCCGCAGAATTGCGAAGCGCTAATGAATCTCCAAAATCGAAAGAGACTAAGTACAGAGTTACCGGAATGACAATGCTTCCTACCATTCTTGCCTCAGAAGGTTTAAGAGATATCGTGGCGGGAATGATAGCCGCGCCTATTGAAGCGATGATGATAAGAATTGTGGCTAGGGCATATCAAGATAGTGCTGGCCTGGATACATCAGAGTTATATGAAGCCTTTAATTTCCGCAGCCTGATTCCGGCTTCCAGCAACCTGTTTGGAGCTTTTACATTGCAAACGATTGTTGTTGGAGCGCACTGGGTAGCATTGATTGAGGGCAGTCGATGGTTTATGAGCAAAGACAAGGATGAAGAAACTATGAATAACGAATAATGTTGGGGGCCACTAGGTATACAACACCATACCGCTGGAACCAGTTCTCATTAGAGATGCTCAGGTCGATCCTTGGAGTATGTGGTTATCAGAGTTTTCAGAATCCCTTAAGCGGTGGACTTGGAAGAGGGCATTGCTAACTAAACTCCACTATTCGGAAACGAGCTGAGGTGAAATTGACAAGGACTTTTGAATGGAGAACACCAATCTGAGCCTGCCTATGGAGACATGGCCCAATTATAGCAAGAGCCTTGCCTCCACCAAAGCTGTGTAGCTAACGCCACACGCTTGCGTGGACCCCCTGCGGCAAGGGTTAGAAATTCAACCCAACTATGTATGGTTGCTCAATATGATATGTCAGAACTGCATGATAAAAAGAAAAGTTAAAGTTCACGTCTCACAAACGTCTGTGAAATTATTCTATGGCACGATTAGCTAAGCCATCTCGCGATGCCGCTACTGCCAAGAGCAAAAGCTTCCTAGTCGGCGCAATAATATTAACAGCACTATGTGATGTGCCCTAGAAGTGTTTATTAGCCACGAAGGTTTCTTCTTCGCTCGTATCAGTTCGCTATCTTCATCGTAGTTAATTCATTTCTACTTTTACGAAGTTTGCCTAATGCACCTTACATTGTCTCTGGTTTGTGGCTCATGTCAATCCGTCAGCGAGATTGGAGCTACACCTTGCATATAGATTGTTATATCTAGAGGGCATGTAGAGCCTGAGCACCATAGTCCCTGACACAAGATGTCAATTAAGGTCATGTGCCGAGCAATAAGGCTCGTTATGGCGTCATGGCAGATGCGTGGCCAAATATCCTTTTTAGAAGGGCATGGCATAGTGGCGTGGTAGAGGTCTTCTCATTCAATAATGGGCTTTGATGGCAGTTCCATTTCCGAGACGATAGTCTTAGATACCAATTTTTGGGGTGCTACTGGGGCTCTCGGGATATCGCCGGTTTATCTTGTCTGAGATATAAGTAGCTTCCTCCACCAACCCCAATTTCTGTTTTGCACTTACAGCTTGTTCTTAGACTTTCTTTCCTCGGTGATACACCGAAGTACACTCTTTTTCCACTTTTTCTGTGAGAAATATATCATTGTCTATATATATTTATGCTCATATTAACGCTTTGGACAACATGATATCCAAACAGATCTTTTTGCTTCCTGCCTGGCTTTCTCTAACTGCGGCAATCGCCACGCCTAATTACCAAAAATACCATGAAGTTAACGCAAATCTGGAAGCTCACCGTCATCCTACAGGAGATTACGAGTTCGGTTTGGATAAAGATATCGTATATGAGACCGTCACCGACAAAGATTGTAGCATTACAACAACATTCGTAACTGAGTATGCGCCAATTGCAGCATCATCTCTTGATTCAGGATCAGACGCAAATGTCTGGTACCAGACGGAGATTAAGCCTTCAGTTACGGAATCAGGTGCCACAAGAGCAGCTCCTACCACTTACATACACCACGACAGTGATCCAGTGTCAACCAGAGTGTCATCTATTCGCCCAAAGCCTACTGTGGATTGCCAAAATGGGCCACGCGAGCGCACATGCTGGAAGAGTAATTACACTATCGATACTGACTGCAAAAAAGAGTGGCCACATACAGGAGCGGTTGTTGAAGTATGTTGAACGAATATGCTTACAGCTTTAAAGTATGCTGATTATTACTCCAATAGTACTGGCTCACAGTTGAAAACGGAACTTTGGCACCTGATGGATTTGAAAGACAAGTGATAACGTTCAACGGCACAATTCCTGGACCTCTTATCACAGCAAGTGAGTTAACGACTAAACGACAGCCTGCCGGGTTCCCACTGATTTCTTTTCTCAGATTGGGGCGACACTATTCGCGTTCACGTCAAGAACAATCTCTTAAACAATGGGTATACTTTCCTCTTATAGCCTTCTATCCTGATCACTGAATATTCTATAGCACATCAGTACATTGGCACGGTTTCAGACAACTAAATACCAATGATCAAGACGGGACGAATGGAATAACAGAATGCCCCCTTGCCCCAGGACAATCTAAAACATATGAATTTGTGGCCACTACTTATGGAACGTCTTGGTTAGTATTCCGAGATATTAGAATGTAACGTACCTAACGGTGAAATAGGTATCACAGCCATTTTTCAAGTCAATATGGCGACGGAACGGTCGGACCCATTGTCATCCACGGCCCTGCAAGTGCAGATTACGATGAGGATCTTGGACCCATTCTTGTTCAAGACTGGTATCTACCCATCTTCCAGAGGAAAACTGTCATTGACTCTCGTTCAGGTATCACAAGACTATATTCGAAACGGAGCACTATGCTCAACACGTTGGCCCGCCAAAGGCAAATAATTACCTTCTCAATGGAATAAACACTGCTGTCGACTCAAAAAATGGATCAAGTACAGGGAGTCGACTTACTCTGAAGTTCCAAAAGGGAAAGAAGTATCTACTGAGATTGATTAATGGATCAACAGACAACCATTTTAAGATCGGTTTGGGTGAGTTCAGGCCAGGTCTCGGAGTGTATGCCAATATTTTAATATTGACCCAGATGGCCACAATTTCACCGTCATCGCAGCCGATTTTTATCCCCTCGAGCCTTTTGAGACAGATGTCATTCCAATCGGGGTTGGCCAACGATACGATGTCATTGTGAAAGCTAATGCGGATGTTAATAATTACTGGTTCCGAGCTGTCAACTCGCAACAATGCGGAGTGAACGACAATACAGGTTTTAAGAATGCGAACGGAATCATCTCTTATGAAGGTGCCCCAGCTGGTCTTCCAGTATCGACTCCAAGAACTTACACAGCTGAGTGTCACGACATCCCCGCCACTGATCTCGTTCCCATAGTTTCGTATCCAGTTGATCAACCAGGTTTCAGTGTTGCTGCTGAAAACACTCTTGCGGTGGGAAGACCAAGCAAGGCCATTGCATCTTATAATGCTGAGCCAGTGTTTGTCTGGTCTCTTGATGGTGTTGCCATCGACATTTCATGGGAAGACCCAACACTCCTTAAGCTTCAAAATGGGATATCAGACTTCACACCAGTCGAGAATGTGATTAAGCTCAATTCTGTTGATACATGGACCTACTGGATCGTTCAGAACCAATTCCAGATTGCACATCCGTAAGTCATTTCTGTAACAAAGGCAATGGTGAAACTAATAGGTGAACGTAGAATGCACCTCCACGGCCACGACTTCTCTCTCCTTGGCCAAGGTCATGGAATCTTCAGTGCCGAGAACAATACCGCAGAACTTAACTTTAACAACCCTACGCGCCGAGATACGGCTATGCTCATTGAGAACGGTTGGACAGCTATTGCCTTCAAAACCGATAACCCCGGTGCGTGGCTATTCCATTGCCACATTGGTTGGCATGTTGGAGGCGGTCTCTCACTCCAGTTCTTGGAGCGCGAGTCTGAGATCCTGAGTACCTTGAGAATTGGTTCTGATTTCAAGAACACTTGCGACTCATGGCAATCATATGTTGACGCAGGCCCATTCTATCAGAAGCATGATTCTGGGTTGTAAAAGTTGGCGAATTGGTCTGGATCATCTTGATTGGATGGGTAGGTACTTTTTGTATTATTATTCATTATAATGTGAAGTCTGTACTATACTTCATATAGGTAATTAGAGGGTTTATCTCGGCGCTGTTCATCTTGAAGTTATATGACCAACAATGTTTTCCTCCAAATCTTGGTGTCTGCTATAGTGGTAACGTGTCTAAATGAAACTGCGCCGAGGCTATACATGAGAGGCGATAATGGTCTAAATCCACTACCTGGCCGAGGAAGAGACTATGGTTCTATTATGGAGAAGCTCCTCTTAGAGACACAGTAAGTAGAGGAGCCCCACAAGGCACGTTTAATGGAAACATGAATTGAGAGTATACAGCAACTGCATATAATGTAGGAACTATAGAGTACTCTCTTAATCTCTTAGCCGATAACTATTTATCTGACGAAGGTAGCTGTGGATATACCCTTATTGCAACTAAGAGAACTTCTCCCAGGTCTCCCGAACCCAAAATTTTTTTTTTTTTTTTTTTTTTTTTTGCATTTCGTGTTCAGGGGTTCGCTCCGTCCTTTCCAGCGCCCATGTCTTGGCTGGGATCTGCTCTCCAGCCAATGAGAAGTCTCAAAACTCCCAAAGAAATATATATCTTCAAGTATAAGAAGTTCAATAAGCAAACTCCAAACACAAATCAAAACAAACACGCCACCCAGAGCCCTGTCTGGGAGATCAAAGTTGTGGCAATTGGCGTAGCGAGCGTCACTGAGGTCATGGAGGAGGCAGTGATATGGGGTCGAGGAGGACGATTGTGAACGCCATTAGGCCCTATCGACGATCTAGACGCCTGGTTATGCGATAGTCAACGTGCACTGATAATACAGTCACATCATGCTTGCTATGCAATCATAAGGTCAGGGAGAAGAGGGGAAACCCTAAAGCCCGGCAAGTGGCCCCTATGGGGCTGCCTTTTGCTTTCCTGTATTAAATTTTGCGTTTTTTTGGCTGCGTTTCTGGGGTGGTAAATGGGACAGCTCGCGTTAGGGGGTAATGGCAAAGGACGACCTTGAGTATGTGTTAGTAAAGGGTACCAGATAATCTGTAATGGCGAGATGCATAGCCTTTAGTTGCCTAAACTGGTTGTGATATGCTCCTGAGGGTAAGTTCGTCACGGCGCCGTTTGCTACAGTTAAACGCCGGTCCAATATTTCCTACGATCAGATTCTCCTGGCCCGTTGTTATTGCGGGCAATCATTTGGTGCATCAATTTTCTTAAGCAGGCTCCTGGAAGCTTTTCAGAGCTGCTCGAATCCTACTACCTTTAAAGGGCACTCGAACCTTGATCAAATACACAGGATGAAATGGCAAGTAAAGTTTTGGCACAAGAATGGACAGTCGAAACTGAAACCCCAAGAGACCTATCACTACTTTCAAACATGAGTCGGCTAATACATATACTGTCAGGATGCAGGAATGCCTTGTTGCCTCATATATTTCGTACTCAGATATGGCATATTTAGAGACCTCGACTACATCCTAGACGCAATGCGAGCAAAGTTATCCATGGGTGAAGGTCTAAACAGTGAATGAGCACTGCGAGCATTACCATGTCTTCAAGAAATGGCATCTTATATGGAAAGAAAGTCTCCACACTCTACGACATCTTCTAGACGGACATATATGTCTCCAAGTTGCTCACCTGTCTGCAGTGAAAGAGGCATCTCTCTGGATGAATATTCAATAAAGCTTGGGCCTGTGTTGGTGAGGAATTCCAAGGAAGCTAGAGAAGATTTTCTAAGCTTTTTCAAATGCAACAACAATGATTCAAAGGCGCAGAAGTCTGCGGATCATTTTACAACGCGGTCATGAATTGTTGGGATGCATGTCTGCAGTTGCCCCTGTGTACGCTGTGGCAACATTTCCGTACTCATCTTTTTAAAAGATAAGGAACTAGTATGCCAGCGTATACCGGCCACGAAATCTTCAAGGTTATCTCATGTCTTTGGTAAGAATATTAACACTCTTGCATGGTCCTCAACTTGGTATTGCATATATGCACATGCTTTCTTCACCTTGGGCAATAATAGCCTAGGTACTGGTACCTGACTTAGCCATTCAGGGACAAAAAGTGCGAAAGCCAATCATGTTCCCTGCTGGACACGCTAGTATATGCTGGGAGTAGCGTACGCGGCCGCACCCTCAATGTTTCTGAATATTGACCGACTCGACCAAATCTCCCACAAGGAATGTTCAGTTGGTGATATACACTTCTGAGCATAAAGAAGACAGTAAACATGTCTTCCAAGTCGCAGAGCGTACATGGCTCTGACGCCTCTTTCGAGTTCATTGATACTCCCAAAGTCACCACCCCTCAATTCGAGAAGTTCGAGGACTGTGGGGTGAAGACTACTGCTGTACGTCGCAAGCCAATTGCATACATAATCTTGCCAAACAGATGCTAATACTACCTTAGTACCCAGCAATCAAAAATGCACCCCTTCCAGCTGATGCTGCGGGCACAGAAGGCTTCTCGAACAAGGTCCTTTTCTCATTGATCTTTGGTGTGCCTTTCTACTTCTCGTGGAAGGTTGGTGGTGGATTCAAGACCACCATCTTCTTTGGGCTCTTCACTACTATCCCTATTTTACTCGCCTACTGGACTCTCGCCTCAATCCTTACTCCCCGCAAAAACGAGAAAGTCAGATACCCTGGACGGCCTGTCGAGCACTACCTCACTTTCAAGGATGAGGCAGATAGGCAAAAGTACAGTGGCAGAAACAAGATTCCCATGGAAACATTTCACAACATGTACTTCGATGGCAAGGTTGATTTCAATGGGGACTGCCTGGAGGTCATGGAATATAGACATGATTGGTCTAGTTTCAGATTCACTCTGGGCCTATTCCACCACGTGTTCTTCAACTTTGTTCCTGAAGTTATCATGCACACTCGATCCCAAGGTAAATAAGTCATCTGTATCTTAAAAAACAGCGAATGCTAACATTTTATAGACGAGGAACAGGTCCGTGATCATTATGACAGAGGTGATGACTTTTATGGCTGGTTCCTGGGACCACGTATGATATACACATCTGGCATAATTTCGGACAAGAATAGGGAGGAGACGCTTGAAGAGTTGCAAGATAACAAGATGGCTATCGTGTGTGAAAAGATTGGGCTGCAAAAAGGCGAGACGCTTCTGGATATTGGCTGTGGTTGGGGAACTCTTGCCAAATTTGCCAGCGTTCACTTTGGTGCTAAGACAACCGGTATCACCCTTGGGCGCAATCAGACTGCTTGGGGTAACAACGGCCTCCGAAAGGCAGGCATCCCTGAAGAGCAAAGCAAGATTTTATGCATGGACTATCGCGATATCCCCGTCCCCGAAGCGAAGTACGACAAGATCACATGTCTTGAGATGGCTGAACATGTGGGTATCCGTCATCTTGTTACCTTTCTGAGACAAGTCAACGATATGATGAATGATGATGGTGTTTTCTTTATTCAGGTTGCTGGCTTGAGAAAGACCTGGCAATATGAGGACCTTGTTTGGGGTCTTTTCATGAACAAATACGTCTTTCCCGGAGCTGATGCATCCACACCTCTTCGAGATTATGTTGGTGCCTTGGAAAGTGCTGGATTTGAGATCAAGGGTATTGACACCGTTGGTGTTCACTATTCTGCTACTCTTTGGCGATGGTACAGAAACTGGTTAGGTAACAAGGAGAAGGTTATTGCGAAGTACGGAGAGAAATGGTTTAGGGTAGGTTCCAAAAATAAACAGTTGTAGGGGATCTGCTAACATACCCTTAAAGACTTGGGAATACTTCTTGGCCTACTCCACCATCACCTCTCGCCAGGGAGGAGCAACCTGCTACCAGATTGTGTGCGTTAAGAACATCAATTCCACTCATCGTATTGAAGGAATCGATACTCAATTCGGCCTTTCTGGTGCACTTGCTGCAAGCAAAGTCGACCTCAAGAATACCTTCAAGGCGTAAAATATCGAAAGGCATCAAAATTGGGAGCTACAAGATGTATTGGTATAATACTCAATTTGGAGATATACTGAGAAAGATGGTAGCGCAGATAGGCAGATCAAATGGTTGTCCTGGCACATACGTAGACTAGGAGGGACGGTAATTCAACAACTGTAAGAGATAGTCCAGCCTGTAAGTTAAAGCGTCTCCAGGCTACGTAGAACAATCAAAAGTGTGCACTAAAGCTAGATGAAGGACAGATGATTGTGAAATGCTTCCTATGTGAATCAGCCTTAATCATATACCCAAGTCTTCGTGTATAAGTGATTGCATGGTCTTGACATCTATGAGGATATTTTCAAATAAAGATTATGAATGAGCCTGAAGTGAATACATGAATATGTAGGCTAATTTCATTCATGGATGATGGCTTGTAAGCGTCCCTCAGTTCACTGTTACCTGCTGGTTCTCGGATATCGGGTAGACTTGGCTGCTGCTAACCAATTTGGGACAATTGCCATCGCTTCGTCACCAGCCAACAGCTTGCTGCATGTACCACGTATGTTAGGGTTGAAACAACACCCATTGCACAGCACTTTTCTTTAGCCATATTTATTTGGCGCATCACAATTGATATTTTGCAAAATTGTCAATATTCACAATGTTTTCGGGGTCGAATAGTTACCTAGGGGGTGGCGGCCAGACCGGACGACCTGGTCAGCAACAGTTTAATTCTTTTCAACAACCTCAACAACCACAACAACCACAACAGCAGAACTTCCTAAATGCGAACCCAACAGGATATGGAGCTTCTGCTCCTCTGCAGCAGCAGTTCACAGGGTATCCGATACCGCCACAAGCTACAGGATATCCAGCACAGCAAATGCAGCCTCAGCAAACAGGGTTTCAGGGACAACCGTCGCCTTTCAATTCTCAAGCTCCTCCTCAGCAGAGCTTTCAGACTGGAGTTCCTCCAATGCCTCAAATCCCTCAGCAATTTCAAACCCAAAATCAAACGTTGCCTCCCGCACCTGTGCAGAAATCCCAACCCACAGGCTTTGCACAAATGGCGGATAGTTTCAAAACAGCGCCTTCCAGCGCTCCAGCAAGAGGACGCCGGACAGAAAAGCCCAAGGCCAAGATTCCAAGTATACGGTTGTCATTTATCAGTGCGCAAGATCAAGCAAAGTTTGAACAATTATTCAAATCTGCGGTTGGAGATGGATCAACCCTAAGTGGGGAGAAATCGAGGGATCTTTTGCTACGCTCGAAACTGGACGGAAACTCGCTCTCGCAGATATGGTAGGTGGATAGGAAATGTTTCTATGTATCGTTTACTAAGTTGAGAATAGGACTCTAGCGGATACGACCCGTTCAGGACAGCTGCTGTTTCCCGAGTTTGCGCTAGCTATGTACCTTTGTAATTTGAGGCTGGTGGGTAAATCTTTACCTTCTGTCCTTCCAGAAAATATAAGAAATGAGGTTTCCAGTATGGTGGATATAATAAATTTTGCAGTTGCAGATGACAGCACCGAGTCATCCACTCCAACTACAAATGCTCCAGACTTCAGCATTCGACAAAATGCTGCGTCCCCACCTACAATACAGCAACCTCAGCCAATGCAGTCAAACTCATCTCTCCTGGCAACACAGATGACGGGGTATCCTGGCCAACAACAGGCTGGGTTTGGGGGGGGGTTTCAGCCCCAGCAAACTGGTTATCAGCAGCCTCTACAGACTGGGTTCAATCAGAATCAGAATCTGCAGCAAAATCCTATCGCAACGGGATACAATGGACCTCGTCCGCCAATGCCACCAGTGCCGTATGGTGCATCACAAGGCCTATCCCCATCAGCGACAGGATTCGGTGGAATGACTGCTCCGCTGAACTCGCAGCCAACTGGACGTCCAGGGCAGTGGGGATTAGTTAATGCACCAGCAACTGGACTGCCTAATATCGATCTCCTGCAGTCTCGTATGATGCCGCAGCAGGGTAGAGAACAAGGCTCCTTCACAACATCAGGACTTGCCGGAAATGCTGTGATTCCATGGGCCGTTACAAAGGAGGAAAAGACTAGATATGACTCTGTATTCAAAGCCTGGGACGGATTTGGCAAGGGCCACATTGGTGGCGATGTAGCCATCGAGGTCTTTGGCCAGAGTGGTCTCGAGAAACCAGATCTAGAGCGTATTTGGACTCTCGCAGATCATGGAAACAAGGGCCGGTTGAATATTGATGAATTTGCTGTTGCCATGCATTTAATCTACAGGAAGCTGAATGGCTACCCCTTGCCTGCTCAACTACCGCCTGAGCTAGTACCACCCTCTACTCGCAACTTCAATGATTCAATCGGAGCAGTGAAGTCCTTGCTTCATCAAGAGTCTGATTTCCGAAAGAACTCTGGTGCGAGTCTGCTGCCACAGAAGACCGGTGTCAGCTACCTCAAGAACCATTCCTTCCGAGGAGACTCTGGTCCCGCTAGAGGAGGACGAAAAGACGCTACAGTTTTCAAGAACAATGACGATGACGTTGGATATAAATCAAGTGCTCGTCGTAGGCTTGGAAATGGCTCCCCACGTCCAGATTCACCATCTTCAACAACCTCCGATGATATCTCCTTAGATCAGCTGAGGAAGAAAATACGTGAGAAGCAGGTCCTTCTCGATGCTATCGACTTCAAGGATGAGAATGCTGCCGATGAAGATGATGCACTCGACAGACGAGATCGTCGTGAGGCCGAGGAATTGTATCGACGTATACGCAGAATCCAGGAAGACATTGATTCGCATCCGGATGCCTCCTTGAGAAATGTTGACTCTGGTGCTGAGCGACGTATTTTGAAGCGTCAGTTACAGACATTGACAGACAAACTCCCGGAAATTGCTTCACAGGTTCGGAAGACCGAAAGGAATATTGCTGATGCAAGACTTGAGCTTTTCCGTCTGAAAGATGCCAAAGCTCACCCAGGTAGCGCTCCGTCAATTGTCGGCACAGGCCCCGGAGGCTCAGTGACGGAGTCTGACCGACTCAAGGCCCGGGCTAAAGCCATGATGCAGCAACGAACAGCTGCCTTGACTGGCAAAAAGGTTGATATCGCAGGCTTTGGTGACGATTCAGCTGCACCGAAGCGCCTCGAAGAAGAGTCTATCAAGGTTAGAAATGAAAAGGAAAATAATGAGCGGATGGTGAAAGATGTCGAGGACAGTGTTCGCGATTTCTCTCGTGGATTAGAAGACGGTCTCAAGGATGGCGCGGAGGACTCTACTAGTGAGCACGAGAAACGCAGATGGGAAGATGGACTTGGCGTCGAAGATGAAGTTAAAGATTTCATCTTTGAATTGCAAAGGTCAGGTAGATCCGCCAGAATTAGGACTGAGGATAAGTCATCACGTGGTTCTCATGATGCACCTCGCCCCGAGACCTCAAGATATGAGAGTCCAGCTCCGTCATCCCGCAATGAGCCTACGCCAAACTCTGCACCCACACCAGCTTCCGGTGGAACGTACTCGCAGTATAAGACTCCTGAGGACAGGGCTGCGTACATCAAGCAACAGGCTGAACAGCGCATGGCTGAACGTCTTGCGGCACTTGGAATCAAAGCTCCTGCAAAATCAGGTGAAACTGCTCAGCAACGCATCGAACGTGAGCAGAATGAAAAAGCTGCGAAACTCCGTCAAGCCGAGGAGGAAGATGCAAAGCGCGAGAATGAGAGACAGGCTCGAATCAACGAGGAGCAGGGTATTCCCCCTCCAGCTCTCGCGGCTCCAGTTCCTGCGGCTCCAGCTCCTGTGGCAAAGAAACCACCGCCTCCACCTTCAAGAAAGGCAGCCAAGAGTGATGCAAGTGAGCGCAAGGCTCAAGAAGAACAGAGGGTTTTGCAAGAGCAGAAGGCACAAATCATTGCGACTGCTGACTTAGAGTGAGTTTTATTACATGAAACATCAATATTTACTAACATAAATAGGGATGACGCTGCACGTCAGGAGGCTGAGCTCAAAAGAGAGCAAGATGCTGCTGCAGCCCGCTTAAAAGCACTTGAAGACCAGGTCAAGGCTCGAAAGATTTCGAAAGAGGAAGAGAAGAAGCGAAAGAAGGCAGCTCAAGCTGAGGCAAAGGCCAAAGAGGCTAGACTTGCTGCTCAACGCATTGAAATCGAAGCTGCTCAAGCACGGGAAAGAGAGTTGCAAAAGCAATTGGAGGCGATCGATGATAGTGATGATTCTTCTTCAGACGACGAAGGCCCAGAGCAGGTGACTCCTCAAGCATCAACGCCTCGATTGGAAAGCCGCGAGATATCGCCACCTCCGCCACCCGCACCTACATTCGTGCCCCCTGTCCCATCTCCAGCTGTCAATACAAGTCTACCTGCCACACCAATACCTGCAGCACCCGCGGAGACCGAGACCAAAAATCCCTTTTTCAAGAAGCTTGCTCCACCTACTGCAGAAAGTGCAACACCATCTCCCCCATCAATTCCTCCACCACAGCCAGGAGTATCAACGAACCCATTCCTTCGTACCCCATCGACTCAGGAGGTTCCTAAAGCGCCTGAGCCTATTGTTACACAACCCACTGGCGCAAGACCTAGTCGTGTTCGCCCAGAAGAAGATGATTGGTCAGCCGCTGGCTCTGACAGAGATGACGATTCATCAGACGATGACGGACCAGGAACCCGTGGTGGAGCCAGCCATCTGGCCTCTATCCTTTTTGGCACTATGGGCCCTCCTCGTCCTTTGTCTGCTGCTGGAGGTGCAGGCTCTACGCCAACTAGCCCAGCTATTGGAAATGGTCCAACATCGCCGCCACCTCCGCCTCCAATGCCAAATTCTGGGGCTCCACCTCCACCACCTATGCCAACAATGGGTGGGCCTCCTCCTCCACCACCAATGCCAGGAACTGGTGCTCCAGGCTTGCCGCCGCCTCCTCCTCCTGGAGGTCTTCCAGGTGCTCCCTCAGGAGGAAGACCATCTGGGTTTTTGGGAGAGATACAGATGGGTAAGGCATTGAAGAAGACCCAGACTAAGGATAAGAGCGGCGCTGCTGTAGCTGGACGAGTTCTTGACTAAGATACAGGCGGTCTAATAAGCTGAAGAGCGTTGTGGGGAGATCATATAGGACTGTGTATTTATATTCTTGTGGAGGAAAGCGTTGATAGCTAGGGCTATGTGCTTGCGCATATGCTCAAAATTTGATATTAAGAAAGTCTAAAAGGTTAACAACATTTTCTATCCAAGCCTCTACTTGGTCAGGTTAAGTCGAGGAAAGTACGCATGAAGCACTATATCGTCAGTCAAAGCTCGGCACGGGACATAATGGTATTTACACAATGTTATTATCTAAACATTATCCTAAAACGCTATATGATGTTCCAAAAACCATCTTTTTCACTGTATGTGTTGTTTAAATGCTCAAAATATGCACAAATTCTCAAGCTTTCCTAAATTTCCAAGAAATCCTCCTTCCTTATCCCTCCCCGATCGCACATGCTCTTGAATACGCCTCCCTGCAGATACAGGTTCAGCGGCGTATCCAGCTCGGCGATCCTGCCTTGATCCATAACGCAGATGCGGTCGTAGTGTATGATCGTTCTCAATCGATGCGCAATGCAGAGCAACGTTTTGCCCTTGAATCCCGTGGCAATGGTTTGCTGGATCTTCTCATCCGTCTCCATATCCACGCTGGATGTTGCCTCATCACAAACAATGATCTGTGACCCCCTGACCAACGCACGGGCTAGGGCCATTAGCTGTCGTTGACCGAGTGAGAAGTTGAGACCCTCGTCTTCGACGATACCATCTAAGTGAATGCGGCCGGGGGATTTATCGTCTAGCGCCGCTTCAGCAGTCACGAGATCAGATTGCCGAAGCGCAGACCAGAGCTCAAGGTCGGTGTGTTCGCCGAAGGGGTCGAGGTTGCTGCGGATAGTGCCTTTGAAGAGTGTAGGATCTTGTGGGATGATTGCTAGGCGGGATCGCAGGTCATAGAGGCCGATTGTGCTAATGTCTAGACCGTCTATTTTGATTGAACCCCTAGAGAGCTCAACTAATCTGAACAGTGCGGACATGATACTTGATTTCCCAGCTCCGGTGCGACCAACGATGCCGATCCTCTCGCCCCCTTTGATATGTATGTTCAAGCTATTCAACACGAGAGGAAGGTTTTCACGATAACGCATTTGCACATCGTTGAAAATAATCTCGCCTGATTCTGGCCATGATTTGCGGATTTCGATGGTATGCAGTGGTGCTTCCTCTTCCAAAGATGTACCATAGTAATGAAGACGTTCTGTGGCGTTCATACCGTTCTCCACTTCTGCCAGCTGTCTGACTGTGAACTGGATCATCTGCACAATTGATAAAATATAACTTAGAACCAGACCAGCGATGGATGGTGAGACATTGAATCGAGAGGTGATTACGAGAATTCCAGTAGTAAATACTAAGAGGTTGCCAATGAGATCTAGTCGTGTTGAAAGCCATCGCTGATTAGCAAATGTGAGGAAGTAAGCGCTGTTCATCTCATCAATAGATGCTCGAATCTCACGAACGAAACGGTCTTTAAGTCCATAAGCCCGGATTGAGGATGTGCCCGAAATGCCTTCTGAAAATTTGGCAAACATATTAGATCGCAAGACCGATTCAAATCGTTTCATCTCTCGAGCAGAAGCGCGGTAGTATCCTGCTGAAAAGACGAAGAGCATGAATAGTGGTCCCAGAGCAATGGCGAAATAATGAAAGTAGGCAATGATAAGGCCAAATACAGACGAAATCATACACAAAGTCAGAAAGTACATTCTGATAGCGTCAGTCAAGGTATTGTCCATAACGTCGACATCTCTCGAGAATCTATTTGTGATTCGGCCCAGGGGTGTCGTGTCGAAGAATGACATTGGCGCTCGGAGGGCTCTTGTAATTGCTTGACTTAACATTTTCTTGCTTGCGGACGTACCCATTATGGTGAGGCCAACAGAGAATATAAACAACAGGATAACCTGAGCTACTCCCAGCGCCGCGTAGACCGCGATGTAGACTGCGGTAGTATACCCAAACTGGTTGCTTGTCCACCAACTCAACCAAAGGCTGCAGGTAATATTTGCGGCCTGAGACAAGATAAGAAGGAGTATGATCAAGGGCCCGTTCCAAATAGTGCCCGAAGCACGAGTGTAGTCGGCATAAATCGACCATGGCACACTCTTGACAGCTCTTTCTTCGGCCTGCATCAGAGCAGTGCCCTTTTTCTTCTTCTTCGTGTTCTTTTTCTCATCTTCGACCTCATCCTCATTTACGTGTGCCTTTTCTACATGCTCTTCCTCAAGTCCCGTCGTCTCCATAAGTTGCTGAAAGCCAAGATGATTCCGCATCAGGTTATCGAATGTATCGATTGCCAGTATCCGACCTTCCTCGAGCCAAATAATTCTATCGCATCGATTCAGAACCCACAACTGATGAGTCGCCAGTATTCTGGCTTTATCTTTCAGCAGTCCCATGATGGCATTGTCAAAAATGTGTCGACCAACGTGCGCATCGACGGCGGAAAGAGGATCATCCATCAAGATAAGGTCTGCATCGAAGTAGATAGCCCGAGCAATGTTGAGTCTTTGTTTTTGGCCGCCAGATACTGTTATACCACGTTCACCAATCTCGGTAGCATCTCCTTGCGGAAGCATGTCGAGATCGGGCTGGAGAGCACAGGCATCGATAACATCGCGATACCTTTGTTGGATATCAGCAATTTATTTTATACTTCGGCATGTCAAAATGCGGCAAAATCCGTGATCCTCAGTTACAAATAGTGGGTTAATGAGCACATACCAGGCTTTATTATACTCCTTTCCAAACAATATATTATCCTTCAGCGTTGCATTCTGGATCCACGCGTACTGAGGGCAGAATGAACGGCTCGCGCCCATTATTATGTCGCCTTTTGTCTTACGCATATCTCCAGCAAGTGCCGCTAGCAGAGAGCTTTTCCCACTCCCAACTCCACCAATTACTGCTACTAGCTCGTTCCTACCGATTGTGAAGCTCATGTCATGAAGCCTAAACGGTTCCGTATTTTCTGTAAGAGTAGCAGCATCGTCTTGAATACTGTCGCCTGAGGAAATATCTGTTCCTAACTTGGCCGCGGATTTTTGATCTTTGGCATCTTGCTTTTCATCTTTTTTCTCTGCTTTTATCTCGCTCTTCGTTTGCTTCGTGGCAGGATTCTCGCTTGGATCCTGAGTCGCGGTGCGCTCCCAGGTAAAGTCAGCTTTCTGCATCTCAACGGCATTTTCTGCAGATTCGTCAATCTTAGGGTCATCGTTCTGCTCCTCACTCAAAAGATATTCTTGGATTCGGTATATAGACGACCAAGCGTCCACAACTTGTCCAATGATCAAAGGAAGCAAGTTCAGGGGTAATCTCAAAGAGTTAAAAAGTGCAAGTGACGAGAAAACCTGAGCTGGGGCCAGATCATGTCGTGTAAGAGAGTATGTGATGAATGCAAGCATCGATGCGAAGATTGGCAAGGACATCGACACCGCATTAATGGCATTTCGAATCGCAAGAAGGATCTGAATTGACCGTATCTCTCGGCCTCGTATCTCTTCGAGACGCGAAAGGAAAGCGCTCTCCCAGCCGAAATATTTGACAAATCTTGCCGCTTGGAGAATTTCTTGTGTCAAACTAACTCGTTGATCCGTAATTTTGTTAATAGCTCTTCTTCGACGGAAAAGGATGCCCACAGCCTTGGTCAATATGGGCAACCCAATAACGAGCAATGAAAAACCAGCAAGTGCACTATAAGTCAAGTTGATAAGCAAAAGGACTAAGGTGACTAAACAAGCTAAAGGGGCTGTCCATATCAAATGAAACATTCCCGATGCTTGGTCTACTCGATAGGTATCAACCGACATCAAGTTGACGACACGTCCGTTTGCCCAGCCAGCTCCGTCGCCTGCAACTCCGCGTCCAGCATCCGTGGAGCCCTTGGCACCACGCTTTTTGCCATCTCTTTTTGCCATCTTTTTGGCTTGCTTGTCCCCCTTCACATGGGCCTTGTGCTGATCCTTGGTTTCTGGACCTTCTTTTATCTCCCGACCGCCGGCTTTAGCCCTTCCAGAAATGCTCAATGACTTCTCAAATATTACTGATATTAATACGGCTCTTGCTTGTCCGCCTACCATCATCCCACGGTAGATGAAGTGATTCGTGCCCAAACTTTGTAGAATCTGCATAAGCGTAATACCAAATACAAGTCCCAATCCCCTTCCTATGTGTGGTTGTGGTTGGCCGGTCCTCTGGGCAATATAAGCATCTTGTGCAAACTGAATTAAATATCGGAGCGTGAATGGTGATATAACTAGGAACATGTTCGCAAAGAATTGGCATATTCCACCGATCCAGAACTCCAACTTAAATGTTTCGTGCAGGGCGAATAAGAGCGGGTATTTGTCTCCTCGCGCGACTCTTTTCTTGAAAGACTCGTGCATCCTGATAGTCATGCTAGCGGTCATCCGATCGGGGTTGACTGTCCAGATATCATTTTGCTCAAGTGGTCGTTTGTAGCCGGTCTGCCCAGGTCAGCACATTTGCCCTCTGTAAAGAGTTGCCTATGCCCACTTACTCTCATTAGTGGCGACATCCACTGGAAGTAGATCTGACTGAGAATTGAAGCCTTGTACTCCCTTGAAACTTCCCGAGTCTCTGGCACTGGTGGTGGGCTGCTCCATTTTAACGGGTTGATCCTCTTGTGCCATGGTTTCTTCTCTTGGGCCAGTTGCTCAGGTTGTGACAAAGCACTTGCGGTGGTAGCATAGCTTTGGGTTTGCTGTAGTGGAACACGCCTCCCACTCTCCTTACCGCCAGCGTCTGCACGCTTGTTACTCGAGGCATTGATATCGACATATTCCCTCTCCTTGCCATCTACATCTAGCGGCTCATCATTGTTGGGAATTCCTGCAGCAGGGAGAGCAGGGTCTGCTTGAAGGCCATGTTCTTTCTCTTGGCCAGGATCAACCATGATTTCTGTCATAAATCGCTCTTGTGATAGTCCATGAGGAAACAATGGGAAAAGGAAGGAACGGGAAAAGGTGACGAGGAAAGAGAAGAGAGAATCTATTACTAGATGAATCACCTACATTTGCCAATAGGGCACCTTCCTACGGTGTCGTAGTTCTTTTTTTGTTTGATAAACTAGCGCAAGCATTGTGAGGCAATGTGCTGGGTGGTTGGTGAGGGACCGGGGGGGTGCTTATCGATTCGGGACCGAACAACACCTTATTATTTTACAAAGGTGGGGAACCATCCTTGACAAAAAGGCTAGAGCAATACTACTTTACTGTATGCTTATGTATCATGGTAATTGATTTGCTATGGTACATACAGGATTCCTCGTCAAAGTATATATATATAGTCTTCCGTCTCGATCGACCTTTTATTAAGACATGTTAACAGTAAGTCCCCGCATCTTTTGATAATCAAAGGTCAAGAAAAAAGACACCCTTAGTCAATCAAAGCATTTCATAGCAAGTCCCATTGTTCTTCGTATTATTAAGCAACCAATTGGTGGAGCCAGCCCAGGCATCCACTTTAGCCGTGTTTTGCTCTCTTGGAGCTGGTTAGCCTGTTGAATCATCTCTCATGAGCGCAAGTTCACAAACAAGCATTTTAGCAGCAATCTACCTTTTGCGGGGTAGCATTATTTCCATATTTAATGATCTCTTGGTCAACTTTCACAGACGGGAAGACAGAAAGTGAGCGACTACATCCCATCTCTCAAGAGGGCTTCCCTTTGAAATCATTCATGACTGTAGTCCTGCTGCTCCACTATGCTAGGATCAGATTCCAGAAGAACAACCTTCGGAACTCCGCGTCAGCCTCAACACTTCAACATTTCCGATTCAAGGCTACTCGCTTCTGCCTTGAAGCCACAAATGGCCACAGAGTCATGGAATTAGCAATGGACTTAAGACGTGCCGAATAGCCGATTACCTCCGTTGGGGTAATTCTATGGTACCTGTTGCAATCAGGTTACAGAAGCAGAAAAAACACGGAAACGGAGTTCAACAAGCGGTGTAGCTTACTAAGCTCTTCTTATTTTCTTGGGTCCCAATACACCTACACTATATTGTAGGTGTATTGGGACCCTATTTTCTTAACCTTGTGTATTGGAACCTCTGGTAGACAGTGACCTTGTGCCCTTGGACAAGCCATAAGTATGGTGGTAATTTTCTCTCAGTCCTACATAAACCTGAAAAGTATTAAAGGCCTTGCTTGATATTGCGTGGCGCTGTTTGGTAGGCGAACCCTAGGGATGGTTTGCTGGTAGTAACGCGCATTTTCAAGCACCTAATTCAGCCGATATTTCTGGGCCAGTCTCCTTTTCTTTCCCCAATCTTTCATGTCAAGGTGACAAGCCCTTTGATCATATGAATCTTTCGGAACTCAAGGCATCATTTAATTGCAGCATCACGTGACCATGTGTAATTGCAAGTAGTAATTATGCACGGGTGAACCATTATTTTCTTAGTAATGCGCGAGTACAATATCAGGCCAGTCTTGCATTTACAATTCTGAGTATTTGTTGTTGGAAGTAAGATAAAGTCAATTGTTCCAGCAATGCTAGCTCCGTCCTTACATTCAAGTCGGAATATATACCAAGGGCTTCAGGCGATGTGCCCCATCAATTGGACTCTACTGACTTCCTCCCATAGCTCAAGTCAAAAACAATCAGTCACCACGTCGTATAATTCTCCAGGCGTAATTTGTCACTCCGCCAACAAATATAGCTCATGAGGCAACGCCGTTGCAACATCGGTCATCCGCCACCCATCCACAACCCTTGTTCCCTCATCCATTGCCCTCAAAACCCGCCGCGGAAGGAATTTGCTCGTCAACCACGCGACTAAAGCCTCATTGCGGCGGAGCCCCGGGTATTCAATCTTCAGCTCCTAAAATTTGTTGGTTAAACCTGGACCGTTTCATCGGCAATGGGGACTTCTGAGAAGGTGGTTTAGATGATGGCAGAGGTGCGGTAGTCATCTTAGCAGTCGTTCAGTGAGCTTGGAAATTGTTCTGGACGTTGAGCCTTGGATGGTGGTGAAGATGATGTTGTCAATCAAATTTGAATTTTTGATGTAAGGCGCAAGAAGGATTGAGCCTGTTTTCAAATAATTAGATATACAAGTATGCTACCTAGTCAGGTTAAAACACCAATAACCAAGTATACAAGACATGCATATCGCCAACGATCGTACTGTGGACTAACATTTAATTTAATGCTTACAGAAGTTAATGGTTATAACAATATTGCCTTTTTTTTCATCGTATTTATAACACGATGAAAAAGGAAAACATTCTTAAAACGTCAAATATTTACTCGAATCGGAGCATTAATGAGGCTCGGCAGCTACATTTTAAAGAGCCAGATTCCGGAAATAACTGCGGTTGTGTATCACAGGCGCTTTGAAAAGATTTATGACGCAAACGGAAAAATACATAGGGGTTTGCTGAGTAAATGTGGAATCTGCTGTGCGGCGTGTCCTCACCAATAAGCCAGAAATGGCCACAGGCCAGAGCTTCTCTGGGCCATCTTCATGATACATAAGTAGTAATAGAGAACGTACATCCAGGCAGTATGCTCAAATTTCTCGCTACTGTCAACCTCATAACACTGATTAGAATTTACAGATGTTCCAAGTGTTCTTGGTCTAGGTCTCAAGCGTAGAGGAATCTTCTCTAAGATAGACAACCTGATGTATTATAAGGCCCATTGCTATAACGCATAATATACCGAGTCACCGAGCACAACCAGATGTCACTGACAATCAGAAAGCAACAAAAGCAATCCTGTATCTCTACGACATCCATGGCTTCACATCACCAACACTCCAAGGCGCAGATATCCTCACCTACGATGATGCTGCCCGCGATTACTTGGTCTTCGTACCCTATCTCTTTGACGGCGACCGAGTCCACGAACCGACGTATGCTCCCCTTCATTCAATTCCCCAATCCCTCGCCGGCTACTAAAACTCTTCTAGTTTCGGCCTCCCAGGGTCAAACCCTCTCAAGCAAGCCCATATGCGTACCTTCCTGTCCGGCATGGGAAACCACGCAACCCAAGCCTCACGCCTTCCCGGCCTCCTCAACTCCATCAACAAGGTCTTCACGTTCTCGCCCATCCCGCAAATCAAAAGCTGGGGAGTCGTAGGTTTTTTTTTGCTGGGGTACCAAGCTCGTCTCTTTGACCTCGAAGCCCTGTTCCTTTGGTGCGCGCAACAGCTGTTTCTGGACGGCGGTCGCCCAGTGTCATTATTCTTTCATGGAGGCGGGAGACGCAGAGGGGATCGACGTGCCGATGCGTGTGTTGACTGGCAAGAGAGAGGATAGGAAGGCAGTGAGCCGATTTCTGAGGAGCTTGAAAACGCATGACACTTACTGGGAGCAATTTGGCGAGATGTATCATGGGTGGGAGGAAGATAAGAAATGAAGGAAATAAGCTAAACTTGCCCGAAATTTTCAGATAGCAAGAAACGATCGAAATATGAAACTCGTTCAACAAACTGCAGGGCTAATTCGTTGATTAGTAGAGAAGAGGGTATGAGATTTTGCTTTGGTAGTTTCGGGAGAGGATGGGAGGGGATAATGAGGAGGAACGAGTAGAAAAAGGAACTAAAAGGGATACCTTATATGGAAGGGGATATTTCGGAAGAGAAACGGGAAGAGAGTCGAAGAGAGCGACTCCGTCACTAGCGGAGACGATATAACCTCTAGCAGCCCGGAGGATTCTTAAGCTTAAATGATGGGTCCACATCACAAATTTTATGTGAGGAAATAATAATCCTGTGTAGCAACAGAAAGAGAACCATTGAAGTTTAGAAATTATCACTTGAGGTTGTCGTGTTCGGCCCTTGCTGTAAGATTTTAGATCATGACTTCGATGGCTAACTAAGAAATAAGTACACCCCATATGCCCGATGTGGTTTGGCCGCATAGGATTAAGCTTATTCTACCCCTTGGGATAATGAGAATTTTATAATGAATCGCAAACGATAACAAGATGGAAAGGCTATCGCTCTAACTCTTCCGAACCGACTGAAAAAGTGGGACTCAGCCTCGTACCCTCAAGCGAGGCCAGCAATTTACATCTCTTGACCCAAGGCCGAACCACACAATTCATCTTCCTTCACCTATTTTCCCTCCCAATTCCCCCAATCGACCTAGACAATCCTCCAAATATGTCGAACTTCAAGCGCGCGCCGACCACCCGCGCGCCCCTACGCAACACATCCATCATCTCTTCCCTCAAAGCAACCTCCATGCTCGATCAAGCTACCAAGCCCATCCTCCCCGCCGAAATAATCTCCACGATCCTTGACTACCTTCCCATCCCGGACCTCATGAACTTCTCCAGAACGTGCAAAAGGATGCAGGAGATGGTGTATGAGGACTCGAGGTGGGTGCCCAGGCTGAAAGTTATGGGGGTGTGGAATGACGGGGAGGCGCGGAAACGGTTTGAGGAGGCGTTGAGGGCGAAGAGGGAGATGATGAGGCTTAGGGCGGAAGAGGAGGGAAAGAAAGGGATCGGTGTCGCTGCTGCCAATGGGGTAGATAGCGGTGGGGGAACAAGGAAAACGAGTACGATGCTTTTTGATGCTGGCGTGGAGGAGGAACGTCAGAGGAAGAGTGTGGAAAGGAATTCGCTTGACGGGTTTGAGACGCTCGCGCTCTCATCTTCGGTGGGGAACAGACCCGTTTCATCTTCTCGAGCGCCAATGCTGGATCCGGAGGCATTACTGAATATTTTTGCAGGCGTGAAGTCTATAAGAGGATCTGCGAGGAAGGAATATGCGAAAATATATGCAGCTCTGGGGCCATTCTACTTTGATCTTGCTAGATCAAAGAGTCACAATGATCCCGTCATATTTAGGGTGTATCGTGATCCAGAACAGCAAGCGCAAATGCTTGCGCATCTACACATATTTTCTAAAAGCGATTGGGCGCAAGGGTGGAGACAGCGAGAAGAAAAACTGGTCACGATGACTGGCATATTTGAGAATGCAGTATTGAGAGAGTTTGAGCATGGCTACGAAGCCTGGGATATTGATGGGAGGATGCGCCGATATGCCCATGTGCTTGGTGTACTCAATGGGGGTCATGCTGGAATGGAGTTGTTTGTGCAAAAGCACCCTATGTTCTCGGACCGAGAGGTTCTTGGTCACCCTATGGATTGTATTAACCAGGCGTCTTCAGGAGACATAGCATTAGGCCCATCCCGAACATTTTTGGAGAATCTCGCAAGAAAGATCAACGAACAGGCGAGTATCATTGATAGAGTATTTCCCGTTGGCGAGGATGTTTTGCAGCCATTTCTGGACAAGGTTGCAGAGGATGTTTTGATGGAATATGTCACGCCACTGTTTGATGAATGTCATGAACAGAGCATTCCATCATACCTACAAGCAGTTTCAGGGATATTCGAACAGAGCATGCAGTTTGGATTCTCCTTGAAGCCTTCCAAAAACTCAGGTAGTGGTTTCCCTGAAAAAGTCAAAGCTATTATAGCCAGAGTGTTCGAGCCTCATATAGATCTGTATCTAACTGATGAACTCGACCATTTCAAAAGACTGGCCGAGACGGAAGTGGGGAATTGGGAAAACAAACTATCTGCGCAAGAGGCAACGACTGAGTCGTTCTTCATGGGAAATTTCAACCGGCAGGCGGACAAGAAGGATTTCTTGAGCTCCTTTAAGAAGGTGGTTATGATGCCCGTAAATGTGGTTGGTAGTTTACCACTTTCATCGCCTTTTGCAACAAACAAACCTGTTCCTCCGTCCCCAGTACCAGCTGCCCCCAAAAGCTTGAGCACCTTGCAGACGCCAAACGGTATCTCTCCCGCCTCATCGAGACCGCAGACTCCGGGGCTAGAAGGTTTTCGAAGTGCCTCACCTTTACCTACAGAGGCTCCAACTGATGAACTAGCTGCTAAGGCTGCACTTATGGCTTCGAAGCTAGAAGGAATTCGATCTTTGTTCAGCATTGAAGTTGCATTGGACCTTACTCACTCAGCAAAAGCAAGCATTGAGCGTGCTGGACTATTTGTCCGACTTGGGGGGCAGACAGGAGAGGAAGCTCGTGAGCAGTGCCTAGCTGTTTTTGTCAGTCTTCTCCAAATACTCGGAACCAGACACGTGAAGACCGGCTTCGATAGAGCAGTAGACCATCTAAGCAACTACAACCCTCGCGAAGTAAGCGAGCATAAACAGAGCGTCGCACCACTCGTGACCTTCCTTGAGCTTGTCAACGTCGGCGACCTCATTTCCCAGATGGTTGACGTCTTCTACGAGCAACAGCTCGTAGCCACCAAGCTGGCTGACCGCAACGACTTCCTCGACCCCGCCGCGCAAGCGAAAAAGAAGTTTGAGCAGATGCTCGACGAACGCGTGGCCGCAGGACTCAATAAAGGCATCGATGTTCTCATGGACGAGGTTGAGTACGTTTGCTCCACTGCAACTAAACCTACCGACTACAATCCTCCTCCTGCCATTAATGGCTCCACTCAAGATATTGACATTGGTCCCACCGCAGCCGCAACGCAGGTCGTGGCCATCGTAGAAGCACACACCAAGATGCTTACGGGGAGCACCGACAAAACGATGCTCGATGTCTTCAACCAGGAAGTCGGGCTGCGCCTCTTCACGGCCCTCTGCAAACACCTCAAGCGTCAACGCATCAGCACCGACGGCGCCATAAAACTCATCTCCGATATGAACATCTACTACAATTACATCCGCACTCTAAAAAATCAGGATTTGTTAGAGTATTTCAAGGCGCTGAGGGAGCTGAGCCAGATATATTTGATTGAGGCGAAGCATGCAAAGGAGATGGCGACGGTCATCGCGGATGGCGGGAGGTTCTACGGGATCTTTAGAGCGGAAGAGGTGTATGAGTTTGCGGAGAGGAGGGCGGATTGGTATTCCGTGAAGAGGGATGTTGAGAGGAGCATGTACGGGATGGGATGTGACATCATGTGAGGGAGCATATTCTCTTGGTGCATTAAAGGGGCATCACGAACAGGTTTAGGATAACTAAATTCCAGATGATAAGGAAGATAGAAACACAGATACCATTCTGATCTATGAGCAGCAGTGCCTTCCCTTGGCTTTGAATCTTTAGCTTCAAAAACTAATCAGAGCTCTCCTCTCGAATGTCAGCTCAAGCGGCTCTCGGACTAGACATGCCATGTTTGGCGTGCTAAGGTTACATAAAGAAATATCGTCTGAAGCAGCGAAGCAAATATGCTCAAATCTTAAGGGAACTTCATATAGTTCAAGTCATAATTATTCTATAGTTCATTCCCTCGACTGTTTCACTAATGTACAAGGTCATTACGGTCACCCATGCTCTCTTTAAAACGCCGTCCTAATGCAAATCCCGTTTTCCAAATAATGCACCAAGAACGCTAAATGCTATTTCATTCGCTCACCTCAGGTACGCCCCCAATCTCCACCGCTCTCTCGACCTAGAAATTCGTCCCTGTAGCAGGCGGCGCAACAGGTTTCCCATTCAGATTCCGAACGTTGTTTCCTCCAAGCGTCCTCTCGCTCTCTCCCGTGTATCTTCCCGCGTTGGTGGCACCATCGTAATTCATGTTCCCCTCCTCAATCTCCATCTCCGTGGGCCTATTCATTGGCGCACCCTTTGTTTTGACGGCTGGGATGAGATCGACGAAGAAGGAGAAGACCCACAGCGTGAAGATGAAGGCAATGACCCATTCCAGCACGGCGGCTACGTTGAAGCGGTCGCGGAAGTTGCAGACGCCAAAGGCGATCGCGAGGCAGATCTCAATAATGATGAAGACGAGCTTGATCCAGAAGGAGATACGGAGGATGCGGTGCTCGCGGAAATCTGCTTCTTGTTAATTTGCAACCCGGAAGGCGGGGGGGCAAGAGAGACGTACGAATACCGAGCCGTTGGTATTCCCAGCATGTAAAGATGGCCGAAATTACATATCCCGCAATGAAGAGCAGCAGGAAAAGATCATGCAGCGTCGGATGTCGCAGCGTATCGAAAATACTGAGGCAGATCAAGCCTACCGTGCCGACCGCGGCGAATAATATGCTCAGCCAGCTCAATACCTTCTGGAACATGGATGTGTTGGCGGCCAAACGGCCGTTGTGACGGAGGAATCGCGCAGAAATGAATCCCAAATCGAGGAAAACAGTGGTGACCACGGAGCCGGCGATGAAGAGCGGCTTGAGCCATTGCGCGCCAACATCGGATATATATGCAATTTTCTGGCTTGGGTCCATGGAGGCGTAGTGTGGGCTGCCTTCAACAAGCCAGGTAATTAGGAGGCCGAGGAGCATGCCGAGCCAGCAGAGGCTTGAAATGACTGGGAAGACCTGCAATTGTTAGATGCTGAGGAATTGATGGTGCATCGGTGCTTGTTTACATACCCAGTACGATACTCCCCACATGCTTGGTTTGTCTGCTATGGAGTACTATAGGTTGTTTAAGAAGTTGTGGCGGAAGCGACAGTTCACCGAATGGAGAAGCGCGAATGAGATATTATGGAATGTAAGACTGTATGAGGGAGAGAAAAAAGAAGAAATGAACTTCTCTGGGAAAGCAGAAGGGCAAGTATATGATCTAGTTTGGTACAACGATGCTTGGCCGACGTGACCCTCCGAGCTCCGCTTCACACTACTATATCGCAGTATCAACACCAAGGTGGTGCCCAGATAATCTGCCGACTCAGCAATACGGTAGTAGTACTTCATAAGCAAGAAGGTGACAAATGGGACCATTGACATCATCATAATCAAGCTTGGGGAAAGGGAAACACCAAGGCCCTGCTTGCTTTCCCTTTTCCTGGTTGGCAGTAAACACTAGACTGGCCACTTTTAAGGTTTTGAAGCGGAAGGCTTAAGCCACTTAAAAACGGGGAATGAGGTCATCGATGCAAAAAAGAAGACGCGTCGAAGTTGTGTGGACGGACCTCCCGAAAGTCATATATCCGTTTTATGTCCGAGCCAATCAAACCTCGTCCAGCCACAAGAGGGTTTGGCTAATCACGTGACTTACAGCCTTGTAGACCAGCCTCGTCCATAGCTTTAAACGACAGCTCGAAACAGACTCATCTTCAATACCTCAATGCCACGCAGGTAGCGCCCAGCAAGTATCACAATCTGTGATACGCCTACCCTCACAAAAGCCTAACATGGCTCAAACAATGACAGCTCCCTCTCCCGTGATTGAGCATCGGCCAGATGTCAAGATGCTCGACGTCGCCCCTCCCCCCTCCAAAGCCACCACGCCTGGCTCCCCCAACATCATTACCGACGACATACCTGAGCAGATGAACCTCGCCGAGAAGAACAAGTATCACAAAGGCAAGAAGCTCGGAGAAGGAACTTACGCCAATGTCTACCTGGGCTGGCTGGCCACCGACCCCTCTCAAAAAGTAGCTATCAAGAAGATAAAAGTGCAAGCCGAGTACAAAGAAGGCATGGCGCCCGACGCGATTCGCGAGCTCAAGCACCTGCAAGAGTTGCACCACCCAAACATCATCTCGCTCCTCACCGTCTTCTCCTCCAAGGACCAGAATCTCAATTTGGTGCTGGAGTTCCTGCCGCTGGGGGACCTGGAGATGCTGATCAAGGATCATGAGAACATACATTATGGCGCGGCGGACATCAAGGCGTGGATGGGCATGCTCTGCCGGGCCGTCTGGTTCTGCCACGAGAACTTCGTGCTGCACCGCGATATCAAGCCCAACAACTTGCTCATCGCCGCCGACGGCGAGGTCAAGCTCGCGGATTTCGGTCTCGCGCGCTCCTTCGCGGATCCCTACCGTCCCATGAGCACACAGGTCATCACGCGCTGGTACCGGCCACCTGAGCTCTTCTACGGCGCGAAGCACTATTCCGGAGCCGTGGACATCTGGAGCGTGGGGCTTGTGTTCGCGGAGCTGGTGCTGAGAGTCCCGTTTTTGGCCGGCGATTCAGATTTAGATCAGATCCGTCTCATCGGTGTCGCGATTGGCACCCCCACCGAGGAAAACTGGCCAGGTGTCACACAGTTTAGTCGTTATGTGGCTCCTGAGACCGTAACACCAGTGGCGGACCGCAATTACTATCTTCAGACGTTTGGCGCCGCAGGCCCTGCAGGCGTCGACCTTTTGATGAAAATGCTAATCCTGGATCCACGGAAGCGGATTACCGCTAGAGGCGCGCTAGAGCATGAATGGTGGGCCGCAGAACCAAAACCGACGAGGAACGCAGATTTGCCTAAGAAAGGGGGAGGCGAGGAGGTGCTGGCACAGGATTTGAAGAGGCGGCCGGGACAAGTAGACAGCGAAAAGGCGAAGGTTGCGCGGAAATTAGATTTTGGGAAGGCGAGGTGATATGAACCGGGGCTGGAGTTTGGTTGGCAAAATGAACATATGAGTCTAGCATTAGATTGGCGTTCAGGTTGGGTGGGGGTTCGCATTAAGATATCAAGAAATCTGAAAGTCCGCTGGCTGGGAGCAAGAAAATCAACGAATAATGTTTATATTTCGTGGGTAAAATAATTACACGCAGAGGGGTCGCCTCAGCACGTTCGTACATACATACATACAAGCCTATATATACGGTAATGTTACATCTGTTGCCTCTTTGTCCTGCTAAAACAGAATCGCCCGCTCGAAATGAAGAAAGCAGCAGATTTTGTAAAGCAAATAGATATCACTTCCTTGCGAAAACGCTCTCGACGCCACCATCCATACGTGTTGCCGTAAGCGGCCTCATAGCCTTCCTCCCCATTTCTTGCAGCCGTTGTTTCATAAATCATAGCACGATACATTTTTTCCTGGGTCTCTTTTATACATCCTCACGGAACTTCGAGTCCCTGGCGGGGCTATGGCTCTTCCCAGCCGGGAATTTCGGTTGTGGCGAAGCCAGCTCCTCGAATTGGTCCTTGGCCTCTTGAAACTCTTCGTCTTCGGCTCCTCTTTCTAATGATGAGACCGAGCTGACATCGGACGTCCTGCCGACCGATTCTCCCGCTGGCGGACTCACTGCCACTTCGCTCTTCTTTGGCTTGCCAGCGGAGGCTAACGCAACCTCTCTCACCGACGAGGAGTTCGCGCCAAGGGAGTGCGCGCTGCCATTATTGACACTAGCTCCCGTATAGGCCGCTCCGCCTACAAAGCCCTGATCTTTCTTGTCCTCTGTTAGCAATGCCTTCTCGCCCTTCCTTCCACGGAACTTGGATTTTAGCCAATTCTTGACATTTCCGCTTCTTGCGCCCTTGCCGGGTGATAAAGAGGTAGATTCAGACGGATTTGCTGTGTCGGCATTCTCTTTCATGCGTAGACTGGATTGGTCTTCCATTGACGTTCGAATAGGCGCCACAATGTGGTCGCGACGCTCTGCAACTGTTTCCGATTCAGGGGCCACAGGTTCTGGTTCTGTGGTAGTCTTTTGCGTTTCTGGTTCAGTGGCAATAGCTGCCGCGGCTACTGGATCAGTAGACTTTTGATCTGCTTTCAGAGACTTTCGTTTTTCCTTTGCGATACGCTCCTCTTCCTTCTTGACAGCCTTCTCTTCGGCTTTTCGTTGCTTTTCTTCATCTTTTTGTTGCTCTAGATATCATTAGCATACTTATAGAATATTAGGGGCAGAACACCAACGCTTTAACTTCTTGTTGCTCTCCTTTGTCTCTTTCTCATCGGCTTTCTTCAATGCTGCCAGCCGAGCTGTGGCTTCTTGTTCCTCTTTAATAGTAGCTTGCCTTTCTCTTTCGGCTTCGGCTTTAGCGTTAATCTCGTCCAAAACTGGCTGTACGTTCTTTTGAGCGATCGAGTCGACCGCAGATTGATCAACAAATTTACCGCCTCCAATATCGACTTTCCCATAGTGCTCCATCCGACTATCGCTCTTTGCTTGGGCAGCAGCATGGGCTTTCAATTCCCACTCACTCAAAAGTGACGGCGCAACCTTGCCGGTGTCGGCAAACACTTTCTCGTCCATCCCGTGCATTTGTTTGGTAACATTCCGCTGGGCAGCAGCAATCAAAGCCTCTCGGTCTTGCTTCCGTTTCTTCTCGTCAATCTGATTGATATTGTTCGAGAACAGTGACATTTGAGCCCGAATCTTGTTAGACTGCTCCCTGTCCTCATCGAGCGTACCATCACTTGATGCACGACGTCTGGTCCGACCTCTAATTGATATTCTGGACCGCGGTTGGCTCGAGTTTCCATAGTAATCACGGTATTCCCGATTTTTGGTATGTTCATCATGAAGTTTGGTGAGTCGTTCTTGGGCTAGTCTCTGAGCTGCTTCTTGCAGATTATTCAGGCGAACGGGCTCTACCTCGTCACCTGCAGCAGACGTCGAAGAGGATCTTTTATGTGCTGTTGTCGCCCCTCGATGGCTCATAGCAACCGTAGTCAACTCGAACTGTCTTTTTTGCTGCAAATACATGCCCCTGGCCATGGCGACGGCAGAGGCATGAAGCGTGTCTTTCCTAGTCTTTTCGTCGACCTCTGGTTTTACAGGAGGGTTCGCGGTAAACATTTCTCGTGGCAAGCTCGTGTATGGAGACGCACCTCCTGTAGGTGAAACCTCCCCACGATTCTTCCTGTGGGCAAGGGTCGCCGCGCTTAAAGCATTCGAAGCAGCATTGGATTCGTCTGGGTAGGTTTCCTGAGCGGGTATCTTAATTGGAGTTGTGTTTGCTCGCTTTCTTCCTTGGGACATTGCTCCGGTTGCAGCGATAAGAGAACCTTGACGACCCAGAGCTGTGTAACCGTAGTCCAGCTGTGGAGACAATGTTCCAGCGCCATACTTCTTAAATGCTTGTGTAGCTGCGGAATTACCGTATGGCGAGCCCTTCTCTGGTGTCCACATCTCCACCTTGCCTCCGTCCCTATGTGCCAACAGCGCCGCCTTTGCACCACTAGAGCTTTGTTCTGGCTTCCATAGAGGGGCCATCTTGTAGTCTTTCGCAGACATTGCAGCGGCGGAAGCGGAGGCCGAAGGGTCAGGTTTCCAATGTTCGAAAGACTTCTGGTTTGCCCATCCCAAGTTTGCGGCGGTGCCAGCAGCAGAATTGTTCTTTAGACCAGCAGAAGGGTAGCTTGGTAGATCTTGTGGATTTGCGTATTTAAGGGAAGCTGCGGCGCCTGTTACACAACAGATACGTCAGCCCGCATTCAATATTCTCCGTAGCTCCCGAATGTACAGTACTACTTACCCGCCGACGAGAGTTTGTTGTTCTTGTCGAGATATTTGTGACCAGATTTGTTTTGTTGACGACTATTGCCTGTGACGTATAATGCAGCTGTTGCAGCCTGGTCTTCGAGTTTGCTTGAATGGGTGTGCGGTTTCTGCTGCGCCGAGTTGATTGGCACAAATGTGGTAGGCTGGTCAACAGCAGCCATTCTGAAGCGTGTTTAATGGGTCGGCCTGGGTGGCAGTGGGGTATCTGGAGCGCAGCAAGAGCCTCGTACTTCTGGGTATATGTTTATTTCGGTCGATGACGGAGGAGTAAGCGTCACGGCCGCAGCACAATAGACTTGTTTGTAGCGATGCTGCGTCGTTGGGTGGCTGTGAACGACTGTTTGTCCGGATGCAACAAGAGGCTCTAGACTGAACAAAGGCTTGAGGAAGACAAAGAAAGGAGAAGGGGATCGCAACCAATATTAACAGCCTGAGAGCCAGAATATGGGCGCATCATGGTGGCTCAGGACCAGTGGATTGTTTCGTCGTGTTAGTTTGGTTCCCCGCCTCTTGGGCTCAGCTCTGACGACGAGTTCGTGTGGGTTTCGTTTGTTTCGTTCATTACTGCAGTACAACAGCATAACATGACGGGGGCCCAAAGCTTCAGGGTCCAGCTTTTGATGATGTCATGCTGCCTCCAGCCACAACCCCCCAAGATATCCCCCATCGATTGCTGATCCCAATCAAAAGAAGCAAAAGATCACACAAAACTCTAAAACAAAATTCAACACTATTGAAATGATTGCGACAGGACTAATGTGTGTCTCTTTGGAAGTTCCACCACTCCGAAACATCCGATGAGTTGTATAGGCATTGCTGGAAAGAGGAGATCCGCAGATTTGCATGTTGACTGACCATGATGATCTGCGGCATGGGTACAGTTCCTGTTAGGGTCGCTTCTGACTTTTCAACATCCCCAAAACATCCCCAAGGGACACTTAGAGAGCTGCATTGGGAGCAGCTCTTAACCAAGTCAAGCAATCTCGTAACCAATACTTCATCCCATTGTGGCAACCCCCCTTGAATTGAACGCGATTCCGCATCGCACTCTTATGTTGATACGTAAATTTAGCCTTTGCATATCACCCTCGACGGCGGTCGTTCACGTGCTCTATTATCCCATAATACCATACTCATAGAACGCTCTTGGTCTTTACGCTATGGCTAATCTTAATTCAGCGCCTAGAAGTTTGGAAGCGGAGGAGGACAGACCATTCGACAATATCTTAAATTTTCGTGATGTTGGCAAGACAATCAATGCATTTCTAGGCAAAAAGTATACCACAAACTACATCTTGGCTGTTGGGGCTGTTCGGGTTAACTTCTTGTAGACATGTAGCTGAAGGGCGCATATTCCGCTCAGCCAGACCTGGTAAGTCTGGTATCATTCTTAGTCCTGTGTACCGCTATTCAATCAGCGTTGCAGATGATGCGACCATGTCAGACAGGAGACGCTTAAAGGAAGAGTATGGAATCAAGACTATCATGGATTTGCGGACGGTGTAAGTAGACATTAAACCCTGGCATTGGCCATATATCTCATACAATATACAGAACCGAGCATGCGAACCAAGCCAAAAAACGTGACGCAGACCTCAATATCCCGACCATCATCCAATCCAACGACGCACTGGCCGAGCCAGTTAAGATTCCGGGAATGGAGTACCTAGAAGTCAATATAAACGGCAAAGGATTTGAACGTAGCTTGCTATGGCAACTATCGACATGGAATATCGCGTGGGCTATTCCCGCAAGATATACCCATATCATTCTAACAGCATCACAGAAAACTGATCACGCTCATGGCCCTGGGATACCGCATGGAAGCCATCAGCATCCTCGGGAAGAACGTCATGCAACCTCGGGGGCTTATCGGATTAGGATACGACTCCATCGACGCCTGCGGGCCCGAAATAGCTGAGGTCCTCCCCCCCCCCTTTCCACGCCCTACCACATCTAACAGCATCATCCAGGCCCTACGAGCATTCTGCTCCGCCTCCAACTTCGGGATCCTGGTCCACTGCACCCAGGGGAAAGACCGCACCGGCCTCATCGTGGCCATGGTGCTCTTCCTGCTCGAAGTGCCCGTCGCCGCCATGACGGCCGATTATGTCATGAGCGAACGGGAACTGCTCCCTGAAAGAGAGAGCAGGCTGGAGGAGATTAGATCGATTGGCCTCACGGACGATTTTGCTGCGTGTCCAAGGGATTGGATAGAGAAGATGCATGCGCATTTGCAGGAGAAATACGGGGGGGCGAGGGAGTATTGCAATAAGATCGGTTTCGCGGAGGAGGAACAGGCTGTACTGATAGACCTCTTGAAAGAGTAATTTGCAAGACATCTTAAGTCCCTTTGGGTCCTTTGATATTTGCGGTTTGTGTCAGGTATTGTTCAAGGTTCGTTAGGTTGAGGTCTCCATGTTAGCAACTATAGGTGGATGTAGAAAGGATCCTCCTCTTTGTGCGTATCAATGGCTTTACTGGCTCAGGTCACGCTTTTGTGATTGAGGTTGTTTGAGAATAGTGCTTTGCATTGAGCTCTCATTTTCTAGGCAAGGAATGCATGGCAATATTGTGGTAGGATGGGTAACTGGCAATAGATTCAAATTCTACCGTCAAGTCATATTATACAGTCGCTATGCTCATCTCATTTGCTCCATAGCATGCCATGCTATTGGCAATCATTTTTTAAACTAGCCAAGTATCGGTGAAACTGCACCATTCTCCTCTGGCTCAGTCCTCTATCATTGACTCACTGTACTGTCTCTGATCTCCCGCTTCAGCTGCTTCGACTGAGGACTATCTACAAAGCTCAGCTCTATTAAATCCAGCACCTCCTCTTTAGTAAAGTATAGGCTAAGATCCGATTCAAACCAAAGCATCCGTATGTCCTTTAGATTGCTCTGTAGGACCTGACTTAGGAACTTCATCTTCATCCACTGGTCTGCGAACTTCGGAGTCTCGGCATATCTTACCGCATCCGAGTCAGTCTTGATATCCATACCAGCAGGAATAAATAAGTGATCCAGCGTCTCTACTTTGGATATCAGAACTGCGGTCCTCTCAGCCGCATCGGCATCTAACGCTGAGAGGTCAAGAACGTCGAGTATTATCTTCGAAGCAAGACTGTTGGCAAGCGCACCTACGGCAGATGCCCATACGGAATATGGCAATATCGGCTTCCATCTTGCGGCCGTAGAGCTGTTGATTATTAGTAAGCGTATCTTAACTACCATTCAACGTAGTGATAAACGCAAACCAAACGCATGAGGAATGTACTTACCAAATATGTGAAGTAGCTGAGTCTATCGCTATTTCCTGGTCTTCCTCTCGGTTTATCTGAAGAAAATTCTGGGTACCTGCTAAATTAAGCGTTAAAGCCCCAAAGCTGAAAAGAAAACTAACCTCCCAATAGGTCAGAGATTGCTGTTCGTTGGCTGTTCAACTCTTCCCGGTAGGCTCGCTTGCTAAAGTTCTGAATCTTTTGAATCTCGGGGTCTAGCTTCAGAGAACCACGCATACGGATTGCGATATCTTCTCTAGTCTCCCATTGGGTTTTAAACTCCAATAACTTGTCGCAGAGCCAGGTGCAATCGCTATATAGGAGCCTGCTAATGTTACTAATATGACCGCAGGAACAAGGACATGATGTACATGTTGCCAGACTCATCCTGAGAATAATGATGTCTTGAGAGAGCTCGATACATAGTCAAGATCTGAGTTGGAAGTGTAAGGAGACCTGAAGCCGCTGACGCGACTAAACGGTTTTCGAATTAGTAACTGTTTTCAATTTTATGACAAGGCTGAGCTTCGTGCAACATCCGAAGTTGAATCTCCTTCCAATCACGAAGAAAATATAGTGAACCAAGACCACTTACTTGGCGAGTTATCAGTCTTAGCTAATTTTGCACCATCTTCACAAATATTCGTGATCGAGTCATAGACAGGTTGTGGCATGGAGGAGATTCTAGACAGATTGCGGATTAGCAATCGGTTTTGGCTCATACACCTAGAATCAGAGATAATTGATTGACTTACCGATACATCTCTTTCATGGTAACAGCACGATTGCGGTTTGAATTTTGAGCAATTGGTGATTCTGCTATTGCATCCTCTGGTTGCACGTCAATATCAGTAGACTCGGCGGGATCGTCACCCCAGCCCCATGCATCGTCTGCATCGTCATCATGATTATTGTTCGCCTCATCCTTATCCTTAGATGATCCCAGCCCTTGCGGTATTGAGCCCTGGACTTGCCGCTGGAGAGTATCAGAAGCTCCACTTAGCCCATTACCATTGGCGCCTTGACCATGATCGTCATTATCATCGCTATCCCAAGCAGCATCCCACTCGTCGCTCACGACAACCCCGGCACTAGCAATATCTTGAGAAGCTTCCTTCGAGATCTCGTGAGTCTCGATATGTTCTGCCTCGTGTGTGTCTCCAAGCCCTAGTTCCAACTAGTGGAAGGTTAGACATGCACTTTTGAATCTTGGAATCATACCCAGACACGAGGGGGCGAAACCGGGTCATAGCTAATAGATGACTTTCAATACTTGAAGGAGAAGCTCACTTACTTGTTGCCGAATCTTTGCAGCCTCGATTTCTCTCCGATTGTGGAGCCAGTTTCTAGGAGCATTTCTGCACCAGTCGTAAAGGCTATCTGTCCCGGGCCAATCGTGTTTATCAATCTTCTCCGCAAATTCATGAACTCGGGATAACGAATTTTGATATTGTTCTACATCATCCAATGATGGTGGGATTGCCCTATCAAGCCATAATTCTCGAATCCTAACGGAGAGAGGCTGCATCATTATCTTAGCGAAAGCTTTAACGAATTCCTCGGGTACTTTATTTATGAGAAACACGGTGAAACTTTCGAGATCTTGCAGCAAAGACTGTGTATACCAATCAGTAATTGCAAGTCAAAATGAGTCGTATTGGTATTGAAGAATGTGGACTTTGGATTACATACTTCTATTGTTCCATCCGGAGGAGTTTGTTTGATAGCGACGCTATTCTCATTGATTTTGAGTGAGCAAAGCGAACGCGTCCCAATTTCTGTGCGAGGCTTCACAATCGCATCGTCGAGATTGTTCCAGAGAGAGACTGCTGCTTGGTCAAGTTCATCAAAGGCTTTCAAGAGAACCACTAAGCAGAGCTCCAAGTTAGCAGTGAAACTACATATCCAGCGCTACTTGAAATCTATACCTCCTTCTTCCAGATGCAATTGGTCGTGATCACCACTTTGCTCGATTGTGAAAATACCAGCAGGGTCTACTTTTACTAAGCTATTCCAGCTAGACAGGAACTGCTCATGAATAGATTCTATTTTGGTCAGTATAGTCCACTTATGAATAACTATCAATTTCCAACAGGGTTCCTCTAACAAAATATTACTGCCAGCGAATATCATCTTTCAAATCAATTCGGTCTCGCTATGGATTTTGTTTGTTCGCCACAAGACATATGATAAATGTCAATTATTTCAAGAGAAATAAAACAAGGAGATCGTGCGAACCACATACTTTTTGCAGCATCACCCTTCAATTTTAACAAAGTATATACTCTCTTAGTAGCGACAGATTTGCTGAGTCTTTCTAGCACAGCTGTAGAAGAAGATAGTGCCTCGAGAGATTCTAGATATTTCTTCTGATGCGCCTAGAGCAAACTAGGTCAGGACCGCCCAAAATAAGATTGGTAGATGCGTTATTGTAGCCTTTGTGCTCAAGGGAGGATCTTAGCAGTAAATTACATACCAATTCTTCCGCGTGCCTCAAAGATACTTCAACTTCTCTAATACAAAGCAACGCTTCATTCACTTCTGAGTTGAACTGGACCTCCTTCTCCAAGAATTGCACATGCGCCTTTTGTAATTCCGAATCATTATGATCTTTGTCCTCTTCGGCTTGCTTCACAATTTTACTAGCCAATGCTCTTGAGGTCTCGATATCTGCCTGAAGAGCCTTCGCAGTCGTTATCCATGTCTGAACATCGGGTGCAATGTCGCGGCTTACTTCACGGATGTCGGACTTTTGTTGTTAGAATGCGATTATCTGCCTCTGAGAGGGGTTATGAACATACCTGCAATGCTATTTTTGCATCATTAAGAGCTCCATAAGCTGCCAGAATAACAGGCTCTTCAACTGGGGCAGCAGAAAGTTGTTCGCTGTCCGGGAAGATATTATTTGAGGCAAAGCCAACCAGAGCCTTGCCTATGTGTTCTGGATCCTTTTCAGAGGACATGCTGATGTGTGATCAAGAATAAATAGTGTCGATTAGACTGAATATAATACATCAGCTTTAATATAGCTATTGAAGAACAAAGGAACAGAGTCCGACATTATTGATAGCTCTTACATCATACTTGGGAACCATTCTCACCAGCATCAACTTTCTGGCGACCAAGTTGTGGTATGATGATACAGCCTTGCTTGTCGCGGCTATTTCAAGGCTCGGTTATGGCGTCAGGCGCGTCTATTTAACCAATCAAGCTTATTCTTCTCCAGATTCCCCAACTCCCGTGCTTTGTACCTCCGATCAAGGATGAGCCATAGTCGAACATCCTATTGTTCTACAAGGCTTTGTTCTGAATTTCATTTGGACCTTCTTTGACATATTTTCGCAAACTCAGATGCTCATGAGGATATTGTGAGCTCTCTGTCATCAGCAAACAGCCCTTACATCATTCAAGGTTCCGTGGCTCTGTCGACTACGTGGCTCGCTTGCCTGTTGTGCACAGGCAACTCGCTGTCCCAATTCGTCAATCCCTAAGGCTGAAAGCCTTTTCTTGTGTTAAGAAACATTAAATCATTTTCACGGTATGAAGCAGCCATCTTTCTTTCACATCTCTTCAAACTCTTCAAATATAATTGCTGTGGTCGAATTCCTGCGACAGTCTTCAAAGTTAATAGAAAGCTCTTGCTATCTGTACATACTGCGTTGATGGCTACATGCCTGCCTACCTCAAGGCCGATACTGTTCGCAGCCTTCCTGCCCATCGTAGCACTTGTGCTTCATCAAGTCGCATATTACAATTGGTATGGATATGGGAAATCTGAGGGTGAAGTGATAGGTCATTTTGGGTCCTCAAAAGTAGAATGTTGGTCACGTGATGATCATGTCTCTGCTATAGATGCTCAGTGGCTCTAGTTTTCTAATAAGGATGGAGCCACAAAGTTGTGAGGCAATTTTATGGCCGAATTTTATGATATCGTTCTTAGTGTTGTTGAAGCCGCCTCTGCGTAGCTACCCTCACTAGTTATGCTATTAAATTCGACACACCTTGTGATTGCACAGAGCATATGGCAGAAAGGAAACAACATCCTGATCATCAGTCATGGCGCCTTGTTATCATGCTATCACTATACTTAGTCACAGAAATTGCAAGTGCGCAACCTCCCTAGTCAGATTGCCCTTTCTTTTTGACAAAACCATTGACGAAAACTGTTACTATGTTATTTCCAATTTTTGTTCTGCTTTCAGGTAGAAGTTAGGCTGACTTCCCTCAGGCCCAATATACTATTTCCAGACAGCCTCTACTATCTGAAATCATCCTTCCAGACGTTCATCATGCCTAGCCAGAAGAAAAGAACATACTTCCGAACCATTCAGGACTTTGGTACGGACTATTCTCCAGCCAGAATAACACAATATGTCTCAGAACGAACTGGTATGCACTGTGTAGTAGTGGACCAGAAAGGACCCAAAGTTCGTGGCTATTTTACATTAGCAACTGAAATATTTGATGATTCGGGCTCACCACATACCCTTGAGCACTTGGTTTTCATGGGATCCAAGAGTTATCAGTACAAAGGATTGCTAGACAAACTCGCAAATAGAGCGTATTCAAACACCAATGCATGGACTGCAACAGATCATACTGCGTATACCTTGGATACTGCTGGTTGGGAGGGTTTTGCTCAAATCCTACCAGTTTACCTTGAACACATCATAGTTCCCACACTCACAGACGAAGGATGCTACACCGAGGTTCATCACATTGATGGGGAGGGTAATGATGCAGGTGTAGTCTACTCAGAGATGCAGGGCATTGAGAATACTGGTGCTGAGATTATGGATATCAAAGCTAGGCACCTATTGTACCCAAAAGAGGTTGGCTTCAGATATGAGACTGGTGGGTTGATGGGTGCGTTGCGAGTATTAACACCTCAACGTATACGCGAGTTCCACAGAGAGATGTATCAACCTAAAAATCTTTGCTTGGTCATTGTTGGAGAGGTCGATCAGAATAATCTACTCGATATTTTGGATGAGTTTGAGGATGGAATTCTAGATGATATTCCTCGGATCGATACGCCATTCAAGAGGTGCGCATTGCTCTAATAATCTTTAAGACAATATTGACATTTTACAGACCTTGGATACAATCACCACAGCCACCAGCGCTCAAGGAGTCGGTGATCGAAACAGCTGAGTTTCCAGAAGAGGATGAATCTACTGGCGATGTGCTTGTTGGCATGTTTGGGCCTAGTTGCAACGACCCTGTGCTCACAGGTGCCCTCAACGTTCTTTTGACATATCTTTGTGGCTCCTCTGTCTCAGTACTGGAAAATGTTATGGTTGAAACAGAGGAGCTGGCGAGCGGTATCTCGTACTGGTGGGATGCGCGTCCTAATTCCGTGATCTGGTTCTCACCAAATGGTGTGGCAACTGAAAAGCTATCCTATGTTGAGCAGCGCCTTTTTGAGCTTTTGAGAGAGGTGGCGTCTAAGCCGCTCGATATGGTCTACTTGAAAGATTGCCTGAAGAGAGAAAAGCGGCAGTTGAAGTTTCAGGCAGAGAGCTCCGATAGCTATTATTCGACCGCGGTCATAAACGATTTTCTTTTCGGAGCCCGCGATGGATCCGATCTGAGGGATATCAGTAGTTTGAAAGAGTTCGATGAATTAGAGACCTGGACTGAGCTGCAATGGAGAGACTTTCTGAAGAAATGGATCTCAGATGCCCCACACGTATCCATTCTTGGAAAGCCTTCGAAGGAGCTCGCAAAGAGCTTAAAAGCAAAGGAAGAAGCCCGAATTGCTGCGAGGAAGAACGAACTTGGCCCTGAAGGACTTAAAGAAAAGGCGGAGAAGCTGAAGCAAGCCATCGCCAAAAACGATGCTGAAATTCCTGCTTCTGTTCTTCAGAAGTGGCCTGTACCGGGTGTTGAGTCTATTCACTTTATTGAATCAACAACTGCAAGATCTGGCCTGGCCAAGAAACTGGGAACTTCTTCGAACGATATTCAGGCAATCATAGACAAGTCCGATTCAGGCCTTCCCCTTTTCATCCAATTTGAGCACGTTCCCACGAATTTTGTTCACATAACATTACTTCTGGGTACATCTCAAGTTAACACAGAACACCGACCTTTGCTCTCCGTCTTTATTGATAACTTTTTCAACACTCCAGCCACCCTTAACGGAGAAAGGGTTGAGTTTGAGAAGGTTGTAACAGCACTAGAAAAGGATACAATTAGTTACTCAATAAGCGGCGGTGGCCGTATTGATGATGCAGAAGGCATAGTCATTCAGTTTCAAGTAGAATCTGATAAGTATAAAGCAGCTGTCAGATGGATCAAGACCTTGATGTTTGATAGCATATTTGATGAGACTCGTCTCAATGCAGGAATGTCCAAAATATTGGCCGATATTCCTGACGCGAAACGCAATGGAAATTCTATGCTCTGGGCAGTCAATTCAGCCATTCATCTCGATAATGATTCTAGCGTCAAGGCTCGAGGGACACTTGTAAAGGCCGTCTATATCAAACGCCTCAAGAAGCTCCTTGCCAAAGACCCCAAAGCTGTCCTTGAATCTTTTGAAGGTCTCCGAAAGTCTCTTTTCACATTCGATAACATGCGTGCACTAGTCATCGCTAACATCAAAACTTTGCCATCTCCTGTCACCGCCTGGGAACCCCTTATCTCTAACCTGAACACGACCGAGCCATTACAACCGATTGTCAAGACGATTGAGCGTCAAAGTATTCATGGAAGGAATCCTGGACAGTATGGCACTGTCGTTGTCCCAATGACTACCATTGACTCATCATTCCTTCTCGCTTCTAGCAGAGGCCCCAGCTCATACACGGATCCACTTCTCCCAGCATTACTGGTCACTATCTCGTTCCTCGAAGCAGTCGAAGGCCCACTCTGGACCGCTGTTCGTGGTACTGGCCTAGCTTATGGTGCGAATTTTAGACGGGACATAGATGCTGGCTTTGTCCAGTTTTCCGTTTATCGCTCTCCCGATGCATATCGCGCTTTCATGGCTGCCAAAAAGGTCATTGAGCAATTCATCAGTGGAGAACGTGAAATCGAGGAACACGCCCTTGAAGGCGCGATCTCAGGTATTGTGGTTAGTTTCGCCGATGAGCAGACCACTATGGCGGCTGCAGGGCAATTCAATTTCGTTAATAGTGTCGTTCGAGAAGTGGACAGCGAGTATAACAATAGAATACTCAAGGCTGTTCGTGATATTGGCAGAGATCAGATCAAGGATGTCATGAAGAACGTTCTTCTACAAGCTTTCATTCCAGGCAAGGCAAATGTTGTTGTAACCTGTGCACCTATTATGGAGGAGGTATGTAGAATGTGAAACGACTGGCAAGATATAGTATGCTTACATTTACCAGGGCATTGTGAAAGGCTTCTCGGATCTTGGTTTCAAGACTCAATCTCAGCAATTATCAAATTTCCAGGAAGACTATGGTCTTAAGGGTGACGATGAGGAAGAAAACGATGACGAAGAAGATGATGAGGATGTCGACATGGATGGGCAGAGCGACGACGGCAGTGAGGATTTTGGGCATTAGTGGCGTGAATTTGGGGCTTCATAGACCTGAGAATGGGAACTTGCGTGCTTGGTACTTCTGAGTGAGCAGTAACCTCACTCATAGAGTTGGCCCATTACTTCTGTCCCTTGTACTCTCGTACAATGCAGGAAATTTTGATTATTCTGTTAGCCACCTCGCCAGTCTAATGCAGCTTTTTAAGTATGAAGTATAGGAAAGATCGCCTCCCAACCATGAGCCGACCACGGAGCTGACTCCGGCTAATATTAACATCGAGCCAGGTCTTAGCCGTGTTCCATATGAACACGTAGCCAAGCCCAACGAATGAACAAGCTTTTGCAATCAAAGTTGATCAACAACATATCATGCATGCCAATGCAGATCTCGGGATCTGAAAGGTCATTGGCTCATTTGTACCTAGTGGCGGTTCCTTCGGAACGAAGTATGTACCAGTTTTGGAGACGACCGAGCTATTCGCAATGCCTGAATCTGGTAAGTTATTAATTGTGCCTGTAATATCCTTTGACTAGACCAAGCGGACAGTTTTCTTCGCTTCAAAATCCTCCCAATTCTTGGAAGTTTTGGCTTGTGAAAATTTTGGCATGGCTCTTCGATATATCAGAAGATGGCAAGTGCTCCGTGCATACCTGCTATGCTTTGCGCTAACCACAATCGTCCTCCTCATCCTCCAATGGTATCCCTCAACCTACCTATTGCGGCCACCAAGAGTTAACTTAGTTCTCGCCCTGACAAAGGTCCAACCCTACTCATGGGCAAAGCACCTCACCATCCCACATCTAACCCTCATCCCCTACATCGCCGACGACCCAAGCGCTCTCTACCACCCACCGGCATCCAAAGGTCGCGAAGCGCTTATCTACCTTACCTATATCCACCAATTCTACGATGCGCTTCCCGATATATCCATCTTCGCGCACGGCGACGACGTGGCGTGGCATATCGACCCTATTTTCAACCACAGCACGCTTAATGCACTCAACCATCTCAATCTCGCAACCGTGCTTGAAAGGAAGTATCTAAATCTGAGAACGAGCTGGAAGAACGCGTGTCCGGACTGGATAAATATCACAAACGGTTTGAACGGCAGCACGAGCAACATATTCTTCTCTTCCGCTGTGCATGATGCAGAGACTTTGGGCAGTGAGAAGTTTGAGGAGCCGTATATGAGAGCTGCATTCCAGGAGAACTTCCCGGGAACCGTTGTGCCTGCGGTCTTGGCCCAGCCCTGCTGTTTGCAGTTTGCAGTTTCGAGAGAAGTGATTAGAGCGGTGGAGAGGGAGAGGTATGCGGCGATGATGGATTGGTTGCTTAAGACTCCTTTGTCTGATCAATTGACGGGCAGGATGTGGGAGCACATGTGGCAGTTCCTGTTTCTTGGGAGTGCAGTGGATTGTCCGGTTGAGTACGAGGTCTTATGTGAGGGGTGGGGGTTGTGTTTTGGAAGTCAGGGTGAGCTTGATGAGTGGAATCTTTTGGCGGGCAGGAGGGAAAGGTTGGCTACGAAGTCAGGTCAAACAGAAGGAGAAGTTGCGGAAATCGAGAGACTTGATACTCTTTTGGTTAGCATGAAAGAAAGGGCTAGCAGCAGAGGTATTTCCCTGAAAAAGAGAAGCAACTTAGCTGTAGATGAGGCACTGTGTAGTACATAATAAAAATGATGTTGGTATTATGCCAATTGTGAATATAATTTACATGACCTCCACATCAGTGGTCGGAAACCTTAATCTAGATGGCTAGAGCTGCACCGCGGTGCATAAACTGCCATCAACAACCAGATTTGACCCCCTAATCCAGATCGCCCTCATCTATCGCCAGAAATAAAACCGCATCGCAAGTTCCTCGGCCATCACCACCCTCCCAGAAACATTCCAATTTCCCCATCTTCGAAGTAGGGTTGAGGGCTTAGAGCGGGTCTGTTAACAACCTTCTCTTGGTGTGTATAGCATTTCTATCTCAATATTACTTGTTAATCTTGATTGCCTGAAGTAGTCACATGTATTGAAAGTGTAATGAGAGAGCAAGGGTATCAACTATCGCATTTGAATTCACCAGCCATAATACAATACACATTCCTCATTACTCGTGTACCACTCCTATCCTATACCCTACCTTAATTCCTATACGCCAGGCTCAGTTCTCAGTCGTCCATCGGCTTATCAGTTAGTTGTACACCATGAACTTGGTGTTCACTGCTGACACTATCGCGCTTTGATGCTTCCGCCAGGCTGTTTCTGTTGGCACCTATCGTCTTCCTCCCTCCAAACCTAGCTGTAGCGGCATTGACTCTTCCCAGGCTCCCTGCGCTATCACGCTTTTGGACACCCGGAGAAGAAACCTCCTCAACTACTCCACCGCTAAATTCATCATCCATACCTGGCACATACGTGGCACTCATTCCAGGTTTTGGCACCGAGGAACCATTGGTAGCCGATGTTCCATTAATAGGCTCGTTCTCGTGCTTAGTCATGAGGGAGGGAGTATCTGGAACCTCTAGACTCTGTCTAATCACTGAGTTTCGTGCTGCCGTTGGATGGCGCCCTGAATCTCTGTCCACGACTGGCGAGGTCTGGATTGGGAATCGAGTTTCGGGTCCACCGGAGCTGCGATCACGACGATGGCCGCGTGGGCTGGGTGCTGGACTGGTAGCTCTGCTTCGAGAGCCTGTAGCTTCCATTATTGCACGAGTCCGAGCCTCCTGGTTGGCTTTTCGGTTGCTCTCATCAGTGCTGATGGCTCGTGGTCGACGAGCGTCCACGCTCCCGCTATGACTTAGCGACGATGCACGTTTTAGCTCTGTAAATATGGCTTCCTTGTGGGTGAATAGATCTCGTACCAAGCGGTAGGAGTATTTCTCTTCCATCGTCATCGAGGTTTCCGTTCGGGGTCGTAATATGCAGGGTGCTAGTGTGGTAGCAAGTGCTGATATATATGTCTCGTCCGCGGATGTTAATTCGATTAGTCTTGTAAAATGTGTCATTAATGCATCCAACGTGGCTATGTTTGACAGGCGAAGCTGGCTGAGAGTACTTTGAAGCACAGCAATACGTTGCGCATCAGCTGTATCCGCAGATTGGTGTTGCGAATAGATTGTTTTCATGATTTCGTAAACGTGGGAAGAAACTAAGGAATCTAAGGACTGTCAGCATGCTATAAGTAATTCAGATCAGCAAGATGTACCAGGAAGTTCGAGCAAATATAGTTTAAGAACACTCGCAATTATAGGTATCTCGTAAGGCTCCAAAGTGCCAAGTGTAAAAGTTTTCCCTGTATTCAAAACATCTCGCACTCTATGAGTCTGATGTAGGGGGACCTCAACCAGCCAGACACTTCGCCGAGCTTCATCCCCTTCAAGATCTGGGTAGCGGTTGTCGAGGAAAGTTAGAATAGTAGTGATGATCGCAGGTACACGCTTTCTATCTGAACGAGCTCGGGCCTCGAGATCGACACCAAAAGTTTGCTCATCTGCCGAGTTATAGTAGTTCTCGTAGACTGTAACGCGTGGAGCAAAAGCACCAGTCCGGTAGTTCTCAAGAAGATAGCGCAGATCGCCTGCAGGCTGCACAGTCTCTTGGTAGAGCATCATTTTGTCGACAGTAGATTGCAGACTTGGAATGACATTGCTGATGGTACCGGAGAAATCCAGAATGATAGTTTTTATAGCCTTCAGCCTATCAAGCTCGCACCGCTCAAGGTATTTCAAATGCTCAATCACAGCTTCCTCCAACTGGCAACGAACAAGATCAAGTTTACGAACACCAGCCTTATATCTTTCATCGGCTTCAGCAGCCTCACGTCGGAGTCGGTCAGCAGGAGTTTCGTTGGGATGCTGAGTGTTCAAAGGATTCCAACCTGCGAGATATTCTCCCACGGATCCAATTACCGGAGAATCGATTGTATCCGACTGAATAGAGAATGTGCGGTTAAGAGGTTGCTTCTTTTCTGGGATTCCAGTCAATTGGAATGTCTTTGGTCGCCACTGGTAGAACATTTTTGAACTGTTTGCGAAAATGTTACCAACACTACCGATGAGTCGAAGGAATCCATGACCAACTAAATCCTGTCCGATGCGCTCAGCAACACTGACGCTGGTGGCACCCATGTACTTCTGAAAATATTCCACAAGCTCGGCCCCAGATGTAGTATTTTGATACATGCCCAATATGGGAACTTTCGTCTCGCCCAGCTTAACAGTTTGTAGTATATGGGTTAAAATCTTCTTGACTTGCTCGGGTTGATAGATCTCATCAGCGATCTCCAAAGGCTCTTCTTCTTCATCCTCCTCCTTATTGACCTTAATTTCTGGTATTTTCGGCTTGGGGCTGGTTTCGGGGGACTGGAAAGCAAGTTTGTTTTCCTCCTCGATATCCTCGACTAAACGGCATTTGTTGAAATAGTGACTTCGCAGCTTCTTGACAGCCTCTGTCTGTTTGTCATATAGTTTAATACGAGCTTGAAGATCTTCCTGTGAGCCTTGGACGCGAGAGGCATGGGCATCACACCATCTTGTGAAAGGAGCTACAACAAGATCTCGGATACTCTGTGCGATTCGCCTATGGTTTCTTGAAGCCTCCTCCATCTCTGTCCGGACTCCATCATACGCCTATGTATTTGTTAGTCAAAGCTAAGCTGATTTGTTTTGCATATCCTGACCTTTCGCACACTTGCTCCATCGTCTCTCGAAAAGCCACCTTGTATCTTGTCTGTTGCGGCCCCTATCTCGCCCAAGCGTTGTCCATAAATATCCTCCGCCTCTGCCCGCATACGGGCAATCGTAAGCATCTGTTCATTTTCTGCCACGCCTTGTTGAAGCTTGCCGAATAGTACACCAAGGCCTGATGGCGTTAACGTGTGTGTGCGCAAGCACTGACGGTTAAGGTTGCTTACCTCCAGCGTAGTCGCCAGACCAGAAGGAATCCGCAAAACCAGGCATACTGTGCTATTCTCCGATGCAAAGATGGAACAAGCGCAATTTGATCACCACTCTCGTGATATTTGAATGTTGCGACGACTGGGATTTACTTGTTTTTTCTGGGTTGGAATAACCGTGAATCAAAAGCTCTCCCCTGTCTTTAGGGGCGTTGCGCGTTGTAACGCAGGCGAGAAGAGTGTTTTCGGTGTCAAGGAGTGTGTATAGTGCAACTTGTAAGAATGAAGGGAGGAGAAGAAAAGCTAAGAAGACAGTCAAATATCGAATCGTAGTACTGTAAAAAATTTGAGAATTGAGGCTCGTGTTCTAAATTGAATTCGAGACGGCGAAGTGACGTGGGTCACCATGAGCTCCTATCTTTCAGGGAGGTGAAACTCGTAAAGCGGCATCATGGAGAAGTTAGAGCAGCAAAATAATTTCAGACGACGAATCCCTCGTAACTTGCAAGCCCGACGAACGCCGGTGCTTTGTACTGAAAACGCCACATTTGGTGAGTTTATTTTATTTATATCTTATACCCTCGGGAGTCATCCTTCTTAACTGGTGATGGCGACAAATACGGAAAAGGATTTGTTGCTTTCAAGGGACAAGGACCAAGGTACCTCACCTGAACAGAGAAGCCCATCTTTGAGTGAAAAGCCCAGTAAGGCGACGAAGGCATCATTCAAATCCCGACTCCTCTTGATTATATGCCTTGCACTCATCCTGGGTATATTTGCCTTCAAAAATAATGGAACGTATCATCGTATTTCTCATAACAGGCTCCTTAGCATCGAAGAGAGAGTCAACAACATTCTCACCAATACTCCTTTGATTGGTAATATATATATCCTCATTACAATGTCACTCAAAACTAACAGCTGTCAGATGGCCATAATGATCTTGCAATATTGTTGAGATTCAGGAATAATAACCAGATCTATGATGAGAATTTCACCAAGCCTTTTGAAGAAGGCGGTTTGACTGGCCACGTAGATTTGCCCCGACTCAAGGAGGGCAAGAATGGCGGTGCTTTCTGGAGCGCGTATGTGCCTTGTCCGAAGAATTGGGCAGACTTCTCTGATGCGAATTATGCTGAGTGTAAGTATCCTTCATCTATCAATTACGAAACTCATGAAGCCATTGCTACCATCCTACGATGGATTCAGATTCCCTTAATTACATACATGTACTCGTTCCATTTATGCCAGTATTGTCGACTAACCCCATATAAGCTGTTGCATTTACGTTGTCACAAATTGATGTCCTCACTCGTCTCCAAGTAGCATATCCCGCCCATTTCTCCACGCCCCCTAACAGCTCAACCGCTCTCGAAGCTTTCAAGAACGGTCTATTGATCTCACCATTCGGTATTGAAGGTCTTCATCAGATAGGTAACTCAGTCTCTAATCTACGACACTACTATGCTCTTGGGGTTCGATATGCTACCCTCACACACAATTGCCACAACATCTATGCAGATGCAGCCATTACTGAGTTACCTCACGGCATCGTAAAGTCACGTCCATATTGGCACGGAGTATCTCCTGCTGGAAGAGACCTTATCAAGGAGATGAATCGTATTGGCATGATTGTAGACCTATCACATGCTTCCCAGGACACGATGCGTGATGTTCTCGGCGGGAACGATTCCTGGGCCGGGTCTGCTGCACCCATAATATTCTCCCATTCATCTGCATATTCGCTGTGCCCTCATCCAAGGAATGTTCCGGACGATATTTTGCAACTAGTCAAAAAGCGTAACTCAGTTGTGATGGTCAACTTCTCGCCAGATTTCGTATCGTGTGTTGCTGGCGATAAGCCCAATGGGCTTCCCGATTTTTATCCTCCGAACTCAACATTATCGCACGTTGTTGAGCATATCAAGTATATTGGAGAGCTGATAGGATATGAGCATGTTGGACTGGGCAGTGATTTTGATGGCAGTAAGTCATGCTCATTATTAACAAGCCCCAAACTCAGACAGCCCTACTCATCATCATGCTCCTTCCACCAGAGATGCTTAAGTCAAGTGATTTGACCTACTGGCAATGAATCGACGCTAACTCCAGCACCTAGTCCCATCAACACCGAAAGGCCTGGATGATGTAAGCAAGTTCCCAGACCTGGTAGCAGAAATGTTGAAGCAAGGAATCTCCGATAAAGATGCCAGCAAAGTAGTAGGCGGAAATGTGTTGAGAGTATGGGGGGATGTGGATACCGTGGCCCTCAAGTTGCAGGAAGATGGCCTCAAGCCTTTAGAGGACAAGTTACCAAGCTTCGAATTCGAAATGAACATGGATGGCTATCTTGGATTTGGGAACATGTAATTCTAAACTGGAAATCAGGACTCTAAACTAGAAATAGCTCATAGAAACGACGAAGGGTATTTCAGAGAAAGAAATCCGCTTAAGATATCTATCTATGGATGCTTTTATTTGTTAGGAAAAGCGGGCTAAGACTTCCGAGGGAAGAAGCCGCGCTACATCCATTCAATAACGCACGAGATTAGGTACATATAATTTAGACACTTTCGTATTTAAATGCTGAGGGCCTGGTATCATTTTTGAAGGTGTAAATTCTTGATGAACAAGAGAACTTCCGGTCAATGACTGAAAGAACAGCCACAGATACAGAGTTGAACTACTCTGTACTGACCATGTTTATGCTTAGAGCCATACAATTTCAGCTAACCGTCGAAGGTTTGTCCTTCTTTCCCACGCGCTCTATATGAGCTATTCCTTAATGCCAGCTAGAAATCATATAATTTCTTTCACCTTTTAGTCCGCCTGCATTGTAGACTTTGGCGGGAATTCGCTCGATATCCTTATTCGACATCAACCGCTCTTGATTGTACAGTTACATTTATATCTAATCTTTGACTTTGACACCCCAAAATTGCCGCGCCTTTCATGCAAGCTGGAAATATCTTGAGCTTACTGCAGCTTGCTCCCAGTTGAGAGCTTCTCCACCCATAATCCCGTGTACATAGCTCTCTCCAACTAAGGAATAAATAGCTCCAGCTGGGAGCAAACGCAACAAAAAAGGAGTCTTTCCGCCATCCAACACAGTTACTAGATCTCCAACACGAGCATTCCAAGGCGCCAAACCCATATAGCCTCTTCGCGTTACGAAAAGCATACGATGAGCGCAAACGCGCTGTATTCTCTTAAGATACTGCCCATATATCTTGGGTTCCTCAATCACCTGCTTGACGATCGTCTTCGCAAATTTGAAAGGATTCAAGCTGACCTCAGAGGTATCAAGATCAGTAATGTGACTGCTGAAGACGGAATCACTCTTTGCCTCTACTGTAATAGTAGCATTCTTCCACAAGCCCTTCGGAAGCAAGTCGTCGACAGATGGAAGGTCGTTGGCCCAGCCAATACGATCGTACCAGCATTCAAGATACCGCTCATGGGAAGGTGGGACCGCACCCGCGCTTGCGTAGTCGCCTATATGAGTTCGCCAAAGAGCATTTTTCCGACCTTCGATGCCACCATATGGACATTTTGGACACTCAGCTAGGGCAAGTTGTTCCCATTGTTTGAGGATATCATTATTCTTACGAGAAACAGGCGGTATATCATTCTCTGGATGCCAAGGTAATCCAACTTGAGCAATCTCATCAAAGATGAAGCCATGAACTGCTAAAATTTGAGGATCATCTTCATTCAAGAATTGCGCTTGCGTCCTTCCTGATGCCCAATATCGTGGCAGTGTCTGAGACCAATCGAGCAATGGTTCCGGGTCACGGTGTGTCTTACCAGCCCAATTAGGGGCCCATGAAGGGAGGCGATCAAATTCTTCTCCTGTCGCAACTGGCTTCCTTTTCAGTCCTGGATCAGGATTAATGGCGCTTGTATCAAATGTCAGCTGCACCCTGCCAACATTGTCATGGCTTCTTTTCCATCCTCTTGGACATACACGGCGAGTTGCGACATACTTAACGGGAGCTGGCGGTTGACTTTGCAAAGGACTGGCTGGATGAGTCGTCCGTGTGTTCCAATCATAGTAGTAGCAAGAATTTCCAGTCTTCACTCTCTCCCAGCCGGGAGGTAATCGTGACCATCCTTTTCGAGGAGCAATACCTGGTCCATCGGAGAGTGGCGCAGATATATCATGATACTTCGCCTGTTCAAATACACTGTACGCAAGTACGGGCTGAATCAATGGCGCGACTGCCTTCCATTCACGTCGACAATTTAGTATCTCTAGGCACCCAGTGCTTCGGATCAACATCCGAGCGAAGTTAGTATAGATTTGTGCCGTGGTGATGGATTTGCCATAGTTAGGTGAAATGCCCAGTTGAACTACGCTTGGCGCGATACCTAGAAAACCATATATCCTGTCTCGAGGATTACCACACTCTAGTCGCCGGAAGTCATACATTAGTTCGTAAATACTAACATCCCACTGATTGGCCGCCCGTTTCTCACGGAAACGATTGATCGTCCGATACATATCATCCAATACGGAATCTAGAGGATTAATGTTTATGCCGAACATTTCAATGGCATTAGCATCGTCAGGCAAGCGTTTTATAGTGTTCTGGATGCTCTCCCAATGTGCTATCTCCGGACCACACATTAAAATGAGCTTTTGCGCCAGTACAGCTTCTTGCATAATCCAAACACGACTCCACCATGGCCGACTAAGTAGCTCCCTAATCTCCCCCCATTCTACTTCCATACTGTTATGGGAGATTTCCACAGATCCAGCAGCAGATGCATAGTGCTTCAATTGAGCTAATGTTGGACCCACAACCTCGCCATGCTTCTTGGTTAAGTCGCCCATATAGTATCCTAGGCGTATTTTCAAGAAGCTGCTGTTTAGTTTTCTCATTCCTAAACTAGCTCCATCTGTGAGCTCACCCAGCCACACACAAACCTGCTGTGCTTGCTGATAAATTTGCTGCATGAGCAATAATTGCTTTTCTTTTTCTGCGTTGTCTTGCTGATTGATACATATAGCGTCGATCCAAATAACCCTCTCCTTTGAGGGGAGACGCAACCTGCGTAAGGCTGCTTCCGCATTCTCCCAAACCCAGAAGGGAGTCCCATTTAGAGTGATGTTATGGCCATCGCCAGGTGCGCCCCATGTATAAGAGAGCGCCTCGAACTTAGGACTGTGGGACAACCTCTCAGGAAACAGTTCAGAAATAATTGGAGCATCGAGCTTCTTGGCAGGTCGGAGTTTCAGCAAGCGGATCTCACCCTCTGCGGAATGGACTGGGTGATATTGGAAGGCACACATCTCTAAATACAATCTGTAAGCCTGTGTTTCAACTGTCAGGTTCGCCAAAGGAAGAAAGTCGTCTATATAGCTTATTGGCAACTTTGCCAAGAAAAGCTGTATTTCGTCCCGTGTTGGTTGTTCAGCTCTTTGCGCCACATTGGCCAGAACAACTTGGCTTTTAATCACGAATGAGACGCATCTATGTGAAGAGCGACTATTTATATTGTGCAAAGTCGCCTCGTATGACTTCAGAGGTTCAACAGGCATGGGAGAGGAGCCAAGACTCGAAGTTGAAGAAAGAGGCGACACTTGTTTCTCGCCTATATGAGTTCTTAGTCAAACATTGAAAAGTATTCGGAAAATAGGACCAGATTTCGAATGTAAAGGGGAATCACTACACAAAGGGAAATAGGCCACCCACGGGGCGATATCTCTTCCAGACGCACTGACAGTACAAAAACCACAGGCTCATCTCTGGGATTTAAAGACCTGAAGCCGCAGTGCAGAATTTTCTTTGGAATAAAGTATAGAAGATCAGGTCATAGCTGGTGACTGTTTTATCTACAAAACGTGTCGTGGATCTAGACTTCCAATCCGCGCGCTTTTTGCCTCTCCATCAAACACAAACTCACTGATCAATTTCCCAGTTGCGCAGCTATTTTGTATTCCCCAGCAGGTATGGCCCGTAGCTATGAACAAACCTGGAATCCCAGTCTGGCCAATCAGGGGACCATTGCCACCGACTACAGACGGAAGATAGCATGCTTGCTTCGCTAATACTCTGCCCTTCCGCATGGGTTCAGAAATGGATCCAACGTAGTCGATGACATCCTGACATCGAGACTCATCCACTTGGACCAGATCGGCTGTCTGAGGAAGGTCTATCAAATCATCTGTCTCTCCACAAGCATATACTGAGCCGTCAGGTCGCGCATACAGCTCTGGAGAGACTCTATTGCCATGTCTGTAGCCCTTCTTCCCCTTGAAGTCTTTTGGCAACGTGATATCGGAGAATATGGCATAAGGAGAAACTTCCGCTTCGATCACGACGCTGTGAGCTCTAGAACTTGCAATTGGTGCATCAGGCCACACATGACTTGTCCAAGGGCCAGCTGCTAGGACTACGTCTGTCGCATTTATGGTCTGGCTCCCCTTCGTCTCTTTATCTTCATATGTGACGCTTTTCACCCCATCTACTTTTGTATGATCAATGGCAGTGACGCGACCCAGCACTACTTTTGCGCCAGCCTCTACCGCCAGATCTACCATCGATGTCGTGAACAGATATGGATGAACCTGTGCGGTGTTTGAGGTGTTTCCCATTTCATCATAACCATCTATGGTATCCTGATCAAACCAGTCCAGATCAGCTGGGACTTGAGACCTCTTGCTCTTCTTCGGTTTCACTGTCGCTCCTTGAATTTTGGGGAGCTTATTCCACTCCTCGCCCTTGCCACCCTTTGCTCCGATATCTTCGTTATAGTTGCGGCCATGCGCAGACAAAGCGCAAACCTTCAGTGCCCGGTAACCCCATCTCTTTGCGCCATTGTGCTCCTCTGCTAATTCCTTGTGCAGCCTGTAGCTTAATGGCACAATACAGCTTGGGTATGCCCAGAGGGCGAGAAGACCGCCTGCTTTACCCGATGCACCAGCTGCAATCGAAGCGGATTCTAAGATGGTGATCTTGTGGAGAGAAGGATTATATGATGGGTGGCGTGTGAGGAAGTATGCAGTTGTGGATCCAATGATCCCACCTCCTTCCATACATTGTCAGTTCATGAAGATTCGTGTGCCAAAAGGGCGATAAATACCAACTACAACTATGTTACGCTCTGTTGCCATTGCACTCAGGGTGCGGACGCAAGCTCGACTCGTCAACACAAGTTGCAGATATTGTATGGGAAAGACGTAGGGGAATGACGTCTGGGGTGGTCTACTCCGGCAGAACAGAGAAGCAAAAGCGGTGGGAAAGATCTTACCCCTGATTCCGGGACCAGTTTCGCCGGGGGCTCCAAGATCTTGTATGTACCTTTCGCAGCGGCAATTAGGTAGTTACTACATTACCACCGATGCCAGTACGTAGGCTTTGGGAATGGCTGATCATGTACTGTATGCGCTCCTCAGATTGGATCTCACTTGCGATGACTTGTGTCTTATACCCATTGTACATCTTTCACCGTGTCCCATTCAAATGTCCCGAGTCAGAAATACCCGAAAGACGGAAAACTGGGCTCCCGTCCCGCGGTCTACATTAGTCAGCCGAGCGAATGTCAACAGAGAGCATCTCTTCAACAACCTTTTCAAATCGAGAGAATGTAACATGAATTGATATCAATTGGTTTGCAAACTCTCGTAACTTGCGATTGTAGCAATAAAAGAATACTTAGCTATCTTTGTTCTGGCTGCAGATCAAAATCCATAGCGCTTCCAAATACTTGTGAACAGACCCACCAATCGAACCTTGACCGAGGCTTCCAGACCAGGTCTGCTTCATAATATCAAATCGAAACCTTCCTGGTTGAGACTGTACTACCGCTCGTATAAAAACGGCACGCCTCTTGCTAATGCGAGCTTCACTCTGGATACCACGCATTGCATACAAACACCCAAACAGCCGGATTCTTTACAGCACAAAGAGAACTGTTCCAATACTGAGCCTCGTATGTGCAAGTAGAACCCCGCATGGTGCTTACTCCAGAGTTGGAGCTGCAGTAAGATTCCTTCTGCAGACATTGACTAATAACCACTTCTTCACAGCAGAAATCACCCTTCTCTCCAATTCATCAACACTATCTTCATCAATCCCTCAAAATGGCATCAGCAACCAGCTTCTACGACTTCAAGCCCCTAGACAGTACGTCACCACACCACAATCACCCCACCACGAAACCGAACACACCGCTAACCACCTGACAGAAAGCGGCGCGCCAAAGGAGCTCTCGGAGTTCCAGGGAAAGGTAGTTCTCATCGTGAACACGGCCTCGAAGTGCGGGTTCACGCCACAATACGCGGGGCTCGAGGCGCTGTACAAGAAGCTGAAGGCGGAGCACGCGGACTTCGAGATCCTGGGGTTCCCGTGCAACCAGTTCGGGTCGCAGGAGGCCGGCACGGACGAGGAGATCCAGTCGTTCTGCCAGGTCAACTACGGCGTCAGCTTCCCCATCCTCAAGAAGACCGAGGTCAACGGCGACAACGCAGAGCCGCTGTACAAGTGGCTCAAGGCCGAGCAGCCCGGCCTCTTCGGCATCAAGCTCGTCAAGTGGAACTTCGAAAAGTTCCTCATCGGCCGCGACGGCAAGGTTAAGGGCCGGTGGGCGAGCACGACCAAGCCTGAGAGCTTGGAGAAGCCGATTTTGGAGGAGCTCGGCAAGCCGGCGCCGGATGCGAAGGCTTGAAAGGTGAGATGGATGATGGGGTTTGGCGGATGTGCGGATGCGCGGATTTCCTTTTTTTTTGATACCAGGGATGAAAACTCTCCTCAGTTACGGCTTGCTGCTTTGGGAGACCGTCGGTCATTAATACTCTGCTGAAATGTATAATTGAATATGCCTCCTCATGGATCCGGCCTAGATGCGGGGTTGCCGGTATATATCAATGCTATCTTTGTTCCGTGTATTCAAAGATATTCCGCAATATCTTCATGTGAGAAATACCATTACACGTATTGTACCCTGGAATTTTGAGAGTCTGATACACCACACATGCTGAGGCGCTAGAGATATAAGTGGCAATGGTAACCTACCAATTAGCAGTCTGATATCAGGAGCCAATCGCCCCAGATAGTGTTTCTCTTCATAGAGCTTTCACTAGGAACCAACGTAGGTCAATTAAGCATATATACAACCGGAGACTTGCACATTCCAACAATGTCTTTTGTGTATCAAAGTAAAATTCCATACTGTAGACACCCTCAGATATTCACAACCTATATGAGTTCCCATACACCATCGGTCTCTTTGATCTGTATCTCCCGCTTTTCATCCAACGCTCTCCGTCCAGCCTCCAGAATAGCTGTCGTGGCCAGAGTATTCTTAAGCGTGGGCAATCCTCTCTTGTCTAGCTCTGCCAGTTTCTCGACTCCGCCTTCGTTTACCAGCCGGCAGGCATCGACAAACTTCTCGAAGCTAACGTAGCCATATCCACCTTGGCCAGCAAAGTTGCCCTCCTCATCTGGCGCGTATTTCATGTAGAATGGATTGTACCACATCAAGCCGTTGGGAAGAGAGTCGTCGGCAACGTCATAACCACGCTTAGCTTGGTTGATACGGATCTCGCCTTGGGAGGCCATGTAGTGAAAGTACTGGTTCGAGTGAACGCCTGCTCTTTGCGGCGCAGTCCACGATGCCGTATAGACCTACGTTCTATTAGCTTTCCGAGGTCAAATACTAGATTTAGCCCGGGAAACTTACACCTGTAGCTTGCTTGCTAGGGTCAGATTTCAGCGCCCAATGGACCATTACTGTGATCGTATCTTCGGTAATGGGGTCACATCCCAGACCAACTGCAACACCTTTCGACGCGGAAGCGGAGACCTTGACAGGTGTATATCCGCGTTCGGAAACCATGGAATCACAGATATCGATGTGATGGCTGTTCAGGTAGTATGAAATATCGGAATCAACGCCTGCCCAAGCTTTGAAGGTCTCCAATTGACTTTTTGGTTGGCTCATGTAAGAATAGAAATAGTTGAAATCTCCTAACTTTTGCGCCTTGTATCGGGCATCCGCGTAAGCTGGATCAAACCGCTTGTGGTGCTCAACAAATACAAAAACGCCATGTTCTTTTGCAGCTGCAAGAAGTTTCTGGTGGTGTTCCAGTGTCTTCACGGCAGGCTTGGTAACCAGAACGTGGATTTTTCGCTCAATGGCATAAAGTGCAATTGGGTAATGTGTTGTGTCAGGAGTAAAGATTGTGATCGCGGAACCCGGTGCCAGTGCATCAATTGCCTTTTTATAGGCATTGGGGTCGGTGGTATCGTTGGCAGGATAGGACTCGAAAGAAGTATCTAGGTTGTTGTAGACTTGCGTAATGTTCTTTGTCAAATGTTCGCCTAATAATCGTCAGTATCTATCTGTCCATCATAGGGTGGAGGGGCGTACGGATCGCGGGGTATTTCCCTCCCGATGTTCCAACCATCGACAACTTGCCAACTTTTCCTCTTCTCCGCAAGTCAAACATAGTCAGTCCCACCACTCCCACCTTCTTGTCCGAGCCTGAAGCTCCGCCACCAACGAATCCAGTTGTGTACTCGCCGGTGCCAACCATCAGCACATCCAATGGCTTCGGGGCATCCTGGGACTTGCCCAGCAGGTGGCTGGCCACTGCGCTCATGTTTGCAGATCTCCAATTGGTATTGCTTTTTCACGTGTAGTCAATGGATGTCGGTAGGATATGGGCGGATGTATGTGTGTGTGTGTGTGTGTGGGAGGAGACGGGTGGAAGCAAAAGCGAGCTCGAAAGAATAAACAACATGGTGACGGACCCGATGTTTATGAGTGGAGGCAAATCTCGTAGTTGCGTCTTGTTTACTAGGCCGTGCGGCATGAGAATAGTACTGAACGGAAATCAGGCGGGAATTGTTCCGGAGTGAAATCATGGTGACCCCGTGTCGTGATATATCTTGGGAGTGAACAGGCTTCTTTGGTGGACTTCCCCCATTGGCGTTACACGGCTTTTGACGGAGTTTTTTTTGGCTGGAATGTTTCAATTGCCGCCAAGCATCGTGGAATTTCAATCGGGGACGCGCCTACTAGAGGCGCTGTACTACAGGATACAGGATACGGGATACAGGATAGAATAGAGTTCTGTAGAATACAGTATACAGATTATTAACTTGTACTTACTACTGTCCCGTATGGTTGCTTCACTGACTGCACACCCCCTTCCCCCCCTCTGTGTCCCTTTTTGTTGTACCACCATATCTGCACCTTGCTCATCCGGTGATATATTATCCCCCTCCTCACGGTTCGTTTCCCCCTCTCCCTCCCTCTCTCTCTCTCCTTTTCTCAACTCCCCTCCCTTCTCCTTACCTTCCCTCCTACAACAATATATATTTCCCATCTCATCTACGCTCGACAATTAGATATATATTATAGATACGGACCATCCATCTGGCCCCGACTCAAAATGCCCCGCAATATGCATCAGGGTCTGCATTTCTCGATAACAGGCTGAACCGTCTTCCTCCACTTTACCCCACGCTATCTCCTTCTGATCGGATGATCATCATACACGGCTCAATTGGTGGAAAAACTCGTCCGCTGACAGAGCTTCCTCACCCCCAAAACGATGTCTTCCTTTTCCCAAAATTCAGTCTTGCAGCTCCAGCCATATCTGCCCTGCATCATCCCAGCCGTCTCGATACAATGCACAAAGACATATGGAGATGGAGGTTGGTCAGAACATCTCCGCTGGCTCCCGACCTCAACAAGAAAAATTGTGACAGTTGAAACAAAGAGAGAATTCGGGCTGACCTGACATATCTCCTGACCATCATGAGCCTCCCCCCATATGCCCGGTCTCGATGACCCGAACGCGTCCAGGTGGCGGGGTCCCCAACGATGAAGTAAGTATTTTCTTTCGGTTTAATACTATACGGCAAACCCCCACTGTGTTTCTTGTCATTCACACCTTTTTTAGCTTTGTGTTGAGCATATCCGGGAAATTCTTAACGCGGCACTTTTATATATATATATACATATATATTGGGACCTTGCAACTTCCGTTCTCGGGCTTCGAGATTCTTTAAAAGTCCAAGAGTTCGCGCTCTTTTATCTTCTTGACGTTTTAGCATACGCTCTGCATCCCACTTTCCGTCCCCAACTTTACTCTTCTATTAGCAATAGACTCTTTTCATTTACATTCTCTTTGTCCAGCAAGAAGGATGGCAGAAGCAAATGGAGTCAATGGCTCCAATGGAGCGAACGGTCACACGACTACACGTCGTCCTCTGTTACCAGGCATCTATGCTCCCACAATGACATTCTTCAACCCTGAAACAGAGGATCTCGACATCCCAACCATCAAGAAACATGCTGTACGCTTGGCAGAAGCAGGACTCGTAGGTCTTGTTACAATGGGTTCAAACGGTGAAGCAGTCCATCTTTCTAGAGCAGAGAAGACTGCTGTTACACAGGCTACTCGTGAAGCCCTCGACGCAGCCGGATTCACCGACGTACCCATCATTGTTGGGGCAACCGAGGGATCTGTCCGTGGCACTATCGACCTCATCAAGGAGTCCGAGAAGGCCGGCGGCGAATATGTGCTTCTTCTCCCACCTAGCTATTTCCGTGGACTGATGGACGAGGAAGCTATCTACAACTACTTTGTGGAAGTGGCTGCGCAATCGCCCCTCCCATTGATCCTGTACAACTATCCTGGAGCTGTGGCCGGTATCGACATGGACTCTGATCTGCTCATCCGGCTGGCTAAGCACCCTAATATCATAGGCACTAAATTTACCTGCGGAAATACTGGTAAACTTACTCGAGTCGCGCTGGCAACCGATGCCGTCACTCCTTTCTCACAAGGTTCGGGATATATGGCGTTCGGGGGCATGTGTGACTTTACCGCGCAAACATTGGTCTCGGGCGGATCGGGTATCATCGCGGGAGGCGCGAATGTGATGCCCAAAGTATGCGTGAAGGTCTGGAACCTGTACGCGGAGGGCAAGAGGGATGAAGCATTTGAACTACAAAAGGTGTTGTCGAAAGGCGATTGGGTGTTGACCAAGGCTGCGATTGCAGGAACCAAGAGTGCAATCCAGAGCTATTATGGATATGGAGGACATCCAAGACAGCCGTTGAAGCGGTTGGATGAGATCAGGGTCAATGGCATCAAAGATGGGATTGCGGAGGTGATGAAGGTCGAGAAAAGTTTATAGACCGCTGGAGTAGTAGGTGGGAAACGAAACACGTCTTGGATAGGGTTGCATTAGGCTGGCTTTCTGTTTGGCACTTTATTGGGGTTTTGCGTGTTTCTTGCTGGGTACAACATGACACAACATGAGACAATGGGTCACGTGTCAATGGATCCACTATTCTGGCTTAGATGGCAGTGGCTGAACCGCTCCGTCGGATGTTCCGAGAGTCACGGGTTTTTTGCAGGGAATATAATTTGTTGTTATGTGCGCGCCCGGTCCAAAAAAAAATAAGTTTAGTTTCAAGCTTCTTTATGCGAGGGAACCCAGTTGGTTCACCGGTTCCATTCTTTTTTCATGTACGTGCCACTTTTGGTATGAGCAGAGGCATTCTGCCAGCGCATAACTCCCCCCAAGCAGACTATGTCCCGTTCATCACCACTTCAATCTGGGTTAGGAGTCTCTCATCTTGTTTGGTATCCTGTTTAGCCACGTGTCGGTGACACTTGGCGGCCTGTGCCTTCCTCCTTTATTTCCTTTTTGCTCGTCATGTTTGGGCGAAGGGACCGACTCCTAGTCTTTCCTCCTCTCTTTTCAATGGCAGTCATCAATTAAGACGGCTGTTAATGCTGCCGATACGACGTCTGCCTTACCTTGTCGCCAGGAGTCTGGCGAATCCCTCGTCATAAGGCATCTGCAGTCATCTCGCCTCTTATTTTTGTTCCTGGTAATTATACTGCAAATTTCCCGGCGGCACTGTCTTTCTTTTATTCCTGCCTGTTCATGCCTATCTCATTTCTTCTTCTTGTTACACACGACTTTACGATTTCACGAAAGCAATGAAAAATGGGCCATTCAAACAGCAAACTCATTAAAGCTATCAAGGACACCCTCGATAACGACACCGACCTGTACGCCTTCCCCGGCGAGGCCTTCTACCAACTAAAGCATGTGAAGCCGTATAATCTAGATCGGCCGGTCAAGCCGGCCGCAATCACGTATCCTAGGACGAAAGAACAGGTCGCGGCGATAGTGAAGGTTGCGGTGGAGCATGGAGCGAAGGTGCAGGCAAGGAGCGGCGGACATAGCTATGCGAATTATTGTATTGGAGGAGTGGACGGGTGTGTGGTGATTGATATGAAGCATTTTCAGCGGTTTGAGATGGACAGGCAGACGTGGAGGGCCACCGTTGGAGCTGGGATGTTGTTGGGTGATCTCACAGAAAAGATGCATGATGCGGGGAATAGGGCTATGGCTCATGGGACGTGTAAGTGATCAATAGGTCGAGACTGTCTTTTTGCAGGTCATCAGGCTTGCTTTCTCTGGCGTCATGGTCGCCTTTCGAGGAAGCGGATTTGTCGATGGTCCCTTAAAGGCTATCCCTAGGTTCGGTTCAAAACAGAGTCTGACTTGATATAGGTCCCCAGGTCGGGCTCGGTGGGCATGCCACGATAGGAGGTCTCGGTCCCTCTTCGCGATTGTGGGGTACAACACTTGACCATATCGAGGAGATAGAGGTAGTCCTTGCTGATAGCTCCATCGTCCGAGCCTCCGCAACCCAGAACACAGACATCTTTTGGGCCTGCCGTGGTGCCGCAGCCTCCTTTGGTATCGTCACCGAGTTTGTCCTTCGCACAGAGCCTGAGCCAGGAGAATGTGTACAGTTCTCCTATGCATTCACGCTCCGTCCCTACGCCAGACTAGCCAGGACATTCAAGCAATGGCAGAAGTTTGTCAGTAACCCAGACTTGACCAGGAAGTTCACAACAAGTGTGGTGATTACGGAAGTCGGTATGGTGATCACGGGGACATTCTTTGGGACTCGTCAAGAATATGATCTTTTGGAGATGGATGTCAATTTCCCCGGACCGCAGGATAGCGAGACTATCTTGTTGGATGACTGGCTGGGCGTCGTAGGGAATTGGGCAGAGAATCTGGGGTTGAAGATTGGTGGTGGTATTCCGGCACCGGTGTATACGAAGAGCTTGACATTTAATGGATGTAACCTCATCCCGGATGATGTGGTGGATAAAGTGTTTGCGTATCTGGACACCGTGAAAACTGGCACGCCTCTGTGGTTTATCATTTTTGATCTCGAAGGAGGTGCGATCAATGATGTACCGCAGCATGCAACGGCGTATGCACATCGAGATGCACTTTTTTATATGCAATCATATGCGGTCGGCATCCCGAAGCTACGCAAGAATACTAGAGCTTTTCTTCGAGGCTTCAGCGATATGATAAAAGCAGGCATGCCAGGAGGTGAGAACTTTGGCTCATATGCAGGATATGTGGATCCTGAGTTAAAGGAGCCGCAGAAGCAGTATTGGAGAGAGAACTTGCCGAGACTGGAGCAGATAAAAGCAAAGATTGATCCGAATGATGTGTTTAGCAATCCGCAGAGTGTCCGGCCTGCTGCTGTATCCGCTGTCATTCCAGTGAATGGGAACGGAGTCAACAGCCACTCGGCAACAAGCAGTAACGCGACTAACGAACTTAAGATGAAACGACATTCTATGGTAATGAATGGGAAATTACAAAAGCGCAACTCGGTACATATGAATGGGAGGCTGCAAAAGCAGCCCAGGACCAAGAAGAAGCGTGGTCTTTGTGGATAAAAAAAAAGAAATAGCTGTATCGAGAGTCGGGGAGGTATTTTTTTGTTTGGGATAGATACATATGTACCATAGAAGCGAGGCGTTGGGGAGCTTTTTTGATGACCGATGGTTCATCTGATAGAGAATTATAATGTTTCATGACCACAAGTGTCCAGAGATGTGGCGATGTATTTATATGCCGCTCTTACCTCCTTTCGGTATCAAGGATGATCATCCCCCATACTCTGGCTTGGCACTCATTCTTACCTGAGGCTCTTTGGAATCTCTGCGGTGATGTTCCATAAGTCTCTCAACTAAATTGACCAAAGACTTAAAACATAGAAGCTTATTCGACTTCTTATATACGCGTGAGTAGGATCCCCCTAGGAAGACCCAAAAACGTCGGTAATCTATTAGACCCTGAATGTATCTACAACTCTCAAAGCACTCATCGCTCAACCCCATGCCCGCGTTGCACATATCCAAAAGTACATTGTGATGTGGCTGACAATGTCCATGTATTATCGAACAGGTGCGAAGGTGGTGGTGGCTGCATTTTCAAGCTCATGCGCGGGAAGGCCGCTGTGCTATTATATGCTGGACATCAATTCTCTCATCTTGTTCGAACCCATCTCCCCGTTCCTCGTATCTGCATTGCATTTCCACCCCCTTGGAACATAGCCTTGTTGCTTGGCGGGTCTCTTGGGTAAACGTCACTTTTCTTCGGCTCTCGAAGAATTTCAGGAGATGCGATGGGCTGGGTTTGCTTGTCGGGGTGGGAGGCGGAGATGAGAGGCGGGTGAGGGACATGCTGAGTCGAGCGTGGGGTTCAGTATGGGTGAGGTAGAGATGGCTTGGTGTCGACTTTGTGCTAGATAGCATTCTCTGGACTTCAATCCCTCTCCTTTGTGATTTTCTCCTTTATATGGTCATGTTACTGCTAAAGTGTACTTGTGCTCCGGTTTCGTCAGGGCCAAATATCAGTACCACGTGGTTGAGTAAACAAACATTCAGGTCCACAGCTGTGCGTCAATAATGTCGGAACAACTCCACCAAAACATTTCCTTTCTGGCATCCCATTCAGCCCGTTATGGGGGAAACTGAGACATATCCACAGAACTTAATCTGAAAACCGGGGGATTCCGAGATAAAGGTTTCGAATCCGATCCATATAGTATTCCCATATGACGTACATGTAACGGTAGCCAGTCATACGGTTGAGGAAATGGCTGGCAGAGCGGGAGAGGACTTGGTGAACGGGGAGCGGCAAGGCAGCGGGATGATCGGTACATGAACATGGACCATGGAGAGTTGATCCGTGTCTGAAAGGAGGGTATCTCGGAGACCATTGACCTTGGCTTAGCAGGTGCCGGCACCGTCCGAAGAGTAATTATTGATAAAGCATTGCAAGAGGGGAAATTACTATCCCGTTCAACGAACTTTGAACGCCGAATCTGTTTAGCATCATGGTGTACAATTTACTTCACTTGAAGCCGAAGCAATACTTTCGCCCTAATCACAGTGTAAAAATAGCATTGATGTTGCACAAGATGATTCATTCTGGGCTGATCTTCTTCTCATGAAGAAAGTCTTGGCAAGCCGCATCTGTCAAGAATGTTTCTTGCACCTAGAATAAGTTCCATTCCAGCTGCCCTAATATGCTATCATGTGAGTAGTATTGGACATATAAGTACACTCAAGAGAACCGCTTGGTTCAAAATCAACTTGGATGTTAAAACAAATACATCACAATATTTTCCATCGAAGTGTACTAAATGAAAATGAAGACACAATACCTTCTATTCATAGTGCTCTTTACTATCACCGTAGTGAGAGCTGCTATCAATGAACCATGTTATGGCTCTGGCGGTACCCCAGGTATGTTCTGACCAGCAAAATGACACTAGTTCACATAACTCGAAGCAATTCTGGTAATGCCGACCGTGCTGATGTTGAATAGGCGTGTGCGTCACGACCACGACATGTTCCTCATCGGGTGGTGTTACGATCACTGGTGCCTGTCCGAGCGACCCAGGTAACATCAGATGCTGCACAAAGGCTCAATGCGGTAGCACGGCTGCTGGAAACTGCAGATGGAGCAGCGACTGTGCTGGAACTTCTGTATCGAATCAATGTCCGGGCCCTGCAAGCTTCAAGTGCTGTCAATCCACTGTATGTATTCATTACTATGCCTTAATTGAGCCATACTTTGATGGCCATGCCAATTAGTATACTACAGCTGCTGACCGAACAAACAGGCTAACGGATTTGGCGGCTACGCAACGCCTGCCTATCCTGCAGTCGGTGCTTGTAAACAAGTGGCCGTTGATGGAGCGAAGAAAATCGTCGCTGCCTGGCCTGGACGAGTTCGTCAGATCTATTGCACTCGTAATTGCGCATGTCCCGGTGCCTCTGACCACTGCTGTGGTAAAGCAACTGATATGATGTGCTCAGATGCGGGCGGCGTATGTTTCTGTGTTCCTTTCACCGTATAACCATTTGGACTAACTTGGTTAATGGTAACTAAATAGACTGCAACGACCTCCGGACGCCAGATCGCGGAATGGGTAATGAATAACCGTGCCACATTGAACTTGAAGTATGTTATCTGGGGTCAGCGTATTTGGAATCCCTCTTCCGATGGTGTGAAGGCATGGACTTCGTGGAGAACCATGGAGGACAGAGGAGATGTTACCGCGAACCATTGGTAAGGCTTTACCTGCAATCATTCTCAGTTGACGCTAATGTTTGCAGGGACCACGTCCACGTGAGCTACAATTAACCAGTAGGTATGTAGCGGACTATTGAAGTATTCATTTCTCCTCTTGTACCTCGGAAACAGGTAGAGAGGGCTTTCCTTATTATTTTGGGCCGTGGAGTACGGCATTAAGGGAAAGGTTGACTTGATCATCGAACTATCGGAGTCCACATATCGACGTTATTCGTAACTGTTAATGAAAACAAGTTTCCAATAGCTTCTTGTATCATTGTATGTGCTTCACAAAAAGAATGGAAGTTGCACCTAGCTCTATTCTCCGTCCAGATAGTAGAATAGCTGGATTCCAGCCCTTATCAGGCAACAGTCTATTACATGATATCACATATCCATCCGTCAAGCATACTCCACTTATGATTCAGAATCGATTGTAACTGTATAATCACGGCTATCCTTTATCGGAATACAATGTGTGGGTGACCACATCTTGCAACTTCCCGAGGAAATGTTATTAGGTCTATTCTCTGTTCCAAGAATTGGCGGCTCACAAGGCTCCAGCATCATTGTTCAATCCTAGGCGCACAGGTTACTGAGAGCCCTAGATCAAGGGAATACGTGCGAGTCAGTCATTCACCATTCTTTCCCGGATCCGTGTGGTGCAGCGGCGCCTAATTGGATTCTTGGTAGAGGTCGCCATCGTGGAGGGTGATCCATCCTCTTTGTTATACCACAGCAATGGTTCCTATGACTATGCAAGCCAAGGCGACGAGATAAAGGTTGACCTAGCAATTTCAAGGGAATTACCAGAGCTTATCCTTTGATAATGGAATCGATTGTGCGTAGTGGTAGTGATAATTTTAGGTAGATTCTGTCTCTGTCGTTGAGGTTGATGGCGCCGCATGTTCTAACACACGCTAATTGCCCCACAAAAGCACCCTACACCAAGGTTACCAGATGTCGAAATATATGGCCATGCTCAACACAAAATTCTTCTAGAAAACAGAAGTGATAAGTTTTGTTTCTGTTCTGCTTCCAACCAAACTATTCTAATTGCTGTTTAACCCATTCTTCAAAATGACTCGTCTCAAGCGCTTTTGGATGAGATATATAGACCTATTGTCACGTCTAGATTAGTATTAGGAGCTCATGATGAATGTATCACGACTTCTGCCGCGCAGGAGCTGGATCTTAGTTGTTTCCTTGAGAGCGCTTGTTTTTACAACGTCGTTTCTGGCGAATGTTCTTTGGCGGGGTCTGGATATGTCAGTGATCCCATTGACGCGGATATCATTGACGACGAATCGGTGATTACTCCAGACTTAGCCGTGGAGGTTGAATCGTCCAAATTTTAGCTGATGACAGCTATTGCCGATGAGCCATTGACAAAATGGAAACGTTAGTTTTGCGGCGAAGCCTGAGTAAGCCCAAGATAACATCAAACTGCATAAAAATGGCACATATGATCATTTTAGTGGTAAGACTGATGAAGCCTGCATTCGTTTGAGGGGTGCTATTTCTCCTTCTCATCCGCAGCAGACCACAATTCGGGAGAATGTTACAAGTTGCTATGGCTAAAGTATCCAAATTTTGAGAAATTCGAGCATGAATTTATACTCCAGATTCTACAAAATTATGGAAGCGATTTTGTTTACCAACAATATATATTCACAGCATCAGATCTCGAATGATGGTCGCCTGAGACGCCAATCAGATTGGGCTGAAGTCTGTGCGCTGCCGATCCGGAATCTAGGAATCTAAGTTGCCCCGAGCCTCACCTCATAAAAGACACGAATCTTTCAGTGACCCCTAAGGTCTCACCGGACTTTCATCTAATTCCGAAGCTTCTCTCCCTCGAGATATTTTCTGATTCCGAAATTTCGAACTACTACACAGGAACCTAAAGGATATGGAAAACGCAGATGCTGACAAACCAGCTGCCAAGCTACGCCGCTCGTGCGAAGCCTGCAGGAGCCACAAGGGAAAATGCTCTCCAAGCAAGACAGAAGGCATTTGCCAGAAGTAAGTACTTCCTGAAATTCTGAATAAGATAATATAAATATTTAAGATAAGCTTATTTTCAGTGTGTCGAAACATTTCATACATTCACAATGAAAAGGTTTAAGATAGGTTCAAGTGCCTCTCGATGCTTTAAAAGCCTCTGTATATAACAACTGGTTTACAAGAGGTGCCAATCTGATAGTTAAATGTATCAATGTTATCTTTATATTGAACATAGGCTTATGGCGAAGAATTCTGCGTCAGTACTAATGAGGGATCAGATGTCTGAAAGATGGGAAGCAATGTATATTTATGGAACCCAAGGCCCGCCCGAAACGAGCAAAGAATTCAAGAATGTAGGGAATCCATATATAAGGGGTAGTTGATTAGAATTAACCATAGGCAGGCGGGTTGCCGAAATGGAGCAGAAGCTAGACAGCCTCTATGCACTCCTTTCCAAAGCTGGCACTGAGGCAAAGGAGGATACTCCACCAACATTTCCAGCCGTTCAATCCGAACAGGCTCCCATGATATTGGACTCCCCACCCCAACTTGCACCAGACACTATTGGTTCGTCTGTCAACTCAGCTTCCACCGATTCATTTATTCCGTCATACATTCAAAAGCCCAAACTCGCAAAACAGTTTCCGATTTTTGCATTACCATATCTAGTCTTTGACGATATCCAAGATGTCATCTCAAAAGGCATAGTCAAGGTTGAAAGAGCCGAGGAATCAATGCGGCTTTTCAGAGAGCATACCATTTATTTTCCCTTCGTTGTACTTCTCCCACATACAACGCTGGACTTCCTTCGTAGAGAGCGACCGTTTCTTCTATTATCAATTATTCTTTATGGAGCATCATCAAACCTCAAGTTGCAATACGCCTTGGACCTAGAATTGAGAGAAACTTTGAGCAAAAGGGTCATCGTCGATGGCGAGAAGAGTTTAGACCTTCTTCAAGGATTATTGGTGTATCTGTCAATGTGCGTGTTTCGAACGTCGGCTTGGATCGTAGTCATTAATGTCACTTAGGTATCACTTATACTTCGATCCCGAAAAGCAACAACTGTATCAACTTTCTCAAATAGTAGTATCAATGGCAGTGGATCTTGGAATCCATAGGAGACCTATGGAAGTGCCTTTATTCAGCGATTTCAATGCCCGGTTGATCGACACCGCAAAATCCGCAGATCAGTATTGGCGAGAGCAAACATCAGATGTTGAATCCATGAGGACATTTCTTGGATGCTACTATCTCAGCTCCACGTAAATTCAATTTATCAGAATCCCGATCAGCATCAGCTAACGTTCACCAGAATTTGTTTAAGTCTGAGGAAACCTAATAACCTCAAGCATAATAGCTATATCGACGAGTGCAGTCAAATTCTGGGGCAATTTGGTGAGTCCACAGCTTCTCAGACGTAATTCCTATTTGGAATATCCTAAAACTTCCTACACAATAACGCAAGTTTCAAAAGTAAATTTGTGCTATGTTGAATGCATGGTAACTTTTCAAACATTATTTCATTCTAAGATATTATAAACTTCTTTTTAATTCAGAGGTTCTTGTTACAGGTGATGCGAGTTCAGATCACCTTTTGCCTTGCTTCATTCGAATCCAGCAGCTCATCGAAGAGGTTAGCATTGCATTTGAGTACAACACCTCACACGCTCAGTCACAATTGGAGTCTACCCACGTCGAGATATTAACCAAGAATTTCCGACAGCGACTTCTGGAGTTTGAGGTGACATCAACTCCTGAAATGTGGCACAATGGTGAGTGAACAAACAAACACCAATACGAAGATTACTACTGAATTCATGAAGCTGCGATCACAGCGTCTTATCACTGTGCGAAAATTTACATGGCAGAAGTTGGCTTCCATGCAAAAGCGCCTGGTACATCTGAAATAATGTCTAGGCAGGCTTCACGGGCATGGTACTATTCCCCAGCTCGTGGTGAGATCCTAATCGACTGTCTTCAAGCCTCAAAAGATTATTTAGATTATTTGTTGACACTCCCTTCGAAAACTTTCTCTGAATTTGCTATTACGGAATATTTCCGTCTTATATACGCCATTCTGATTTTTGGAGAATTCACGGCTGGGTGTGACTGTCCATCCATCGGTAGCGTGGGCGAAAGGGCAAATATACTACACTATCTTGACGCCTTTATAAGAAAACTTGACTCCTTAGTAACCTTTTCGGGGGCTGAAGAGATACCAGACTTCATGTGGAAACTACGGATGTTGTTTCAAGGATCAAGGGTCGAGTATGGCAAAATTGTTATGGCCAAATTGACTGGTTCACTTGATTCTAACATCACTGGTTTGAGTTTCATGCATATTTTGTCTACGGCAGAAGCAAGCATAAAATGCGGCCCGCCTACGCTTATTTCTGACACGGATCATACTAGTTTGCTCTCTACGACTGGTTTATGGATGGATATGTCTCAGTGCAGTTCTACCGTGGATCCATCTCTAATCAACAATAAATTCTAGTGAGGGAGGGAACGTTAAGCTTTGGTGATATCGATATAAATAGAACTTAAGCAAATCGCTGTACACCATTACCGTTTTTTCGTTCAGATATAAAAACTGAGTATAAATATAATCACCCATCAATCACCAATTATCACGTGATGATCATAATGGAATGTTGGGGTAAGACCTATGGAAATTGTTCAATGTACGGAAGGAAGGGATTCGAGGGATCTAACTACGTATTTATCTACTTCTGATTACGCAACTGATGCCTAGAACCCCCTGGTTACTACTGGAATTCCGTTTTCAGCCATACCCATAATCAACCAATATGGAGTATTTGATATCACTCTCTCCAAAACATCACCGTAGAACTAGTTTTCGATTATTAGACCTAGTTTGTCTAACAAGATAGACGTTAAGAACAAGATTACCAAATTTTAGGGAATTGCGAGGCCAGGATGTTTGTTTGTTTTTTCTCCTGCTTACACGGTATGGCTCCGGGCGGAATCTAATGAAATCCGTAGCTCCGAAATATAGAGGTCGCGCCTCAGCCTAGCTGTTCTTCACAACTATTATATTTGCTGGGCTTCGTTCAAAATTACACTTCACGTCATCATCATAGGCCAGAGATGTCTCTCTCCGAGAAGTCAACCCAAGCCAGTCGAACTGACATTGATACCACTGATGACGAGAAGAACATCTCGGTACCGAAAACAGAGCATGATGTTGACGAAGACAATAAGTATTTGTCTGGTGTCCCATTGGCTCTTGTGATCTTAGGTCTATGTTTGGCTGTGCTTTTAGTTGGTCTGGTGTGTATTGCCCGTTCAAGAAATCTAATTGGCCACTAATTCCGCCAGGATAACTCAATCCTATCTACCGCTGTGCCAACAATTACAACGAAATTCAACAGCCTGGAAGATGTGGGCTGGTATGGCAGCGCGTTCCTGATTTGCGTGTACGTCTTTCTCATATCCGCTTTACGAGTCCATTTACTAATTATACTCTAGATGTGCTTTCCAGCCTACATCGGGAAAACTATACGATCATTTCTCCCTAAAATGGACCTTTCTCTTCTTTCTCGCGATCTTTGAAGTAGGAAGCTTGTTATGCGCTACGGCCGTGTCTTCAGCAATGCTTATCATTGGTCGAGCCGTCGCCGGGATGGGTGCAGCAGGCTTGTTCTCAGGAGCTCTGGTGATTGTAGCACACTCCATAGCACCAAGACAGAGACCTAGTGAGCGGTGCCTTTCGCTAATTGAATATTGGACTTGCCGTGCGCTAACGGCATTATTTAGTCTATACTGGAATTGTTGCCTCCATGTTCAGCATCTCAAACATTGTTGGGCCCTTGCTTGGAGGAGCATTCACCGAAAATGTCAGTTGGCGGTGGTGTTTTTACATTAACCTCCCCCTCGGGTCTGTCGCGGCTGTTGTTCTCATAATTTTCTTTCGACCCAAAGATTCTTCTACGAATAGCCTCTCTTTTCAGGAAAAACTCAAGCATCTAGATCTTCCTGGCCTGGCCCTTTTCATGCCTGCAGTCGTAATGCTGCTCTTGGCACTACAATGGGGAGGTCATACACATCCCTGGAAATCAGCTACCATTATTGGGCTTTTCGTCGGCTTTGGTATTACAATGATTACCTTTGCAGTTTGGCAATGGCACCAGAAAGATGAAGCGAGCATTCCCTTCCGGATTATCGGTCAGAAAAATGTATACTTAGCCGTGACAATCATGTTCTTCGGCTTGGGTAGTGTGCAGTAAGAGCCTCTTGGACAAAGGCGTCCTTTCTCGTTGGTTCGGTCTTTTCAGATAGTTTTGCTAATATTCTATCACATAGATTGATTGCCTATTATTTACCCATGTGGTTCCAAGTCATCAAAGATGCTACGCCTGTTGAGAGCGGAATTCGTCTTCTACCTTCAGTCCTGGGAACTGTTGTCATGAGTTTGTTGTCTGGAGCTTTAGGTGCGCGCTCCACCAACACATCACTCAACTCGTTAACTGATCAAAATAGTGACTAAATTTGGTTACTTCAACCCATGGCTCTTCCTCGGCTCTGGCCTTCTTGCCATTGGTGGTGGCATTCTCTCCACATTCGACATTCACACCACTAGCTCAATGATAAACGGAATCCAGGTACTGGTCGGCATGGGATCAGCCATCGTGATTCAAATGGTGAGTCACTCCTCTTACAATATGCAAAACCCTTTCACTAATACCTCAACCTAGCCGCTCATCGCGCTCATGGTACTGTTGCCTCAAAGTGATATCTCATTGGCGACATCCACCTCCGTATTCTTCCAGTTCTTTGGCGGTGCACTATTCCTCGCCGTTGGCGAGAACATCTTCGTCTCTCGTCTTAAGTCTTCTCTGCACGAACATGTTCCGTCACTCAACGCTGCTAAAGTCGTGGCAGCTGGCGCCACAGGGTTGAAAACATTGGTGAAACATGAGGGTGGAGGGGAGGAGATCTTACAAGGGGCGATGGCAGCCTATAATGTTGCGATCATGAGTACTTTCTACTTGTGTGCTGCTGGGGCTGGTATTGCGTTTCTGTGCGGATTTGGTGTTGAGTGGGGAGGCAAAGCGAAGAAGCAGGAGCAGCAAAGCGAGTGATCGTGCTTTAGTATTTGACGTATTGTAATTGTTTCTTTATCACTACACATAGACATATCCTCCGCTCATTTACAATATAATGCATTGTTTGACCTCTTCAGAAATTTATCATTTCACACTTTCAATGGATTGCAGCGTAAGTTCCTGCTCCTCTCCTCTTAACAACAGATTGAATTTGTCAACAGGCAGGACACTTGACCACTCAGAAAAACGCTTATGCCTCATGAGCCGTTTTGGTATGACCCATACTGCTGTCATAAAGCTCAAGACCATACATACATGGTCTGTTCAAGCGTTAGATATTGACTACAGTAGCTATGCAATTGTTCCTGAGTGCTTTGTCAAACCGTAATAGCATTTAATATATTGGTGTATAAGGTCTGAATAGGCTATATCCATTTATTAAAGAAGTAGCATGTAACCTATCTACAGTATCATATAAAAATGGACTAGATAGCCAAGGCGACACTAGACCAAAATAGGTGAGAGGTCTTTCCCCAGAATCCAACATTGAAGAGAACAGAGTGTCGAAGTTGTCTATTTACATGACAAACTGTACAATTGCATCCACTATTAACCTTTTAATGCAATATCACCGAAATTGGCCATTCCTGCTAGTGCGGTCGCCGAGCTTTGTAAATACGCCATTCTGGCAGATTTACCAGCAAAACCCAGTTAAACGTAAGTAGCTAACTTGCTCGTGAGGGTGTTCCAGTTAACTCACGTTCCTTTAGCTTTTGACATTAAAGATTGCTCTGCTTCAATAAATGTTAGTATTAACAGGCAGTACTTACTGTAACTGGAACGGTTAAATGGAGTAAGCGCCAAGAAAATAGCCAATGTAGACATTTGTTGGTTGAAAAGCGCCTTTTTCTATTCCTTTATAAATGGCATCATGACCTTGGAAAATGTCAGCGATTAGCCTATCCACCAAATACCTCGCTTTATATTCCCATTGCCAAGGCGCTGCATTTTAAACTCCTTTCTATGAAGCTTGCTGCTGCATTTTAGTTCCAGAATACTTTGATATTTGGGCCGTTGTATAGAGAGACAGCGTATAGACCTTCCAATCGGCCGATCCTGTGCTGCATGTGTCGTCAGTCCTAAGAATGCTAGAATCACTTGCAGCCAGCCAGCCCCTTGCTGATGGCGCCTTGGACCTTCATCACGCAGAAAGTCCGAAAGATTCTAAGTTGGAGGCCACGATAGTCACCTCCGCCTCACTTTCATATGCTCTGGTTGACGGGGTTACAGCTCGGCCAGGGTAGAGAAAAGCTTGGCCAGGGTAGAAAATTTCTTGGCAAAACGCCAAGAAACGCTCTACTCTGGCCCAACTCTTTGTGCAACCTTTTGTACCCTGGGTGAACTTAAGCGAAAAACAAACTTGGTTAGAACTATATTTGGCGGATACACAACATAGGCTTAGTGTGTAAAAAACAACATATTGTACGTATATTGTAAACATATGCAGAGTATATTCTAGAATTTATTTTTACAAAAAAACAATTAAAATAAACAAAACAGTTAGTATATGTTTAACATATGTTTAGTATATGTTTAGCATATGTTCAGCATATGTTTAGCATGTACAGTACATGTTTAGTATTTAAAGCATATATTCAGTATTTGTAGTATATGTTTAGTATTTAAAACACATGTTCAGTATATGTTTAGTATATGTTCAGTATTTGTAGTACATGTTCAGTATTGAAGCACATGTTCAGTATATGTTTAGCATATGCTAAACATATACTGAACATGTGCTTCAATAAATTTCTACTTACACTAAACTTATTTGTTTATTTAATTACAAATTCACTTGCAATAGTTTTTATAGTCGAATTAATTAAGCAACGCAAAAGTACAGATTTAGTTAAAAGTTATATTGTACGCGTTGCTATAAAAACGCGTTTCGCGTTATTTTGGTGTGGCTTATTTTATGCTTGGCATATGCCGGAGTAAGGTTTCTACCCTGGTTGAACTCTTAAAGCTATAATTTCTACCCTGGGCCAAGTTTTTTTGCCAAGGAACGCTCTACCCTGGCCAAGCTTTTCTCTACCCTGGCCGAGCTGGAACCCGCTGGTTGACTGGGACGGGCCTGGCGACGCTGGAAATCCAAAGACATGGAGCATGACCCTGAGAGTTTTTCACACTGCCATTCCTGCACTATTCGGCTTGGTAGCGTAAGTCTGATCAATAGCGAGTCTTTATTGTTGAGAGTTTTGTGCTGATGTGCTGCAGGTCATTTAGCACTTCTGTCTACTCGGCCGGAGTCTTGCAAATAGCTGAGCAGTTCCGGCTTAGTCGGACAGTCGCTATTTCCGGGATATCGCTGTATGGTTTCGGAACTGGTAGGTCTTACTTTCGTTTTACTATCAGAGGTCTAGAATTTGCTTATTAACGAGCGTTTCACAGCATTTGGAACCATGATAGGCGGTCCAATTTCAGAATTTCATGGCCGCAAAGCCGTCTATCTCTTCACGCTCCCGGTTTTTCTTCTCTTTACCATGGGAACCGGGATCTCGCAAAATATAGCGTCTCTCCTTGTATGCCGCTTCTTCGCCGCCCTATTCGGCACGCCTGCTTTAGCAGTAAGTGCGGGAACGGTTGCCGATGTATGGGACATGGAACACGGAGGAGGGCTGGCAGCTGTACTAGTCACACAAGTTGCTTTTCTCGGCCCAACGATTGGACCTTTGATTGGGGGCTTTGTAATGCAGATGCAGCATGACTGGCGGTGGACAATGTGGGCTACATTGCTTTTCTCATCCCCGATTGCAGTTGCAGTGCTCATCTCGAAAGAGACGTCGAAGAGGCAGATTCTGAAGCGCCGTTCACGGCAGCGGGGCTGTCTGCCATCGTCAAAAATGTCCTTGGGACAGACGCTACAATTTTTTATTACTGTCACGCTTTTCAGACCGATCCGTATGCTCCTAACTGAACCTATCCTTTCTTCGATCACGATCTACAACGCCTTCGTGTTCGGGGTGCTCTTCGCTTTCTTCGGCAGCTATCCTTATGTTTTCCGCAGCGTGTACAGCTTCGATAATGCAGAGATTGGGCTCGCGTTCATCGGCATCCTGATCGGAACTCTGCTTGCTGTCGTGACATATATAATTGTCGAAAAGACTTTATATGCTCAAGCAAAGATCCACGCACCAAATGGGAAGCCAGCGCCAGAGGAAAGGCTGTACACCGCTATGCTGGGCTCATTCGGCATTCCAGTTTCCTTGTTCTGGTTTGGTTGGACGGCGCGCGCGGATGTGCACTGGATTGTCCCTATTATAGCAGGAGTGCCATTTGGCTGGGGAACTCTGGCGCTACTTGTAAGTAGCACTGAGCCTAACTCTAATCATTCCCAAAGCTACGCACCGCTGATTTAGCGATTGTAGCTAGGCTGTATGACTTATCTGATCGACACATATGGAGCGCTATATGGCGCTTCAGCGATTGCTGCGAACACTCTACTACGTTACTCCGTCGGTGCAGCCTTTCCTCTTTTCATAGTGCAGATGTACGAGAAACTTGGTATTGCATGGGCGAGCAGTTTGATTGGGTTTGTTGGGGTGGCATTATTGCCTATACCTTGGGTGCTGTATAAGTGGGGTCCTTTCCTTCGAAGCAAGTCGTCTTTTCAAGCGTAAGATCTTGTTAGCATTGAGATAGCATTGTAGAGGTTGTCGATAATCTTTTAATTCAGGAGTATGAACATTACAGAAAATGATTGTGGCTAATTGTCCTCCTGAATATGAAACTATATTAGCAGGCGCACTAATCAGTGTGGAAGATTGGATACGTCAGATGAGTCACCGGATTGTTGAGGATTGGTTTATATTGGTCCAAAGAGGAGTTTGTTAGTTGCCTGTCCCATCTAGGACCCCGCAAGGTGAAGTCTCCTTAAACTTTAACCTTGTAGCCTGGATTCTTGTTGACATCTCATGACCTAATCTGTGACCCATTGGAACTGCTTTGGACTACTTGATGCAGAATTCTGGCGTATCTATAAGTAATCCACTCTGGCAATTGAGGATAGTAGCAAACATAGAGCAAAAGCTCGAGCTTAGTCCTCCCCAATGCTCTAATGACCTGCCCACAGAGTTCAAACATCTAGTAGGTAGTTTCTAATGAAACTTGATTAGCCCACACTCCAGCGTACACAAAGTTTATAGTTATTCTTATAGGGTAATTGACGCCCTTGAAGTCCTAGTGGATGTTTTTCTCAAATAATATCAATTGTGCTTTCGATAACACTTGCTAATGAACGACGTTCTCCGATAGAGAGTAATGGTCACAAGACCTAGAAAAAGTTGTGTTAATATTACCTGGTACATTTATGGCAGATTGTGTGCTCTAAAATTGGATATAGACGAGTACAGTAACGAGGAACTCACTTTTAGCAAAATAGGAATGTGACATAGTAGGGAAAAGACACCTAAGATAGGAGTGAAAATTCCAGTTTGTAGCTATGTCATGCTTATACACATGGCTTCTTTGGCCAGAGGCCACTAAACTGTTAAATTAGAGTGGTCCTAAGTATCAGTCATAGCCTTGAGCTAGAGGAGAATGTATGCATGCCAAGTTAAGGAACCAGTCGGAGATGGTTTTCAGATTCAGCTTCCTCGTGTTGATAAGAAAAATTCATAGCCACAATCAATCCCGTTTTCTGAAAATTAGAAGTTTCAGCTCTTCCAATAGCATGTTGTTTGCCTCTACTATTGCCCCAAAGAGAGGCAACGTCTTCATGAGAAGCAATATGCTAAGCCGAAATCCTACCGGCGGCATGTGGGAGCGACATGAAGCAACTTGGTTGCTAGTATTGGATGTTGAACATTGTTGTCTATTGATACGGCCGTTGCCCGAAATCACAGCCACCATTATATATCTCGTTGTGGCATAATTAAATGAATGACTATGCACAACGATTACCAATGATGTGCACACACCACACCTGCTTACTCGCCAAGGAATATCTCCTGCGACGAGCCGTTCAGGGGTAACGCTTAATTCCTCAAACAAGCCTTTGCAGAACCGCCAATCATACAACCTCTTACTCATGCACAGCACATACCCAAAGATGCGGCACATAAATTTAATCCCGAGACTCAAATTCAGTAAAACTGATCCATAGATCTGTCATAGTGCTGAAGATTTGAGTTCGAGAGTTACCTGATAGCGATGTTCAGCAATAGCGTCCTACGACCCTGGCGGTGGCGCAGGGCAACAGCCAATGTAAGCAGCATGCTAGTTCACTATCTTTGAAGGGTCTCAACCGAATCGTATGGTTGATGTAGGTTGGTACGATAGGTATCTGGCACTTGAGCTCATGTCAAGGAACTGTCAGCTTAATGCCAATGTCTAACATCGCCATCGAGACATAGTTACGTATCAAGATGGAGCGCTATTCGATACAGAGCAGTGACCAAACCTCTGAACTATATACTAGGCTGGAGCCTTTACTTAATGATACTCTCAACCCTTAATAAATTATTTTTAATTCCAATTTCTCTTCCTGCTTCCAATGGCTGCGGATTCCTTGAAGTCGAGAGGCGAATCTCCATCCAAGGAGATACCATCTGCTCAGAGCGCTTTTCTGTTTGTTGACGGAGCTGTGTCCAGCACCAACTACAAACCTGGACGCAGACACGATGTGCGCTCACATATCAGGAAGCAGGTGGTACAGAGAACACAATCGCAAAGGACAAAAGTGCTAGAGGAAGGTACACAACGCCAATACATTAGCATTGCTCCGATGGATGCACCACAACCAGAAGCAGCTCAACTGTCTTGTCCACCGAGTAGAGATCTATCTCGCTCCCCACTAACCACTCTAGATACTTCGAATCAAGAGCAAACAACGGATTTCCTTCGGCCTGGCTCAACTAGATCTTGGATCACTATATCCTCTCCTTCAAGATCTATACAAGGAGACGATTTGCCTCAGGAGGCTAATCAAACACACTGCGCCCTCTGTGGAGCACCACAAATAGAGCCTCGAGATGATAACCTTCAAGTTCATACTAGGAGCTTCAAATTTAGTCCTCTTGAACTTCTTGGCTCGGGGAGGCTGGATCCATTCTTGACAAGTCATTTTGAAGAACCAGGTCAATCTGTTCATGATCTAGTAGATCACGGTAAGAAACCCGCCAAGTCAGAGTGCAACCACTATCGTGATGTTACAAGTCCTAACAGGCATTGTTTCTAGCGGTCACTTGCTTCCTTCCAGGACTTATACCAGACATCAATAACAGCCCCATGAATCCCCTCGTCGAAGCTTGGTTAGGTTCAAGTCTCGATTACCCCGTGCTGTTCCATGCCCTAGTATTCGCGGCCTCATCGCATCTCGAGCATTTACGCAACTACCAATTCCAATCGAATTCCCCCTCCGCTCTAGCACACAAACAAGTAGTTATTCAGCAACTCAATACTTTGCTTAAAGATCCCGAGGAAGCTTACAAAGATGAGATAATATTGGCGATCGTCCTTCTGAGTTCTGATCCAGAGTCGGAGAGAGACGGAAACGAGGGCAGCTTCACACCTTTCGCCTCTCCGCTCAGAAAGGCTCAATGGCTTGATTTCTATGGCAAGATACGCAGTTCCAATGAACATATGAAGGCTTTGGATAATATAATAGCAGCCAGAGGTGGACTAGGAAATCTAAGGTTGTATGGACTTGCAGATACCATTATTGCGTGAGTCAAAATCTCATATTTCGCATAATCCTAAAGGCAGGTGCTAACACTAAATAGTAGCGATACAATATATGCAACAAAACATCTTCGCAAGCCCACTTCCCAGCCATTGAGCAGTACACAAGGATGGATCGAGCACGTTCTGAATTGGGCCGAAGCACCGAACAGATTCCAAACACTCCGCACTGGCTTTCAGCGCCTACAGCAATATGGCCTCACAAACGACGCAGTCTTCATTTTCAACGCTATGGCAGCGACCACAATGGCCATCAATCATCATGTCCAGGGTATCCCAAGCAGCCTGAATCTCGGTCAGATATGCAAGATCAGAATCGCGATCCAACAGCGGTTACTCCTTCTTCCCTCCGCTGGAGAGCTCCAAGGCGGTCCAGCCAACCACTCTATCTACGAAGGATGTCGGACCACAGCCATGATCTTCTCCATCGGAGTCATACTACCCATTCCACACTCTTCGGACACGCTTCAAGTCCTGGTAAAGCAGCTCAAGCGTGAGCTGTTGACGAATGTCATCTATGGTGAAGATTTCTTAGAGGGACTGCCGCTGTGGATGCTGATAGTCGGCGGCATTGCGGCCATGAATAAAGAAGAGGGAGCTTGGTATGTCTCAGCATTGAGGGATTACGCCAAAAAATGGGGGGTAAGTGGATGGAAGGATGTAGAGGGAACTTTAGGATCGTTCCTATGGTTGGAGAACGCATGTGAACAGAGCGCGAGGAGATTATGGGAGAAAGCTACGTGGCATGGTGATTGAACGTTTAAATGCACGTGGGAACGGTCAAAAACTTACGAGACCGCCTTCTCAATGTAAGAGGGAGTAACACTCAAATTAATTCACCACATTTAATATATATTGAGCATTATATGAATGGAAAATTAAGCGAAAATCTGCCAGTGAAGAGGGAAAGGAAGGGTCATGTGATTTTCTGTCCCTTGCGAAACTTTTTAATGATATTTTCCTAGCATGGAGAGAATAAAGCTCTTGCAAACTTTCCTGAAAATCCCGGCAGAACTTAGATCCTGTACGAGCGATGAGATAGATTCTGAATATGCTTTTAGCCTTTCTGAGGGCAATACCAGGAACAAGACCACTCCAAGACTACCAGAACCCTTCCCCACAATATTTTACGGAGGTATTGAAAGCTGGGGTGAGCTTGGGTCGTATCGGCCTTGATTGTAAGGCTAAGCCTCTTTCCGAAACCCGATTAGATCGCTCATATATGCGCCACCATATGTGGACCAACCATCCATCCTACGGCTCCTGTATTTTACCTCCGCACCTTTATGACTTATCATTCAATCCTTGTCAAGCTTACTTATGTAATGGATAGAGTGAAAGAATATCTCACTTAGTAATATTTCAGCTCTCTTGGCATTGATATTACTAAGGAAGAAATCTCGGCTCCGCCTCACGGCATTGCTTGATCAGGGCCTTCAATTCGTTTTTCGTCCCACACTACCACTCTCTGGCAATCAAGGCTGCGGAAAAACAATTCTGAATAATCGGCATGCTACTTCAGTCGGGCCATGACTGCTGCGAGCTCTGGGATCCGTGCAAGAGGAGACCAATGCATATCTGACATAAGAATGATATAGCAACTCCACTCGAATACGACTTGATCAAATGTGATCACAGCTGAGGAAAAGTTCGTAAAAATTTTACCGTGCTACAAATGCACGTGAACCACCAAGTCCCAGAAATCTGAGACTAATAGGGACAATAATGATCTCTCTCGCCAACCTTTGGTCAGTTTGACAGCATTTCTTCCACTATAATATGATAAACTGCAGTTTTTGGTTTGAAACAAGAAAAACATGGCGGAAGGGCGTTGAAATCGTGCCTGTCATAGATCTAATTATCGGAGACTTCTCCTTATTCTCGTCTCTTACGCAATCCGGCATGACCAATATTCAATATGCCCTTAACAGAGATATTAAAAACAAAAACTATTCTACCCCATTCTAATCTCCTAAAACGATAGGCTCCTTTTTAAATCGCAACTACAGTTCCGGAACGCCGAGATCACGGGCGCCTTATGCCCTTGCAAGCGTGACACTCATCTTTTCCTTCCTCCAACCTTGATTCTCCTTCCGTCTTTAGGTTGTGCCGTAGTGCCAACTGTGCGAGATGCCGGAATAGTGCAATCCTCGCAATCCTCTCCCATGCGGATAGTCTGCCAGATGCTTTTCCTTCGGCAAGGAGTTTGGACAAGACCACCTGACGAGCAGTATTTGCCCAGCGCATAGGTTGTATGTTTGCAAGAGTATAAATGAGCGTACCAGTAACACATATTGAATAATAAGGTATTGATATCCGTGGAGGTTGATTTCGTTTACTGTCGACTCTAGGATCTAGGGACGAGTAGGATGTGTTTGCCTGGTAAGGCTGAGACTGGCGCCGAGTGATAAGAGCCGTACGTGACACAGGGATGTTAATGGTGATATGAGTACGATGCTGATGTGATAGCTTAGGGCTGAAGTGAGACGTGCTGATTTTTATGCAGGTGATGCGATACAGAAGAGTTGGATGCCCGAAAGTTCAGACAACAAAGAGAACAATTCAAGTAGGATAGTGTCTCTCTTGGGGTAGGTTCGGAGGTGAGCCAGACGGCGTCACAAACACATTCTTATAACTATGTTCGAACCATCCCAGTATTCAACATATTTACCCTTCCGTACCGGAACCCGCGAACCCGCTGCAATTACCAGTGATGAGGCAGCTTTACATCCTCTTGAAGTTTCATGAACTTTGCCATCCTATCTGACAGAACCGCCTCAGAGAGCAGAGAACCACTCAAAATTGAAGAAATGTTATGTTCTGCCTGAATGACTTGTTTGCTTGCGGCGACTGGCCGACAGAGCGAGTCAGGCATTGATAAGGCTTTCGTGTCACAAGGAGACTTGGAGTCAACTTATTCCACGTCTCGATGAGCAAAATCGCAAAGGAAGAAGAGGGTTTCGACAACAAAATATATATGCAATCAGGCACTTGGCGATGCATTGCATCAACGGCTGCGACGCATGACGGCTGGGCTGGAGGTCATAAATGTACCTGCAGTAGAGCTGCACAATCGCATGGAAGGCTGCAGAACAAATCCTTGCGTTTTGGGATAAGCAGGGAGGGTTGGCAATTTGCCACAGGTTGAAATCTGAAAAAAGGGCTGCAACAAAGACCATGCCGCCCGAACTTGATCCAATTTCGCTCATTCCCTCGAAGTAGGATATCATAATCAAATATTAAGTCTGACGATGCCTAAATTCCGAGTGCCTAACTTTGCACCATCCGTATTCCTGAATTAAACTGTCTGTTATTATGGCTATCATGTCGACAGAAGATTCCAAAAGATCAGACAATGCTCTGATCCCTCTCAGACCCCGTTATCCAAGGAGTGAAGTGGAGGTTGGCGCATTTTCAGGAGCCTGTGTGAGATCGGGTAAAAGTTCGCGACCTTGCTTCCCTCACCGCTAATTCATAGATTGTTTGCCGAGCGATTTATGGTGAGCTCGCATTTTCTTCCGGCCGGATTGACGAGCCATTGTTGGATGGGAGGATGGCCGCATATATGAAGGCCAAGTGCGAAATAGACAATGTGCTGGCATTGTAGGTATTTAGGAAAGAAGGAGGTTGGACCAGTCTGATGGAAAGATGTAGTCGACATAGCGTTAGTCTTCCCGGCGCAGAGTCCTCCCTAAAACACCTCTTGTCTGTGTGCTGGAATGCTATTGGTGACCCGGAATGATGATGCTAAGGAATTTGCATGGCTGGGAGGATGCGCTGTCCAGTAAGAGTGCTGAAGCACCGATTGCCCTACAAGCTGCACCTCAAAGCCTAGTCTAGTCCGCAATCCCGCTGCACGACCCCTTCGGCGACTTTTCCATCATATTCCTCACTTTCATAATATTCAGACCGAAGTAGATGTTGTTGAGATTCGACGCAGCTGCTGAATGGACACAGACTGGCAAGAGTTGATGGTTTGGACGTGGCGTGTCACAAAGTAAAGGTTAATTTGGTGGCTGTGTTGCTATGACCTGAGGCAGAACATCGTCCATCGTGTCGCCAGACTGCCACGTCGCATACACGCCAATATGCAGCTACAGCGGTGGTACATCGAATTCATTGCGTTGTGCGTCAGGTTGCTGCAGAGGACGGGGTTAGATCAAGTGGATATCTAGAAACTTCCTCCTGTTCTGCTTTCCTTCATTTCGAACTTGGATCTTAATTTCATTGTCGTCCAGTTCTTTGGCTTGCTTGTGTTCGGAGTCTTCAAGATTCTGACGCGTCAGAGTCTTTTCGCTCGTTCATTAAGAGCCAGCAAAATCTCGAATTGCTTGTACTACCAGCGTCCACAGTTGTCCAATCCTCGCTCATCCAGGTCAATCGCGTGTTTTATCCTTCAATTGACCATAAGCACCTTTGTTTAAGGTCCTTTCGAAGCAGGTTGTAGCCCAAAATTACCTATCCTGTGGAGACTGGACTGCCTTCACCGCCTCAACCGCAACTTTGTTGTTTCAGGTGCAATTGCGTCCGTTGCAAGAATTAAAAATGCTTTGCGCCTGCCCCAGTATATCTTTTGAAGGACTGAAGGGCTTGTGGCAACCTATTTGCTGAGATTGAAGCGCCTGTGGCCTCTCCCAATCTGCCAGTCATTGGCTCTTGATTCCTGCGTCATCTCCGACTAAGGATCAACTGTAATCATAGTGGTCAGTTAAACTCAATTGGATGATTTGGCCTCCAAGATACTATGCCTCAGCCATTGGAGCGTCATATCCGTACCTGGTCTGACATGTTGCAGTATATCTAGTCTTGCGCCTCGAATTGGTTGCTGTCGGATGCAGCATTTTGAGTCAGTTAAGTTGAACTTGCAACCTATCAACTTAATCGACGGTTTTTATTCGCAAACTCAAGCCTTTGTATCAGAAAGATAGTCGACCAAATCAGAGGACTTTTGGTTGTTTGGGGGACGAAGCAGTGGGTACCGTCTTTGGCAATCGCTTCGCCTTAACCCAACACCACCACCACTTAGTTGTCGTCCTCTGACTAGTTGCCACCAACGTTAGGGAACGCGGTTGAGCACAGAGGTCTACGATCTTGTTCATTGTAGGTCCAACCCTAGGTTTATATGCTTATCTACCTTCAATTTGTCACTATCCCACAGAGATGGGTCATTGAGCCCTGCGTTGCGACGTGATGTCGAGAGCTTTTCTGCCACGATCTCAGTGCGTAGCCTCTGATGAGCGTCTGCCTCCGCCAAAGGGACAGCGTAAAGCCATTTTATGGCTCAAGATAAATTCATCAACCTTCAATCCCCAGACATTTGCATTCGCCATGGGATCATACACACGATGGTCTCGAAGTCTGATGCTAACTTGATCTTTTTAGGCCGTGTCCCAGCACGCGTTTCTCTAAGACGGTATGGCATCCTTTGATGTGGATCTCAAGTTCCTCGGGAGATATGCCTCCAATATGGACGACGTCCCTTTCTTGGCTTCTCAATTATACCAGATCCTCGGAAATCTCACGATGTTATCACCGTATGTTCTCAAAGCACGAAAATTACGACGACTTGACACCACACGCCATACTAAATCAGTTGACCTATACTGCAGGATAATATGGTACGCCAAGATCGGACTATCAATTCTTGATCAACATATCATTCCAGTCATGGCAAAATACACCGAGCTCAAAGTTCTTACCTATAAGCTGCGGGCATCGTATTATCACCTTTACGTTCTGTATCACAACAAACCAGTGGTTAGTTTGAGACCAGGTGTTGAAGTCCACACTCCGCCAGGCCTCAAATCCCCGCACAATAAGCCTGAAAAAGGAAAGGGCGTTGATCGTGGCTCTCCAAGCGATCCATTCCGCCCTGGATCTGTTCAGCCAACCCATCCACTTGAAGGAGGACCGGTTGGTGGTGAACAAGTACCTGTTGAGTTCGCACCTGACTTTCTCATTCCTGCCGAGGACTACCGACCTGCTGCGTTTGCCGCATTCCAGGAAGCTTGTGCCATTGCCGACAAAAATCTTTGGGGTTCTCATCCTTTACGCCTTAGCGCCAAGGTTGAGATGTGCGCCTTCCTTTACGACTGCCTTCATGAGCAGGATTCTAGCAGATTGCTGGCGAAGAAGACTATCGCGGATGTGTACAATGCGCAAGAAGGCATGGACGACGATATGTTTGAAGATGCGGCGGAATTAGTCGGTACCCTAGGACGAATGATGAAGAGAGGTCTCGGAGGTAGCACCCCTGGAAACAGCGAAAAATCGAAACCGACGCCACCAGCGGGTACTATGCCTGGCATGGTGAATCCTATATAAAGAGGGGCTACCTATTAAAGTATACCTCGAGCCATACTAATTGTTTCTGCCTCGTACAGCGATGCAGGTTACCGCAGGAGTCTAATTTTTCGACAGAAGGGGGTATTGCATGGGCGGCGTTCTTTCACTTTGTACCAACATGCATGAAATGGTGGGCTTCTTTGATACCCTTTACATAAGTGGAGGTCTCATCTGTTAATAATCGCAAACTATTGGGGCATGTACGAGGAGATGCAGTATATCTTCTCCTGGTGGTGATCATATGAATTCATTGTGGACAAAGTAGAACTCAGAATTTTAATATTGTACACCGCAAGCGGTCTGGACAATGCCTAGATACTTTCTCCTTTTATCTGATATACGCATTTATTATTCATTTAATGGCAGCACCGCAGCTCTGGCTAGCCGCAATGCTCGATTTTGTCATATCTATGGTTCGATGGATAGAGGACAGGTAATATCTCCCTTAAAGTATATGGAATTTTATTGTCGGACCCTTATTTTCATGCATGGCTACTCAAGGTGTGAATGTTAGAGGGTAGATTTATAATGTATTTCAGATTTCGATGCAGTAAACATTAAATTGAGACCTTAGTGGCATTGCTTCCGCAGGTTCTTCTCAAGAGTAATGCCTAAAACCCGCATGTATGTATGTCGCCGCCAATCATTCTTGCGCAATTGAGAGGAGTTGGCTAACATCTTGAAAGGTCTTCCACTTGACTTCCAGTCAGACCATGGGATACCTTCCAGATCTCAGAGCCCACAACCAACCGCAAATCTTCAGCGCAATTATGATATATGAATGCAGCTGCAAACAATACCATCCTCCTTGAATTTGGCCCTAATTATCTCAGCATCAACCATGCGACCAGTCCAGTTATAAAAACTAGCCTGCAGTTGCATCCACTTCTCATCCATATAGCGAGCCTCCAACCACATAAGCATATCACAGTCGCTTTTGTCAAACCGGCCGTCGGTTCTCAACTCAGGCAAAGCTCCGCCGACAGGACCGCCGTTGTTCCAATTCTTATCTCCGCCTCCGTTGCCACTGGAACTTTGACCATGATTACCGGCTTGAGAATCCTTGGAGTTCTTGCCCTTCTGTCCTCCGCCCTCGTTACAGGCCTTGTAATTTGAGCCATCAGCACTACCATTGCCGCGAGATTGTGTACCACCACGTTTGTTGTCTCCAGCATCTTGCGGCTTGGTCGCACCAGAAAAATCGTTTACTCCCCATGCATCATCCAAGAAAAGAGTTTCGAAACCGTTAATAGCACTATCGCCGTCATCAACGAAGGCGCCAGGGACCTGCTTCTCCGGCTCGGGAGCGGGCTTGGGAGCGGGCTTGGAATAGTAGTCAGCCCGGTATGTTCTCTCGGAACGAGAACTGTCAAGAAGGGAAGGAGAGAAGACACAAACCTTGTTCTCGGAAACTCCTGCACCAGCAGCCACTATATCGTTGAGCTCCTTGAATCGCTGACGTACTTGATTCTTCGTAGCTCCGACTTCAGTTGCGATGTCATTCCAAGAACGTCCCGCAGCTTTCATTTCCTTAATTGTCTCGTCTTGGAGGAAGGTCCATGGGCGGGATGATGCGGCGTCAATGTTGGCGACTGTCGAGGCTCCATTGCTTGTGATGCCAGTATCCTTCTTGCCCTCATCAAGCTTGGGCTCGGCTTTCTTGTGATTGACCTTCTTTGGCTCATGTTTCTCGGACTCGTCTTTTTTGGATTCGTCCTTGGAACTGTCCTTATTTGGGTCCCTTTTCTTGTCATCATCTTTCTTGTGATGAAGCTTGTTATCATGACCACATTCAGGGCAATTGCAAGTACACTCCTCTTCTCCGTTATACTTTGAGCCCTCCTTGTCCTTCTTAGTTTGCTTCTCACTAGTAACGGCCTTTAGTTTTGCGCCATCCTATCCCGAAGTTAGCTCAATTTTTCCTTCCGATCAAATATTTGACAACTTACAGCAACACTTTTCGTGACTAGAACCTTCCTGCCACTGGCTCGGTATCGAATTCCATCACTCTCAGAGGTAACGGCCGTGATGAGGGAGCCGCCGAGCATCCAGTTGGTGAACGACATCTCGACCTTTTTCGTGGCAGTGTTTGAGCGAGTAGGCATTTTGATCGTCTTAAGGGTTTATGGTAGTCAGCTGAAAGCCTTTATTAGGGCACTGTTGGAGGCTCTAGTGCCTGAAAGGTGATTGAGATGCACTGGAGCCAACGTGACTGTATTTAGTTGTTGAGATTTTTAATTACAACAAAAGAGCGCAACCTCGTCAACATCAAGGTGAAGCCTCAAGTTGCTCATTGCAAAATATCCTGCCGCGGCTCCCAGAGTTGTCAATACTAAGGTGATGAAAGCGGCACGGGGTGGTCAAATTATAACCATTTGGCGGTCACATTTTGTCGAGGCAATTCCAAGCTTTTGTCTTTGTTTACCTTATACCAATTTGGTGCCAACTGTATTTAAGAAAGTTTGAAGGTGAATATTATGATTTTTCAATCACTGTTTTCAAAAACCGCAAAGATGTCGAGTGCATATCTCCGCGGGGTTGCCGTATGAGGTTATAGCTAAAGAAGCTATGGAGGTAGAGGGTGCTAAGCCTGGAGAGGCTGGGTAGCTCAAAAAGCTTTGGAGGATGAGCTAAATGAAATACTGCTCTCTCGATATTCTTATGAATGGCATAAGCAATATTTCAAGTAGGTTCCGCTGGTTCAGTAACTGCGCCTGGAACTCAGAGATCCAAGTCATACGTTTCAGAGTCATAAAAGTGATATCAGAAAGCTTGTTATAGAGCGAGGCTGGGTGGACCTGATGGTCGACCCGTTAGAAGTCGAAATATATTACAGTAGCCATTCAAACAAGAGCGAACGTGACATCCCGAGAGTCCCCAGATATTTAAGGTATGAGAACAACGCCTACGTACCTGGCTACCTATCTCATCTTCTTCAATCCAAAATACTTCCTTTCTAAGGCCATATTCCCTGCTCATTTATACTACGCTTGATGTTGACATTACTGCAATAAATAAAGCCAAAAGTCTCTTTCCTGCCTCGATATTGATATCAAATCATCTCCGGTAACACCTCTGCCATACAAAACAAAACCGGCTGCAATGGCCGGTATAAGCGCTACAGGCTCAGATCAAAGTTCAAAAGAAATGTCTGCACGAAGGCGTTTCTCCAACTTAGAGTTGGTGGCCAAGGTTGACTCGTGAGTAGCCATTATCGCTCTCTCTCTCATTAAAGCTAAAGAATACGATTAGATGGCCATATTATGGGCAGGATCCTGAAGCATACAAACAGCACATGAAGGCTTACTGGTACTTCATGGTGGAGGGTTACAAATGCCCATTCGGCTATATTCCTGAAAGGTTGATTACACAAATGCCATGGCCGGAAGACTCTTGGAAGCTAGACAACGAGCACCGCACTGTGACCCTGACAGGAGGCGACAGCTTTGAACAGCGGACCGAGAAAGTGGCAAAGACTCTACGCATTGCGATTGACTCAGGCAAGGTTACCGGGCTCAGCAGTTGGAGAGGAGAGGCTTTTCCACTTCGTGCTGCCCATGGTGAGCAGGTCCTAGACATGGACGGTTCCGGTGCAGGCATTTTCGGATTTCCGGGCGGAGGAGTTCACATGATAGGATACTTCAATACGAAGGACGGCCTGAGGTACTGGATTCCGCGACGTGCTCAAACCAAGCTGAGCTATCCTGGTATGCTCGACAACACGGTTGGTGGTAGTCTTCGAAGTGGCGAAGATCCAGTGGAGTGCATCATCCGCGAGGCAGAAGAGGAGGCTTCTCTTCCACAAGATTTTACGAGACAACATGTCAAGTCATGTGGGGTACTCTCGTTTCAAATGGCGCAGTGGGATGACGGCAACCCAGGCTTTCAGGCCCAGCTGATGTATCTCTATGAGATCGAACTTCCAGAAGGTCTCATCTTGAAGCCGAATGACGAGGAGGTGGACAGTTTCTCAGTCATGACACTGAGCGAGATCAAGGATGCTTTAGCCAAGGGGGAGTTCAAGCTAAATTGTGCGATGACATGGATAGCGTATATGATTCGCCACGGTTACATAAACCCAGAGAACGAGAAAGATTTGGTGGAGATAGAGGCAAGACTGCACCGTAAGCACGAGTTTTTTGTTGTTTGATTATTACGGTGATTAGCTTTATCGAAGAAAATTCAATGAAAGTGCTCATAAAGAGCTGTCATAAAAGGCGGACTTACTCTATATATTCATATGCTTTTGCGATTATAGATGACGATCTCCCTGTTACTAAATAATTCATTGGCGGTAACGTGTCCCATGACTATCGCTGGTAGCATAATTCAGAGAGCTTCACTAATGTTAATCTCCTTCGCCTTGCCAGAAGGATTCATGGCTACTTCTGCAAACGTCCACGGCGATTGTAACCTTTGGGTTATATCTAGATATATTAACACATTGTTCGGAAGAATTCTAAAGAAAGTACCTGTGGCGGTGAATCAAATGCCCCCCGCCCCCCTTTCTAGTACTTCCCGAACGCTTCATTTCGTTTATTGTACAATAATGTTTTAAAACCTTTGAAAAGGCTATAGTTCATTTTTTGGCTAAAAGGGCATAAAAGCCTATAAGCGAATACACAAAAGCTCTACTGTTGACAACAGGAAATAAATGCTACCCTGATTGACTAAATTTTCTTAACTTACAAGCAAAGTTCCAACTATCGGATCTGCTAATGTAATTTCATTCTTGCAAGAATATGTGGCTAGCTGACCACCTTGCATTTTAATAACAAAGCTTAGGAGTGAGAATAGCCCATACTCAGGACGCAGTAAACTTTCAATAGTGGAAGTAAATAATAAGGAACGCACATACATGCATATTTCTTAGGCTCCATTAGTTCGGAACACCCGTGCCGATTTATCTAGCCAAGCCTTGTATCTAAACTCACATCGTCTAAATACAATATGGAGCTATTCTTACTGATAAATTCGAACTTTGAATGTTTCCTGGCGTCCACAGGTATCTTGATAATTGCTAACTTATGTTCAAATCCACTAGTAAGAAATTCTGGGTAAGGTAACACAAAGATCTTGGCCTGCTAAAAATATCTACAAACCATGAGCTTAACCGTGATCCCCGCAAAACAGCCTCAATGAACGTTCAAGACTCTAATTTTTCCCGACTGCTTGCAGAGTCTTTTTACTCTTTTCAGCCAGTAAGCGGAGGAACATTTCGACGTGAATAAGTTCCAGCACGGGACACTATACGAGAGGCTTTATCGCCAAGGTGCGAAGACTCCGGTGGAGAGAAGTGTTGAGTACGGGAAGTAAAACGGTGGAAGATTATGAAGGATATGACTGGCTGCATTGTCTTAGTAGGGAGGCATTTTCTTTTCTGTAGTGGTTCACTATCAGACCAACTTGGAGAAAAGCTTGAGATGCGGAGAAGGATGAGCCAAGTCCGTATGACTACTAGAACTAGAGTTAAGGACTAGCCTTGCTGTATAAAGATGTTGAGCTTTCCAGAAGACTTGCACATTCCTCTGACCAGAGTAATCTTGGCACTTGAGATTATCGAGGCTCAAAGCATCTACCTCTACGGGAAAAATACCATGGTGTTCGCAAACCTGCTCAGCCTTGTAGCTCTAGCTCTATTGAGGTCAGCAGAAGCTTCATAATGATAACAGGACCAAATGCTAATGTAGAACTCAACAGCAAGCCTATCTTGTCCCTGCCCGAACCTCAAATCACCGTGGGACCTGTCCAGCCAACATCATGCTACACCTACACGACCACAGTTCCATACACGGGCCCAAGTATACATAATAGTCTCCTCAAATTCAACGCAAATCGCTAACTGGAGGGCGAACAGTCGCAGCATACTGCCCCATAGATCCGAAGACCTGCCCGCCCCATATTCTCTGCATTGAGATCAAGACCAAGATTATTAAGGTGCCTTGCGCGGATAAAGACTGCCCCAAAACACCGACTGCGACCGTGACGGGGCCAAAAACCTGTCCTACTTGCTTGACTGGCTGTGACACAGCGACTTCAACGTTGACAGTGACAACAGGGTGCCCAGTGATCACGGCGTTTTAGCTTGGTCTTAGGTGGAAGGAACAAGGCTTTCTAATATCCTTTCTTTAAACATTTGGGATAAGTTGCTGAATATCATTTTGAGATGTCCTTCTGTTGTTGGCTGTTCTCATTTGAAATGAATGAAGTAGAAACAAGGGGCTATAGCCTTGGAAGAAAGTTGATCGTTTGATGCGCTACCCACGCACTTGTCACCATCCTATTGTTCTTCTGTAGTCCAATAGATTAAAGTATAACTACCCATACCAATGAAATAAGATGCACAATTGGAAATGGAGTTGAGGAGAGCGGGCAGGAATCGAAAATTGAATCGTCTTCTACCACAGAATTAATGTCAAGGTGGTCTGAAGCTTAACTCCGAATATGGAGCAAGGTCGCTCGCTTAACTGGCTCCCCGCAGTCTGGCTCCCACAAAATCATCGAAACGTCAGAAATCTTCTTTTATTTCCCTTCTGAAAAGAGAATTGCGAATAAGCCTCACCACTAGAAACTTACAACTTCTATTGGAAGACTGTCAAAATGGCATCCAAAATCACAGTCGGTATGTACAGAATGGGAAGGACTGCGAGCTCCCACCTGCTTGAATCTTCAATCCAGCACATTTCTAACAATTGGTACAGCCGGTGTTCGCACGAACGTCCAAGAACTCCTCGCCTACTCGAACGAGACAAAGAAGAGAAACTTCCTCGAAACCGTCGAGCTCCAGATTGGCCTCAAGAACTATGATCCCCAACGTGACAAGCGTTTCAGCGGAACTGTTCGCCTCCCAGTCGTCCCCCGCCCAAACATGTCCATCTGGTACGCCACAAACAAATACATAGGGGAGAAGGCATAAACTGATTGGAACAATAGCATTCTCGGTGATCAACACGATATTGATCGTGCTAAGCACGGCGGTGTCGACGCCATGTCTGCTGATGACTTGAAGAAGCTTAACAAGAACAAGAAACTCATCAAGAAGCTTGCTCGCAAGTACGATGCATTTGTCGCCTCCGATACCTTGATCAAGCAGATTCCTCGTCTTTTGGGCCCCGGTCTTTCCAAAGGTATACCTATCCATACACGAAAAGATAGCTGATATACTGACATGATTCAGCTGGTAAATTCCCAACCCCAGTCTCCCACAACGAGGACCTTAGCGGAAAGATCAACGAAGTCAAGTCCACCATCAAGTTCCAACTTAAGAAGGTTCTCTGCATGGGTGTAGCTGTCGGAAACGTTGACATGACTGAGGACCAGCTGATCTCCAACATCATGTTGGCCATCAACTACCTTGTCTCTCTGCTTAAGAAGGGATGGCAAAACGTTGGCAGCTTGGTTATCAAGGCCTCCATGTCGCCACCAAAGCGTATCTACTAAACTGTGCCATGAGTTTTGTTGCATTTGCATGACTACATCTGGGTTCCGCCTTGGAAGGACGGATGCATGGGAATTGGGGCATGTGGTTGGTCGCTCTCTATTGAGACTCTGGTTTGCGCCTGGTCGTGAATTTGCTTGCTAGATATGAATCCAATTACATGGCCGACGCACAAGGTTTCATGATTTAATTTGATGATGCTCTCTCCTGCTTACTGCTGTATCTGCATGCCTAGAAATTATATTCGTGCAATCCAGCAATGTGTTCTGTAATACGACTCGAAATATCTACTGAACAAGCCATCCGACTGTGGGGATAGCTTTTCACGCTCTGGGTTTTAATGTGATAGGTTTGATATATCAGATGATGTCTCCAGCATGTGCCGTATTGGTTTGTGCCCTTACGTTTCCAGCATACTCATTAGCTCAGTATCGCCAACAGTGGCCTCGGATTTCACTGTCCAGGGTTGCATGTTGCCCTTGGCTTTCTTCGAAAGCTTTTATAGTTATGGCAGCAAACTTGGAAGAACAACGTCGAGAACGTAGAGAGTCAGAGGGTCAGGTGTTAATAATATTCGTTAGGTAGCAGCGTTGCCATCCACAGAATATATTGGGCACATGAGGCTACATTGTAAGATTTAACAAAGGCGTAATGCCTACGACGGTGTAGCAGATTCACGATGATCAAGATGTCACCTTTACGAAGTCAAGAAACGCCTACAAAAGGAATTTCGGCGCTGCTCCTACTTCCCGTACTACGCAAACCACCACTCATACGCATTGTATAATCCTCCACGGTCGGCCGCCATTCCCAGGCTGTTCCTCTAACGAACTCTCATCGTGTATAGCTGTATGTAGAACCCACCCCACAGTCACCTTCCTCTAGAAGCGCAGAAGCCGGCTGGTAGGAAAGAGTCGGTTCCTTTTCTCTTGAAAGCCGGGAACGGAAGAAAGCCCATGTGTTCTTCGAGAAGAACGAGCAACCCTCAGCATGCCACAGTGTGGAGCTCTCGTGTAAAGTAATATAAGTATTAATTATATCCTCTACTGATGATGAGGAGAGAAGAAGAGCGCGAGAAGAACGACGATTTTATGCTCTCGCCAGAATTTTTTGGGTGGAGCGCGCTAGCAAGAATCGAGTTAGTGCAACTAGCGCTCCCCTGCTGCTTTCAAATTTCTTGTGGCCTTGAGAATGAGGAAGTAAATCGTGGCGGTGAGGCTGAAGTCTATCTTGCTTACAATTTGTCATCCACCGTTCCCACTTCCCATAGCAAAGACTCAAGCTAAGCTGCTGAGATATGTAACAGAAAATTTTGGACGCTCCGGCGTAAGATAATCAACCCGCCTGTACTGTGCCATATATTGGTATATGGCGTCTTGGGCTGCCCTTTGTTTGTTCCTGCAGATAAGTAAGGCTGAATATCCGATTTAGCAATACCGAGGCTGTGTTCAGCCCTCCAATGGTGTAGACATGGTTTCTCGGGCTCCGAAGAATCAGCACAACAACAATCATATATTGGCATCGACGACGCCTTGCATAAGATTCTGGAAATACTGTTGCAATTCATTCCTTGACCACAACATACCGGATATTCTTCACATGTTGCACCGCCATCAATAACGTTCTTGCATCTGCAGGGAAATGTTCAAGATCATACCCCTCCATCACGGTATGCACCGCGAGAATCTTGTCTGTCAACCACTGGCGGAGCAGCTAACAAGATGCGGGATACTGTCAGGCACAGCAGCTATGCTGTTACACTGCTGCTGCCAGATTTAGATCCCTACATCGTGGTTCCTGGGTACTACACGCCCGCGAACACCATTACCACGACAATTGTAAGATATACGCCGCGACGGCGTTGAATGTGTCGATGAAGGATGCGGGAGGATGATTCGTCGATTTTCTGACAAACCTCCATCCAAACCCATTGTCTAGTGACTCCGTGGCTTTTGTCGCATTGACCATTGACGGAATTGATTGAGTAATGCAAGACCTAGAGCCGGGCTTGCCCAGGACTACTTTGTAAAAAGTCTAACAGGTTGTTGCTAAATGCGGGTCCAGGACCAACCAAATTGGTCGAGATGGGATGGCGAGGGCGTCATTTTTACTCACTCGCAATTGTAAGCGGAACCACCATTTTATATGTATAAATGCACCGTGACGCCCTCAATCATGTATTGTGACGACCCAGACGGCGGTCTCACGCCTTTTATTACAAATCCTTCACACAACGGACACACACACCCATACATACATTTGCTGAATATTATTTATCAGGGGGGAGGGGATAACCCACGTAGTCGCTGTACATATTCTGTGCCTTTCACCGCATACTGTTACCTCATGGCATTGCCCCGGCGAGGAAATATATATATTTATTTACCCTGTCCCACTTCCCTCATCACTTCAGACAGATCATATTCTAGATCCCTGGATTTTGGAGACTTTGGAGGGCTCGTGCCTCTTTTTGTAGCAACATGTCCTACCGTCCTGCTGAACCAAGCAACTCCATCGTGACTTCCCAACCCGATCCAGAACTTCATCGCCACCACCTCCATGACCAGAACAATCGCCATGTGTTGCCCAGACAAGACCCCATCGCTACATGCAACAATCAAGGACTTTCATCTCCGAATGCAAACGCCGATATGATTCTCGAATATGGGGATGAGGATAACCTCGCAATAATTTCTCGAAAGAGGCTCAATGATCTACCTATGCACGGGCTGAAGGAAGCCATACCAGCCCAAGATGCAGGCTCTTTGCGATCGGAAGAATCTCCTGAAGCGCGTTTAGAACGACTTGGAAGACAGCGACCTGACGTCTTTGGGTCGCTATGGGCTGAAGTCGGATTCGTATTTTCCATATCAATGTCCCAGGTGCTCTCCGTAGGTCTCCCAAATTGACCAAATTCCAGTGCTGACCGCCATTTCCAGGAGTACTTCGTGTCAGGCTTTACAGTAATCCTCCCGACGCTTACTACTAGCCTAGATATCCCGGCAGCATCTGCAACATGGCCAGCAAGCGCGTTCTCTCTTGTCGTCGCTTCTTTCCTGTTGATATTCGGACGCTTGGCGGACATGTACGGAGGATATCCAGTATATGTCGCAGGCGTGGCATGGCTCACAGTGTGGAGCCTGATCGCTGGATTCTCCACCGACCAGATCATGCTCAACTTTTGCCGCGCACTGCAAGGCCTTGGCCCGGCCGCCTTTCTACCTTCGAGTGTCATGATTCTAGGAAGCACCTATCGTCCTGGGCCTCGCAAGAATCTTGTCTTCAGCATATATGGAGCATGTGCTCCTATGGGATTCTTGTGAGTATAGCGCTTTGTAAGGCAACAGTGACGTGGTTGACTGACTGAATTATAGTATTGGTATTTTCTTCGCAGGTGTGACAGCCGAGTATACCCTTTGGGGTTGGTATTTCTGGATTGGCACAATACTGACTGCGATTACGGCCGTCACTTCCTATCTTACCATCCCATCTGACATCATGGAGAAGCGTTCATCACCAACAAAACCTAAGATGGATTGGATGGGCTCAATTCTGATCGTTACTGGTCTGATTCTGTTTACATTTGCTATTATTGATTCTGCCCACGCGCCTCAACGATGGAACACGCCATATATTTACGTACTTTTCACAGTTGGATGCGTCCTTCTTCTTGGATCAATCTATGTTGAAGGGTGGCGTGCAACACAACCACTGCTCCCATCCTCCATTTTCAGAGTTCCTCGCATGCCCGCCTTGATGATCGCACTCTTCTTTACATATGGTTCCCTCGGTATCTTCCTCCTTTATGCAACTTTCTACATGTCGAACATAATGGGTGCATCGCCCCTACAGGTAGTCGCTTGGTACGTACCTATGGCTCTAGGTGGCTGCATCATTTCCACTGTTGGCGGATTTGTTATGCACCTCCTGCCTGGAACAATCCTCATTCTTATCGCCGGCACGTCGTGGATCATAGCACCGCTCATGTTTGCCATTGCTCCGAAAGGTGCAAACTACTGGGCATACATCTTCTCAAGTATGATCTGCGCCACCATAGGTATCGATATCACATTCAACGTGGCAAACATCTTCATCACTACATCGCTTCCGAAGAAACAGCAAGGGCTTGCAGGTTCGGTTATCATGCTTCTGTTACATCTGGGTATTGCAGTCTTCCTTGGTGCTGCGGACATTGTGAACAGCTACCAAGTTGATAAGATTGGAGAGCGAGACGCATACCGTGCAGTGTTCTGGTTCGAGGTCGCATGTGCAACGACAGCTCTAGTGATCCTCGGAGCTTTTGTCAAGATCAACGCTGCACAGAGTGAGCTCACCGTCGAAGAACGTGAAGAATTTGCGGCGATTGAGCGAGCAGGGCAAGGTGGTGAAGAAATGAGGACAAAGAAAGACAGAGACAACACAACTTCAACCTAATAGATCACCGCATCGGCAAATTGTATCTGCAGGCGTTTGCATTCGGTAAGGCATCTTTGTAAGAGTTGATCTCTTGGATTGGGAGGTTTGCTTGATTCTTCCCCACGCTTTTGCTGCTTTTTATAGATACCTTGTATAAGATACCCGGCAGCATAGGGAAAGCTCAGGAGGTAAATAGACTCGATCTTTTTGGCATTCGGTCTGTTGGAGTTTTGTCTTGTAATTTTACTTGTGTGGCAATTATAGTGAGCGCCAAACTTGTTGATCTTTTCAGAGCACACGTCCCGAAATTAGATCATAATTGGATCCTTCAATGTCTCACTAGCTTTGCTACTCAATGTACTAAAGTCTCCAAAGTGAGTTTAAGCACAACTTAGAAGTTCAGAATATTTTTCACTTGGTGAATACATTATGACTGATTTGAATCAAATCAAGATGTAGAATATTACAGCGGCCTCGTCGTATTCGATCCTGCATTGACAAGCACTCGTTCTTCATCACCGGGTCCTGGTTCATTGGGAATAAAATTGCACATTCACTACTTACTCTCCAAGAAATTCACTCATCATATTATCTCCTTGTACCACATACAGCCTTGCTAAATGACGCCCGCCTGGAGGACGTGGATTGAGCACGTCAACCTCGTCTTTGATATCTTCTCTCCCCAACTTATACTCACCAGCTGATACCGTCTTCTTTTTAAAGATTCCGGACAACATGAGCGAAGAAGCAGACAACAGTGAGATCGTGATCCACGGAACACCTTCACAACCCAGCAGCTGCAACCTCTGCGCCATCATACTTCCATCTCGCAATGCCCTCCTTCGACATTTAAAAGTTTGCAGCGAGCTGCCTACTTGCGATTCCTGCGATACGAGTTTCCAAAGCACGATCGAGCTGGAAAAGCACTTTATCAGATGTTTCAAGGCAGGGTAGGTGGAGTTAAGACATTCAAGGCCTTCAAGACAATGGTAACCATAGCTAACCTTCTCAGTAGCAGCAACAACTCCAAAAGGCGAGCATGGTCTCCTACCTACCTCACACCGGTCACGCACAGCCACGTTCCTACTTCTCCTCACCCCTTCACTACCGCCAGCGCTCGTACTATCAACATTCCAGCTCCGCACCAATGCTTCTGGTCCGTCGAACCCGAGTACGCCTGGCTCCGACACAACTGCTGGCCGCAAACGGACACGCCAACGCTCACCACTCACATGCGAACAGCGCAATCCCTCAACCAACGGTTCGGTTTCGGCTTCGACCACTTCCACCAGGTAATCAACGCTTGGCTGTCAACCGATGAGAACGCTCTGCGTTTCTGGACCCAGCTAGGCGGCTCGTATAAGGAGGCGCACTGGGTGCTGCGGCCCAAGCAGCTGGATCTCATGTTCATGCAGGAGATTGTGGAGGGTGGCGCTGATGTGGGTCCTGGGGAACACACCTTTGTGGATAGAGCTGAGGTGCTGAGCCCTGGACGCAAGACATTGGAGGATGCATATCATCGGTTGACGTGCAAGATGGAGGAGAATCCTCAGCCGGAACAAGAGCATCCGTAGAATGTGCTGGATCCCGTCCTCAGTCAGGCTAGCTTTTGGGGGAATGCTGGTGTGGGGAAGCTTGATGATGCATTGTCGTGCGACATGTCACATGACAGACACCTTTTTGTCCGTACCCATAGTGCTCAGAGAGCGCATGGAGTATCTTTTCAAGATATTAAAGCTTGCGTTTACTAGGCTTAGGCGTTTCATTAAAAAAAGTGCCAAGCCTGGGTTAAAAGCTTAAGTGAACTTTATCTAGGGATTATCATAACAGGATCGGCATATTGCGCGTGTTGTATGCGTGTTTTGGAAACAAATTGTTTGAGTGCCTTGATGCGAACATACAGAGCATATAGCAAATTAGTAGAGTAAAGGACGAATAATGGTTTAGGATCCAAGTGCCGACCTACCAAGCCGCACCCTCCCTTAACTGGCCTGGGCAAAGGTAGCCAGACAAAGGGGGAAGAGGGAAGGTGCATTCATTTATGCCAAATGTTCTCGAGCGTTTTGCGCACAGGAAAGATGCGCCAGAAAGGGAAAGGAAGGGGAAGCAAGAAGGGGGAAGGGGAGAAGAAGGGGTGACGCCAAAGGAAGTAGCCCAAATGCCGAGAATCTCTCCCGACGGAAGGGAAAGGCGCAGTAGCACCGCCAATGGAAGAGGCCGAGACTTTCGCTCCAAAGGGGAAACGGCGAAAGGTGAAAGAGAGCGAAAAGATGTGTTAGTAATACACAAGTCTGCGTTAGGCTGAGTACTGTAATGTTAAATGCTAATGGTCGCACAAGCTTCTGTCAGGCATTGGTGGGGCGCCAACCGCACGATGATCGTCCGTTGATCTCGCTTGTGTGGTGTTCCATCGCGGATCAAACCTACGCGGATCGCGCCTCTCATAGCCGAATAATGCGGGCTTGATGGATGTAATAACGTCTAGAAACCATAAGAAAAGCATATATCTGTATGTAAAATATTTCATACAGAAAAAATTTAATTAAAAAAAATAAACTATTTCCATGGAAGCAGGACCACCAGATCAGGTATCATATTTGAGTGTTTATTCATACTTAATGGGCTGTCCAAATACCAGTTTCGGCCATGTAGATGCGGCTGCGTCTTAGCGCGAACCCCTCGGCTGTTAGCCGTTGACAAGCATCCACCGCCCATAGCATTTGGTGTTGGATAGAAAGCCAACTCTGAACTAACTCCAAGCCTCCTCCTCTATGAACCCACGCTGCTGGGCCCCGAACCCGTCAAACGGTACAAGTGGCGCACCAAGCTTAACCGCAATTGAGCACCCGCCTGTCTCAAACATAAAACACCAAACCACCAACAATGCCGAGAGAGCTGCGTTCCAGGTAAACTTTATTCACGAAGACGTGATATGCGTTCCAGATAAACCCTAATCATGAAAAGTGAAATCGAACGGCTTGGCTACTCGCCGTTTGAGGGTTTGCTGCCTTCGATAAATAATATATATTGCTTCTCCTTTGATCGCCCAAGATATTTCCTTACAGCGTTATCATCAGTCTCTTTGATCTCGGCCGTCCTTTTCTTCCCTTCTTCTTTCGCTTGACCTCGTTCACACGCCTGGGCCTCCCTACTCTATTCTATTTGTTTTTTTTTGTTTTTTTTCCTTTCCTGTTTTAGCCATGCGTTTCTCACCGCTTGCGGATCTCGCTCTCTTAGGCGCCTTTGTCTCGCTTACTCTTGCACAAACTACCCCAAGTGGTGTTTCTACCTCTCGTGGGGCTTCTCCCGGACTGCCTGGCAGGACTTCGGTTGACCCGGCTCTCTCACGTGCGACCTTGTCAACGGCCCTGTCGTCATCCGTTCCTTCTTCTAGGCCGAATGGAGCAGCAACCTCCAGGACGTCTTCTTCCGTGACGTCTTCTTCATCACAAGTTCCAGCCCCTAATTCGAGAAGCTCAACATCTTCTACATCAACAGGAACATCGTTAAGCAGCATATCCTCTAGCGTACAGTCCTCGGTTTCTTCTACATCAAATACACAACCACCGGTTGCTACACCCTCGAGCACCACTGCTTCGAGCACCACCGCTTCGAGCACCACTTCTTCGGTCACCACACCACTTCTGACCAGCGCGCCAACAGCCACTTTGGCACCCACCAGGACAACTTCCACGACCAGCGGGACTCTCACTACTACTGTAAGTGGAGGAGCTACTATCATTGTCGCAGCTGGCATCGTCGTTATTGGCGGACCCGGTGGAGGTACAATTGTCGTAAATGGAGTAGCTACTCCAATTGCTGCCGGAGCTACCCAGGTTGCGGGCGGTTCGGGCTCAAATCAAGATCCTCAAAGATCAGATGACCCAGTTACCACTCAGCCCACATCGAGTCGGCCCACGACCTCATCATCCTCCACATCGTCTTCATCCTCATCTTCAACCAGCGCTGGTTGCCTTCGATACCAGGACCCTGATTATCCACCTCCAGATAATGGAGATACCCAGAACGGGCAAGGCGACTTCAATAAGCGAGATCTGAGGCTTTCTGGACGACCCATCGCTGGCCGCATTGCCGTTCCTGACATACAACCAGAGCTCGAAAAGAGAGCAGCAACATTTGGAGTATTTTCGACTCCCAGAGGGCCAACTTGTACAATTGCGACCAGAGTCGTGCAACCTACCTACCCTGGCCCTGGTGCCATAACACGTATGGAGGCACTCCCTACAGGTGATCCTGGCCGGAATGAAGCAGTCTTTCAAACGGCAAAATATTGGTTTATTGGACGACAAGACTGTGGCGCCTTACCTACATATACAAGCGTTGGTTCGAATGCCCTCCCGACTGCAGGTTCAAACGGTGATCCTGTGGGGATTGGGGGGAAAACCAAATCTGAAGGGAGCGTTGACCATGTCTGTAAGGGGCTCTATATTTCTTTCTTTTTCTTCTTCCTTAAACACCTTGTTGTAACCATACTAAAATAGCAATTTAGGGGAATTGAAATTCCTGAACGACTTTATAGAAAGCCAGTTATCAAGCACATCCTTTGATTGTGATGACCTCAACACGGTTTTCATGTCAAATGATGCTTCAAGGCCAGCAGGTGCTACTGCCCAGTCCCGCCTTCAGACAATCTTCGATCAACTTCCAGGAAATGGATTTCCGGATCTGGCTGGGATGCTTCAAAGCACTAACAACATCAAAGGCACAGTATGTCTCATCCAGTTACCTATTTCATATAGTGATTTTCCAACTTCCGGCTCTATTAAAGGGTTGTTGTAAAATTCTCACTAAAAGCTGAATAGGTATTTACGCCGGGTGGGCTCAGGAGATTAAGCCCAAGGAATGCACTTTTGAGCGAAGCGGAGGCAGCACTTTTCACACTCCAGGATATCTCTAATGTTTTCACCATATGCAATGACCCTGCCGTTTCACAGCTGTTTAGCAACACAAATAGACGGATTTTTGAAGCCTTGTAAGTAACTATCACACTTCCGTTAGACATCAAGCAATGCACTCTTAAACTAACTTTCAAATCCTATTTTAACAGCCAAGGTATTGACGACGTAATTACAAATGAGGTAAGCTATGTCAAATTTATCTCAACCCTCTCGCGAGTAATAGGCTGACTGACGTGCGACTTAGTGCCTCACCCGCAAGGTTGATGGCGCCCCTATCCCTGCCACTTTCGCTTCCGCCTTCTCAACTTTCATGGATCAGCGCATTGCCACGGCTAACAGGGAAGGATTCGCATTTGCTACAAACCTCGTGAGGAGCAGTAGGCTTGCAACTGGCACTGTGGGTGCGGCCATCGCTAGATTCACAGGCAGCCCGCTCTTCTCACAAGATGCCTTCTCCTTCAAGTTCAACTTGAACTACCAGGGCACCACGCCCTTGAAGCTGCGATCATTGGACAAGCGCCAGGCCGCTTGTGCCGTGAGACCCTCAAGCTCATTAGGAACGACTACTAATGCCGCTACTCTGGGTCCTACGGCAACACCCGGCAATACCGCTGGTCCAGGTCAGAGTTCGACTACCACTATCGTTACTCAGGGTCCTTCAGAAACGGCTACTATTGTTATCTCGACTGACGATCCTTCATTAACGACTACTATTGCTCCATCTCCTACTAGCACTAGTGCTCCCGCAAATGTTGTCAACTCGAACACATTGTGTGAAGCCGGTAATTTGAATATATGTGATGCTAGTAGTGACGGTGTACAGCGCTGTTTAGCTTTGTAAGTCTTCCTCGTAGCCTTTCCACAGCCCGACAAGAGTCTAAATCTTTGTCTTAGAGGTAGCCCCGGGGAGGACATTTGTGTCGCTACTTGCGACGCTGCGTCGGCGTGTCCAGCCTCATGTACGGCGGCAGGGTTTACATTTGGCTTTTGCTCGAATGGGTAAGTTCCATTTTCTTATTGTAACGAGGCAACAATGAATACTAATTTCGTGTCCAGGAACAATCCCTGTATTTGCTCAAATCTCGCTGCTTCAACTGGGCAGTGATATAGTAGCCACTAATCCATGCCATGATTTGTCTTTTATGTATCAATTCCCTGCAACGATATGAGTATTTATGATTTAGATATAGAATGCGAGTTAGCAAACACTGATTGATGATTTTTTTTTTTTGAAATGCGCGTTCCTGTTTGAGTTTAGTATGTATGCTGCTAGAAAGTAAATAAGATAGAAAGCGAATCAAAAATGTGATAAATTATTCATAGAAAGTTTTTGTGATAACATCCTTCTATCATAACTGCTTTAACTTGCTCATAGAAGACTCTGCCATTCAATTATTATCTAAATGAATTATCCTTACCAAAATATATCTCAAGTTCCAAAGCCCGTGTACAAATTAGCGTTAACGGTGACAGCTGATAACGCCCATGGCGCAGGCCAAGAGTTAATAATAAGGGTGAAGCGACCAAAGCTGCGGAAGATATACGGCCTGTAGCTTGATTGAGCAAAGAGCTTAATCTGTTGTTTGTAAAAACATGCATCCTTTTATTATTCTGATGTAGCCAAAATCATTGGTTGAAAAGGGTCGCCCGGCAGCAGATGCGGGCTGATTTGTTCCAGGTCGCCAGCAATGCTAGGCGTTTTTGAAAAAAAAAGCATCACGTTGAACAGCGCTGCCGATGCCTGGATATTTTTTTCAACGAAATATCAGCCGGATGGTTATGTGGATGTTCGGGTGCGGGTTCTTAAATAGAGGCTATTTTTGTTCGAGCTTCATGACGTTTGGTTATGGTAATTCGTTAGCGCTGAATTACGGGCTATATTGCGCTTGAGGACGTGGGTGAAGAGTGAGCTTCGGAGGAAACTTGCAAGGGCTCAGAACAGTTCTTTTAGCATATTTAGCTAAGAAAGTATGGCCCGGCCACGTCGGGCACCAAATCATGTCCCGGATTAAAGTGGGCAAACTGAACTCGGGATGTTCGGGTTTGGCTCAGGTTCGGCTTGCATGTGCTCAGGCGCTCTTAGGCTCTATTTAAGTATGCTCACTCTTAACGCAGGTTAAGAACGGCCGCTACTCACGCCCAACGACTAAAACGGAGCTAGGGAAAGAAGAAATTAATCCTGAGTCCCATGGGTATTATGCGACATACGCACGCTTCAACATGCTTAGAACGGCAGGTCCTGCTTTCTGATGACTCTGTTGAAGCAGGCGAACTATAGGAATTTTATGCCGACTCCAGTCAGCGAACGACACATGCTAATCAACTTAAGCTATGGCAGATTTTTAGCTGGCACAGCGAAAAAAAAAACAAAACATATGAGATTGGTATGCGTTAATCAGCCGAGCAAAAAGTTATAGTAAACAACAAAGTAATAATACTAAAAAATGGTGAGGGAAAATGTACTTTTAGTGCTTGCTTCGTTTTTAAGTTACCTATTGGAATCTAAACCCAAACCATTAGTACAAAAAAAAGGCTTCTTTATATTCAAGGATACAAATGTTGCAGTTTTAATTAGCAGGCAGTCAAACGTGATTTAGCGAAATAGTTTAACGACACTGCTATTGACCGCGCGATTATAGAAAAAGCATCCCGTTAAGCAAGAACTCAGGATAGATGCCTTGTTCTGCCACGTAGACACTAGCCCGTCGTCGACCACCTCATTGAGAAGAGTCGATAAAAAGACTTCAGATCTACGACTCGGCAAATGTGACAAGACGCAGAAGAGGCACTTTCTGGACATCGCCCCAACGGCGCGGCGCATATTGTTTTATGTACTGTCCTGGTTCTTCCTGTAACAAAGAACTTTATTGCTGACGCGGCTCGATCAGTAAAAAGCACTCTATGTTAGATACGTGTTACTGAAAGAGCTTCGCTATGTCCATGCTAAAAGATTGTACGCTAAAGATTTATAACGATATACTCTGTCACGGTCATGTATTGAAAATAAGGAATTTGTACTATAACTACACCAAGTGGAACCTATCCTATAAGTCTATACGTACTCCGTTTGCCACAAACAGACTTATACACGAAGACAGAGACGTTCGACTACTACGTGTATTATGTAAGTATTTCGCAAACCTGCATTTCGTGCTTTTGCTATTCGGCGAATTGTTATATTGATCCGGCTACGAGCCCTCGATGTCTTGCTTACACTAGAGGATGTTACATGGACATCGAACTCTCCCCAACAGAAAAGACACTATTTCGTCCGTACACCGGGATTCTCTAGCAAGTATTTACACAGAGCATCTAGCATTGGAGCTGTAATGCTTCGAGAGTGCCCAGCATTGTTATTAAAAGTAGAGTTATAAACACGAAAGTTTGACTTGATTGTATACACAAAACGTTTACTGCAACCAACAACGTTAGTTATTTCAGCAATGGGACGTTTAGCAAGAATTATGTCGCGAAGCTGTGCACATTGCGAGTCTGCCAGGTGTGGAGCCATGACATGGTATCGGCTATTTCGCGCTAGACACCTTCGTCGATATTGTTAGCGTCCAAAGACAGGCGGCCCATTCCCATAAAGCCCGTGCGTATGTAGTAGTGGAGCCAGATAGATTGCCGCAGACCTAGGGATGGCAGCCATCAAGAGCTGTCCACAATACGGTAACATAGGCCAACAATGCTACAGTCAATATTTTACGCGTCTTTGAATGACAGTAAAAATATCCGATGCAGGCATTGCCGTGCACGGACCAGGCGATTATGCTGACAGATCTGCCCAACGAGGCCGCAAACCCAGCCTCGTGGATATCAGTTCCTATCTCGTCAACCTTTATCCTTCTCTTTCTTTAATACATTTCAAATCATAGTTGGTATAGGCCAGCAGGACTCCATGCCAGAGTCTCGCACTTGGAACTTATAATTAAAGCAAGGTTGTAGCCGTAGGTGGAAGATTATCAATAGTTTGCTCAAGGACCCACATCCGCGTTATGCTATGGCAGAACCATTTGGGACTGGAGCCGGAATCGTTGGCGTTATCGGTCTGACTATTCAGATAACCCAAGCAATAACTCAGTTTGGGGTAGACTGGAAAGATGCGCCGGACATTATCAAAGCGTTCATGGCTGAGCTCGGAACCTTGAAGACCGTGCTATCGGAAACAAACACCAATGTGCTTCTTAACCCAGAATTTGCAGCCGCATTCGAAAATCAACATTCGTCGCTACTTTTTCAATTAGGACCTCATGCTCGAAATACAGACACAAAAGTCATGTTGACTATCTGTCGAGAAAAGCTGGAATCTTTGCTTGAAGAGCTCAGAAAGAGAGGGCAAGGTCATCGTATAGGGTGGGAAAGATTGAAAGGAGCATTTCTAGCTAAAGATACTCGAGATTCAGTTGAAAACCTCAGCCGGCAGTGCCAAAACCTGAACAATATGTTGTCGATTGACACAGCAGTACTAGCAGCCACTATTCACAAAGAAATCGGTGAAACAAGAAAAGAGCAGCAGCAATGGCATCAGACAAATTCCAAAACATTCTCAGCTATTCAAAGTAGCACTGACCAGTCCAGATTGTGGCTATATAACAAAGAGCATCAAGCTATCCTTGATTGGCTTACTTTAATCGATTATGCTCCTCAACAGCACGATTTCATTAGTCGGCGACAGTTAGGTACTGGCCAATGGCTGTTAGATACGGTCGAATATCAAGACTGGCAAAAAATAGAAAAGAAAACTCTATTCTGCCCAGGTATTCCAGGAGCTGGCAAAACAATCCTTACGGCGATCGTGATTAATGATCTCATGACACGATTTGCCAATGACCCAACAGTTAGTGTGGCTTATATATTTTGCAATTTCCGGCGAGTAAACGAGCAAAAGATCGAAGACCTTCTTACAAATTTACTAAAGCAACTAACTCAAGGCTTGGGTTCGCTGCCAGACAACGTAAAATCTCTCTACGATGACCACACAAAAAAACGATCGCGACCATCGAAAGATGAGATTTCGAAGATCTTGAAGCATGTAGCTACTATGTATTCGAGAGTCTTCATCATCGTCGATGCTCTTGACGAATGCCAGAAGTCCAACGGCTGCCGAGCAGAATTTCTGTCAGAGATCTTCGAACTCCAAGCAATATCTCAAACAAGCATATTCGCGACATCGAGGCTTATTCCGGAAATTCAAGAAAGATTTGAAAAGAGTATGCATTTAGAAATAAAAGCAAGTGAGCAGGATATTAAGAAATACTTAAATAGTCAGCTGTTGCTGCTTCCCAAGTTTGTACGACAAAATCCAGAACTGGAGAATGAAATCATAAATGGAATCATCGAAGCTGTTGATGGAATGTACGTGGGTTTTTAAGGTTCTAGTAAACAATACTTACGCCTTATAGGTTCCTGCTCGCGCAGCTTCATCTGAACTCCTTGAAAGGGAAACGATCCCCAAAGGCTATCCGTATTGCTCTTCAAAAGCTCCCATTTGGGTCTGAAGCATATGACTTTGCATATGACGAAGCGATGCAGAGAATTGAAGGTCAGCTTCCGGACGAAGATGAGCTCGCAAGGCAGGTTCTTTCTTGGATTATTTGCGCAAAGCGGCCGCTGACCACGGCCGAGCTCCAGCATGCTCTTGCTGTCGAGGTTGGAGACTCACGCTTTGACATAGAGAATTTAAGTCAAGTAGAAGATATGGTTGCTGTGTGTGCTGGACTGGTTACGGTCGATGAAGAAAGTAGAATCATCCGCTTAGTCCATTACACAACGCAACAATACTTCGAACGAACTCAACAAAAGTGGTTCCCAAACGCAGAAGCTGATATAACAAGAATTTGCGTTACGTATCTCTCTTTTGATTTGTTTGAGACCGGATTTTGCCACACAGACGCTCAATTTGAAGAGCGGCTACAAGTTTACAAACTATATGAATATGCCGCAAAGAATTGGGGACACCATGCTCGGCTAGCCTCAGTTCCATACCATGAGGTGGCTGGCTTTTTAGAATGCGAGTCCAAATTAGAAGCGTCGACCCAGGCATTGATAGCGGAAAAGTGGTCCCCAGGTGACTCAATTTACAGCCAGCGCTTTCCGCGGCAAATGAGAGGTTTGCATATAGCGGCATATTTCGGAATCCGTGAGGTTGCGCACGCTTTAGTAGATAAGGGACACCTCGATGTCCGTGACAGTTATGGTCGAACACCGTTGCTTTTGGCGGTTGGACGTGGACATACAACTGTGGCGAATATGCTGGTCGAGAACCAAGCTGGTGTCAACGCTCGAGGAGAAAAGAACCATGGCAATGCTCTCCAGGCGGCATCAGCTGAAGGCCATGAAGCGGTCGTCAAGCTGCTGTTAAAGCACCAAGTCGACGTTAATGCTCACGGAGAGATCTATGGCAATGCTCTCCAGGCGGCATCAGCTAATGGTCATGAAACGATCGTCAAGCTGCTATTAGAGCACCAAGCCGGTGTCAATGCTCAAGGAGAAAAGAATCATGGCAATGCTCTCATAGTGGCGTCAGTTAATGGTCATGAAACGATCGTCAGGCTGCTGTTAAAGCACCAAGCCGACGTCAATGCTCAAGAAGGATACTATGGCAATGCTCTCCAGGCGTCGTCAACTGAAGGTCATGAAACGATCGTCAAGCTGCTGTTAGAGCACCAAGTTGATGTCAATGCTCAAGGAGGATACTATGGCAATGCTCTCCAGGCGGCATCAGCTAATGGTCATGAAGTAATAGTCAGGCTGCTGTTAAAGCACCAAGTCGACGTTAATGCTCAAGGAGGGGTTTATGGCAATGCTCTCCAGGCGGCATCAGCTGGAGGTCATGAAGCGATCGTCATGCTGCTGTTAAAGCACCAAGCTGACGTCAACGCTCAAGAAGGATACTATGGCAATGCTCTCCAGGCGGCATCAGCTGGAGGTCATGAAACGATCGCCAGGCTGCTGTTGGGGCACCAAGCCAACGTAAATGCTCAAGGAGGGCGCTATAGCAATGCTCTCCAGGCGGCGTCAATTAAAAGTCATGAAACGATCGTCAAGCTGCTGTTAGAGCACCAAGCTGACGTCAATGGTCAAAGAGAAAAGAACCATGGCAATGCTCTCATAGCGGCGTCATATAATGGTCATGAAGCGATCGTCAGGCTGCTGCTGGAGCACCAAGCCGACGTTAATGCTCAAGGAGGGGTTTATGGCAATGCTCTTGCAGCGGCGTCAGCTAATGGTTGGGAAGCGGTCGCTAAGCAATTGATAGCAACTGGAGGTGTAGATGTAAACTCAAAAGATGCCATTGGCCGGGCGCCATTAGCATATGCAGCCATGAGAGGACACCAAGCGCTAGTGACAACACTTCTTAACAACGAGAGTGTCGATGCTGACCCTAGAGACTATTATGGTGCGACCCCGCTATCCTTAGCTGCACGAAACTGTCATACAGCTGTAGTGAAGTTGCTCCTGGCTACTAAACGTGTTGACATCAATTCTCAAGATTCGTTTGGGCATACTCCCCTGTGGTGGGCTGGGAATACTGAGAGTGCAGAAATTCTCTTGCAGTATGCAGAAATAAGCGATATAACAGTATATCAGAATAACATACGTACAAAGACAGGCTCATTACCATATGGTGGAACAGAGAGATGGTGCGACATTTGTACCTTGAATATTCAGGACAACGATAGGTATTATCATTGCAAAGTCTGCAACGGAGGAGATTTTGACATCTGTTCAGTTTGTTATATTATTGGAGGGCGCTGCTTGGAGCCTGGACATGAGCTGTTTGAACAGAAGTAACAAAGGGGAGTCGAGATCTGTACCAAAGATTGGCCAATTCTAGCATACAAGTATGCAAATATTGAGCTACTCTCTAGTCTACCTACTGTACTGAAAAAGGACCTATTTAGCTTCCCGTCGAGTCATGTTCTAGCGTGTGCGCAACGCAGCGTGGATCCATCTGGAATTTGACAGAAGGTCGGCTAAAGAGAGAAAGTGATGTGCTTCAAAGCCTATACTGGGGTCGTGCTAAGCATTGATCTAAAACCAATGAAAAGGCACGTGTGATGGTTGCTTTCGAGTATGGTTGACAGCCTTTCAAGGATGAATACTTCGTACTGTGAAGGATTATTAGATGAGCAGGCCCTGTCACTCCAATAAATGGCTGCAATGGGCCAGTTCGAATGTAACTGCAAGATCCACCATTATATACACGCTGAAGTAATGATGGTTCAAGATTATCATGTCAGATTCGACCAAGTATTTGCACTGTGCAACTTCACAGCATTCACCCGAGATGGGCGATGAGTGACTTTTGGCCGGCTACACAGCTTATCTAGAAAATCGACTGTGTGGGAAAATCAACAATATATATTCTTGTCAACTAGCTTCAGCTATCAATAACCTTTTCTGTAAAGCGGAGCTAAGCCTGGTTAAAGGTAGCACACAGTCAGCTTTGTCGCCTACCTGGTATAGAGATCGACCTACCTTTTACCAACATAAGTCAGGCTGATCGGCAAGCGACAATCATGCTAAGCCTAGTACCTGTCACCTATAAGAATATCATGAATAATTACTCTCTGTAACGCATATAAAGAATTGGGCGACTTTTGCGGGTATTGTTGTGCCACCCTAATACTATAATAGAACCTGTGCGCCGCGTTCCCCCAGTACTGAACACACTAGGACTTTCCAATTCCTGAAGGCCGGGAGGTCCCATAACAGTCAAGTAGCACAAAGCACAAGCAAGCATTTTGTGCTCGCAATTTGTGACGCTTTAAAGCTCTCTGGCTTTCCATTCATAGTCGATTTCTAGAATGCTCTACAGCACGAACATCTGTCCCCAGGCAGAGGCTCCTATCTGCCATGTGATGGTATCCCGGCCTAGAGTACCGCAGACCAGGGGTCCACTGCTAATGCATGGCAGCCATCACAGCTAGCTCCAAAGCGTAACCTGTCAGTGACTGTTGAGACAGGTTATGAGATGGAATATGACTACTTGATGAAACGCAATGGCCCCGACACCGCTTACTTCCAACAATAACCTCAGAACAATGCAAGCTCAACCAAAGGATAACCTAAGTCAGCTAGACATGACTCAGCCACACCTAGCTCATCTATCATTAATACAGCCAAATCAAAGGCATCAAAACCCAGCACCACCAATGAGCCGCGTCAAAGGTATACTAGTAGGCTACAGAGACACTCGCTGGGAGAGTGGATAGAGCTGACTGTCAGTCAGGCACAAGATGTAAGCAAAAAAAACCACAAGGAGAGGAAAACGAAGACATCGAATGCGGAAAAGGAAGCATTTCACATGAGCTTGAAACTGCTCCAGATCTACTCATACCAACCGAAGTTTGCCTAGGGCGCGGGGAAACTTTTGGAATGATGAAGGAGCGGGTTAAAATGTACATGATAAAAAGCCTTGATGGCACAGATCTGAATGTTTCATTCCCTTTGAGGAGTCCGATGAAGGTCGCCAATGGCTAGAATTATGTCACAACTCTTCCAGTGCAAAGCCATTGTTCGGGTATCAGATGTTTATCCAGAGGCGACCCTAGAGCACTCAAAACAAGCCGCTCATCACCCGTACGCAGCAAGGCTCAGGATAGATTAGACGGAGAAACACGAAAGATGAGACGGGTGGAGGCAAAGTTGAAGGAATCACAAGGTGGCAATGGCATGACTAGGCTCGTAGAAAGCAATGCTGGCTTCAAGAAAATCATGATAAAGCTTCACCAAAGATGTAGCGAACGTAACGCGCAGCATGAAAAACTTTTAGCAGATCATGCAAGCATAAAGCAGGAGAATACAGTCCTTACTGATGGCAACTCAACACTCCAAAGGGAGAACACAAGACTTACCACACTTCAGGATGATCTCAATGCACAAAATAAACGACTACTGGCTGCCAACATCGGTCACAAGAGGGAGAAGACAAAGCTTGCTTATAGCAATGAGAGGCTACAACAGGGAAACGGGCCCTTGGCAGATCGCATTATAAAGCTTAAGCGAGGATTCGATATGGCGAATCGGCGAGCCTCCTACGTGGTGAGCTATTTCCTGGAGATCACCAGAAATAAGCATGCTCCTTGCAAATTGCTTTGGTACGTGAAACCAACACTTTTGACAGCAGGAAAGAAGCCATGATGCGTAGCTATATTATGAATTTGACGCATAGGGCAGAACAGATATGCTGGTTTAGAAGCGTGGATGTGAAGTATACTTGTCCAAATGTAAGCCAGCTGAAACTCTGTTGGCTTGTATACTGATACTTCTTGACCGCCAATTGAAGGAAGAAATGCACTACAGTGTGACAGCTCTCTCACTTAAATACCGTACTATGATGATTTCTAGGCAATGTATGCGTTCTTGTATATAGATGCCCGAAGTGTATAGTAATTGTGTAAGTACGCAAGCCTATTTCCCAAATCTCTCCTTAATCAAAGCAAAGGAGTTCACCACGGCTTCATTGGCATTTGAAATTTGATGCCCTAATCCTTGAGGGCCAGGATCATTGAATTCCTGTACGGATCTCACATTGCCCGATCCAACCTCGAGTATCGTTCCGCCAACCCATTCCTCGTTGACAATTAAATCAAGCATAACACCAGCAACTTCTTCGGGCGTGACCCATGTGTCAACTTTATCATCGAACCATAGCAATTTATCCTCACTCTGGGTCCAAATTGGTGTCTTTACGATACCAGGAGCAACTGCATTGACACGTATTTTGTGGGAGATATCTAGAGGAGCTAGACAGCGCACAAAGCCGGAGATAGCGTGTTTGCTTGCGGAATAAATGGGAACTGGAAATGGCGTTTTTTGTGCAGCTATAGATGAGATGTGAACCACATTCCCTCGATCAAGCTTTTGGCGGATGAAGCTGTCAATCGCAAGCTGGGTCGCACGGATTGGATGATTGACGTTGATGTCAAGGGTTTTGTAAGAGGACGTGGAGTTATTGTCAACACCACCGTCAAAATTAAAAAAGCTGGACCAAAGCTATTTCACAATCAAATGTCAAGTTAACACCTCGGATTGAGAAGGATACATACTGGTTCGAAAATACCAGCTCCTGGACACACGATATGAAGCCCACCAAACTCCTCAAGAGCTATATCGAACGCTGCTTGTAGCTCATTCCAGTCTGTGACATCTGTCTTTTTGAAGATTGCTTTTGGTTTTGCGTCTTTAGTTTCAGTTACCAGGGATTGAGCCTCTGGTAAGAGTTGAAGGTCTGCAATGACAACATTGCAGCCATTTGCCAGCAACAGCTTTGCAAATGCCAAACAAATCCCAGAGCCGGCTCCTGTGACCAAAGCTGTCTTGTCTTTGAGTTGTGTAGCCATTATATAAAGTTAAAACTAGAATGAGTAGATGGTTGGGACGCTTTAAACCTCACTTGGAAAGCAAAATTGTAGCAAAGAGAACTCGGAGCGTGAGAGTGCACCCGGTATCCTCGCAATAATGCCCCACCATATTGGCTGTCAACCGCGTAACAAATCAGTTTTATGTCATGCACGCAGGTAACCCCGCCTTCTGTTTAACCCAGGTGGGGTAGTTCTGCTGTTTAACTCTTTGTGGACCTCGGAACGCAAGTATTACCAAGTAATCCTTCAGACTCTTTTGACTGAAAAATCATTAGTTACTCGGCAGCTCATATCTTTTCGGGAGTCTATCGAATATGGCTTGTCATGATCGCACGTGACGATCACCGTGCTGAAACCATGTATCAGGTAATAATATACTGACGAGCTAACTTGTGATCCGAGAAGTATTGTAAGATTCAACTATCTCACCGTCTTGTGCTATGTTAGCGATAGGCATCCTGTTGAGCCTTAGTAAAGCACCATCGAATGGATTAGGCCGAACATTGAGGCGACAATGCCATATCATTAATGACGATATTGCAGATACGTGGATGATTCATATTGGCAGCTAGGAAGAGGAAATTGAGGTCAAGATATGGTCGTGTTCATGCGAAGAATCCTCTTTGTATGCTTACTGTGAAGCCGGTGTTCCACAATAGGTAACTTAGGGAAATAAAACTGAGGTGATGTGTTCAACACCAAAGAGCACTAGGAGGACGAAAAAGAAATAAATCACACTTGAGGAGAACTGTGCAAATTCCAAAAAAAAATATCGGGTAATGCTGGGTTGTACTGTCTCCTTTGGTAACTAGCTCCTAAGTTACTCTATCTTCGTCCTAAGTATGACACAGGACTGCGGAAATAGACCCCATACAGACTTTGCGGAATTTAAAAGGAATAAGCAAGGACTTCGAAAGGAATTGCAGCAACTTCCGCAAGAAGACCATGCCCGATTTAAATCTTGGATTCTTGGGTAAGGGGTACAATTTGGGAAACTAGAGACACCGTCTTCTTAAAATTAAGCAGTTTGTGTCGAGATGAATCTCAGATCCTGACTCTTTAGACTTTGATTGGCGTTTTGTCGAGGAGGCTGAGCCGGTTAGATATATGGATCATCGCATGTTTAAGACGGTAGATTGCCCAGTTGTTTCCAAACTTTTGGGGATTCATGCAACTCACTCCTATTATTCTAGCACCCGTACTGAAGGCGCTTCATCTTCGGTAAAATGCAGATAACAGGAAAACGATAGAACGGGAGATATGGTAGAGCAAAACAATCGTGCACTAGAGCAATAATACATAATTGTACTCAAGATCTCTGCAACTTTGCAGCCATCGTTTATCCTAACTAAGCATTCCCTTTAGAGGCTTCTGTTCCGCATCCAGATCGTTGGCGGCTCCGATGGCGATAGAGGCTCTCATGCACACACGGGGTTGATTAAATCTGGCATCTGTATGGCTGTGCTGTGTCGCAACTTGGCTAACCGTGATACTTCCGACTCCATCATGGATGAGTGTAGAAGGGTTGTACGTGGTAGGATGCGACAGGAAACACGCAAGAAGGGTTGTTTCATCATGCAGAATGACCCTTGGAAACTAAGGACTACACGATAGGGTGGCAAAACCATATGAGCCCCCATGATCTATATAGAGCATACCCTCACGGAGCTTGAGGCATAGAAAGTGAGAATTCTGCATATTTTCACATTTGTTGGACACAAAATGGACGGTCTAGGGCTTCGACAGTCAGGGGTACGTGTACACACACCGCCCGCCTCTGACGATGGCGGTTGCCGTAGCGCCGAGCCAATGGAGCTTGATTTTGCCGACATAAACAATTCTCCTTTTCAGTGCTCAACTCCACCACCATCCCCTCCAAGAGAGAGATCTCGTCGTGACAGGCTATCGTTGCAAAAGGAGCGAGAATTAAACAGATCAAAGCATTTTACCAACCGACAACGATCTGCATCCGAGTTATCAGACGGGCTGCCACGGAGGGACAACACACGAGGGAAAAGGAGCTTCCAGCAAAGACAGCGGAGTAGCATCGCAAACAGTGACAGTGGAGAGGAGAAGCCCAATGAGCAAGTTTTGACGAAGATGGCATACGCGGAACAGCAACAATGGATTACAGTGCAGCAGAAAACCTTTACGAAATGGTATGTTGATCACAGCATACCCTGACCATGCCAAGGGTCAGAACTGAAGCTGATATGGTTATACAGGTTGAATACAAAGATCGAACCAAGACAACTGGTGGTGAAGGACTTAGTGAAAGACCTTAGTGATGGAGTATGTTCTGTGGATATTCTCATCCTTGCTCTAGGCCTACTAACTAACATCTTCCAGGTCATACTGATACACCTTCTCGAATGCCTCTCAGACGAATCCCTCGGCCGATATGCTGCCAAACCTAAATTACGAGTACAGCGATTTGAGAATGCTAACCTCTCCCTCGACTATATTAAGTCTCGTGGAATACAAATGACAAATATCGGTGCAGAGGATGTTGTGGACGGAAACCGGAAAATAATATTAGGCCTGATCTGGACTTTGATTCTACGTTTTACAATCTCAGATATCAACGAGGAGGGCATGACCGCTAAAGAGGGTCTGTTACTCTGGTGCCAAAGAAAAACAGCCTGTTACGAGGAAGTCGACGTGAGGAACTTTACAGACAGCTGGAATGATGGTCTGGCTTTCTGTGCTTTGTTGGACATCCACCGCCCAGATCTGATCGACTACGATGCATTGGACAAAAAAGATCACCGGGGGAATATGCAACTGGCTTTTGATATTGCGAGCAAGGAAATTGGCATACCCGCGCTGCTAGATGTCGAAGATGTCTGTGATGTTGCGAAACCTGATGAGAGGAGTTTGATGACGTATATCGCTTACTGGTTTCACGCTTTCTCTCAAATGGAGAAGGTAGAGAATGCAGGCAGGCGTGTAGAGAAGTTCGTGAACAATATGCAAGGCGCTTGGTCTATGCAAAGTGATTACGAGCGCCGCATGAGGGAATTACTCAGAGTTATCAAGGAGCAGGGAATCAGTTGGCAGAAGTCAACGTTTAAGGGAACTTATACCGATGCAAAACAGCAAGCATCAGAGTTTAGCGCGTTCAAGAGAGGAAAGAAGCGTGAATGGGTTGCAGAAAAAAGCGACCTTGCGGCACTGCTTGGAAATATCAAAACGAAGATGAGCACTTATCGGCTGCGGGCATACGATCCACCTCCGGAGTTAAGGCTGAGCGTCTTGGATCTGGAGTGGTCTACTCTAGTTAAAGCAGAAGTTGCAAGAGGGCAACTGATTAATGAGACCATTAGAGAGTATGTTGATTCTAACTCTCACTTCTGACCTAATACTGACTTCAACTAGTATCAAGAACGCTCTACGAAAGGCATTCGCGGACAAAGCCAATGACTTCGCTCTTGCCCTCAACACAATGCAATTAGCTATTTCAGGCTTGGAAGGCGAGCCAGAGGACCAGCTGATACATGTTCGAAAACTGAATGATAACCTTTTACCGATGGACCAATATCTAGGAAAGATTGAGGAAATAGACCGGAAATGCGAGGAAGCAAACATAGAAGAAAACGACTTCACAACATACACATATGACGAGCTATCGTATGAACTTAGCTTAGTACGTGGTTCCGTTTCGAAGAAGCTCGCTTTCTTGGACAACCAAGTTGTCGCTCGAAATATGACAAATCTCACACCTATTCAACTTGAAGAATTTGAATCTGTCTTCCGACACTTTGATCGCGATTTATCGAACTCTCTTCAAGAATTGGAGTTTAGTGCGGCTCTAGCATCACTCGGCTTGGTATTCTCAGAGGATGAAATGCACGAGTACTTCCTTGAGACGTCCAATGGGAAGGATTATGTAACCTTTGAGCAATTCATTCGCTTCATGGTAGATGTCACAGAGGATCAAAACACCGCCGAACAAGTATTCCAGAGTTTCCGGGAGGTGGCTGATGGTAAGCCATACGTCACAGAGATGGACCTACGGCACAGTCTGGTCCCAGATGAGGTTATCGACAAGCTTATTAACATCATACCTCGGCACTCGGGCCCTGATCTACAGGAAGACCGTGGGATGCCACAATATGATTATATCAGTTTTATGGATAAGTTGATGGGAGCAGCAGGTGCTCCGGAAGTAGAAGAGGAGATAACAGCGTTAGCAGATTTACCAAACGGGAGGAATCAGCAGCGCTCGGCTACCAACTCGAAAGCTCAATGAGCCCATCTTAAAATGATGCTCTGGAAGGGGTCAAAATAGATTCCTCATGTAGATTTGATTGATAGGGAGAGGGTGCGTCATGCATGGTGTTATAGGTGGCAACAAGGGATGGGGATTGGGATACCTGCATGGGCATGGCGAAAGCATTCGAGATTTGTTCTTTAAACCCTTTAAAGCTAGATGAGGAGATAGATTCGACTCTCAGCAATGCATGCATTTCACTTCATTCGTGATAAACATCGGTTCGTGCGGATAAGGTCTGAATTGTGTGCCGAAGTTATTTGCTATTGTTTTCTACTTGTGATTAAGCATGTCTGTATCCTAAATCACTTCAATCTTAATTATATTGTTGAAAAGCGCCAAGACACAGACGCCCTCGTGTTGTCCAAAAGCTTATGTGAACCCGACTGTGCCTGTAGCTACTGGCGTACAATGTTTGTTCCGCCTGGGTTGAGATTCGCAGCTGCATAGCACGGGTTATCAGCCAGCCAGTAGGTGCACTGACCATGCTATCTTGCGGTTGATTCCTTCAACAGAAAACTACATCGTCACACCAAACCGAGCAATGAATACGGATCTCTCTCTCTCTCTCTTCTTTTCAGAGAATGATATGATCATTATATGCTTGCTGAACTTCTATACGTGCATTTACAAGTCCTCTTCAGAATCCGTATCTAGTTCCATCACCAACTGAACGCTCTCATCGTCCGATTCCGACTCTTGAGCCGCACCAGGAAGGATATCCTCAGGTTGGGCTGGTGCTATTGTTTGTTTTAGTAAAACAGAGCTTTCGCCTTGTGTGGGAATTGGCTCCGGCTGTGGAGCGTCTGATCGTAGAAAGCTTGGTTGAGAAGTGCTGGGGCCGGGAGAAGATGCCTGTTGATTTCTACCAACGCTGCTGAACAGGTTGGCTGGGGGCTCTGGCGCAGGAGCTGCAGGGCCAAGTCCGGGGAAAGTGGCAATATTCCCAGAAATGACCCTCTCTTCAAGCTGCTCGGCATTCGGAGTGTCCTGCTCCCCCATGATCTCATCCTCGTCATCTTCGGATTCTTCTCTTGTACTTACTTCTTGATCAAGATCCGCACCTGCCAATGGTACCATAGGCATTCTTGGCCGCAGCAAAAGCTCGATCATCTGGTCTTCAGAGAATTCTCTAGCCGCGTATGGTAAGATTGACAGTACCGGGAGACCATTTTTCCCTACCCATGGGTTGAGGAGACATGCAAGCATAGCAGTCTTGTTCTTTGAGAGAACAGCTGTGCGCTCCAAAATTCCACGGTTGGTAATTGTGATAGTCTGCTGTGGCACGTGTGATATTAAGAGAGGTAAGAGAGTACCGGCAGCGATAAGAAGATCTATATCTGGGGTCTGGGTTATCCTGGGTGCACCTGAGGACCCATGGAGAAATGTGTTAGTGTTGGTATCTGCGAGAGGTCTTTTGCCATTCGCGTTCTTTCCATTTGAAGTAAGTGCTGAGGCAGTTGGCTCTGAAGTGATTATCGGATGTAGGTCATGGCAACACGCTTTTATGGCTTCCGAGAGGTTTACACTTTGGGGTCCCAGGCTTGAACCAACATGCGGCAGGATCTTAGCAAGGACTTCGTAGGCTAGTCGACGGAAGCCTGGATCGTGTTTTCCAGACTGGAAGACCCAAATTATTCGATCAAGGAAACCCTGTGCAATGATCAGAAAAGATGATTGCAGCCGATCAGCTATGGTACTGATAAGTTCCAGCGCAGCGACATAAATTTTAGGCATGCCACTCCAAAGGCCATTTTGCTCTTCGCGATCTATGCCAGGACGGAGACGGACCGTCTCATCATCATGCCTCATCTTTTTCGAAGAGACTGACGACGGGACCAACATTACAAGTATTCGATCAAGCAAGTCAATAATAATACCGAGTGGAATTGTAACAGGCATAGATGTCTCCTGTGTGAAGTACTCCTTTAAGATGCCAAGCAGTCCAATGATTCGTTGCGTACCGGCGCCAATACCGGTCCACCTTGAAAGGCTATCAGCTTCGTCCCCGCCACCAGATAGATCATGGGTCAGTGGAGGTTCATTTGAGATATAGCCTGTAGTAGATTCCCAAGCTTCAATGACGGCCCGAAATACCAAATCGGCTGTAATATGGGTTTCTTTCACAATTTCGCGGACAGACTTTCCCCATTCCTCACCGCCGCCATTTTTAGGTACTGTTTGATGAAGTAAAATAGTAAGTCGACGTGCACTTCTCTGTAGAGAATAGGGCACAAACCCATCTGATAGGGTGGGTGCTAGATATGGTTTGCAAAGGAGCCGTATTTGAGTGGCAAATGGCCTGTATATTGTGGTATGACGAAGCAGGAGTACTGAGAATGACCAAAATATAATCTCCGCCAGCTTTGGTGGTACATCGTTTGCTGATGATGCCTTGGATACTAGGTTGACACAATTGGTGATAAATGTGGGTAAGGTTGGAGTTGTGATTTCTCTGTTGAGTGTCTGGTATTGATGGTTCATAGAGTACAGCTTAGTTAATGTCAGAATGGATAGTTCTTTCGTCGCAACGCTGTCCTTTTTCTGCAAAAGAGAGTTAGCGTATGGATGAGCTAAATATTAAGTGTAAACGAATAGCGCCACACGCCTCTAACCAATTTCCTCATATTTGTCGACCCTTGAAAAGAGCCGCAAGTGGGAAGCACGCTTTGTAGTTTCTCAGCCGTTCCCTTGGGGCAAGAGCAGATGCAATAGGCGATAGGGCATGATATAAAATATCCGTTCTGAACAAGTTCCTTTCCCAAGAGAATCGAGAAGCCAGTAGAAAGGAGACCTACTGTAAGTATAGATAATAATCCCTGGACCCACTTCTCGGAGTCGTGCAGTATCTCCCAACCCCCTACTTCAACTATACCCTTAACCAGTACAACGGCGGCAAATCGGCCCTCTGCAGTTTTCCCTTGCAATAAGCTGGAAATCTGAGTCTTCAGTTTATGCACTAGCACGGAGAGCTCAGAAGATATAGAAGAAGTGGTCTTTGTTGCATTAGGACTTGACAACACACTTTGACAGCGTTGCATCAGGTGCATAAGGTCTGGTGTGTGACGCGGAAGTTCAGTGCTAGGAACAGATGATAAACGAGAGCAGAGCCAAGCCAGCTCAGGTGGGAGGAACATGTTGACTGGCGTTTCCTCCTAATTTCCTTTTTGTTGTGGACGGTCTGTGAAAAGATGTCAGAGAACATCAGAATAAATTGGAGATCAGCAGAGGTTTGAGGTTATTTTACCCGTGATAGTTCTTCTGAAATACAATGAAGCTGAGATCAACTATTTAATAGCACACCTAACAACTTGATATATTGGAATTTCAAATTGCTCCCAAAATATTTGAAATCTTCAAGAGAAACAATAAAGACGCCTCTTTAATAATTGTATGATTGGAGGTCAGATAGGGCTGGGGGATTGAAAATTTAGTTTCTACTTTTGGTCAAGCGTAACCTTGTCGGTTGTGGATCATCAGCGGCTTTGCCAAGCTACCGTCATCACAACCAATTGGAATTGTTCGAGGGTCAGGAACCACTGCACCTAGAAGCTGCCCTTCCCTCCTAGACGTCACTCATAAGCCGCGACTTGCTGTAATTGCAGCGCAATATCATTCTCAGAGACATGCACCCACCGCAATGCTGACGTGCCTCTTATGTTCCTAGTATTTGTGCACCATCCCCTGCCTGAATTATCCTAAAAAAAAATGAGCTTACGGGGAGTAAGAAGCCAGAAATGCCTCCATGTTGAGCTTTGTTTCCAGACTAATCGGACGAGTATAGCGCGACCAGACAAAGGCTGGGCGATATATTCAGCAGCTAGATGAAGCGCGATGCCAGGGGAATTGGGAGGCGGTACCTGACCTTCTAAGGAAGATCAAGAAGCATGCCCCAGCACGAAATTGTATGACCAGTTCCAACACTCGCGACTCAATGTGGCTCAAGAAACGACAACATAATGAATAAGTCTGCTAACACACCTAGGTCTCGTTTTGACCGCTGAAGCTGAGCATGCTATAGCTCAGGCATCCCATGTAGGCTCTGTGGTTTCAAGACCAAGTACAGCCAAGTCCACGACCTCGTCCTCAACTTCAGAGCTCAAGAAATATATTCCCCAGCTGTTAGAAGCTATCGAAAAAGAGCGGATACATGTAGAAGACGAGTTTCAAGCACAAGTGTGTCTAGGATGGCTATACTGGCGCCTCGAGGAATACCACTCTGCTATCAGTCAATTACCGAAGAGTGTTGAACATGAGTTTTCTCAATTGGATGGCACAAATAAAGAATCTGGCGAATGGACAAGGGTGTGTGCTTTGAAGGCCGCATATCTCAAAGGGAGTTCGCAAGTGAAAATTGGCGCATCTGTCGAAGCTCTGGAAACTTATGAATCTACACTACCTGTCTTCGCGATCATATCTGCAAAAAAAAATCACGGTCGGGAGTTGAAAATATGGACAGAGCTTTACTTGACCGGCTTTTGCATTCTTTCTAGTGGTATCAATAAGTCCAGGGCCAGCCCAGTCATAGAAACAGAAACTTTGGCAGCCTTCCGTGGGTGGGCAACATTCTGGGACAGTCAGGCCTCAGCGCCTTCAGGAGGTCGTGCTCCATCTTCTCCGGTACTCAGACGACATGTCTGGAAAGAATATTATCTAGCACTTTCAGATATCCTGCAGCATGATCTACCCTATGCAACTACATCACTTATTCCAACAAATACAGTGCATTCTACAAGAAATCAGCAACGGTTGGAGCTGCAGCGGGTGGAGGCGAGATATGAGAGTCTTTTGCTGTCAGAAGTACAATTCCCAAGAGCAGAGGAGGTCAACGAAGAAGTAGAGACGTTTGTTAACATTGCCACCAAGAATTGGGGTGTCTTATGTGGTAATGGCTGGAACGATCACGATATAGGTGAAGGTGGAGCGGAAGGCGTAAGTAGAGGAATTTTGGACATTCTATACCGGGCTGCAACCAAGACGTTTCATTCGACGCCGATTCTGCGACATCTTTTCAAGGTTCATCTAGCTGTTGCGGACTTTGATTTAGCATTCAAAGCTTTCGACACCTATATGGAGATCGTGAAGAGAGGAAAAGCCCGTGTAGAGAAGACGGGAGATCCAGAACCAGGACTGGATGATGATGAGACTGTTCTCGATACAGCATCAGAGTGTATTAAGGCTTTGTGTCAATATGGTTCCCACGAAGGCGCAGAAAAAGCTAAGGATCTCAGCCATTTTTTTGAGGTATGGTTAGATAAGCATCACCCATTGCCTCAAGACAATGGTCACAGTCTTGAAAATGGAGCCTCAGCAAAACCAATTGACCCGAATGTCTTGACAAGGGCGTGGAGATGTATTGGAATTGGCTATGCAAACTGGGCAAGATATACTTTTGACGGCTCATCACGAGGAGACATTCAACAGCAAGCGATTAAATGTTTTCGTAGAGCTTTACATCCATCTTACAGGAACTCTGCGAATATTGAAACTCTATTCGCGCTTGGAACAGTCTTGGCTGAACGCAGAGAAGTACCGGTGGCTATAGAGGTTGTGAAGTCTGGTTTATTGCCATCTCGAAAACTTAGTACAAAGCCTTCCGGTGTTCAATTATCACATCACGGCGGTTTCACTAAGGAACGTGCTTTAATACCTTTATGGCATTTGATGGCTCTACTACTTAGTGCTAGACACGAGTTTGTAACAGCAGCTAGATCATGCGAGGGAGCTTTCGAGCAATTTCAGGATCCAAAGAACCTGTTTGGCGATGCAGATCTTGGTGCTCACTACAGAAGTGAGCATCTTCAAATAAATGAAAAGTTTTCTCCAAAGATTCTAGGAGTGGTGGATGAGATGAATGATATCGAGAAAGAAAGCGTCTTGGAAGTTAAGATGACGCAATTAGCACTTGTCGAGATTATCGAAGGAGCAGAAGTTGCTGTGAATGCAAGTGACGAGCTTCTTGGCCTCTATACGCGTTTGTTCGGAGATCCCTTACAGGACGAATCTGTGCCCACTAATCATGGAACAAATGCTGAACCTCCGCCCAAAAGCTCTGCTAGTACACTTCGTAGTATCAAAGGCAGCATCTTCGGCCGATCAGGTCGCCCAACCCAGAAATCCCAGACTGCGCCTACTCTAGGAGAGAGATCAGCCGTCTCAGTAAGGCCACAGACAACGCAAACTATACCAGCACCTGTGATCCAAGTTACAAGTGCAAATGGGCGACCAGCTACACAGCATCATCACTTAGCAAAAGAGCCTCCTTCCGAAAAGCACAAACCCCGAAGTGGAAGCTTGTCAAACAAGAAGACCGCCCGAGACAGAAGCGCCAGTACAGGCCGACGATCAAATCCAGCCTCACAACATCGCGTCACAACTCTTGATGGCGAGGAATACTTCACGCCTATGGGAGACGATCAACATGAGAAGCACTGGTTTCATGATGAATCTACAAAATCAGAAGTCTCCGAGTCAATAGACAAGCATCCCTCTTCCGACCATCACACAAGCGCTCCTGGCCCATTACCGCCTCAGTCACAACAGATGGCACAGAAAGAGAAGTCTCTGCAGCCTGCGAATCCAGATCCTATTAAAAATCAGGATCATCGGCTGCCACAAGTCTCGCCTCATTCGCTATCAACATCTCCGAGAATGCGGTTTCCCAAGGACCAAGAGAGGCGGCGGAGGATCTCCACTCTCGTTAAAGTGTGGCTATTGATATCTAGCTTCTATCGCCGAGCGGCAATGTATGAAGACTCGAAAGGGGCGATCGAGGAAGCCCAAAAGCTAGTGAAAATTTTAGATGAAGATATCACAAAAGACGTTAGTGGCAAGGTCTCATTAACGGATTCCGGGTGGGGTGGCGGCAAGAGCGTGAGTGAGCTCTGGGGTGACGTACATGCGGAGGTAAGTAATACAGACCTACTCATCCTTTTCTTCTAACATTGTGTAGAGCGGTTATCTCGCACTCGCAGAATCCTTCCCTTACCAGGCTCTCGCACAATTCGAAGCCGCTTTAACTGAATTCCAAGATCACCCATCCGCCATTGTTGGTCTCTCCAACATCCTCCTAGATATATATAGTGGAGATCTCCTTCCACCTCCTTCCATCACTCCTCTTATACTTCCACCAACCGGTCCACACACTACACCTTCAAGCTCCGCCATTGCTACCCCAGCCTCCGGCACTCCCGCAACGCAACCCGGATCACCAGGCTCGTTATCATCCTCCCAAGCATCCAAGTCCACGCATGGGCCTCTTGGCATTTCCCTACCTGGCTCAACAAAATCAAACATACCAAGATCAATTCCCCCCACTAGCGAGCCCAACAAAAATGAGCCCGGCACGGCACTGCAAGATCGTATTGCAGCTCGTGACCGCGCTGCCTTCCTCCTAAGCACACTTACTAAGCTCGGCAAAGGATGGAATTATTCGGAGGCGTGGTTTGCTCTTGCAAGAGCATACGAGCTACAGGGTCAGCAGGAGAAGGCTAAAGAGGTGCTGTGGTGGTGTGTTGAACTTGAAGATGGGAAAGCTGTGCGAGACTGGTCGGAAATTGGACGTGGTGGTTATGTGCTTTGAGCGATTGGGGATTTTTTATGGTAACTTGTTTCACAAAAGCATTTTGAGCGGGTATACCTTTCAAGATTCGGAGGAATTTTGTGGATATAATTAAGAAAGTTACGGAATATATACAGAAGCCTAGCAATACTGGATAATCTAATCCAAGAATCAAGTGGTGTTTCTCATGGAAGACGATTTAAGGCAGTGGTATAGCAGCAAGATAGAGCTTTCGTTCTTCGTTGGCTACGTAGGCAAAAGGCCAATCAGGAATCGCATTATCCTACGTCGAGCTCATCCTGGATATACTAAGTAACTTCCTTCTTGTATCATGCTTGTTTGGGTATATCACCTGGTCCTTTACCTATCGTTTTGCCCGGCTCGCTCGTCGAGTGAGCCCCATTATTTCTTCAAGAATAGAAGGAGATCATTATTCACTTCCTGTATATTGATATTTGGAAGAGCATGAGGACCTTTAGGGTAGACTTTCAGTGTTCCGTTCCTATATGCTGATCAGTGACCTGATTTGCTAAATTGGGGGATGAGTTCATCTGAATAAAGAAACTTACTTCAGAAGCTTGATGCCCTTCTTGGCGCTGTCATCGATAGGCACCACCTGGTCATCATCACCATGAAGCAGAAGTACCGGAATATCAATATTCTTCATGTCTTCAGTCAGATCCGTCTCTGAAAACGCTTTCACGCAGTCGTAGGCATTCTTGTAGCCGGTCATCATTCCTTGCATAAACCATGTTTGAATAAGACCTTCCGACGGGGTGACATCTTTGATTGTGCCTGTTAGTATATGGGTTCAGGTGGTGCTAAATTACTACTTATATAGAAATAATGAGGCGTCACATACCCTTACGGTTGAAGCCAAAGAATGGGCCTGAAGGGACATCCAAGAAAAATTGAGCTCGGTCCTTCGTCATGGCTGTTCGGAAGCCATCAAATACCTCGATTGGTGTACCGTCAGGATTGCTATCCTTTTTGACCATAACGGGAGTCACGGAGCCAACAAGCACGGCCTTTGAAACAAGCCCTTTGTCCCCGTACTTTCCTAGAAAGCGCACAACTTCGGCGCCGCCTGTGGAATCTGCACAGAATATCCAGATTAGTCCAATAAGCAATAAGTAAGAACAAGTCTACCAGACGTCAGAGGCTAATACTTACGCCCCACCATCATAATGTTCTTCAGGTTAAGGTGCTTGATGAGGGCATACAAGTCATCAGCGTAAGTCTCAATGTCGTTTCCCTCCCATGGTTGCGATGATCGACCGTGCCCGCGGCGGTCGCTGCGGGATAGAGTGTCAGCTTCTCTATTCAATTGAACTCCGGCGAGCGATGAAACTAAGAGAAATGACGGCTTACTGCGCAATTACCCGATATCCTTGATTCGCAAGGAAAAACATCTCTTTACGCCAGAATGGCTAGGTTAGTGTTTTATTTTTGCCGAGTTACTTCATGCTATGGAATTTCAAGTACGTACGGTTTTCCCAATTGTCGCTGTTGAGTGGCCACCCATGGCTGAACGTTACAGGTTGGCCAGAGGGGTTGCCCCAGTCCTTATAAAAAATCTCGGTCGAATCTTTGGTCGTGATGAAAGGCATCCTGAGTGAGATGTGATACTCTGTGTGAGGTTAGGACAATTATGAGTGAATAATAAATCGCGAGGTAGAGGTAATGTGTAGGAGTATTATGTATTAGCTTAAGAAACGGTTATTGAGAAGCAGATATTTGTTCCTTTTATATAGAACTTGGTCCCCCTGATATCAATGGAAGGAGCAGACGGGAAGACCATTCTTCGGCTCGAACGGGAACTGCTTACCGCTACTCCCGACGTGATACTCAGCGCCTGGGAAAAACACCAAAAATTGTGGAAACTTTGTATGATACGCTTTGATTCATATTGAAATGACAGTGTGCTCGAAATTCTGCTCAAATCAGACCCAGAAATCAGATAACGCCAACATCAAAACCCGGCGATGCTCCTTCTCTATGCTCCGTCCTCTATGATGCTATGCTCCTAAACAATGCCAATCTATAGTCTATCATGCGCCTCCCTGATGCATATGATTGCTCAAAAAAGAATTTACCAGCATCTACATATGGTCAGCTCAAGTTTGTGAAATACAATCAGAAAGAAGTACGAACCGAAGAACACTTGGGCAGATCCCGGATGTCCAGATCTTGACCTCGCGGACAGTGGATCCAGTGTGAGGTGCGTGAGTAACATATCCCTTCTTGCTGTAAACACCGACGTGGTGGATGCCGCTGGAGGTGCCACAACCCCAGAAGAGAAGATCTCCAGGCTTGGCTGATCCCCGCGCAACCTTGCGGCATTTCCCGGCCTTAGTTGGGTATTGAGTCTGGGTCGTACGTGCTAATTTCATCAGCTCTTGCACTTGTGTGAAAGATGAGGATAACTTACGAATGGTGGTTCCGGTGCCTTTCTTGATGCATGTTCTAGACAAGCAAGAACAATCCATGCCGCCTTTGGCTGGACCAAATGGAGCAGTACTCTTGCAGCCTCCGTAGAGATACTTGGTTCCCTTATAGCTCCTTGCGCATGATACGATCTTGCTTGCAGGCGAAGCACGAGACCAGAGCTTAGACTCTTCAATGTCGAGGTCTCGCTCGTCAAGCTTTACGGAGCCCTCATTCCCAGTGAGTTCTTGAGGGTCGAACGGTGGCTCAACGCCGTCCTCTGCAACATCAGGAGTGTTGTCGAAGTTAGCAACATCTGGCTCCTCTATGTCGGTGAGAGTCTCGTTGCGAGCGATGAGAGAACCCTCATTGATTTCAGGTACAGATACTGCGAGAGCTGAGGATGCCAACAAAAGGCTTGCAAGAATGTTGGTGAACTGCATGTTGCTTTGAGTCTGGTTTTTTTTGGAGATATTTGAGGAAATTTGAAAAGATGTGATAGATTGCTTGATTGCTTGAGTGCTGGTGTTTGTTGAAATGAGATTGAAGCTGATGATGGAGTTCATTTCGAGTGTACATGTTGACATCTTTATACAAATTCAAGCATGAGGCCGCAAGTCCAGTTTCTCCATAATTTTCAAGATCCATCTCCATGATGCTCAATGAAGCCCGAGCTCGAAGTATCTCAAGCTCCTTCACGGAGGCTCAGTCCATCCTCCCTCAGGAATAGATGATGCATTTGAACTAGGTGTAGATATTTCTTATCCCGTACCCGACACTTCTAGATCCAAAGTCGTCACGGAGAGCAGCTCTCCATACAAACGGCGCATGTAAAGCGGGTGAACCATTACTCCACGTGCGCGCCTTTGCATCCTCCAATTGCAACTATCCCCCCAAAGCTTAAACGAAGTGCATCCTTCAGGAGCCAGTGAAAGCTCGTGGCTTGATATTCCGTGCATGGTCGTTTATAATTTGCCTCACAGCCTTGCATGACAGCTTGTTCGGCCCAATTATCACTGTCTGAGCCATCATGTGACTTCTTCCACATAGCCTTGAGCTATCGTGTCAAAGAGTGCCAGAAGAGGCTGTACAGAAAGGAATCCAAAGGTTCAAGAGTTGGCGAGATGTGTGATAAGCTTTTAGGATTCCCATGTCTAAGAAAGGTCATGTGCTGATGGCTTTCATAGTTACTTCTCTAACTGTTTCCAGTAAATGTGTACAGTACAGCGATTAATGGCTTGGTAACTATCTTGCGAGAAATACTGGTCTTGGCCCCAAGAATTCGAGAAAAGATTGAAGCTAAATAACACAGAATTCTTTTTCTTGAAACCCCTACTCATCAGAATTCTGCAGTCTGCCATATAGAGACTTCCTGAGCCCGATATGCCAAGCTAAATGAACATGCACATCCGCAGCCGACTTCCAAACCCCCACCCCCCAAAAAGATGTCCGTGAGGTACCATCTGATGGAACCATGCCCTGAAGGAACAACTATTGAATGCTTCCTCAGAAAGGATAACAGCCCTGATCATGTTCGGCCTGAGAGATAAAGTTGAAGATATTCCGAAGCAGTTGTGGAAGGAGCTAAATCGGGCTTTCGATCCTTTCGCTCAAGAACGGCACTTCTATCAGCCCGTCTGACCTTGTCCAATCGGCCATTGAATAAGTACAGAACCTTGCAGTTCGGAGTATATAAAAGCCCTTCTATCTTTAGCAATTATGTTTAAGAATATTTGTTAAGTTCGTCCGAGAGAGCCGGAGGCATTAAGGTATGATACAAGCACTTCAATTGACAACTTTACATTAATGTATGGTCACGTGATATTTCCTTGCAGTCTACAGCCTAGAGTTAAATAACTTTAGGGGGCTGACTACACGTTGCCCTGAAGTGCGGAAAGCGGATAGGCCGACCTTGGGGTAAGAAACTGCACATTCACTGAGTGACTCTAGGGCAGGGCAACAAGTTTTCAATGCCGGGGTGAAAGTGGCTGGGGAGGCAGTTAATATTGGAAACCCCAAAGAAACAACCCTTCGTCAGCGATGATGACAATTTCAGTCCGCCGACTGTTATTGAGGATCACGATAAGCATAATCATTTGTTGATGCTCTAAACAAATAATAGTGGCTACGATTGCCTTCAGCAAGCGAGTAATCTAGGCCACGAGGAGAGATAAAAGCTCATGAGGATGCGCTCCAGCACCGAATTCTACCTGTTGTCATCTATGCGTCCACGGTTTTCTCCTTTCTCTAGTTATTTGACGAGATTCTGACACCCTCACCAGCATACACCAAGCCGTCCCTCTTGACTTTGATCCTCAATCTTCTCAATTGCGTTAGCAAAAATGCTGCAGGAGAGCCCAAATTGCCGTAGAAATTCTTGAGAGTCGGCTCTTATGAGGCGATGACATTCTTCTCTCGTGACTGCAAAGACCGTGATGGCCTCCATCAGCAAAGCACTGCAGGGTGTCTAAGAGACGGGCCTACTGGTGCGCGCCGGTTCCATAAACCGGACCATATGTATTCCGCAACTCCTTTCACTTGAGCTGGTGTTGCTGGGGATGTACTTACAGTTCTCATCCCTTCAGGTGTCTTCAAGTATACCTGAACCCCTTTCCAGAGAAATACAAATTTCGTCGAATCAGTCCCAATCAAAGCTGTCATGTCGGATTCTGAGGGTTTTTCTGCTAGCGCCGTTTGTTACATGTTTTCCATAAGGAGAGCATGGAGCGGGTATTTCCTTGCTGTATGTAAACTTGGCGCATCGGGCGCAGTTCCCGTTGGGACGCCACAGGAATCGCTGATGAGATGGAGCAGTGGTTGAGGGATGGTCATCTTGGGCCGGGATTCAAGCACGCCCTGCATCATCCCGAATGATCGCTACACGAAAAACTTATTCACATAAGCGTGCGCTCTGTTTGAGTGGCGTGAATATATTCCGCTAAATTTTATGTGGGAAAATGCAATATAACTCACGTTGGGGGGCCTCGTGTACCCTCTTGCTGGCGGACAAATTCGTATTCTATACGCCATGTTTGACACTGAAGCAACATGAAAATGTGATTATAAATCTATGTAGGTCGATAAATATTCGGTTTTTCTGTATGCTCGACGGCGGGAAGGTTGACTGCGGTGAATATAGTCTATGGCTAACCCTTGGACCTCTCTACAAAGCTTGAATAATAATTTGCCCATTGGCCTTGTGAGTATATTCTTACGTTCGCATAAGGATAATGACTTCTTTTGTATCATTCCTTTGTACTGCAAACAGCTTTTATAAATGTCTTAATTCTACAACTAATTGTGTTGGCGCATTCATAGATGTGGATACGTAATATGGTCTCTACATTGCTACGCTTTTCGGAAAGTACTTCATCCATGTGAAAATATAATGTCCCCATTTCCCATTTCCATCAAGTGCTTCAGGAGGAGGTCCAGGAGCATACTCATCCAAATCGACATCCAAAGTACCTATTGGCTCAAAGCCGGCTTTTGAGTATGCAACTACACCCGCCTCAGAAGAGTGCACCCAAATGAATATTCCCTTGGCATCCGCCGTGTCTGTTCCCCACTTCAGTAGTTTTGAAGCAATACCTCGTCGCTGGTGTTCAGGATTAACTGTTAAGCCAACCACAAACATGCACCTGGTTCCTTCTGGCATGAGCTTCTGCATCCATTCAGCCATGTTTCCATCTGTTAAGGCTGCTAATCGTTTCAGAGGATCATCTTCTATCTGCTCCTCTTTCAGGATTTCATCTCTTCCAAAATCAGTTGTCCGACTCATCTCTTTCCGCTTTGCCACTTCATCTCTGAACTCGTGACCTTTTGAGTTCACATTCTCTTCCGAGACATTACCAAGTCTAGGAATTTCTTCTCTCGTTAAACCACGGAAACCCCAAATAGAGAAACCCAGAATTTCACCAGTCTCGTCGTCAACAGCTTTGATGAATACGCATTTCCAATTTGCAAGATACTCGGGAAATCCTTCAAGGCTGCCTTTCTCATGATCATAGGGCACCTTGCCTAACTCCTTTATTTGTGTATGGCGGTCTGTGTCAAATGCTCTACCAGCGAATCTTGCCATTTCTGGGACATCCGCAAGAGTGGCGGGTTGCAAGGATATAGAAGTGTTGGCCATTTCTAGATTGTCTAAGGTTGCAGCTTGTGAAGGAAAGATAATCTTCTCATCTTCTTGAGATCACGGGAAATTTTCATCAGATATCCTATTTATTTTGTATGCAACGTAGATCCACGTAAGCCGGCGAGCTGCATCAGGCTCGCCGCCAATGTCCCATGATTAACCCCTTTCTAGCTGATGAAATTAGCCGAAGTATTAATGCCTGAGTCATTAGGTTATCATGCCATGGATTGTTTCATCTTGGCACATCTTTCTGGCCCCATCCGGGCACTCCAATGATGAAAAAACGACATCTACTACTATTCTTAATTCTGTCTGATAGCATGCTTCTTGGTATGAAATCTGAGCAGCCAAAGTTCAATCTGTCGCTTACATCATCTTAAACAGATAAGCTAAAGCTATCTACCACAGCCCCACATGTGGTAGTCAGAATGAAACTGATCTTAGTATCACATGAACCGATCACATTGTCAGCCTCTTCGAAGTTACTTAGAGGGGTCGATGCTATCTGGAATTTCAATCAATGTTGCGAGCTTGGATATCTTTTGAAAGACGTGCACTTTCTGTTCATCTTATACCAATTGTATCAACGTCGGAATGGTGTTCGATGTCAGAACGAAAAGTGCCTCTCAAATATGCTTAGTTCCTCCAACTCTTGTTAAGTCAACAACCTTCAAGGATGGGAAGAGTAAAACATACACCAATACTTTGAGAAGGCTATATTAATTCTCTAGATTTCTCCCAGTAGTGGGGAATTTGTATGTGGGAGGGCTAAAACCCAGGTCGAAGAGATTTTCTGTTTTAAAGAATGGTACGTCTTTTCATCAATTAATTGCATGTGAAACTGTAACAGCTTTAACTGCCCCAAAATCCGAATATGCAACTCAATACTACGGCCACCAGTTATCATGTTACACTATGTTTGAAAGCTATTATACCGCTATCACTGCCAAAATTCGAGGTTCTGTGAAGCTGTTGGGACATCGGGCTTGAGCACGGCGACCTACCTAGAAAGAAATTAAAGTCCGGAATGGCGTAGTTGAAAATTAATAGCTTAGTTTTTTGCATCCTCTATCGATCCACATAGTCTCTTTAATTGCCATTATGGCTTAGTTATCAACCTGCCAATTCCTTCCTTCTGATATATGTCGCATAACACGGATGGTCTTGTTTCGACTAGAGCCGAAAGATGTTTAAGAGCATATCATTCTCTCTAGCTATCAGTTGTTGCGTTTATTCTTATTTCTGTCAGATTCAGTTCAGTGAATTCGTAGCATCTCCCTGGGGACTCTGCATCAAAAAGTTAGTGAGTCATGTCTCACTTGCCCCAGATTGAAAACATATTCTTGTGGATATAATAATCTAGCCTTAAAACTTGTTGGAAAGACGCCAGAAGCATCCATTAGATATCTTTGGCAGTGGGAGCTCTGAAGCCAGACAGGCTTCTAAACCTTTCAACACTCCATTGGAAATGTTGATATAGCTGACCTCAATTGAGTCTGAGCTTTCTTCTCTGTTTCAAGTCGAGACATCGAACGGGTGGGATTTGGTCAGGGGGAGAGAGCGGGCCTTTTTTTTAAACAACTTCCGATGAGATGAATAAAACCTTATCGCCCAAACACTACTCGACTATTTTACACGCATGGAATTTGCATATTGATGAGACATCCAGGATCGTGGAGCCACTTTGAAAATGGTTATGCCTCCTTTAAAACGAGCAATGGCTTTGGCAGAGCAGACAGCTTTGTTTTAGAATGATGTAGAAAATTGAATCACATTCGTGGCTCCATTCTCCTGAGAAGACTGGTTGACATAATAATTCTTTTGACTGTGCTGCGAGCATTGGTGTGTTCAAAAGCAAGGTTCCTGTCATACACCGAGGAGCTTCCATCTCAAAAATTATACACAATCGCAACCGCGTATCAGAATGTCAACAAAAGAAGACTGCAAGATAAATCGCGCACCCGCAAGCGCAGATAGTTTCTACAAACAAGTTGAACTTTACTTCTCTACTATAAACCAGCACGTGAACGGCACGATATCCATCACACAAGCAGACCAAGTATGCTGCACATACATCCTCTCCCTCGAAATGTGCTTGCGAGACGTACGTACCCTCGATTTAAAGTGGAATTGGGCCATCACACTCGAATATTGGATCTCCTGCTTGCAGAGGTTGTGGATGAATGATGAAGATCTAGGAAATGTGGAGAAGCTGGATGTGCTGAAGGTGTTGCGAACGATTGAAGTGCATGTTAAGAAGCATACGATGGGAAAGATGAAGAGTTTGATAGAAGGAGGTATCAAGGGAGTAAGGGATATCAGGAGGGTAAGGGAGTTATTGGAGAGAGGCGAGCAGATCCTGGGGGTGCTTGACCAAATGAAGGAGAATGTCGCGGTTGGGGCTTTGCGTTTGAAAGGGAAGCAGATGAGAGTCCCAGCTACAAACCTCATATGGCCAACATCGGAGTCTGTTCTCACATCATGAGAATTACGATCCAAACATCAAGCTTGCTCCTGCTTCAAGACCATACGTTCCGGCTAAAGAGCCTGTTCAAAGCGAAGTCGTCTTCCAACCAACGCAGGTATCGAAAGACAATATTGGCTATATGTCGAATCTTCCAGCAATGCTTCCACCCAAACCAGTAAGTATCTATCGAGCAAACACCGCGCAAAAATAAAATTCCGGGAAGGAAGTAATCTCAAATTCATTGGCAAGGACTCATTGGCTGACTATGTCCTGATAGAAGTTAAACTAAGATTTGATGAACAATGGTGGCTGGTAAAGAGACGGATATACTAGAGACTCGAATGAGATGTTTAAAGAAATCAACACACAATGAGAGATTGTTTAGTGTTTCTTGGCAAGGTCTTCCAGGTTTGTGCCGGCTTGGGAACTTGGCCAAGGTATAGATTCAGCTCTTTTCACAATGGTCCTACGTTTCGACTAGATATATGGCCAGCAGCAAGTTGTAGATGATGCACCTGTAATCAGATCCGTTGAATGATCAAATCTTAGTCATGTAGCCCATACATTAATCATATTGATTGATAATCTTAGCAAAGTCACTAACTGCCTACCTTGCGATTCCGTCTAAACTGACGCTTTTTCTGGATGATTTGCGCTCTTTTTTGCAGTTTACCTTCCACGCCTGTAGCTTCAGGCTTAATCTCAGACTTCTTTTCAGGCTCCTTTTGACCACCTCCAAGCTTCCTCACGCCATCGGCCTTGCCTCTTACACCTTGTGCATTTCTCGGCACTTTTTCAAAACTCTTTGCCTTTCCAAGAGCTGGCTTAACTTTTCCCTTCATTCCTGCTCTAGTCCTTTTCATCAGCGTATCTTTAGGTAGCGCTTTCTTCTCCTTCCCTGGCAGCTCCCCTCTCTCCCTGGCAGCTATAACTTCCTTAGACCTTAGACGAGCCTTTTCCTCTTTCTCCTTTCGTCTCTGCACAACTTGCGCGTTTTCAATTGCAAATTCTACAATCAATCGCTGGTTCTTCCCGCTGGAGCTTGTCTGTGCATGCCCATTCATCCATCGTAATCCCATCAGAGCCCATCGATGGCTGCTATATTCCACAAAACCATAACCACGAGATCGACCGGCCCCACTTTCCTCAGAGACTTTTGTGCCCTCTCGACCTTCAAAGACAATCTTTGCTTGACGGACGATCCCTTTCCCCTTAGCCTTACGTTGCTTCTCAGCTTCACGCATCTCGTCTCCGCCACGAGCTTCTTCTTCCTTCGACAACTGTGAGCGTCGCCCTTCCTTGACATCTTTGGCGAATCCGACAACAGCTTCTCTGGCAAGGGCCTTCAGCTCCTTGGAATTCATGCTCCGAGGAAGATTGCGAATCGATAGACGCGTAAGACTGAGATGTAATGTAGGATTATTCTGAATAAGTTTCTTCCGCTGCATGGCGCTCTCTTCTCGCATCTTGATTTCTGAAGGTGCGAGCGCATTGTATAGTGGCGTCCCATATGCGACTGTCCCCTCAGACAAAAGATAAAGCTTGCGCTTATCGTTATCACGATTCATGCGGTTATTTGTGCCATCCTCGGTCAGTTTCACTGCCTTTTCCTTCTCAACGGCCTTCGCGACTTGCATAACGCGTCCCTCAATCGTATACAGGCCAGTGTTATCTGCGTTCTCATCTTCAAGCAATGAGTGCTTAACTTTGGGGGCATCTGTAGCCTTGATAGCATTTGCACCAGTTGGTTGGTAACGAGGCGCATTTCGGACACACCTATCCGCATCCTCAACATTATAGAAACATACAAAAGCAGTGCCTTTAGATTGTCCAGTAATTCGATCCATGACAACTCGAGCATATCTTACAGGACCAAAATTATCAAAATGTTCTTTGAGAGCGGAGTCTTGAATGGTAAACGGTAGGTTTCGAATGAAAACTGTCGACGAGTTGTCTGTAATGAAAACCTTTTCCCTCTTTGGCATTTGGACCTCGCTCTCATCGTCGGTCTTGATATCTTCGAAGTCACTAGAGTCATTTTCATCTTCCTGATCATCCTCATCAGAACCCTCTTTGTCATCTTCTCCGGCTTCATCGGCACTCTCTGGCTCAGATTCTAGCTCGTCCCCGAAATTTTTGAAGAAATTCGCAACATCATCTTCCTCATTATCAGATTCAATTTTCTCCTCTTCGCCATCTTCAGATTTCTCGTCACTATCGTCTTGCTGCTTATTTTCCCATACATCTTTGTCCACTGCCCAATCCACAGCCAATGTTCTCCCTCCTGCCATTGTGCCATTGACTGCAGCTAGGGCTTTCTCGGCATTCTTTCTGCCTCGCATCACCACAAATCCAAATCCAGCCTGTTTATCATCTTTGAGTTTGGGCAGAGTCGAATGCTTTACTTTCCCGAATTTCTGGAATAGCTCTGCCAACTTCTCTGGTGTATTGATACTCCATGGTAGATTGCGTATAATAAGTTTCGGAGGCCTGCGATCCTCGGACAACTTCTGCGCGCGAGCTTTTTTCGAGGCAGCGGCTTCTGCAGAAACAACGCTTTTCTTCTTACCGTCAGCGCCATTAGTGCCTATTATTCTCGATCTGGGCTCTGCAATCTCGATCCTCATTTTACGGCCCATGAAAGATTGCCCATGAAACTCCTCCTGAGCCCTTGCGGCATCTTCTGCATCTGCAAAAGTAACGAACCCATAACCTTTTGATTGTTTGGTTTCGGTATCAATAACAACGGTAGCATGCTTTATGGGATAGCTTTCGGAGAAGAGCTCGGTCAATTTGTCGCTTGTAGCTATTGCTGGGAGAGAACGGACGAAGAGGGTCCGACGGGCAGAGGCATTGGTTTCAGTTCTTGCTTTTTTGGCTGGGGGCGTTGGTCCAGAATGAGATCGAGTATCAGGAAGATCACTCTGATCTTCAGAATGGTGCTGTCGTTTTGGCATACTGAGAACTCTAGGTGTGATCTCACATTATCAGCTTTATTTTTACGCCTAGAAGATTTCATTCATATTTTTTTAGGGACTCAAGGCGGTCGGCGGCGGATCCGTCCGTGATGCGCTAGCCACTTCAGGACGAACTGCTTGTGCCGAACACAACTGATTTGGGCTTGAGACCAAAATCTAGGTTGATATTGAGAGAGTACAAACATTCATTGAATTGTCAAATACATCTGAGAAATATAAGTAGATAGATTCAAGGAGGCAAATCATTTCAAACCAAAGAGTTCTGTTCTTCTATAGTGATTAAAGTCATATATTTGGTTCATTCATTGCCAAATTGGTCGGGCCAGAAGGACGGATATCAGCCACATCACATGATCTGACTAAGGGAAACGCCGTGGTCGGGTCAAGTCGTCAATGGTAACCTCACCACCTCAATCAATGAACAATCAACTTCGCCCACTTACTCGACGACGTCGCCAGATCAGACCCTGCACAAAAACAATTCTACGCGTTTAACGAGTCGCTTGCAGACGACGTAAACTATAGCTGGAGCCTGGTCGTGAGCCTCGACGACACAACTACGACTAGTACCGTACACTCCCTTTTCCTAAGGCTCGCCCGGTACATGGCAAGCAATAGATACGATTAATTGTGGTATTTTCTCAGCTACGTGGACGAGCGAGGCAGGAGCTTGGAATTGCTTTGGCGGAGGCGCCTTTTAGGGACTGCGCAGATCGCAGAGTCGTCCTGTGAATCCGAGGTTGCTCTCAACGGCATTACGATACGCTTGCACGACATTCATCTTGCAAAAGCAGCATCGAGGCCGATACAACGTTCATCGAGATGCCTTCCGATCATCCTCCCTCACCTCCAAGTCCTTCTCAGCTCGCCTTTGATACGAACGACCTCCACCAAAAGCCAGCAACCTCTCCCAGCACCTCATTACCCACCCCAGCGCATAGCATCAACGGCAGTATGTCCTCATCCGCTTCAGATTTCCTGGACGCGGCGCACTCAGAAGAAATATCCACGAAGCGCAAACGTGATATGAATGATAATGGAGGCCGAGAGCAGAAGAAAGTGCATATCGAGGATAGTGGGGTCACTATCAACGATTTGCATCTGAATGTAGGCTCTAGTTACCTCCTTCACAAAACTCGTAAGGCTCCCTCATATGAGAATTCCAGTCTTCCATCTTTGTTCAGGCATGGTATAATTGAGATTCTTTGCACACTCTCTTATTGGAACCTGGTTAACATGGTCTTTGATGTGCAGCTCTTGATCCAGGCGCCGTACCCTTTTCGCATGATCTTTTTAAAATTTACAGTCTCGAAGACATTGCCAAATCTGTTGCTCGAGAGAATCCAGATGGGTCGAAGAAAGTTCTGCGCAAGTCTTACAAAGGCATCTTCAAGAAGTTTGGTATATCTGGAGCTTTTGGCGAAGATGTGAAAGAGAAAGATGCTCCAGATACATTGGCCGCTATGATGCAGAAACCAGATGAGCTGTGGAAGCAAGAGTTTGGACCTTTTGCAAAGCCTCTGTCTGAGGGCTCAGACCTGGCGCCCCCAAACCAATTACAAGCTGCGTTCACTATGAAGAGAGGGCCAATACCTAAGAGCGTATGGAACTCGAAAGTGCTAGGAGCAGACTTCAATCAGACTCTAACACCCGGCTCTGCTCCTCTTGCGCAAAATAAGGCGATAAACAATGGCGGATCGAGAACTCCTGTACATCAAGTCGGAAGTTTGCAGCGTGTTAAAGAAGTAAAGGCAGATTTGTCACGTCCAAAACGGGCCAATAAGAAGCGCACATATGGGGAAGAGTCATATGAGGGTTATGAGGGTTATGCCGAAGGCAATTACCCAGATGATGACTTGCAAGACACAGGGTATTCTACTAGTGGTGACGGAGAAGACAGGTTGGGCGCCCGCAAGCGACCCAAAAAGGTTTGTGATTTACTATATGCACAAATAATCTGTTGCTGACAAGTAACAAGACTATCGGCAATCCCCAACCCACGCTCATTCCAAGGCAGAGTTATGGCCCAGGAGGAATTGGAGCTTGAGTATTGTGGCCGATTATCGTTCCCAGTATATATTAGCGATGGTTTTGTTCACTCAAAGCTCATCAACAGTCCACAGTACATAGCCGTCATTGTCTAACGAACTACTGTTTCGTCATGATCTTGCAGTTTCGCAGATCTCTTGATGCTCTAGATGCTACTTTTTAGGTTGGGAAATCCAGAGCCATCGCGCCCTGGTATCGTGCTCGCCCACGGGCTTGAGCTTATGTATAATGATGGCACGCTCTTCAAGCTGCCTCTTGTCTTGCATTACTCGTTTAGCGGGAGTCTTCTGGATTTGGGAGGCGTAGCAGGCAAACTTTGGGCAGAACATATTTAACGATATAGGCCCTGATGCAATGAACATCAAATGAAATAATCCGACTCTCCTTTGTGACGTGCAAATGTGATATACTCGTCTAGCATAAGCATCAGTTACGTACCAAAATATCTTTCATTGATAATGCTCGTTCATTATCTCCAGACTCTACTACGATGCAACATGGCCCCCTCTTCATGCCTACCTTTCCTGCCCAGTGTCCGCAATATGTACAGGCGTAGCCTCCCCTTTCTTGGCCTCTTTAGCAGGATCTTGCATGGTCTGATGCTAATTCATGGGACATATGCACTAGTATAGGTCATTATCTCTGACAACATGGTGGAGGATAGCTATCACTTACACTCCATGTTGTAGCCGTGGAATGATTATCTATTGATTCCGCATGTCAGTCACCACTTCATTCTGCATTCGTTCGCTCACTATCCTGCAATATAAATGCCTGATCGTATGTGGAAGATAGCTTCCGAACACCGATCCATACACATGTTTGCAAAAAAAAAAAAGTCGCATGAAAAAATAATAACTCTTACTACGCAACAATAAAATATAAACCATGGCCTAAAACGGTAAGAAGAGTAAGCTCGCGGACTTGCTCGAGGAGAAGCACAAGAATTCGAGTTTAAACACCATCTATAAAGTTTCTTTCTTGCTTCGACTCAAAGCAATAAAACATTATTCAAGATCAAGCGAGTTCTCACCAATGAACAAATGATTGTGTTAGACCATGCGATAACCTTTGCAAGATAACCAAGGATTTTGTCAAGGCTGAAGAAGTGGAGTCTCTCTTCAATGGTGTTCAAGGGGGACTCCGCAGAAGCCTCAAGAGAACAACTTTGGATGGAGAGGTCAAGCCTCGAATAAACCTCAGGATTACCCTCGCTCTACATACTGATGATATCAGAGCGCAGATTAATTTGGCCCATGGGGTCTTCGGCAGCAAAGATGCAAGCCACGGCCGAGATGGGGATGGATGTCATCGCATAGTACAGGAGATTTACAGTGAAATGCCGAATAAACTTTGTACTGCGTTTGATACTAGCAAGACTGTCCTGCTAGCTAATCTAAAGGGTGTTGAGGAGAAGGGAGAAGCAGGCTTTGGGCTTCTGCAAATGGCTTACGTCAACTACACGCATAATTATGTACAGGTCTTACTCCATAGCAAAGGCTTTACTCAACAGACAAACTGGGATATGCACTGGGCATGTGGCCTGTTAGACAAGAGACTTACAGCAGAGATACTCCCTTGCCACGGTATACTAATCTTTGAGATCTTGCTCGAGAGCTTCATCTTTGGTATGATGACAAGTGTAAGTACCCTGTGACCCTGGCAATAACCCTGTTTTTCTCATTGGATGTTGCACAAAACCACTTAGCTAACACGAATGTAGTCTCCTTGCAACGAGGCGGCATCAAAACTGTTGGTATAGTGTTAAACCATGTGCGGAATTTGATCAATAAAGGTGAGCCTAACAAAACACGACAGCGGGCTGAAGGCAGAAGCAGAAAACGCCAAGAGACAGCTAGTGCCTGCTACAGAGAAACTCAAAGCGACGTTGTTACCTTTCCCGCCAGCTTTCGGCAGACGTGACAACCTGGTGAATGCTTTGATCGTCGGTACGCCATTGACATACGAGAAAGGCATCGTATGCGCCTTGGCATCTATTCACAGCGATCTCAAGATGCGGAAAAAGACGTTCAAGCAGAACTGAGCAAGTTAAAACTTTCTGGCGGGAATACCTGAAGCAACTTCTGAATCATAGTGCTTTTTCCATGCAGTTACCCACCCCTCGTCAGCGATGTAAGTCAGTCAGGCAGTGTAATACAAGATGTGAGACTCGTCAGGTCTCCCTGGTCGCCAGCCTAGAATCCTTACCCAAATACCCTCTTTTTTTTAACCCAGAACTCAACTTCAAGACATGAGGTTTTGAGAAGTATTTGAGGAGTTGAGTTTAATCCCCACGGAATCTGAAAATCGCAACTTATGGTTTCCCTTGAGCTCTCAGACGGAAGTCGTGGCTCACCGATTGAAATACGGTGGCCATTGATGTGGATGTTGCGAGTAAGATGGTGACACAGTGGCAGAGGTTGAGGAAGAAGAGAGGGGTAGCACGGTATGTGTTCCTTTCACGCTATTCTTATCGCCCTTTGTAATTCATGTTGATATTGATGGACATCGGTAATGGTTTGTGACTGATACCGCTCCGCCCATGCTTTCCCGAAGAGAGAAGGGAGAGACGGGTGATAAGGTGAACACACTGAGTAAGAAGCAGAAAGCTGAGTGGCTGAGTGGCTGGGAAAGGGGAGGAAGGGGATGGAAGGGAAAGTTTATGCAGAGTAAGGTTAGCACAGATGTTGAATAGGATGGAGGTAGTATTTGCGCAGGTAATGAGGTTTCTGCAGCCGTGCTGGTGTATAGAAGATATTCAAAGACTGGCCGAACATTCTTGAGACTTTGCATCTGTCCAATGTTCTCCGAGGAAGGTGAATAAAGCAGTATTCATCATCCTAGCCACGATTCCTATTTGAGGTTCTTTATCGCAGATTCGAAGCCTTGCAGTTTCGCATTTGGTGTATTTGAAATATCGTCTATCAAATGCTAATCACGAATCAATGGTGTTCTTCACGCAACCATTAAGTGTGACCAAATATCAAATGGCATTGCGTTGTGGCAGCGAGGGAGAGGAGGCAAGCTCCGGAATGTTAGGTTATTGAGGAGGCGGGAGGTTGTCCAATAAAGTGATTGAGTATATATATAGCTTAGATCAAAGCTGAAAGGAATCATTGGAGAGGAATATTTTCTTCCATCGTCTGCCAGTCGTTCCGTGCTTCAAAAGATGCCTCTCAAGGAACTCTGAAAGATCCAACAACGACGCTGCGTTCCCACAAACGAACTGAAACGCGCATTAACCAAAAGTCACGAATCCACAAAAGAATCCAGTTCGACCTACACATGCCGGATCAAGCTAATCCCTCGTGTAAGATATCAACAAAATATTGCCCAGCCTCATGGTTGTATTAACCCACGCTCCTATTCTAACCTTCCTTCATCCCTTCAATTGGTAGAGTTGTATTGTGGCCCCACAGCTGGCCTGTTAAGAGAGGCCGTCGGTTATGCAGTAGACAGTCGATTATCTACTCTTGGTGAGGCTTGGCTGCTGCGGATCAGACTTAATTAAGCGAGTGACACCTAAGGGGGGTTGTAGGGCTAAGCGAAACTAGCTCTTCTCTCCTCTATCTGCCGATACCCGGATACCCCGACTACATACTTTGATCATTGAGCAGTAGGTTTGGTACTCGGGCGACTGAGAAGTGGTATGATGGCAACAGATCAGGCTCTCATAGCCTGATTATCATACATCAATCATTACGCATAGATTAAAATTTCCAGAGTAAACCCTTTCCCTTTATTTGCACAAGCAAACCATAATCCTAAAATTTCTGCTTCAAAAGTGGATAATTGGTAGGGGCCTTTGGGGGGCAGATCTGGCAGCGTCAGTGCGCCCATTCGCCACTCCTAAGGATTCGTTTGCACTGTGGTTCCTCACCCAAATGCTTGATCCAGCGGCTCTCTTCCTGTGGAAATATTTCACAATCCTGCATGTGAGTTGCTGCTCACAGGATTTCTCATCCTTTTTTCGTCATAAATCGCAATCTAAAGAAGGTATAAGAACCATCAAGATGTCTACTCAAATATCCTCATTCTCAACAGTTCATTCCTCGCAACCACAGCCACTACTCAACCCAAGCACTCTATACTTCTAAATCACTTGTTTTCTTCTAAACAACAATCCTCACTCGCAACCATGCATTTCACCTACACAGTTACCACCCTCCTCCTCTCTGCAACCGCTATTCAAGCCTCTTGCGTCCCAATTCTGACCTGCGGCATGAGGCGTCGTGATCTTCACCTGATCGCTGCTCGCACAACTCCTCCCTCTTCTAACGACTTCTCTGACGCGTTCGCCCTTTGCCTCAACAAAGAGAAACTCAACGTAAAACCGCTCGGAGCAACCTCCTTCGTGGTGAAGAATGCCAAGGCATGCACACCCATGGCCAAGATCTACCAAAAGAGCGGGATGAAGGATGGGAGGCTCGAGTTGAAGGGGAATGACATTGAATTCACGCCGACTAAGGAGGATTATCCGGAATGGAAGACTGCAGTTAGTCAACACTTGGCTGCGAGACGTATTGCGGCACGAGAAGCGCTCGCGGAGGTTGAGGAGGAGGGAGAGGAGGAGGCTTAAGCCATTTAGTGCTAAGATGATGCCGCGAGGGTGAGCATTGCTATGGGACAAAAAACTGGAGTTCTAGGAAAGGAACAGGTTAGGATTTCTGGATCGGGGTACATGGTTGATTTTCGCGGAGTTTAGGAGTTATTGTGTGCTTTTTGGGCGTGTGTTTTAGGCGTTTGGTATAGAACCTTCGGTAGAGTTTAGCAAATAAATATACCATCCATCCAAAGTTCGAGTATACTCTGGTTCAATTCTTATCGTGTTAACTACCTTTGAGCCGCAAAAGCGATGAATTAACCCGAAAGATGATATCATGTATAGGGAATAGAGCTTTCAAGGACATATGCTAGGAAGATACATTCAAGCAGTGTGGTTTAAAACTCTAAAGTATACAGGAAATATCGATCGATGGCTTATCCGTAAGTTCACTCAATACCAAAACTCGCCAACAAAGGCGAGAGCCAGTCATACTTTTATTACCTTTGCTACTTTCCCTCCGACATATACTGCTTGCCAGAATATCTTATAGGGTAGATGCGGTGTACTAAGAGATTGACAAATAGGATTTTGGCCACATACCATGAAAGCTGCACAACTGAGATAAGTAAACAATTCGACTTGTGACAAAGTCCATATGAGTGGTATTGTTCTCATCATTACTACTCGTAGCTACCCATTACTAAATGATAGTATTCATCGTACCAAGGTAATATTAGCTATGTATCATGGCTCTCTTATAGAACTGTGCCTATGTTAACATGCACTGCCTTAATTTGAGTATATCCTGCCAAGCCCGCTTCACCAAGCTCTCTTCCAATCCCACTTTGCTTGACTCCGCCGAATGGAACTCTGACATCTGAATCATTGCTACTATTAATCCAGACCATACCTGCCTCAATTCTCTTTGCGACACGATGAGCTCGAGTGATATCCTTGGTGAAGACCGCACTGCCAAGACCATATGTTGTATCATTTGCCAAGTCCAACGCCTCTTCCTCAGTCTTGAAACTTGCAATCACAACGAAGGGCCCAAAGACTTCCTCGCGATAAATCTTCATAGTTGGCTTAACACCGGCAAAGATTGTGGGCGTGATGAAGAAGCCTTTATTGCTTGTTGGGCCCTGAGTGAATGCTTCGCCGCCAGAAACGAGCGTCGCGCCCTCATCCTTTCCTGCTTGAACGAATCCAAGGACACGCTCATATTGTGCCTTCGTGACTTGCGGACCTTGGAAAGTATTCTCGGCGAATGGATCACCGACCACAGATACTTCTTGTACTTGCTTCTTGAAAGCCTCAATGAATTTGTCATATGTTGATTCTTGAACCAGAATACGCGAGGTAGCGGTACAGATTTGGCCTTGATTCGACATGATGCCTTCAGCAGTTAGTTTTGTACAGAAATTTATGAATATGAAGAAGTACCAATATGTGCCCACTTCACAGCCTGTTCCAGATCCGCGTCGTCAAATACCAACAAAGGGCTTTTCCCACCAGTCTCAAGAGTAATGTTCTTCATGTTAATAGATGCCAGCTTCATAATCTCCTTCCCAGTAGCAGTGCTTCCTGTGAAGGCAACCTTATCAATACCTAAATGTGTAGCGATAGCAGCTCCTGCCTCGCGTCCATAGCCATTGATAATATTGACGACTCCGGGTGGAAACCCTGCCTCTTTGATCAATTCAGCAAGATATAGAATGCTCAATGGGGTTTGCTCCGCAGGCTTAATGACAACGGTATTACCACAGGCTAATGCGGGGCCGAGCTTCCAAGCTGCCATAGCAAGAGGATAGTTCCATGGAATAATCTGCCCACAAACCCCAACAGGTTCTCTAATTGTATACGCAAATTTCGCTGGTCCCGTGTCAATGACCTGACCATGAATCTTGTCCGCATAGCCACCATAGTATTTAAAGACTGCCTGGACCTCCACAACATCGCCTCCTAGTGAATCCGCGTATACCTTGCCATTATCCCAAGTCTCGATGGTAGCAAGGGTTTCCGCATGCTTTTCGACTAAGTCGGAGAGTTTTATCAAGAGGTTTCCGCGATCGGTTGGGGATATATCGCGCCACGAAGGATCCTTAAACGCTTTTCGAGCTGCGTTCACCGCATTATCCACGTCAGCAACAGAGGCAGCTTGCACAGTTGCAATCTCTGATTCATCCCTGGTAGTGTCAGGAAACTCTAAGTATATAAGGGCTAAGAGAAGGCTCACGTTGGATTGATGGAAGTAATGGTTTTGCCTTCACTGCCCTTCACCCATTCATTGTTGATGAAGAGGCCAGTTGGTTGTGTATATTTTCTGCCATTAGGAGCAGTAAGCTCAATGGAAAGGTCTGCCATTTTTCTTCCTGAAGTCCCAAATGATCTGCGAATCCAAGGTATCGTCCACTCTGGCGGTACTACTCTCGAATGATAGGTAGTGCTCTGGGAAACTTTGGTTTTGATAAGGTGTTGTGCCTGCTGATAAAAGGTTCCACGAAGAGGAGAGGGCAACGACAGAAGAGCAAACGACATCGGGTGCGATACGTTAATAACAGAAGCTATGTCGAAGCGGGGTCTACGTGATGTCCCTCACGGCAATACAGTCAACCATTAAGTTATGGTCGAAAGAGCTTCCGCTTTTGATAGTCACGCTAATCCCGATCCAGTATGTCCATCCCAAAGCTACCCCGCGATGAGCCATTCTAGGCGTTTTATTTCTGTGCTCAGTTAGAATCATCCTGAACTAAAATTACTGTCAAAAAGTCGTTGTGCAGCGGGGTAAGCCCCACCAAAATCTCATTTGATCGTATTCCCACCACTCTCTATTGTATTAAATACCTACTCCAATAACTATCGTACAGGCTTGAAAATTATATTGATTGAAAGCTCTCGATCCCCTCTTAATATTTGGTATACCAACCTTTTGCTTTGCGTAAGGCCCTCACACGTGATTCCACCGATTCGACGAGCTTGTCGATAAGTGCCTGTGGTACCGCGTTCCACGCCTCTTCGATCCATTCCTTCAATAACTCCACATCCTCTTTATTATTTTTCAATAAATGAATCTCTGGATGATTTCTATTGAGTATAGCTTTCATTGCACGCCATACATGTTCAATTGGATTCATGTCGGGAGAATGAACAGGCCAGTCAATCACCCAAATTCCGTGCTCCTCCATCCACTCTTTTGTGACTTTCGCAGTATGGATTTTCGCGTTATCTTGCTGAAAAAATCGACCAGGCTTGTAATTAGGAAGTAAACCATCTTCAAGAGCCTGAATATAGCTTTTGGCCGAATATCCTTTGCCTTTAGAGTCTTGATCGCGTTCCATGAAAATAAGTGGTGACCTTCCTCCTAGCCAAATACACCCCCATACCATTATAGTAATATCGGGCTTTCCGTGATCTGCGATATTGACCATTCGACGCGCTGTACGCTCATTACTAAGTCTCCAACACCAGCCTGTAGGATTCGATGTGTCGTTGGCAATAGAGCACTCGTCTGAAAACTGTCCCTTTTTGTATGGTTAACGCTAAGAAAATCGGACACCTTAAAGTCACTTACTCTAGTCAATTCTACTTCGCGACTTCTCCATTCTTTGTAATATCGAACTCTTTGAAGAATCGCGCGTTTGCTTAAGTAAATTCGCTTTAATGACTTCCAGTGTCGTACGCCTGTAGTACGTAAGGCCTTCTTAATAGTGTTGCGGCTAGGCTTAATACCTACTACATTTACACACCATTCTTGAAGAGCTTTATGAGAAAGCGTAGGGTGTTTTCGTACGAGCAAATAAAGAGCTCGAGCATGCCTTCTATTGAAAGCTTTTGGCCGGCCAATACGATGTCTGTCATTCAAATTATGAGTGGTTTTCCATCGTAGGTACGTATTGCGAACCGTGTTTCGATGACAGCCAAACCGCGTCGCGATTTCATTTAGAGGATCCCCATTCAAAACAGCAGATATAATAGAGCTTCTTGCTTCTTTAGAAAGAGGGCCGTTAGCTTTACGATCGACAATTAACTTGCGAGCAAATTGTTTGCGTGGAGTGGGCATGTTGTGGTGATGAAAAAAGTAGGAAGTTTGGTGTTCATCGCGTACGCGTTGAGTGGGTGGGGCATGCACAACGACTTTTTGACAGTAATTTTAACAATATGATATTGATAAGAGCACCTCACGTTTACTACAATGATGAAATAACCTATTCCAATCTTCCCCCATGGTTATTACAGGCTAACCACACCGTTGTGGTCCATGGCTTCCAAACGTGGGATATTATTGGGGTCGTTCACCTTACCCTGAACAAAATAAAGCAGCCACAAGCTATACGAGAAGATGGCTTGCAGCGACAGATAATATGAAGATAAGATATCGGTATAGATCACCTTTCAAGATTGAGAATCAGAACTTGACCAACAACGTTCAAGCTTTGGTTAAGAACAACGGATCCATTGTGCAACCGGTTCCTCACAGTGAGGCTTCACCTGAAACTTCGTCCAGCTCATCGTAGCGACCACAACACGATACCAATGCTTGTCAAACTTTATTTCACTAAGACGCCATCGATGCAAATGTTCACTGCAGACTTATGCCATTCTAATTTGTGAACCAAATCTGTTTTCTGTACCATATGATTGCTACTCAGCGTGGGACCTTCGAAGTCGTAGAGGAGAAAGCTTGGATTTCAGCCGCCTATACGCGCAGAAGATCGCAGCGATGAGAACCAGGAACGATACCAGCGATACGTCAAGCAAAGTCCTTATGTTATTAATGAGGCCGGTGAATCATTCTCTTCTTGTATCCCTTACATGCGGTCCAAACTACATTGTTCAAAGCTCTTGCGGCAAGTGAGGCAAAACGAGGTAGATAAAGATTCTCTAGCCTTGGCATGCAAAGACTCTGGTTTTCTTTCGCGTACGCATTGACAACTCAAGATGCACCGTTAGACCTCAAGGGTCAGATGGGATGCACACAGGGACTTAATATATACTTTTTATACTCTCCATGACAAAAGCGCCTAGAGGAAATTAAATATATATTTGATAAAAATCATACTAGAGTGGACTTCACGAAGCTGTTTAAAGACGCTGTCAAGGACTTGGACATGCATTTTCTACGAGTAAAGTTAACTCAGAAGGACCTGTTCAAATTTGGCATGTTGAATCAGGCAGGATATGGTTTTGAAACTCAAGATCGTATCCTAGATGAGATGGTCAACTGGGATGTAGAAGAACCACAAATCAAGCCACCGTATGCACCGCGATGATGAGCTTTTGTGGTCCGAAGACGAGATGTCATGCTCACTCATGCAGCAAAACGTGAGCATGTTTTATCAGTATGGAACACTCTGAGGGGTTCAGTATTTAAACTGCAATACCGGGTCATTATGGAAGGACCTAGGTTTTGAAACAAGCTTTCGCATAGAAGGAATGAACTGCAGAAATAAAATATAAAGCAATGCAATCCCTTCAAATATGAAATGATCCAGTTTTTGTGCCAAAGCATATAGAAAATTAGGCTCAGTACGTGCAATTTGATCGGGCCTTATCTACCCGATAGAAAGCAGCGCAAGGTCTCGACATAAAGACAAGGCGATCATCACCACAACATGTAGTGGGCCGATTATCGCTTAAGATAGGGGCTAAGTTTATATCCATGGATCTTGGCAGGTAACTCGACTTATGCTGGCTTGTTCTTGGCTTGGCGAATGTCCAGGCAAAACCGGACGGAGTTGGACTGCTTCCTATTCTCACCGGTACTACTTCAATTACCTTTCTCCGCTAAGGTATATTTTCTGGCCTTCTTGAGACTATTTGCTTTCTAAGAAAGCCTTTGTTGATCAAAAGTGGTTTTTGAATCGTATATTGAGCAGGCGTAACTTTTTGCTCCATGCTACTGCATGCTGACATTGCTGAGTCGTAAGCGACACCCAGAACAGGTGGTCCGCCAGAAGCGCCCGCAGAGCTCTTGCATCTGCAGATAATATGCGAACATGGAAAACAGAAATGTACATTTAGTTCTTGGTGGTGCAAGGATCGGAGGTACTCGCTATATGAAGTAGGCTGACAAACTCCAGACACAAGAGTTTTGGATAGAGCTTAGTAATTCCAAAGTACCCAAAGGTCATAGCGTTGATGGACTTTGGTAATTGGCCGTAATTGGTTATAATTGAGAATGAAATTAGAATCGTTTACTACCGGTGGGGACTCAATATATAGCCCTATGGCTCTTCCTGTATCAGATTTGAAGGATTGCCCGCATGACATGCATGATGGGCGTCAGCATATTACGAGTCCAGGTCCATGATACGATTGCAAAGGTAAATGATGCCAGGTACTTCACACAATAGTAAAGTTTCATTAAGGCCTTTGAACTGTGCCTCGGGCCAAGCACAACGGTAAATGGTTTGAGAGAAGATCAATTGAAGCACATTCTGCGCGTGTCAGAGCTAGTTTCAAAGCCCATGTTATTGATATCCCTTTATTTCGCAGTTTCTGCAATTACTTCGAAAGTCATGAGATGCTCGCAATGCTTTTCAAAATTCGCTATAGAGTTGCTTCCATTTCAATAGTGTTCCTCATCTGGACAGTGTATTGGAGTGGCAAGACGCGCATTCTACTGTACCTTTCGGAGTACCCAAGCAAGACCTATGATTCATTCATTAGCCAACACGAAGCACGTATTAAAACAGAGCTCGAGGCCAGCTCTACTGCTCTAAGTGCTCTTTGTAGCCAAACAAAATGGGTTGACGGACTTTGGCTTCACTGTCACAGCTACTCTGGGTTGAACAGAATCTCAGTAGCTGGAGGTCTAAATAACGCGCGCAATCGCATACAAACATGTATTCGACTTGCGATTGATGCTGGTAGTGGCCTTATCATCCCTCCAGTCTCGACTCTACGAGATAGTACCAATTGGGTTACTGGCCAGACAGAATCTTTTTGTCCAGATGTGTATTGGAATATCGAGTACCTTAAAACACAACTGAGCAAGCAATGTCCGCAGCTACAACTACGTTCCTGCGGAAACACCAGTGAAATCAATGCTATTGTTCGAACAATCTATCGCCAATACGAAGACCCCACCTACCACCTTGGGACATTCAGATCGTTTGTCGCAACCACACTGCGCGAAGCAAAGGCCTCAAAACCCAATAGGCACAATCTAGTGGCAGTTGAATTTGGTGATTCTTATCTCGCCTTCAATTATAGCGCCTCCGGTGAAATGGGGACTGTCCGAAGAGATCTTTTCAAACTTCTCAAGTTCAATCAGAGGCTACTCGAGATTAGTGAAACCATACTTCGCAGCACCCTGTTGCGCCATGGTTTTATCGGCCTTCATTTTAGAGGAGAACAGGATTGGCTACAGGAATGGGGAAGCGCAGAGCAGCAAATAAATTTCTTTTTGGAAGAAAGCAGGCGTATTCAAAAGGTCTCATCCCAGCATATAAACACGGTGTACGTGAGCTGTGGCTCGCAAGAGGCCATTGCGAGACTTCGCGAGAGGTTTAGCCCATTTGGTTTTACCGTTCTTGACAAGTGGACCATACTTTCAGAAAACAAAGCACTACTTGATGAGCTGAGTGCTATGGATTTTGACCAAAAAGCAGTCGTGGAATACGAGGTATTGCTTGGTGCAGACTACTTCGAAGGCATCATGATGTCAACAATGTCAGTCTTGGTTGCATATGCAAGAACGATAGATGATGAACAGGATTTCTTCACAGATCATCTCCTTGTAAATAGCAGACGAACACCAAAACAGGAAAGACTATGGCCTGATAACGAGGTGCCGGCTCTGAAAGGAAATGAGCGCACAAAGCTTTTGGCACTGAATGTTAATCTGGATACTTTTGATTCGGTGCCTTGATGCCTAATTACAATTCAATTCTATCTATATAATCAAGATAAGCATTGTTAATCCTAGTTGTGGCTGCCACAGGCTTTCTTCTATCACCTTACAGCTCGGCAGTATTCAATAGGTTTTGCAGTGTGAATTCTTAGAAAGAAATGATTTCCGACAATACTGAAAATCTTCATTGGAGCGGAAAGTCTTCATTATCTTGATATGAAGAGAGAAAACTCCTCGAACCAAATTCGCTATTTTCCGTCTCACATATCACGGATGTTCTAATCGGTAAGGATGAGACTGCCGTCACAAAAATATCCCTTCTAGGTATAATTTCGAAAGCATAGATACTTTGCCGATTGCTACCACAAGGCAGCCAATGTTATTTGCTGCAACTGGCATGTGCTGGAGCGATCTTGAGGCGTCAGCTGCAGTGTTACGACAGCACAGTAAGCAGGGTAAGTGAGAATTGAATAAGCCCCTTTAGAGCTCCATCTGCATCTTGGAGACCTCCACTCGTCGATCACGCACTTGGTTTCATCACACGAGCCTGTTGGTACAGTATACATGAAAAAGGTGAGCTACTGTACATATTGCGTGGTACCCATATTACCAGTATGAACAAGGTAAGCCTTGCAGATTCCCAGCCAGCAGTTACAGAAGACTCATATAAAAGCAATGCTTCCTTCCTTTCCATCCTTATTAGAGTTACAGTGTACTTTGCTCAACAAGGTGTCAACTAACTAAAAGTAATAACATGTCATCTATCTGCGTTTCTGAACAACCTCAGCTGTTACAGCGGCACACGGCCCGCAATGGTCGAGTAATAAAAGGATATAAGAATGGATCATGCAAACCGCCATCTCCAACCTTCAATAACGATCCATTCAACTCAGGAGATGCAGAGATTATATCACTAGCTCATGATGACGACCCCGACCTTTTGCAGCCACCGCCTCAAAGGCGTTATCTCGCCAAGCTTATTAGCGTAACCTCACTGGTTGCACCAATCCTGGGTTTTTATACTTCCTGGGTTCAGTCTCAAGCGTTGACCGAGCTTGGTCAGACAAAACAGCTGAGCCTCAAGCAGCTCTTCGGAACATCCTTTCTTTTGGCATTCGAAGTGCTGACTTGCGGTAGATCCCCCTTCTTAACTACTAGAGTCTGAAAGCTAATAAAGCTCACAGTACAAGTAATGCTTGTTGGTATTGTCAAATTGCAGGCTTTAAGTGGAAAATGGAGACCACGCCTTCGCATTCTTGGACGAAATGTGCCTTCAGTGGATGTTCTTGTTCCCATCTGTAGAGAACCGCTGGATCTTGTACAGGACACTATTCGCGCAACCCTCAACCTGGATTACCCAAGAAGCAGGTACCGTGTCGTTGTTACGGATGACGGAAAGTCGGCTGCGTTGCGGTCTTGGGTCGAGCAGCTTGCTAAGGAATTCCCGAACCTACATTATACAGCCCGGGAAACGAAAGGTGACTGGAAGGCTGGAAATCTGAATCATGCTATCAAATTTACTGAATCCCTGCCTGGAGGACGCGGTGAGTTTATAGCCGGATTGGATGCGGACATGATTCCAGAAAGAAAGTGGTTGCGAGCTGTCGTCCCCCATATTGTGCAAAATTCAAATTGCGGAGTGGTCTGCCCGGCGCAAGTAAGTTAGAAACAAGCTCCATATCTTTGACAAGTTTGCAATTTGAGAACATATTTTAATATATGATGCTCAATAGTTGTTCTACAACGTTCCAAAAAACGATCCCCTTGTTCAGTCTCGTCTTCGCGAATGGCGTTGCACGAATATCACAGGAGATCTCACGGGCAACGGCTGGAACTTAGGTTCGGGTTGGGTCATTCGGCCGAAAGCCCTGGAAGACATTGGTGGCTTCCCGGGAACTTCCCTTATCGAAGATGTCTACAGCACATTTCTCATGCAAGCTCAGGGATTGGATACAATATACCTAACCGAAACGCTTCAGTTTGGCCTTGTGCCGACGAGCTATCTAGCACATGTGAATCAATTTACGAGATGGGTAAGTCGAATCCATAATCTATTTCCTTGCTCACTCTGACCTTGGGTCGCCTCAAGTACATCGGTGGTGCGCAGATATTCTTCCGTTTCAACGGATTTTTAGACAGCAGGAAAACGAAGCACATGCCCTTCCTGACCAAGATGATGGGTTTTCAAGACGGGATCTGGGCTCACCTCAACTGTCACCTCAACTCAATCACCTGGTGTTTGACACCGTTCTTCTTTCTCTCGAACACCAACATGGCGTACTGGAGAAATGATGATGAGATGGTACTCTTTCTACGGCTTCATTGCGCGATAGCTTTGGTGAGATATGCTCACACATGGCTGCATGGACTCCTATCCGGATACAAAGTCAGTGTTCATACGCAAGCAGTGGTATACATGATGCCATACTACACAATTGTCTGGCTTCGAGCTTTTATCTTGCCAGAATGGCTTGGAGGCCAAGTGGCCGGCTTTACACCTACCGGCGCGATACATAGCCCCGTTTACGAAAGGGATCCGACCCGGCGAGCCCCAGTTATAAAGCGTCTTCGTTACATTCTTTTTGACTGTGGTGCTTGGCTTCACTTATGCATCGCTGTGGCGTTTGTTGTCTGCGTTGGAATTCATGTCAGAGAAGCAATAGACGCGCATCTCCCGACAAACGAAGGCCGACGACTACTGTTTATCAATTTACTACAGACGGTCGGCTGGCCGACGCATCCCTGGTTTATCAATGCGATTGCATGTCTGGGACCCATCCGCTACGCTCTGTTCCCACCAGACGTCCCCCCAAGACATAGTTTCTTTGGAGAAAAGAATACCAGCGGTGCGAAATACCTAAAGAAAGCTGAGATGGAGAGCACTTGTACAGGTGGTTTTTACTCTCGATGGGAGCTCGGCTTCGTCCAACTGTATACAATGTTCATGATGTACGTTGCGGTACTCTTCGTGATAAGTTGGTGGATTTAAAATTCCGCTACGAACGACGCATGATAGGTGATTTTCAATGCTAGACGGAGCACGAGTAGGCAGCAAGCTCGAGGTATGCGAATAAAAGAGAATAGAGTTAAGAGTATATAGAGAGGAAGGATGAGCAATGCTAATTCTCACAATCGTCGCTTGCTCCTGTTTGCTTCTGGAAGAGATAGACAATAATTTCGAATTCAATGAGGGCATGGCTAGACATATCTGGTGGTTGACATCGCCAAGTTGCCGATGCTTATACCGTTTGCCTTTATAAAGCCGACCTTATTAGAGAGAATCCTTCTTCCGTCTGGATTATCCTAGAGTCTCGAAATTATCACTAGACTGGTTGTGGAAAGCAACCTCAATGTACCCTCGACACGACCGCGCTTGCGTGTTATTCTGGAACAGCTATGCCAACTTACGTACAGAGCCAGAGCCTACATTCTCTATCGTTTTCAATGGTCTATTAGTCTAATTCAAACTCGTCTTCGGAAGAAGCAAAATTCTGCTCCTTCAGAGTCGCGAGTTTGAAGCCATATTCCCCTTTCATCTCTTTAGGCTATCATCGAGCTTAAACTTGTTCTCCTTCAAACCCGTGACCCCAACATCGACCTTGAAAATCGCCCCTCCATACCTCTTACTCTCAGTCTCCTTCTCATCGCCATCTCCCGCCGTGGTAACCCACAGCTCTGTTCCGATGAACACTGGACATGTGATACATCTTGTCGGATACAAAACTTCTCCAACGACCTTCCCTTCAGGCGAGATCTTGATGACTTTACTGTCGCCATAGATTGCTTGCCAGATGTTACCCTCAGCGTCAATCTTAAAGCCATCAGGATCTCCAGCCCCTTCATATTGCCAAAACACACGCTCATTTAAGATTGAGCCGGTGCCAGGGAAGTAGTCGAACGCTATTATCCGCTTCTCGGTGGAATGTGTGAAGTACATTGTCTTTTGATCGCATGACCAGCCGACAGAGTTGGGGATGATTAGTGAGCGACGCAGAGAGTGGCGAGTAAGATCAGTATTGAAACGGAAAAGAACTCCTAAATTTGTCAACGGGCTTCTTTTAGATGGCTGGACGGTCTTTCAAAAACGTCAGAACTATGGACGGTTTCACCTGTTTTTCAGTATCGACGTTTCCTCCTCTGGTTCGCTCTCTCAAGCAGGTACATGCGAAATGAAGTCTACATACCAGCATCCGTCAGCGGGTTAACATGAAAATCGTTCATGGTGGCAACCCAAAATCGCCCCTCGGGGTCCACAGCTCCGTCGTTACTCCTTAGAGCCTCATCTCTCTCCTTATGCGGCTCATCATAGAATTTATTCAGCAACTCCAGCTTTCCTGTTTCCCGCTCAAGAATATATATCCCACCTTTGCCTCCGACCAGGACCTTTTTGCTCGGATCAAGACCTTCAATATCAGCGGTGACACCGACCGGTTGATCAAACTGCAACGTTTTCAGACTCCGAGGCCCCTCTGCAAGTCCTACGGTATGTAGCTGTCTCTTGATAATGTCGACAAACCGGAGGGTATTGGTGCCTGGTTCGTAATATGGTCCTTCTCCGAGGGAGCAATGGATATTGAGCCATGGCTCCTTGACTACCCAAGTCTGTATCTCGGCTATCCCAGGACTTGGTTTAGGGCCGGAGAAGAATGAGCGGAGCCATTGCCAGAATGAAAAAAATACGTTGGACATGATGCTTTACCGGCGGGGTGGGGCGGAGGTTCGTGACGGGGTCACAAACCAGAATGATGGAACTAAAGGGTCTTCTAAGAATCTATCCTCCAATTCTTTTTTTTTTGCAATCAGCGAAAGTACCGAATTGAATAATGATAGAATATGAGACTGGGAGCAGTCTGGAACAGAACGGGCGCGGGGAGGCTCAACGAACATCACAAGACATGAGATGCAGCTCGTTTGGAAATATATATTGCTTTCATTCTCATGCTGTTTGCTCGGTAGTCGGGCGGCGGGCCTGGTTTCCGCAGCGTTCTATCTCTCCCGAAAGCATATCTTGCGAGCTCTTTCTAAATCTGTTCTCAATTGCATCTCTATTGCATCTATATGTTTGTTTTGTCGTTTGGATGTTCTTTCGGTTGTTCATCATCTTTTGCCTGTAGTCGAGTCCCGCTATGCGGTGGTGAAAATAGCTTTTGGTGCAATCTACGGGAAATCTATTTTGCGGTTCGGAAACGAGGACCTGCTTCCTATTAGATATTGTGGTTCTTGTTCCTTTCGTGCGGTAGTCGTCTTGCAACGATTCGGTGATACGTCGACTCGTGCGATCGCTGAAGGTTGTTATGGACTCAACCTTTCGCTGGCTGCAGATGAAGCGACTGTGTTCTGCAACCTCCTGGCCCCTGGCCTGCGCACGTTACATTACCACGCAAATATCGTGTCAAAGTTCAACGGCCGCGTGACATTTCGTTCTGAAGACTGATGCCGGAAAAGCTTCTCTCTTATTTATTAAGACTTTGTCTTACTCATAATAATAATCCCGGAATAAGGTTAAGGCTACTGTACATCTGGCTTCAGATACTCACTGTCTGCTTCGTCCCCTCATGCCCTGACCCAGAGCGTCAACCAATGCAGCATGTTTATACCTTTTCAGACCTCACACCATGAAACATGAAAGCTGAGGTCACATCGTCATCGGCAGTTGGTTGGTAGCGAGGGTAGTTGACGGACACTATCCGAGACCGGAAATCGTGATTGTTGGTTCAATTGAGAAGAATTGATCACTCCCAATATTTCGATACCCGGGCGCTTTGATTTGTCTCCTGAAGGAAAGTGAGCATAGCTTGAACTCTTCGAATTATAGATGGTCTACGGGATTCACGAACTAGAAATTGGAAGCTATCTAGTGGATATCATCTGGCGACCGTCACACGCACATCTAGGTCGGAATGCCAACTTGCTGCTGCTGCCTTGACATTTATTGAACTACTCTGAAGGCCGACCGCATAATCTCGAGTCATTGGCCATTTTCCGAGGGACCCATTGAAACTCGTTCCTTTTGCGAACTCTTCGGTCCACGACTCTGCCTTGCTGGTTGTTTCTCACCGCTTCAGAAGACCAAGGAATTGACCTTTGATACGTGGATTGTTCCGATTTTGATTTCGTTGACCGCTATGCCATTATATTCAGCTTACTCACCTCACCGCAATTATTGTCACAAACAACACCATACCCAAAGGAGGCTTTCTGCATCTGCGACTCGAGGCAGGGCAAGAGGCACGTGCATGGAACTAATTACCCTTATCACTTGCCTAAGCGCGCCACTTCATCACAATCACATCCAGAGACGCAGGAAAACCTGCAGATGCAATGCAATTACAATTAGTGTCAGAGTGCGTCAGTTCGGACATTCACATCATTTCCGGGAGCTATTTGTGCAGCCGGTCACCGCTGTTCGATGTAGACCCATTTACTGGAACACGTGGAAACCAGGTTTTTCGATGGTAACCTTAGCTCCACTGAATTTTGCTATTATCGTTTACCACGTGAAAGAAATGGAAAGTCCTCTCGTGAACCTGGTTAACGGCTTACGTTGTATCCCGCACAAGCTGCTCTCGGATCTGAAGCCGTGAAATCATAGGATTCATGCAATTTCGAGGCGTGGAATACTCAAAACTCTCGACCAATCGCGTCTGGAAAATCCTGTCATCCTCGAGAAATTTGGGTTGGATCTGGCTAAGTCAGAAACGGCAAGAGAAGAACTTCCAAGAGGGCTCATTCCACCCGTCCGTGAACTCCAGACCCAACGAGGCTTTTCCAGCATGACATGCGGAAGCAGGATGTTAATGCTAGCTACGAAACAGAAGAACGAAGTTCATTGGAGACATGGAAACAGCCACCTAACCTTAACCTTCATTACTGTAACGGGTGCCATACAATGCAGTTCCCAAGTGCCGCGCTACCATGCTCCTTATAGACAATTCAGATTCATGCCGAAGTTTATATCGTTTTGAAATGATCCGGATGATCGTGTTTCCGCACATGACTGTATGCGAGTCCGTTATCATAGAAACTGAGCTGCAGGTGCCAACGTTGTGGTTCGTGGGGGAGGGACCGTGGGATGCCCAATCATACAATTTTGCCTCATCTCAACTTGCATTTTGTGAGCCAACAGAAGGCTGCCGTACTTTGGGATATGGGCAGGTTGTTCGAATGATGGTTCGCCTGGAGTTTTAAAGGCTTGACTGGATAATACTTTGGTGGTATCGAATGCGGTGCAGCCTGGGATGCGACGCAGCATGACCAGTAGTACTATGCGCTCTCCAGTGGTTTTGTAACAGCCTCGTTCATGAAAGACCACCGCTCTCTCTCACAATCACGACGGAGTGGCCAACTGCAGGTTTCAAAGGCAGGCATGACGTACGGTATACTTATACTGTACCAGAATTGACCGCGATAAATGGATTATGTCACCTATTTAGGCAGAGATATCCCCAGGAAGTGAGCAGTCTACACCTCCTTGATTTTACAGCTTCCTTGATGCCGTGACCTACGCCATCAGGGGTTTACCAAGGAAGCCACCCGTTGCACTTTGAATCAGTGCTTTTTTCTGAGGATTGGAAACTTGGTTCGGTCAATAAGAAATAATGTAAGACAAAGTGAGACAATCGCTAGAATTGCAGGATACATTTCCCAACAGTCCCAGCAGCTTGGGACCCTAGCCAACGCTAAATACCGTCCTTCGGAGACTTCGGCGCCCCCCCATTTGTGGACGGACTACCAGAATGAACAGCTTTAAATGAGGACGCTGACGACGTTGATCAGGGATCTCTCGTCAGGATTTATTTGAATTGAGGGGGCGGATTTATCATCAAAGCGGCATGCTAAATTTGACTATATATTTGATGAGCCATACTGGTTCACAACTTATGGATGCTTTCGAACCATGATTCTATCACAGCAGATTTACCACAAGTCCCAGAACGGCCTCAGTCACGCGCCATCGCCGCTGCAATTTCGCAGCTGCAGCATTTCACACGCTTTCCATGCTCAGTGAGAGCCATTATTGTGAATGTGCAAATTAGCCAACTTATCGTTAAATACATGACGATCTTATGACCTTTGGAAGGACTGAAACAGGCCATGCTTGTGGCGATTATAGGCTTCCCCAGCTGTCCGGTCATGGACAAGGGTGTTGTAGAGAGACACTATGCGCACGACCAATCAAACAATTCACATCGCCACAGAATCATCTTGGATAAATGTCCCAATGCAGACATTATTTTATTTTGTTTGGGAGTTTGGTCTTCGCATGTCACACTTGAGGCATGGATAACTTTGCCAATCACAATTATACGGGAACTCTAACCCTAACCATTCTCGACTTCACGAAGCGCCTACTGTGACCTGCGAAATTCGTGATAGCCTCAAGAGTCTGGGATCGAAATCAGATCAGCAACTAATAATTGCTTTTCAGTTCTGAAAAAGAATATGGGCATATCCAGAATTGGACTCGCCAAATTTGCTTTCTTTGCACCAGATCTTCTCGAGCTAGTATACAACACGAGATGATCTTCAACGTCAGGTACAGATGCCTTTGGGCCGCCATGCGGATCACATTGCGTCTGGTATACATTAGAGTTGGGAAACCATTTGCACGATGATCGCGGCACGGCTCGCAGCGTATGACTACCTCAATATAAAGTTCATCTGCTTATGGCTAGGGTTTCTGAATGGGAACACGAAAGGTCAACTCGAGAAAGGGAGGGTAGAGGTGTGGTGGTTATGCAGCTGTTCTTGCGCAATCTGATCTGCTGTGCCACGCTGGGAAATCTCTTAAAATGGGTGCTTTACAAATACAGAACTCTATGGGGTATAATTGATGGGTCATATATTTCTCAGGTGACATTTTTTACCGAGGTGGGACGCTAGTGCAGCCCATAAAGTTCTGGAAAGTCCCAATCCAGAACAGCTCAAGGATATCAAACCTACAGGATATCAGTGCGCAAGCATGCAAGCGGGGCTTCTGCACCTCATCTTGCTGCCGCTCACCGGTCCTTTGGGCTGGCTAAGTATAAGTGGGGGAACCATTGGGATTGGTGCGCCCTCGTCCGCCTGATTCAGTGAATAGCCGGGGAGCTTTTGAACAAGGGCAGCGAGAGATTGCGCTTCATATTTGGCTTCATATAAGTCGGAACCAACCTAGGTAATCTCCCTGCCATGTCGCAATAATACGAGGGCCGGTGCGTACTCATTGTACGCATAAGAAAACAGGAAACCACACGAAGGGGTTGTAAAAATGATGGGAGTCGCTGAGCAGGGCCGTTCGACACATCATTCTGCAGAGGTTCCTGTGTAGATGCATAAGCTTCATGGATGTAACCTGGGATGCTCGTGGATGTTGCAGGATGACGCTTCAATTCCAACTGCTCTAATCACCAGTACTTAAATACGGTAGGAACATGCAAGTTTAGCAGCCCCTGTTCCAGGTGCCATTTGTTCGACTTCTGACCGGGGGCATTTGTGACGGCAACATGGCAGTGGAGAGTTAATATGTGACATGGCTGGAAAACAAAGTTTGAGGGCTTCATGCGGATGGGAGCTCGCTATTTTGACAAAAAGAGGAAACACGTGTACGAATCCTTACATTGTATACTCCTCTCCTTTGTCAAACTCTTGCCTCGCATTTCAAGATTGGCTCTCAAGCGCCCACCAGCGGTTTGCGAGACTGCAGAAATTACTGGCTGGTTCGTTATAGAGAAAAGATCATCAAAGGATCCAAGATATGCCGGGTGAACTTGGACCATAAAGCTCCGAGCTTGCGCCTCATTTTTTCTTTGGGATTTCGCCCATGAAACGCCTCAATTTGTTAAAGGCAAGCCTTAAGATAACTATTCAAACGTTTTTCAGGGTCGTAATTGACTGATGCTTGCGCTTTAAGCCGTTTTGAGCGTACTTATTTACCGAATAGTGGGTTGGACGGCTGAGCACATCATAAGCTTCCTTGCGCAGTGGATCTCTCATCATTTCGGTATTCAGCTTCAGTGAACCTGCAATTTCTTGTAAGAACTGGCGTTGTGGACCTTGCAAGCTGAGGACCGCTTCGAGTTCTGTCTTGTGTGTATATTGCTTCTTTCGCTACTGTACTGTTAGGTTATGTCACCGTCAATTCCCAGATTTACGGATTTGATCCAAACTCCAAAAGAATCACGATAATTTAGCTGATGCTTTAGTGTCGATTTGGTGATTTGTTGGGCGCCAATGGTCCCCTAAATTCCCCTTTGTTTAAGGTTCGTTCAGGCTTTCAACAGGCTTTAGAAGTGGAGAAATCGAGCCTAACCTTTCCCCCGGGCCCTGAAGTGAACCTAAAATGATGGCCCTAATGCTGACAGAGGGATTTATTCCGGAAGTGCAGGGCAAGTTCCTTACCAGCCATCACCCGTCAGCAGCAACCCCGTCCATCACTGGCAGGCCGCAGCCCTGATCCTAAACCCGCGATGGCAAGGATGCGTGACCAAACAAGTCTAAAGTAATATACTATACTAGTAGTGTCTGTCCTTACGATACCGCTACTGTACAGTTACTAACTGTTCTGTATAATAACGTGATGTACAGGGATAGGGTCTTAAGACAATATGCTAATCCTACCTCTTCACATGGCTATCCGCTTCCGCGCGAGCTTCAAAGCTTCACCAACCTAGTGGCTACCTGTCGTTCAGCGCCTTGTCTCACTTGTGCAACTGTGCTGATATGCAGTGCCTGCTCGAAACCTTCTCCAGAATCCATCCATGTCACGTCTGCTACGCTTGATCAAGTAATTGCTCTACTCAGCTCCTAGTGCTCTGAGTTGTTTTGCTAATCCAAATCTGCGTAAAGGCTGCTGAACCGACAACCGCCCACCCGTCCTAGGCGGACAGCGTCCTGTTCCCCCGGTACCTTGGCTTCCCCTAGCCAAAGACCGCACCCGACACTTGGTCTAAGTAAGCACCCCAGCTTAGTTCTTTGACCCTGGTGATGCATTGTCTGATCTCTCTGGCGGTGGAACGGTGAGAAAACTTCAGGGAACCCAGGTATCGAAGCCAGGCTAGAAAGAGTCTGTGGGCACCGCTGGCGTGGGACAGCTGGGTCCTCCAAAGCTCCAAAACCTTGGGGGTCCCCAAGGTCATAGCAAATATTCTTAGCTTGCTCAAAAATCTGCTTGAACCAAAAAGCGTCAACATCTTCCACATTCTGCTCTGACGACAACGGCCACCCACAGAGGATTGAGAATCGCCTGAGCTGCAGACGATTCGTCAGCCATATCAGCCTATATTAGATCCGGAGTCGATATTCTTCAGCACTATCCGAGTTCCTCGAATCAAAAAGTGTGCTTCCCTAGCCAGTAAGGAAGCTGTGTCGAACTTGAAGCTCCTTAGTGGTCCGTCTAGATCGTATATCCCACGCTACAGTATGTTGCATTCTTACCTCAGGATTTGTTTTGGTCACGACTGGTCCTCCCCTTTGCATGTGCAGTCGTCTAACTTTCCAGTGACCTTGCTATCCACTGATCACCTGCTCAGAATCGGTACCAACACTTATCTGACCTTGACGCACCTCTCTTAATAAAGCAACACTCGTCCCATATCATCCCGAAGAATCCCTGTCAAACAACTCATCGCACAGGAAACACGCACAACTACATCTCATACTCTCTTTTGACGATATACTAGCGACACTCCATACCTAAGTCGAAATACTTTGAGCCACAATCTCGAAATAGAAGAACGCCCTGCTATTTACCTGCCGTAAGCTGGGAGGCCTCATTGGCAAGCCTCCAAACACAGTCGCTCTGGCTGTACAAGGTCCTCTGAGCCGCTCGTTGCGCGAGAGTTCGAGTTTTGTCGCATTTACTCCTACGGACGCACTGACATCATCAAGATTGAATCAGGGTCCGGGAGAAAAATCACCAGACATTCTCGAAAGGCGTCTTGCTGATTTCGTTAACAAGCTTCAGAGCTATCAGAAGCAGAGCAAGGAAGCAGCGGCCGAGGGAGGTCAATGTCCCGGTCCTCGGGACCATCCAGGCTTAGGGGAACAGGACTCGATGTCGCAGCGGCCTCCTGCGTCTCGGCCTGTATCTCGATCGCCTCCAGATGGACAGAAAATAACACTTGCTCCATTTCAACAGCGAGATGACATTCAGCAAGGAAATCAACTCGCGGAAAGGCAGCATCCCGAACAGTCTGGAAATCAGGGACATGCGCGATTTCAGCAGTCACCTCAGCAAGGCAGGGTATCACAACCAGGAACGCCTGGTGAAGACTGGAGACCAGCGCCATCAAGAGATCTCGCCGTGCATTCAATACTCAATCCAGCGGAGCCTGAAGGAGCCCATGCAGCTCAAACCTCCAGTCGTCGAGTGAGCACTGGTACCACAGATTCACAGCATTCCACGACCGGCCCCCCTGCACACTTTGCGCCCAGCCCTATGACAGGTCTACAACACACGGTTTCTGGTCAACCAGCATCCTCAAACACCTCGCCAACGCAAGAAGGTTATAAATCAACTTTCTCTAGAAGTCGCGGAAGCTCTCCTCGACGGATACTGACGCCGAAAGGTGCTCGGACAACAATCCTTCATAGACCCAGTCAAGGAACCATTGATGCACAGCGATCTCCATTTATTCCGCATAGGAGTGGAGTAGGATTTGCGGCAACATCTGGACATGCAGGACCACCGGATGCTCCGCCTGCCCCAACGCCAACACCACCGGAGCGAGCTCATTTACAGCATTATGGATTTCCGCCTGTTGGGCCCAGCGGATCTGCTCCTTCCCTCGAACGACACCCAAGCGGAAGCTCGCGACAACCAGCCGAACGAGGATCGCCTGCTCAAAGCATCAGCCCCAGCATATCAACCTCAGCGGGAGTATCTTCCAGTCAAGCTTCTCCAGCATCTTTCATCTACAAAGGGGGACCGCCTCCGACCAGCGGCTCCTATTTCCCCGGATCAAGCTTTGCTCCGTCAATGCAACAAGCACAAGGAGCGGGAGGCCTGCAATTTCAAACATCATCTGCTTCGGGCACAGAAGGTCCGTACAGTGCTCCTCCTTCCAGTGTGTCCGTCACCACGAGCGCAAAACCTTCGCGTCAGGGTGCGGACCCATCTCAGTTTATGACTATAACCACCTCTCAAGGCGTGTTTAACGTGCCGATTGACGTGCACCAAGCGTCACGGCTAGCTGACGAGAAGCGCGCGCGCAATGCAGGGGCCTCCGCACGATTCCGTCAACGACGAAAAGAGAAAGAGAAGGAAGCGAGCACGACTATCGAAAAGATGCAGCAGCAGAACCGTGAGTTAGAGCGTAGAATTAGAGAGGCGGAGAGCGAAAGGGACTTCTATCGAGGAGAGAGAGATCGATTCCGTGATGTGCTTTATAGAAGCAAGGATTTGAGGCATCTAGCCATGCAAGCGCCTCCAAGTCCACAGTCTATGCGCTCAACTTCATTTCAAGGACAGGCAGCGCCAGGTGGTCCTCCTCCGCCCCCTCTGAGCTACCAGCAGGATCCTAGCACCTCCGAAAGAGCTCCAAGAAGGAGAAGAACTGATACTTCAGGTGACTTTACAAATGTGCCATACACGCTCCCTCCGGCTTCGACGCTGCCTCCAGTGTTGTCTGCTGGCTACCCTCCAGGGCAAGGGCCTCCGAGCCTCCCACCTTTGCGAATGAATGAACCATCAGTTCCACAGGGAGGACCCCCAAGCCTTCCTCCCTCAACAGGGCCTCCGCCACCATTTGAGCCCTTCCCCCGACCGCAATACGATAGGTGGGGGCCCACAGACGCTGCACGACGATAGAACACACTCCCATGTCCTAGAATGGCAAACAGAACATTTCCACACGCTCTTTCCCCTGTATTCACAGCGACCCATTTCTCGCCCCTTTTGTGTATTTATAACACATCATCTTTCCTTACCATCATCAGCGGCATAATTCATCGTCACAAAGAGCAGCATTCGGGCGACCGTACCATCACCATATTCACAGCACATAACACCAATCATTAATTTCTACACTATCCTTGAGCGTAACAAACGCGAAGATCTATCTTTAATACCGACATGCCGACACATCTAATTCTCGTCTGACCTTGAGCCTTTGAGCGACCTTTTTAGCCTGGAGTTTTTCCTTTTTATTTCACGGGGCGTGCGGAGCAGTTTGTTTCTATGGGGTTCAGGAGGTGGGAGTGGAGGATATACCTTTAGGGCATTGTACGAAAGTGGACAGATAGGAAAGCGGATGTCTATAGGAGGGAGGCCAAACCAAAAAGATTGTATTAAGAAGGAAATTGTATCTACTATATGGTGTTTTAGGGGCGGGGATTTGAGATACGCGGCAATTGCCCGTTTTTTTTTTTGTTTCCGGGGGGTTCCTAAAACCCCCTAGAGATGGATCTGAGGGGAATCAAGACTTTCTCTCCCCCTTTTTGGCACTTGTTCCATATTTCGTTTGTCATTGAATTGAAATTGTGGAGTTGGCAAAAGACGGCGGGGGGGAATCTGGAGGCTGAGGAAACATAATTTCGCAGAGGAAATCCTGCGAAAACCAGCCCCCAAAAAATATGCCCATGCATGGTTACATAACTGAGGTTGGTTTAAGGCTGCAGATGGTCTCACAGAGGCCGCATCGCGGGAGCGTCATGTGATCTTGGCTGTTCCAGATGGGCGGAACGTTGAACCAACGGAGATTTTTGCATCCATTTTGTGCTGCATGGCTTCGAGTTTTGTGCCCTAGTGGGGATATCAACGCCATTTGCTCAGGATAGTTTCTTGCGCTCACGGCTCCTATTCCACCCCCCCCTTGATTCTTTCTTCTTGACTCTGCCTCTCTGCGCTAATTTCACAGAGGGGGAGAGGGTTGAAGCTAAGGGATTCCCAGGAATGAGATGAGATGGAATGACTTCCGCTCAGCCGCTTGAGGCGTTTGGTCCAAGAGATCCGGCTCCCGGGCCGGAGACCAAGACAAGCAGTGACCTGTGGCGTGTCAGAATGCGAGGGCTTGCATGGGAATAAGGGAGACCGAGTAGCTCCTCAAGGAGGGGAAATATCTCTTGATGTTGTTGTGTACTAAGTAATGTTCAGCTCGGAATTTGTTTGTTGTCAAAGGGGAGGGGGTAACGTTCCGCCTTCAAAGAGAGGAGAAAGCCGATTGGTATACGGTATATTGGATAGCTTTCCATTGCATAGGACCTCTTGAGTAGGGGTGCCGCCTGACTACGATTATTCGCTTTAGCTCTCGATGGAAAAGGCCCGAAGCTTCAATCTAGAATTTTTGTCGGAATCATGAACACTATTTTCCATCATTGTATTTATGCCCTATTAATTATATAGCTTTGGAATACCATGAATTGTTGTGAATTCTCCCATAAAAAGAAGGATGAAAGCCTTTCGCCTGCAAATATTTGCTTCCTTTCTAGGTGTGCTTGGTAAATATCTTAGGTATAGCCCACTTTTTTGTTTACGCGATCTACTGGGCAGCGAGAATGGGTACAGACAAGCTGATGCCCATTGGAATGAGGTAATACACTATATTCTATTGGAATGTGGCTCCGCAATGACCAAGCAATCGAATCAACTCTCTACTGGCAAGTCCCAAACTGTGGTCGACAACCATTAGTGCCAGCACAGTGATCGCTTGTTGTGCCACAATAGCCATATTGTGAGCAACAATTCCCAAACCCAGAGTTCTGACAGGTAATTCCATTTCCGCACATTCCATTCGTGCTAATCGTACCTGCTCCGCCTCCTATACATATACCATATGAAGACTGGCAGCCACCACCCGGAGAGCAATAAAGTGGTGACGAGCCACAATAACCTGCAGACGAGCAGCACTTACCGAAGGCAGAGCCAGTACAAGTGGCTCCATTCCCACACCTGCCGTCTGTGCTGACATGTGCGCCTGCTGCTGTTTCTAGTACACAAGTCCCATATTCAAGTTGACATCCAGAACTTGGCGAGCAGTATTCCTTAGTTGAGCCACACCACCCATTCTTAGAGCAGCAGTCTCCGAACATAGATCCAAGGCACATCACCCCCTTGCCGCAAGTTCCGTCCGTACTCAAAGTCATAGGGCTATCACCACTAGAATCGGGGTTAGCTTGGATCATGTATGAACCTGGACGAAAATCTACCTTCCAGCGCCGGAATTCAGGTCAGCAGACCATACCGCAGTTCCTGCCAGACAATGTAGATCTGCCCATTTGATCTTCAAAGCAATCGTCTCATCATCATCATAACCTATCCATTGGTCGTCCCATGAGATTTGCTTAATCATGAGATCTGGAAGTAAATTTGTCAAAGCTACCTTATTCATTACTAGTTGGTTGATCTCTTGCAGACTGAGCAATCCCGTTGAAGCTGTGCAAGGACCTGCCTTATTTCCACCAGTATAAGGGCATCCAATCTCTCGACAGTTCCGGTCGGACAGGGTGAAACCGCGGCCATAATATGCAATTCCAATATTTATTTGGTAAGAGGGAACACCATCAAACCACATAGGCAACATGTATGAATCAATATCGTTGATCGATGTATGTGGTCGCACAAAAGCGCCGAGATAACTTGCTTCCCAAGGGCCATGTAGATCGTATGTCCTAAAGTAAGCTCAGTATGCAAAGCCGTTCTTTATCATAGAGACAGATGATGAAACTTTCATACATGTAATTGAAGAAGTCAACAAAAGGAGCCATGCCTACAGGATCGTAGCCCGAGAGATAGCCGAAGTCCGGCGGTCTCAATAGTAATGCATTAGATGGTTTCTTCGAGGCTTAAGACAACTCACAGGGCTAGGCTCAGTCCATATTTATCACCAAATGCTGATCGCATTTCTTTTACGAGTGCAACGAGATTGGCCGCATCATTAGGATGGCCTCCACGAGATGGTTGCGCAGGATATTCCCAATCAAGACTAGGGTATGGCGTTAATAAAGATATCTCAGAAACAGATTGAAGATGCGAAGAATGTATTCGGTGTTGAACGCAGATGTCGGCCAAATGAGCGATATGTCTAGCTTACTCTGCACCTTGAAACTCCCATGCATTCATGAACTCAATTAGGGATTTGATGAATGTCGCTCGATTGGCAGGCATAGCGACCATGTCCGAAAAGGTAGTATGTGTTGGCCCAGGGTTATTGAAGTCAAACCCTCCAATCGCGATCCAAGTTTGAAGCTTTCTTGTTTTCAAATTACTAAATTCAAGATACAGCGTCAGATCCAGTGAGTCTGTAGGAATAACATGAAATGTTTTAGGATCAATCGATGCAAATGCCAAGTTGAGATGCGTGAGTCCCTTTGTGTTGATCTGTGAAGGAACAATCCGGTTGCAGCGTCTCCCGTACACGTTTCTATAAATCATGAGAAATGAAATACTGATATAAAAAAATGGGGAGCTACTCACGACACCTGATAGTAAGCAATTCTCCTACCTTTTGTAGCTGTGGAACCTCCCGGACACAAGGGTGGAGCCACTACTTCACATTGGCCATATCCCTTCTGGCAAGGAGTCTTGCCAGAATTGGAGCAGTGAACACTGGTTGTCTTCCATTCCGTTAGATCATATTTCTCCGCTAGTTAATAGATGCATACATACACCACAATATCCGAAGTACGAACAGCAAATGTTCAGCGGACACTTTTGCTGGCTGTATAATGAATCAACTCCGCACATTGCGCGAGCATTACAATCTCTTACACAACGTGTTGTTGCAGTTGTGTTACAATGATATGGGGTAAAGCCACAATTCCCTTCCTGCCAGTGATTAGGGAGATGACACCTCATCAAACGAAAGTCAAACTCACTGAGTTGCAACAACTTCCACTGGGACACACAGAAGTCAGCAACCATTCAGATGTGCGCCAGGGGAGTCGGAAAAAAATGGGATGCAGACACGCATATATCAGGCAAGTGATCCCTCACGAATGTACTCACTCTAGGCAAGGTAACGTAATGCTGCACTGTGTAGGCCCAGCAGGCTTAGCCAAAGGTTGAGGAACCACAACAGCCTGTGACTGATTCGAAGATGTGATATTAGGACTCAAGTGAGATGCAAACTGCTGAATCGAATCGTTATGCGCCTTGGTAGCATTCTGGCCTATTTGGCTGAGAATATATTGAAGCCCGACCTCAAGGAAGGGGAAAGGGGGTGCGACTTCCAGGTCTTGCTGCTCCACGGTTATGTTCTCTCGCTTGGCAGAGTTGCATCTTACGATGAAGAGGGTGCCTATTAATAGGGCTGAGGACGCGGGGAGAAGCATGGAGAATGTTCCGCTGTAGCTGAAGAAGAAACGATGTTAAATATATTCTTATGAGGTACGTGACATGCCCTAAGAAGGCCCTGTAGGTGATGGTGACGAAGTAAGAAGTAAATTTTAAGATCCAGGTCTCCAAACATGCGAGGGATATCAAGGTTATCATGCCTTCCTCATTCGGCTGTCTGCAGGCTACGGCCCAATTCGAAATCTAGCCTGCTGATCTAGGAAAGAATCATCGTCTCGATGGATGCTGTCCTAAATGATAACTGAACAAACCCTCAAATATATGTTTTTGATGAGAGCCAGATTCGCTCAAATTTTCGATGTAGGCATACCGACACCAAACGAATGATAATGAAATAGGTATGCTGTGGTAGGATTCAGGATCTGAGCTGGGATATGTGCTCAAGTACACCATCACCAACATCACTACTTCACGATAGATGAGCTGACGCATCTACCTGTGGCGGTAGTGCTATCAACACAATTGAAACAATGAGACCAATGCTTTCATTTATGTTCTAGCTTTCAAAACGTGACAAGCGTCTTTAAGAAAGCTTGATACTCTTCACTAATCCGGTTTTGATACCGGTCTTCTCGCCACCATATCCGCCTCTTTCCTCGCCACCCTTATACACTGCTCGCATACTACTGAGCTTCTTCTTTTTCGCATCGAACTTCATCCGCTTCTTGACTCGAGGATTTCGCACATCTTTCTTACGCTTCGGCGCTAAACCCTTGTTCTTTTCTATCGTGTATCCAATCGCTCGCTTGCCGTCTCCCTCTACCTCGCCTTCGACAACTCTCAGTAGCCCATTCTCCTCTTTGGCCTTCCTGATTGCATCGTATTTCTCGGCTTTGTCTTGTTTCTTCTTTCTCGATAGCTTTGCTACCATATCATAATACTCGTCCTCTTCATCCCTCACATCCTTGGCAGCAGCAGCATCTTCGTCTCCGCTGTCTCCGCCCAGATCGGCTCCGCGTCCATACTCATCAAGTTTTCTGCCCCGTGCCGCAGCCTCAGCATTCAATCTCTCCTGGCGATCGCGTAGACGTTCTTTATGGGGCAAATCTATATCTCCGCCCGCATCTCTCCCAGCACCGGTACGTTTGTTTGCCTTCTGTGCAACCTGTGAGGTATAGAACTGAAGGGACTTTCTTTTCTTCGCTTTGTCTGCTGCTGCCCTAGCAGACAAATGCTCCTCTTCGCCAAAATCGGAGTTATCATCATCATCGCGGGGATCCACAGCTTGTGGCTTAGAAGTAGATTTGCGTGGTTTTGGCATCATCTTTGGAAGACTAGATAATTCCTGCTCCGCCTGTTCAATGCGCTTTTCTCTAAGAATCGAGGCTTGTGAGATGCTGGTTTCCAGTGCTTTCTGTTTCTTAGTCCTTTTGGTTTCCTCCACGGGCTCCGCCTCCGGAATAAATTCGGCATCAGAGCCACCTTCCGAATTTTCAACCACCTCTATATCTGTGAGTTTTTTAGCCCTCTGCCACATATCTCGGCACTTGAAAATGCCTATAGATTGATTAGCAAGTGTTGCGTATACCTAAACCCAAGAGTCCTCTATGTTGTACATACTATCAATTATTGGGTGGTCGCGGAGCTCGGCAGGATCGAGGAGCTGCGTCGATTCCGAATCCCTCACTGGCGATGTCAAGACGGCGAAATACATTCCCACGCAAGCAAGGTATGCACCCAAAGCTCGATACTTGGTTACTGCGGTCGACCTTGGTGTTTTTGTAGACCTCTTTCCAATCTTTTCCGATTCAACTTGCTCTCGTAATTCGATAAAGATAGGCTGGAGTCTAACTACCTCATTCGCCAGCAGCTCATACTCAGGATATCTTGTCTGCATTATCTCCGTCCGCTCTTGTAAACTCATATCGGGAGTAAGTTGCTTCACAACCAAAGTCTCCGTAACTATACCTTCCTTCTCAGCCTTATCTCTAGCAGCGTCTAACCATTCGTCCTCGTCAAAGCCAAAATCAGCAGCAGACATTTTCTGCAGGTTCTTCTGCTGCAGACGCCTCGCCTCTTCTTCTATCTCCTTCGCCTGTTCCTCTGTCTCAATTGTGTCGGCGCCATAGTACTCTTTCTTTTCGTAGCCTCCAAGCTCTTCATCGTCGATTTCATCCTCAAGCACCTCATCATCTTCAGGAACATCTTCTTCCTCCTCTTCACCGTCGGAATCGTAACCCAAAACCTCTTCGTCCGAAGCATCAAGGAGCGCACCTTCGACCCTGTTAACGGATTCCTAAACTAGAATGACCAATGTACATACTATCTTCTTCGAGCTTCCTCCTCCGCTTTGCCTCAGGACCCTCATCTAACATTATCTTGTCACGGTTGATGTGGAACTCGTCCTCGGAGTCTGCGACATCTTCATAGCTTGAAATTGGGCCTAATTCTCCTTCCCTATCTTTCCAGCCTGAGGATTCACCATTGGCGGCAGATCTACCGGAGGCTTTCCGTTTTGTTCCCATAATCATGGATGTTGTTTTTTATCAAAGTATCATCAAACTGAGTACTTTTTGGATAGCAGGAAAAAAAAGGTCTTGGTAAAGTTTATCTTATCTTAGCGCCTCGAGATATGAGCCTGGCAGGGTGGGGTCTACTGTAGCGAGTTGAGCCCCTTTCTTCACCTGACAAGGCTGAAGACTCGTTACACAAGACAATCTAGTTATGAGTAGATGACCATGATGCTAATACTATTTCATGACTTGTGCTATACTTAACTCTTTAACAAGTCCCCTAGACTGATTGTCATAAGCTATCTCTTCTCTCGGTCCGGCGGCTGGCCATGAGTTAGCAACCAATCAATTTGGAGTTAGCTTACATCGGACTGATCGCATCATTCATAGAGCTTGAGATCCAGCCTCTGTCAGGGGACCACAGTCATAAGAGGCTGAAGACAATCTCAAGGTCAATACGGACTCAAACTCTGGTCTTTCAATATGCTACCATTGGAGAAGATCCAATCAAAACAAGATTCTCCCAGGAGCAGCGATAATATTGAAAGCTCGAGAGCACCATATGCATGTACTTCATGTCGCAAGCAGAAAAAGGGGTGTGATAAGGTTCTTCCCACGTGCTCAGCATGTATTCGTCTGAAGCGCAATTGTAAGTATGCAACCGCTGCGGTCATTCCACCAGAAGACTACGCCGCTCTTCTAAGACGACTTGCCTATTTGGAAGAACGGCATCGTACAGGTAGAGAGTTATCAAGCTCCCCTCGGACAATTGTAGGATTGGATAACTCTCCATCCAAACCACCAGGATCAGAATTATCCCAAGATGGCAACCGATTTCCGTGCTCTTTCTTTCTGGACGTGGATGTATTCCAGAGAAACCAAGTTAAGGGGCCAGTCCCGAGACTAGTAGTACCTGATGAAGTGTTAATGGAAGTTGGGGGAGTAGTTGAGATTCAGGCAACTGTGGGGACATATTTCTTCTCCACATCCACATGGTTCGGGATTGTTTCGAAGAAAAAGCTATACCAAGAACTACACAGCTCATCTTCGGCGTTGGAGGCGGATTTGGCGTTGTTAATCTTGTGCATGAGACTAATCAATAGCAAAATATCAGTGGGGGTAGAACAAATACGATCTAAGCTTTATCTATTAGCAAAAGAATTTTATAATGCTGTGGAGCTTTCGGGCATTAGCTCACTACGGCTTCTGCAAGCTGGTGTCTTGATTGCGTTGTATGAGACAGGCCATGCGGTTTACCCTGAAGCATACTTGACTATTGGACGAGTCGCTAGAGCGGGACAGGCTATCGGTCTACAAGATACTGCTGGTATTCCTCAGCTTGCTTTGGAACCTAAAACGTGGGACGAAATGGAAGAGCGTAGGCGGCTCTGGTGGGCTTTATTCATCTTAGATCGGTATGGAGAACAACCTCTTAATTTGGGCGCTCTAATTCTGGTTAGGCATATGAACATTGGTAATCCGACACGATCTCTCGCCTTGGCCGATCCATGGAGGGGAGTCTGGCTCCCAGTTGATGACAAGTCATTCGAGCAAGGGGTACGTATTTTCTATTTCGATTTCTACAAGTATCTAGATATTAACTACATTCCAGGAGCCAAAGCCAAGTGAGCCGTTATTCGTCTCTTCTTCAACCAACATCGATGTTTCTCCATTTCCAAGGTTGTGCCAAGCTTCCAATCTGTTGAGTCTTGTGCTGAAGCACATCAATGAGCCTATTTATGATTTGGACAAGTCAGATCCAGATGAGGTATCAAGAGAAAGCGCAAAACAAATTATTCGAGCAGAAGAGTCTAAACAGCTTGCTCGAGCGACTGAGGCACTTTGCACCTTTCTACAGCCACAACTGTCAAGTGAGGCTACAATAATTTGCGTACCAATCGCAATTTGCTATAGGTAAATCTTATCCATGAACCCGTGATTGATTACTAATAGCCATAGCGCACTAATCCTTCTTTACGAGAGCTTCTTGAAAGCACCTCGCGGTTTTTATCCTCTCTCGTATAAGAATGACTTTCATCACCTAGCGGTATCTAATCTCAGCGCCGTTATAGGCTATGTCAGCGCTTTTGCAACCCATATCCAGAGGATCCTACTATCTAACGTAGATCAAATATCTACTCTAGTTGCCAGCTGTCTCTACCGTGCTGCTGTTCACAGCACGGATCCACGTCTTAACATCTCGCCCAGTGTCTCACTTCACATGAAACAGACACTTAGTCAGCTTGGATCGAGATGGAAAGTAGCTGGTAAGTAGCTCCTCAATTGTTGAAGAAAACAGCTACTTATATGGCCAAGATGAGTACGCACGGCTCCTGAACGATGCCTAGTGTTTCAAGCATTTGATATGAGTAAAGATATGGATATATCTTCCGCAGCTCCACTGAATACCTAGAAGCGTCTGAAATACTGCAGCTACGGATGGAATATCAAACATAACAGTCCCAACGTTGAATTCGGTCGAAATCAACAACGCATGGCGGGCATGAAAGTCTCTCTATCAAGGCAATCTTGTAGGACTATACATGATATTCCCTGAGAGTTAGCTTCGTCCTCAGCTTCTGCGACTCATTGTATCAATCTCGCACATTATTTTGCGATTTACACTATCTTTGGTGAAATCGCGGATAATATCTTGTGACTGATATGAGTATGACCGTAAGCTGAGATTAAAGCCCGACTTCGCATTCGGATCTAGACGGGATGGTTAGACGGAGTTGGATTTGCCATGATCATTCATAACTGCCGAACCATCTAAGCCGTACCTAATACCTATAGTAGAATGCGAGATCCGGACCATTAGTATTGTGCGTCGGCAAGATCAGGGTAGTTCTGATTAATCCTACCAACGTTTGTCTACTCGCTAGGCTGTTGTAAAGCTGGCCAAATCTCGCCAAATCTCACAAAAAACAACACAGGCGATCCCCAAAATTGTACGAAATCCTAATTTTGGATGCTCCTGCAAGGCTATCTAGTCATCAAACACCCTTGACAAGGTAAACTCGGCGGTTTAATTATTTCTTTTGACTAGCTTGGCGTAGAAAGAGCCTGCAGCTTGTGGTACTGCAGTAGCTTATATTCGAAGCTCAAGGCGCTGAGTGCATGAACCTCTTAAGGCTGAATTGCAAATTTGCATATGTGCTACTGCCTCCATAATAAAGTTCGTCCATGGCAATCTACTTACAAGTTTGAATTTTATAGGCAATGGCACTTTCCCGATAAGCCTAGTAATTGCATGTTCTATAAAAAATTGCATTCAAAGATAATTATAGCACTATTTAATGTTTTCTCTCGAGTCGAGGTGCATATCTAGAAACTAAAATGATCAAATATTGCAAATTTCAAGAAAATGCGAGCTAGGTATGCCAGATATAAGCTTGTGGAAGGTCATCTTGCTGGCTGCTTTGACTGCTAAACTCTCAGGTCGATAATTTACTAACAATATAAATTCAATTCTCATATAGTTTGCTGAAGCATCACTAGTCAATAAACAATATTTTTCCCCAATACCTCGCAGGATAGACCCCCAAGAATTAAGTATTACAGATATGAGGCTCGTGATACTTTCTGGTAGGATGACCGGAGCCGTGCTTGGCGATGACGACCCACAAACCCGAATGACGCTAAGAGCTCGCTAATAGCAGCTATGGAACACAGGAGACACATTGCAACACCGACACCACAATCTTCCTATTCCCTTCAATCCGTTCAACAACTACTCAATTGTCCGTCACCATGGGTATCTTCAAGCTTACCACCCTCGCCCTTCTGGCTCTCCGCACTGCTAGTGTCTTTGCCGCAGTTCAGGACTCCGTACGTCATTTCCCGTATTTGAAGCTTCAAGCTTGATGAAAGCTCCAACTCACCAGCTCGCAGACCCTTGAGGAAGACATCGCTGCTGCGCAGACCCCCAATCTCGCCGTCAGCGTCAGTGCCGCCTTTCCGGAAGCCGAGATCTTTGGCGTGAAGCTCGTGAACAATCGTGCCACGAAGGCTCTCCTTTCATTCTCCAATGACGAGCCGCAGCCAGTCACCATTGCGATTATTGGCGGCTCCTTGAACTCGAACGCACCTCTCGCGCCAAAAGCTCATCCGTCAGCGGCCATCGTTCGCAATCTCACGGCAACCCGATATGATATACAGATCCCAGCCGGCGAGAAGCAGACACTACCATACAGCTTCACCACCGAGTTGAACCCACAGGAGCTGCAATTGAGCATCGTGGCTGTGATCACGAGCGCAAAAGGAGACGTGTATCAAATCCAGGCTTACAATGGGACGGTCAGCGTTGTGGATGCTGCGTTGAGCATTTTTGACCCTCAGGTGTACGTTTCCGGAATCATCACCAAATCTTGAAGAACAAGAACTAACAGTTGGATAGCATTTTCCTCTACCTCTTCCTCCTCGCCGGATTCCTCGGTACCCTCTACTTCGTCTACAAGACCTGGGTCGAGTCCCTATTCCCACAAACCAAGCGTAGCGGTAAAAGCTCCAAGCGCGCCGCTGCTGTGCCCAAGGAACCTGTCTCTCCTACCGGGGAAGGTGCTATCGCCACAGGCGCAAGCGGAAAGTCTTATGATGAGAGCTGGATCCCGGAGCACCATATCAATCGCCCAGCTGCAAAGCGTGTCCAGAGCTCAGGCAAAAAGACTAAGGTTGTGGCGTAGGCGGTGTGCCGTGTGGGGTGTAGGATTTGCATAATGGGCATTTTCAGCGAGGAAGCATTTGTACGACGTACAAGTGCACGGTGGATGATAGGAAATAAGGTATTATAAAATTGGAGATTTAAGCCAAGATCAAGTCAGATCGGCTGAGCATAAAAAGCAATCTGTACAATAAACAAAAGTGGAATGCAGTGACGATATCCAAGGCTGATAGAGAAAGGAGAGTGTGTGAGTTTTGAAGAACAGTGCTTTTGTGATATGCATTGAGACTGCACTAAATTGGCTCCAAACAATATCATTTAGCAACTGCCATATTTTAGGAGCTTGCAGCTGCAGCATATCTTGCCTCCTCCAACACGGCCCTCTTCGCCTTCAACGCCGCGAAATTCCTACTCATCGCACGATCCGTAAAGCCCTTCCCAGTAATCAACGGGTACTTCTTCAGCGGACCCTGGATCTCCGCATCTGTACATGGCTGATTGAAATACGCTATGCTATATCTCGGACCATAGTAATCGATCTCTGGGTCCGAAGGCGTTTTAACTCTATGAAATGTGCTCTTGAACCGATCGTCGCTCCATGACATCAACAAGTCGCCGATGTTGCACACTATTTCTCCGGGCTGTGGTTCGACTTTAGTCCACATATCGCCGATGCCGAATTCGGTGGCTGCTTCACGGCCAGGACAGATTTCTAGTCCGCTTTGGCCTGCGCGTTGGAAGAGGAGCGTCACAAAGTCCCAGTCTACGTGTGCGCCTGCTCTGTAATATCCCTCTGGGACGGGAACTGATTTGTCGACCTCGAAATAATGCAGGAGACGTAATACGGTCTGTGCCTCTGGACGTTTGATGCTGTGGGCTTTAACAAAATAGTCATCCGGGAAACCTAATCCACGTGCGAAGCATATCATGAGCTTCTCGCTCACGGCTTGCGCTTTGTGCATGAATTCCAGACTGGTAGCTTTGAAACCTGGCAGTGCCTCGTCTGGGAGCCAGAGGCCTTCCATATGTGCGCCGTATTGCATCTGATAGCTCTCTTTCCTATCTGGTTGACCCGTCGATGGCCGGACCTGAGCATTTTTCTCATACCCTGCGTTCATGGTTGTGAAAGGAACTGTTTTCTTTACTTCATCTGGAAGGTCGAAGAAGGATTGCGAGGTCTCGAACATGTATTCGATTTCCGAGAGGGAGATTCCATGGTTGATTAGCCCTATAGATGTTAAAATGAGTGGTTGACGATTGGAAGGGGAAAGAGTTAGATAACGTACCAAAGAAACCATCTGTCTCTGCAGCGTGCACCAATAGGGCAGTAATCTCGTCGACACGGCTCTCGAAGTCATGGAGAGAGATTTTGGGAATTGTTCGCTCTGCGTATTTGGTTGCAGATGGCATGTTGTTGGCATGCATTTATCTAGATGTGAAGTGACGATAAGTCTTTGTCGTCGATTGATTCCCCGACCTTAAAGATTATTCAAGGTTTAAATGTATAGCAACAGAGCTGCAGAACAGAGACCATGGCATATATACCTCGAGCAGACACCGCTATGTAACTTAGCTTATTCGCAGGCGGCCACCGAAAGCCCACTTACCATTGGAAGCGTCGTGTAGACCACGAGTAGTGAGGAAACAAATCTCTCCAGCCATGTTGCATACAGAGTAGGATCAGCGTCACGGTCACGGTGTCCTCCGAGGTGGGACAAAGTTTCAAGCTTATCTGAATCGGCGGGGTCTCCAACCACACCCGGACATAGGCGATGCCAAGAGTCCATTCTTCGGCCGGGTCACGAGAAGATTCCCCGTTTGCCGAACCGAAAAATGGTAATTGCACCTCTACTCTTTTGCTCATTGTACCGCAGTACCAAATACTTATAGCATCGACATACCGATTGCTTGTTTCATAGCAAAAGATTACAAATTGCCTACGTTTTCATTCTGCAGCTTCCCTGACTTCTCAAGAGGATTCTCAATGTCAACCTAAGGCCGACACATTTGGCATTTAGTCAAACGTTCGTTCCTATATGGGTTCTTCCGTCCTCTTGCACTCGGATAAGTTTTGGCTACTATATTGAAGGGAACTGTATCTTCTAGTTGGTCGTCCGAATTGCTTTTGAAATTCTGTGGACTCCACGGTTCAACAGCAATGGCACGAATATATGATTAGGGAATCGGATTTGAGAACACAATAGCAACTTGAAGTTGGCCTCTTGTTAGGGATTAGATTTTGTATTGATCTTGCATCATGCGTTTTAGCTTAAGGGTGATCATTCCTGGTTGGAAAGGTAATTCCAGTAATGGATAACGGCATAATCAAAATTCCATCACTACACAAACCTCATGTGCGAAAGCATCGGGAATGATATCCTAGGCATTGCAACATTGTTTTTGGTAGAGTAGAATACTCGAAGCTTGTTCTAGTCATTACCTGCCCCCGAAGAAGGGGCGGCTCCCTTGATCCACCATATTCTAAACAGCTAATCAAAGGCCTAGGATATCTGAGTAATAGTCAAGGGAACGAGCGGGAGCCAAACTATTTAAGGGATAGCCTCGAATTCCATGAACGTGAGCCTTGGCATTCTCGAAGTAAGTCGGTAGCAATCGAATATATAAGGACTGCTCTGGGAAATATTTCCTCTCTCCATCTCGAAACTAGAGAACTCGAATCCGTCAACTTGTCATAGCACACAAAGAGTTTCTAAAAGCCATGAACGAGACAAAGGAGGATACAAGCGATGATTCGTTGGTCAAAGTCCGGGAAACCCCGAGTAAGTCCCTAAGGTTTTGGGCCATAATCGCTTCGCTGGCTTTCTCTGGCCTTCTCACAGCTCTTGAGGCAACGATCACATCCACAGCATTACCTACTATCATTGAGGCACTTGGTGGAGCTGATTTGTATATCTGGGTGATCAACATATACTTCCTGACCACGTAAGTTCATATATCTCGTAACAAGAAGGCGTTGCTGATGTTGTGCCCATAGAACTGCATTCCAACCTCTCTATGGACAGTTGGCAGACGTTTTTGGAAGACGTTACCTCTCCGTCATTGCTGTTGCACTGTTTCTCCTCGGGAGTGGAGTTTGTGGAGGGTCATCGAACGTTGCAATGCTAATTGCTGGACGTGGAATTCAAGGTATGGGAGCTGGTGGAATCAATGTCCTCATTGAGATCATACTTTGCGATCTAGTCCCATTAAGAGAGCGTGGAAAATATTTCGGTATAATTTTTGGATTCATCGCAATTGGAACTGCGGCGGGACCTGTGTTTGGTGGTCTCATTGTTCAACATACCACCTGGCGCTGGGTATTCTACCTCAATCTCCCAGTTGGCAGTCTGGCGTTGCTGCTTTTGATTGTGTTCCTTCACGTCAACTACCGGAAAGACATGACAGTGTCCCAGAAATTGAAGAGAGTCGACTGGGTAGGCAATCTCATCTTTGTGGCATCAATCGTATCTGTGCTGATCGCAACGGCATGGGGTGGTGCAATCTACTCGTGGGGTTCATACCACGTCCTAGTTCCCCTGATCATCGGGCTGCTGGGACTAGTCGCCTTCATGGGGTATGAAACATCAAAATTTTGCATTGAGCCAACAATGCCTCCTCATCTCTTCACAAATCGGACATCGGCAATAGCTTTCATCCTCACATTCCTGCATAGCGTCGTAAGTGCCAGCTTCCTGAGGAAAAATCAGCTATAATATAAAGCTTCATGAGTGTGTTGCTCTCAAGACATGCATCTACTCCTTGAACATGTCTTGGGAGTTATTCGCGACTGAAACAGCTACATCCTGTAGAAGCATTCTTAATAAGCAAACTAACTGTCAGATTCTGATGTATAGGTCACCATATGGGCACTTTATTTCTTACCGGTGTATTTCCAAGGAGTGCTAGCTTCGACAACCGGTCATTCCGGTATCCAACTATTACCTACAGTGCTTTTCCTGGTACCAGCAGCAATCATCGCAGGCGGCACATTGTCCAAATTTGGACGGTATCGGCCACTTCACCACGCGGGTTTTGCAATCATGACAATTGGCTTTGGCCTCTTCACTCTCTTCAATAAAAACTCCTCCACAGCAGTCTGGGTCATATTTCAGGGCATCGAAGCTCTAGGTGCTGGACTTGTGCTCCCTGTTTTGCTGCCAGCCGTTCAGGCACAGCTGACGGAAGCAGACACTGCACTTGCGACATCAACATGGGCTTTCATGCGCAGCTTTGGCATGATATTTGGTGCCACTATTCCAGCAGCCATCTTCAACAATAGATTCGACGAGCTCGCGGGTGGTATCAGTGACCAAGTGATCGCGACTAGTCTCAAAGGCGGGAAAGCATATCAACATGCCACCAAAATTTTTCTTAATGCGCTTCCTGATAATGTCCGACCGGAAATCATAGAAGTCATGAGCGACAGTCTGAAGAGAACTTGGCAGGTTGCGGTGAGTATTGCAGGCTTCGGGTTCCTGTTGATTATCCTCGAGAAAGAGGTCCAGCTTAGGAAGGAATTGAACACGGAGTTCGGGATAGCAGAGGTAAAGAAAGAGTCTGTGGAGGAACCATGATGTAACAATATCTCATGCAGATCAATAGAATATTAAATTGAATTATAGATTTCCCCTTAGATGAGGTCTTGTCGCTTACATGATTACAGCCTGACGCGTTTGATTGGTGCCCGCCCCACTAAAATTTCTAGCCCCAATTCCAGCTGAAGTGAAGTGTCTCGCATTGCAAGAGAATGAGGTTGTTTTGAACTGGTTTTGGCAGTCTTGAATCAATCTCATATATTTCATGCTCATCATGGTTAATCTTGTTTCTAAGCTGGCCATCGTTGCCGTGGTATTGTTGGCTATCTTATACCAGCTTATATTTAAAACCGTTCTGTTTGACACCCTTGGCGTTGGTCGCTCTGTTTTGTCAATACGCCATTTCGACAATGTTCGATGTGAGAAGATCATTGAGCCAGGGCTTGAAGCATGTGAAGATATGTGGTTGCATCAACCTACTGGCAATCTTTATCTAGCATGCTCAAACTCACAGAGCACTATCCAATGGTTACCAGCGTTTGTATCTCATGCTGCCTCAAAGAGTCGTCTGACTTTACTAGAATTGGCAAATTGAATGCATCTGGCCGAAGCTTGGTAGATCGAATGGCGGTTCTCGACACTCGGGGACCTGGGCCATTGTCATCACGCCTCAAATGGCTCAAGGCTGACCAGTTTTCGGGCACTAACGGAGATGGAACATTCAATGTCCAGGGTTTCGATATCAGGGCACACAGACACTCTGATGTTCTACGTATCTTACTTGGTAAGTGATATGGAGTAGTATAAAAATATTCCGACAGTTCTGCGAGGAGGATTTCCTTCGATCACTATCATGACTGTACTATTGCTCCTGCTTAACAAAAATGTATCGCTGAGTATGGATCTTAAATAGTAAACAACCGCCCACCAATTGATCCAAACACGGGAGCAGTACTTGATGCATCCAAGGTTGGGGCCAACTCCACCATCGAACAGTTTCAAACCACCGTGGGAAGTGATGTTATGCATCATGTTCGGACATATTCTAACGAAGTTATTGCTACTCCAAATCGAGTACAGTGGGTGACCGATCATTCATTCGTTTTTACAAACTATTATAACGTAAAAACTGGATCTGTGTGTTCTCCCGTTTCTTTGAGAAGCAGCTCTGACACTAGCAGGGACGGATACTGGAGGTTCTCTTTGGAGGTGGAAATATAGGCTACTGCGATCGCAACCGATGCAATATCGCAATGGCTTTTGGTCGAGACTTTCGCCTGCCTAATGGTCTGCTCCGTACGCCAGACGGTTTGATCTATATCCCCAGCAACTTCAACGGGGAGATTCGGGTTTTCAAACTCAGCGACCATCAACCACCTAGACTCGACAAAGTTGATTCCATTAAGTTACCTCTTCCCATTGATAATCTATCTATAGATGCGAATGGTGACATATTTGCAGCTACGTTTCCTAGATTATTTTCATTTTTGGAAGGTTTCAAGGACCCTTTGAACTCAAAATTAGCTAGCACTATTTACAAAATCAGCAGAAAAGGGAAAAGGGGAGTACGAGCGAGAAGAAGCGACTGGAGTATTGCTGATGGATATAATATCACCAAAGTCTTGGAAGACGACGGGACTATCTTGCCAGGTTCTACAACTGCTATTCATGACGTGGAGACTGGGAGGATATTCTTGAGCGGTGTCGTATCACCATATATTACTATTTGCGAAATGAGATAATTATGAAGGAAATCGCGGTCGAGAATAACTAGAAACAATCCGCGAAATATTAACTGATTACCTAAGTAGGCAAGGTCATCCGTGCTCCTTCCAAACCCCATCGCCCTTGACGACGAGGTACTCCCAGACCTTCGTTGCCCGCATTTTCCCTATCGTTTAAGAGTATCGATGAGAATTGTATTCATTGGTATATGTCGTCAACATGGATCTTTACAATAGTATCAAGCTATCATGTCTTTCTGGTCTTCCTCCTCTTCAAATCCAGAATATTTCGTCTTGGAAGGAAAAGGGATGCCTACCTGGGTTCTTGTGTAAGCTTCAAACTTTCATTTGTTTTCTCCCATTAGCCTTCCCTGATTCCTTGGCTTATAATGCGCCCTCCTCATATTAAACGTCGAATATTAGGTCCACAAAACAGTGCTACGCATCTCCCACAATACTGTACACCAACAAGGGATTGTATGATCAATAGAACAGAAGGTGGAATGTGCGCACCACAAGGAGTATATGAGCCTGTTGTTTGCCCACCTGGTTGGTATTGTCCTTCCAATGCCGTACAGCCGATTCTCTGCCCAAAAGGCTTCTACTGCCCAATCGGTTCCAAAGAGCCTCGAAAATGTACCTCTTTGTCCGTTTGCCCGTCAAATTCCATGCGCCATTTCGATCTAACACCTCTTACAATTCTTCTATTCGTGGATATCATGTTAGTCGCGGCGCTTATGTTTCGATCCCTACAAAAGAAATTCATCCAAAGGCGAAAAAAGCCTGTGTTAACGATAATGAGGGACGAAGGAAACGATGTAGAGATGTTTATTGAGTCACTCAAGAGATGCCATATGTCCCCGCCGCTTGGGTTGTCTTTTGATTTCAAAAGCCTAGAATTTAGATCGAAGCGGCCACAAAAGGTCTCAATTGTCAAAGAGCTCTCTGGCACTATCAAGCAAGGCTCCCTCTGGGGTATCATGGGAGCATCTGGTTGTGGAAAGTGTAGGTCTTCACCTTTTCTTAAGTTGCCTTGTACTCACCTTTTCGAAGCAACTTTTATAAAGTTACTCATGGGGAAGATCTCTGGGAACAAGGGTCGGACAACAGTGAACGGAATATCGATTCGAAGGTAACTGCCACATCCTTTTACTTTGATTTACTCCCTCAAACTTTATTAGATTCAAAAAGTCAATTGGATATGTCCCGCAAGATGATATCATCCTAGCAGACATGACTGTGCGAGAGAACATCTTACACTCGGCTCGAATGCGGCTGCCGCATGAGCTAAAATATGCTGATGTTCTAGAGCATATTGACACACTTATTGGCGCCCTTCACCTCTCACACATTCAAAATTCTCTCGTAGGATGTTTGGCAAAGCCTATCATATCGGGGGGACAACGCAAAAGAGTTAGTATTGCTATCGAGTTAGCTGCAGCACCTATGGCCCTATTTCTTGACGAGCCAACCTCCGGACTAGATACTACAGCTGCGTTGTCGCTCCTTAATCTCTTGCATAAGCTTGCAGATTCTGGGATGACAATTATACTCATTATTCACCAACCTAGCCAGGAAATCTTTAACAAAATTGACAATCTTATGCTTCTCGGTGATGGACAAGTCATCTATCAGGGCGAGCGAGAGAAAATGAAAGGTCATTTTGAAGCCGCTGGTTTTAAGTTCCCTGAAAACATCAATACAGCTGACGTTATGGGAGATATAATTGCAGGAAAGGGCTTGAGGTACAAAGTGAATGGTACAGAGATAAGTATTCCTTGGTTGATTGGCGTCTGGAAAATGGCCAATCCGAAAATACCCCAGCGGCAGACTAAGGTAAGTGACGAGCACGAACATCGCCTTAAGAAAATTATGGCTTTGCGTGGTGCAAGGTTCCATGAGCAGATTGGCTTCAACATGATCCGGTCCATGATGCAGCAGAAACGAAATGTCTTTGCTATTGTTTTTGTAAGATCTTATCCTGCGGTGTTAAATCTAAACGACCACAATTTTTGACATAGATAGGAACTTGCTACTGCTAGTCTGGCCGGGCTCTTGATAGGACTTTGCTACTACTTCATGCAAGGACACCTCTTTCAAGGTCCTTTCCATGAGCCTTACGAATTGCTCTCCCCAGCCGCGCAATATACCCACTGCGTGCAGATTGCGCTGCTTAGCTTTCTTGCTATCGGTCTTGTGGTGAGTAAATATATCAACGACATCCGAGAAAAAGTTGATGGATACAAATGCTAATGTTTGGTCAGTCGTCAGCTCCTGGTGTTAATGTATTTGGGACAGAGAAGCTTGTGTACTTTCGTGAAGCTGGTGCAGGTCACCTTAGATCAGCGTATTACATTGCAAAAGTTTTATGTACCCTTCCCCGGGTAGGGTTGGCATGTTTCCACTTTACAACTTTCTGCCATCTGCTCTCTACACCTGAGATCACGTTCGGCGCAGCTTACTCTACGAATATACTGTATTGGTATTGCATATATGGCTTTGCAAGTTGCATCTCAATGCTCACGCTAAACGAGATTGCGCCGCTTCTTGCTGTCATGGCGTCTCTTATCATTGGTATAGTGAGTGGGACAGCTCCAAACCTGGCTAGAGTCAGGTCATGGAAGTTGGAATGGTTTTGGCGCTCCTCGCCTGGCACTTGGGCAGGAGAAGCATACTTCGATCGTCAAATAGGACCGATGAAGAGATTATACAATACCACGAGGTTCGTTGACTATATGGGATACCGTATGGGTCGTTTTCGGAAGGACCTTGCCATTCTCTTCGTTATTGGGACGGTGTATCGGTTAGTCGCATTTTGTCTCATGATCTTAATATACCGCCACAGACAAAATTGAGAATCCTTGCAGCAAGCTTCTGTTACGAAGTAATTCAGGGCAAAGCCTCGTTCAGGAGAAAGAAACGGTTAACTATGAAATAGGATAGCCATGAAGCCTAGGGTATCTTCGCATAAACAGTACAGGAATTGAAATATTCGTGTGATAAATTACCTGGCTGTAGAGTGATCTATGTAGGTTTGTGATGCGACCATAACACTCTTACATTCGAGCGTCATTTATGATACTCTACTTCGGGTGAAGATACTTTAAGTGATCCCTACCATCAGAGCATTGTATTTCCACTAGCCTAACAAAATAGAACACATAAATTGAAGTTCTATTAAGTTTTCGTCCTTAAAATTGTTTCTTTCGAGCATTTCAGTCTTGCATTGGTTGAGTTTTGATACTCGGTAGTAACTCTCCCGCACCGAGCTCTGCCAAGCCCGAAGGTACAGCAGCTATAGCCAAAGCGTAACTAAGCGGCAATTCCACCTTCAATATACAACATGCAGTAGGTAGTCAATGATGTTGTTACCACCCATGTCTCTTTTTCATTTCCTCATACCTTAATAATGAGAGCGTGATTGTGCTGTTGGGATAAGTTTATATTGGCAGCTTGATTTCATAACTTGGCAACAATGGTACGAACCATCTCACTCAAAGAAATCGCCCAGCACAACAAACCTGAGAATATCTGGATCATTGTTGACGGCGTAGTATATGATTTGACCGAGTTTGCACCTCAGCATCCAGGTGGCGCAGATAGTACGTATACATTCGCTCTCTTCTTCGCTAATGCTAACCTGCCTGTAGTCATTTACAGGTACGCTGGTCACGATGCCACGCAGGCATATTTGGAAGTCCACGCGCCGTCTCTTATAACATCCTCTCTTTCGCCTCGCAACATTATCGGTCCTCTTGATTCTGCAGAGCGCAAGGGAGGAAATAATGAACCACCCCCATCGGTATCAACAATCTGTGTATCGAAGCCGCCTCTAGATACACTCATAAATACACATGATTTTGTCAAAGTTGCGAGCACAACACTCACGCCAAAGACATGGGCGTTCTATTCATCTGCCGCTACAGATCTGAATACGGAGAAACGGAATAACTCTACATATATAGATATTGGATTACGGCCACGGATTCTGAAGAATGTGAAGATTGTGGATACAAGTACAACGATGCTCGGCCAACACATGTCTGTTCCGATATTTTGTGCCCCAGCTGCCAGTAAGTAGATTTAAAATTCAAATTTGAGTTGAAACAAAATATACATCCTTCAACATAATGGCTCAAGACGGTGGGAGGCACTTTAAAACAGGCTGGTGGTAACTATGTTCTAGTGGCGAGGATGGTACACCCTGACGGTGAGAAAGGCTTGGCTCGTGGTTGCAAGAAGATGGGCATACCGCAAGCTATCTCCACAAGTGCATCATATCCCATAAAGGAGATATTTGAATCCGTGGCAACCCATGGCAAATATGGAGATGAGGAGGGTGAGCTACCAATATTCTTCCAATTATACGTGGATAAGCAACGAGAAAAGAGCGAGGCATTACTGCGGCAAGTCGAAACGCTTGGCGTCAAAGCTATCTTTCTCACCGTAGACGCGCCGGTTCCAGGTAAGAGAGAGGCAGACGAGCGAATTGCTGCAGATGAGAGCATCTCCACACCTATGAGTGGAGCTAAGGCCAAAAATGACTCTAAAGGAGGAGCTTTGGGACGTATCATGGGCTCCTATATCGATTCCTCGGTATCCTGGGATGATCTGCCGTGGTTGCGACGGAACACAGCCTTGCCAATTGTGCTGAAGGGGGTGCAGACATCGATGGATGCCAAGAAAGCGATGGATCTCGGTATTGATGGAATTGTTTTGAGCAACCATGGTGGCCGAAGTCTGGATACTGCACCAGCGCCAATTCTAGTTCTACTGGAGTTACAAAAGCACTGCCCAGAAGTATTTGACAAGATGGAGGTTTATGTTGATGGTGGAATTATGCGGGGAACGGACATCTTTAAAGCATTGTGTCTTGGCGCAAAGAGTATAGGCATTGGTAGGGGTTTCTTGTATGCGCTGAATTACGGAGAGGAGGGAGTGCAAAAGTTTATTGAGAGTAAGTATTTATCCGCGTTGATGTCAATTTCATATTGACCAAATATAGTCCTCAAAGATGAGTTGGAGACCACTATGAGAATGGTGGGCATTACAGATCTATCTCAAGTTCATCCAGGACTTCTGAACACGAAAGCAGTAGATCATCTTATTCCCGACGGAGTAGAGGAACATCCATATGCCAAGTGGCGGCCCAAACCCAGGTTATAAATTGAATTTATATAATTCCGCTACTTTTCTTGTATACTCAACAGAGAAAACTTCAGAATCTTCAACAAAAATTGTGGGCACGAAACTTTCTCTTATTGTTTCCCCCAGGATTACCATTAAAAAATGCACGCTTATAGTGCGAATGGGATAGGTTGCTGTGAAGCCCAGGGCCTATTTGTATAAGCTCAGGTTCATTCGTCTTTCCGCCTCGCGCTTCACCAAGCTTGTATCCTAATACAACTTCACATCACTATATTGATATCGATCAGAGCCACCCCCAGTCTCTATGTCTCTAGTAATGAAGACAAAGATTCGTGGTACAAATGTTGATTCCGAGTCGGCCGTCAAGTAGTAGGCTATGATCTAGTCTGTATTCACTGTGTACACAGCGTTCACAACTTTGCTTTCATCTACTACGTGATAGTATGACTACGTAGTACAATCTTGACCCCAAAAAGCAATTGTAAAAGCCTATGCTTGACTTCGTCTTCTAAGGATAATGCAATATGTACAGGTCCAATCGTTACTAAATCCACAGTTCCGAATCTCGCCACACCTGAACCCGGTGCCATCACACCACCATGCCATCTGCTGTCCTAGATCACAACCTTTGGCCTCAACTAGTCACAATCTATCCCTTCCAGACAGCTGGTCCCGGTGGGGTATAAGTCGTAGCTGTAGAGCTGTATATATCAATCATGATTCCTGGATCACTCTGAGGAGCATAGCCGGGTATCTTCGCAAGGTACTGCGAGCTTGGGTTCGCAGTTCCGCTGCCCGTAATGACAAGCTGCGCGCACTCAGCGTAAAACTGGGGTGTGTTTGATTGATGAAGAGCAAGCAGTTCGTGTCTGATCAGGTAGTTGCCTGGGGTGAGGGAGGCGGGGATGGTACTTGTCCATTTCAGTTTTGTCATAACCTCGTTGGTACCCCAGCTTGTTCCAGTGAGAGGAGGAGCAGTCATGCCCATCTGGTCGATCTTGAACCAACCTTGTCCGTCACCGGTGCAGGAGGAGAAGGCACCCGCGCACTTGAAAAGCCAAACCATGACGGGGCCTTGAGCATGTGTCCATTGTGCCCAGATAGCAGTTACTTGGGATCCGGCTGGGACCGTTGCACTGAGTGCTGCGGATGTACCGCCATTGCACCGCACCTTAGCATCGGTGACAGTCATGGTTGGGTTGTAGTCTGGCCATTGTCTTTGGATGGTTGGTGGCGAAGTGGCAGGGCTGAATCCAGTATATCTTTGTGGTATATGTTAGCAAGAATGGGTGAGTTTCATGGGAAGTCTTCATACCCTGGGTATGTAGTGCCACCAATTGAATAACTTGTCACGGCACCGTGTGCAAAGGCTCCGGCAGCCAGCAGGCTGACAGCAGAAACAATAGAAGTGACCAACATGGCTAGTCTTTTGACAAGAACTTATCAACAACTAAGCTTCAAGAGCCTGTGTAATTCTCCTGTATGTGGGCATCCTCACATTTATATGTACTTCCCCGGATTCATACCCCACAGAAAGTCACAAGCCATGAAACACTCTATATTAATGGTGACTCGTGATGGGTCGCTACCGAGAGATCTTATTGAGGTTAAGTTCGAAGAAATATAAATGAGGGACGACGGACCGGCAGATTGATTAGGCTCAAACTGGCTTGACCAATCATATATAGACGTTGCTTAGGTGGCATTTTATACCCATAACGCCGGTAGTTAATGAGTGTCCATTGGGAACGATGAGTCCAGCGTAAATGAAACCATGACATCGTCGAGACGCCGAATGGGCGCGTGAACCGTCCGATTTAGATTGTGGATGGGGAATCCGGTACTAGACCAAACGGTCAAGCAGGGAAGTGAGGAAGAAGATTATTTGCGAGCCCAGTCGATAGAGCACTCAAAGATCGGATACCACTATACTCAATCGCATCTCTTGACCAAGCTTTTCCCAGGATTACAAACCTTGACTGATTTGACATATAGATAGACAATTTTCGCAATATTCGGCAAGCACTATCCGGCACGTGACCATATAATATATGGCCGTATCTAGGCTCTACCATAGCAAACCGAGGTTAATGGCTGGAATTGAATGCTCATAATATAATCCCAATTAACTAATTGGACGGACCGAATATTGAAATCAGATGGACAGCAGCTTATGGAAAAGAATGGGTGCGAAGATGTCCAATCGCCAAAGTCTCATACGAGAGATCTTCACGCCCACGCCGGCGATAAACTAAGTGCTCATGAACATGTTATATGAAATAAGCTCTGCATTTCGGATTGGCTGGATCCGTTTCCAGGAAGTGCGTTGATAGACAGGTATTAGATCCTCACGTTTGTCGCGGAACCTTTGAGTACGTCTAGGTCCTACCTAGCCTAAAATGGAGGCTGGGCCACTATGGTATTTGAAGATTGAAAGCAAAGGTATATCGGACGAGATGTACGTAGAACTTACAAATTTGACACCAGGTGCTCTTTACAACATCATGATTCAATCTGGGTGATGAAGTCAACGGTAAATGACCGAGAACTCAGATTCAGCCTCCGCCAAGACCACTGCTCCTGATTCTGTGCATGATAGGTTTTACTACAAGCTCAAAAATTTATCTTGAGCAATGCAATGTATAAATGCAGGGTTTTATAATCAATTTCATTGAAATACTATCGGCGTGTAAGTATTCTTCATGAATGTGACAGGTCAATCTCGTGACCTGGACTAAGCGACTTTCAGGGGCGAGGTCCGCTTTTCACGAGGTCGGAGAAATAGCTAACATTATGGTGTATAATTATTCACTGGAAATGTATCAAGAGACACGGGGCATATGATGAAGATTTGAGGGAAGATAACTCCTCTAACAGAGTGCATATGCTCGACATTTTAGAGCATTCGTATAGTTGAAACAAGTCCCTCTGTCGTTAACGTAGAGGACTGCTTCTTTTACAATATTTCAACTGTGGCACATTTGATTATACTTGCTGAGGCTTACGTTTTAGTCCCAGTATATTACCAGAAGTTCACCTCTTGGCTCTACTAACTCCTGCTCGAGCCACAAAGCACGTGAATGCAACTATACTAATAATTACATTATCACTGAGCTGCAAAACAGGATCACACAGCTGCTGATTAACGATCCTGACAGAGAGCAAACGATGCACCATAGGAATCAATCCATTGTTCTTGTCTCCTCGGAGCCTTAAAATGTTGGGTACAGCTTTCCGTAGTCGGACGGCAAAGGAAGACCAGAAACATACTCGCGAGTATGTCTGATATTATTATCTTTGATTGGGTCATGACTGTTAGACGTTAGGATTTGATGAAAGTTATTTGGAATAAAGATTTCAATCTGACTTAGGTCGTAAGATCTTCTCATGGACTTTGGAAGACCCCTCCAAACATACTGCTGGATACTCTCTGGACTTCTAAAGATCGTTGTCCCTTGCGAAGAAAAAGGTGCGATGAGTCTCCTAAACGACGCGGTGTGGGACAGTTATCCTGTCTTACTACCGCTTTTGATGCCAGGACCGTCCTCGATATTATTATCTTTAATTGCTTCTGGCATGTCTCGGCCTCTTCGCTTCTGAGCAAATCAAGCTCGCAAATACTCTCTCGGTATGGCTTCTGTAGGGAGACGGTACTGTAGATCTTGGAATAAAGGCACGACCATTCCGTACGTCTCCTACAGTAACTAATATACATAAGGAATAGCTAATATAGAGGCAAGGCAAGCGCGTTCGGCGCCACCGCAGTTTCGATAATCTGCACTCTGTATGCATAGATTATACGAATCATTAGTTACTACTTCATCATTTGCATAGAGGAGATACCGGAGCCTGGACACGTCGAAATTGGACATATCTGCGGCATCCAGAAGATGCTGAGACTTAGTTGTTCCCTTACGTCGAATTTGCAAGTTAGAGGTCATGTGTTCCTGCTATCGCCCTTCTGTCTAACTAATCGTGTTAAAGAAAGCCGTGGTATGAATTATGAATTATAACATTCGAAGCCACTATTCTGACTAAGTATCAAGCGCCTAACCCCTAGTGCAGATGCAAGGCTTTGCGGAACTCTTATCAGTTATCAAATTTTAGACTAGCCCCATAAGCTCAAATTAGTAATCATTACTTGACATAGAAGGCGACCTCCGTGCGGTTGTATCATTTGCCCGATGGCCATGCTCTGGGTAAAGGAATGTTGGGACCGTAAGATAGAAAGTAGAATGTGGCTAGTAGTGCAGAGATCAGATTGATGAGACTTTGCTGTGTGGCGGATGATAGACGAGGTCTCACTTGATTGGCCGTTTGTATGATACCAAAAGGCGATTAATTTCATGACATTACAGAATCTCAAAGAATATGTGGCTTAGCAAGATATAAAATCAATAGGCAGACTGCGGAAAGAGGACCTCGGTTGAGGTTATGCAACATAAGCAGGAGTCATAACGAGACAAACACGCAACACTGCTAAAGTGATAAAGAAGTCGTCGCCGCCTCTTATGAGCAGTTCTAGTCAAAGGCTAAAAGCTGCTCGTGTACCAAAAATATTTGATTCGAAAACAAGATGAATAGCCAATAGCGATTGTGGGCATAGCTGAACTTCAGTTGAGTTGCTAAAAATATTTGCTAACGAGGAGAAGTTTTAACAAAAAAACACAAGGAGGATCCGTAGCAAAAGCTTTTCTGAACGATCAGGAATGGGAGATTCGAGGCGTAGCCCACGATGCCCCTAAGACAGACGGCAAGCCACTTCAAGCCCAGGGGATTGAAGTCGTCAAAGGAGATGTCCTTAATGTGTCCACGTTAAAGGCTGCATTCCAAGGCGCGTTTGTGATATACGGCAAAATCACTCTTTCCAATGCTTCGCCAAAGCTGCTAATTCTGACATAGCTAAATTGAAGCCTGGACAGGCATTGCGAGAATGGTGCTTCCAGAAGGGGCTCCAGCAGTGAAAGAACTTTGTGGATCTTGTCGCTTTGGTGAACAGTCTCGATCTTATCACCTTACCTCATGGCACTAAGTGGTCGAAAGGAAAGTGTATAGGCGCATCTATCAATTCGATTCAAATGCCGTGGCTGTGTTGTTAGAGTGCATCAAAGAGACGTATCCTCAATGTGCGAAGAAGATGTCCCGCTTACAATAATCATGTTTGTAACGAATTACAGATGGGGACACAGCACCGCTCTATGGCACAGAGCATGTTAACCCGTTCGCAGAGCGTATATTTTTGCTGGTCGCTGAATGCAGCGCCTAGACGGCTCGATGCTTCTGAAGATTCTAGAAAGTGGAGATGTTCTCATTCCACTCCTCATTCTAGGTAATGCAGGAAACTATGTCAAGGCCTTGACGAAGCTTGATGTAGGAACTATCTTCTAGAATTCTCTAGCCTATTGTCGTAGTCAGATTATGGTGCGCTGTGAAGCAAGGGTACTGGATTTTCAGCGTCTTTTTCGAGGAGTACTATTGATTCAATGAACAAACTGGCTCCCGAATATTATGCCAAGTAGATTAAGGAAATGAGAAATCCAAGCAGAAACCCACACATGCTGTGCGCGGCCGATGTGGCACAGCCCAGGCTCTGTATTATATTTATGAGATTCTACTTATGGCGCGTGTATGATCGCTACTGGTGGAATTCCATCAGTGATATATCCGAAAATATGACAGTACTCAATCATGTCTTTTCTGTACAGCTACCACAGCTATACTAACGAACTGGACTCAGATTATGGCTGATATTGATATTATCCCACTTGAACAGTGTAGCGAGGAAGAGGACTAGACGGAAGAGACCTATTCCAAGCTAAACCAAGGCGGTCGGGAGGCTTCTTCTGCGATCTTTCAACGAACTCTCCGAGAAACACAAATAGATGTTCATGCCCGGTATGAAGGAGACTCGTTTAAAGGTAAAGAGGACTTCAAATTACAGACAGACGCCGGTGTAGCACAATTATACATAGACTTGGAACGATTCCGAGGAGATCGGTAGATCGCATGCGTGCAGCCCCATCTGAAGCCAGAGCTGACGATATTGTATTGCTGCAAGCCAGCCTCATTCTTAATTATGGCTACTTTGTAGGTTGTGACCTCTCAGCTACAAGGAATTGGTAGGAAAGGGGCGATGGTGTTTGTGTCCAACTCCATCGCCAAGAGTCGGCGCTGAGGTAAGCATGTGATTCCACATTATGGCCCCCATGTCCTCCGTTATTGGCCCGCGTATTTCCATCTTGCTCCCAAGCCTCCTACCCTGAGCTCGACACTGGTACCAAGGACTGCGACGAGGCGTCCAAGGTCTGATGCAATCCAGCCCATGTAACGAAAAACGAGGCTGAACTTCCGCCATCCTTTCCCCTGATCATGCATCCCTCTGGCGAAGTACATGACAATTACTGTATCTGCTGGCAGTGGGCTCAAGGAACGGCTGGATAGCAGTTGTATTTATGCTGGAATCTTTGCGATAAGCACCATTACAAGAATCTAACATAGTCTGCTATATATGCCAGCATGCTTACATCGCCGTCAAGTTAAATGATTGGATTGCCATGCTCGAGGGTCCAGGAACATTACCTATCAGGAATCTAGAAAAACCAAAGAGGAAACGTCAATGTGGAACGAAGTCCAGATTTGGTTGTCAAACATGTAGGCCAGATACCCATTTCCTATCTTGGAGATTGCTAATACTTCTCCTTAGGCAGGTACGTAAACCGTAAACATAGCAGATGGGGGAGTTGTACACATATGGGAACTAACCGCCGACACCTGACAGAAAGAGAAGATACAAGTGCGACGAGCAAAAGCCAAGTTGTGGGAGATGTCTCAAGGATGGATTCGAATGCGATGGATATCCGACTAGGCCATCAGAATTCGAGCGCAGCAGGCATACCATACCGAAGGCTCAGCAGTTGACGGGCTCTAGCCAGCTCGTTCAACACAAAGGCAAGCACTTTAGACTTCAACCTTCTTATTTCACTGACCATTGCCCCAGTTGGTCGAACACCTACCATTCTTATCAAGCCTCGAACTACCATTTATGAAAATGATACAGAGCATCAGTATTTTATGCTATTTCAGAATCGGACCGCGGAACGAATGTCTGGGTATTATGATGGGCATATCTGGTCCACCATGCTTCCACAACTATGTCATGCAGAACCATTCATACGTTATGCAGTCGTGGCATTGGCAGCTGTGCACATGAATATCATGATCTTGACGAGTACCGCTCCGATGAGGGATGAACACAGACGGCAAGAAGCATCGCGCCATAACTCCTTTGCATTGAAACAGTATTCAATAGCTCTATGTCTTATGCGCAAACTGCCATCAAACTTCAGTGACGAGTATAATCTGCGCAACGCCCTTCTTGCATGTTTCCTCACTATGACATTCGAGTTTTACCAAGGAAATCATGCAGTTGCTGCGATGCAGGCGAAAGCAGCCTTCAAACTCCTCTATGACTTCCATTGGCGGCGGTCTGGTGAGCGGCCTGCGACGGTTCGATCGATCGTTAGCACTCGAATCATTGATACAGATCTGCTTGCTGCCTTTGCTCACCTCCATGAGTTAATCCAGTTGTATGACAGCAGTGAGGCGACTCGAACAGTATTTGTGCAACCGCAACCCAAAGAAATCAACGCAACATCTCAGCTAAGCGAGCTACATGAAGCCGTTCCACCTCCATATTCTGATCTGAAAGCCGCTCAGACATGTCCATACTTCCCAGTAGCCCCGAGCCTGTATTGGCCCAACCCTGAATTGGAGGAACTAGACGAAAAGCCCTTCTCTGCACCTAACGGCTGCTACATAACTACTCTACAGCCGTTGATGGCCGCTCCTCCTCAATCCAACATGAATCTCCAATATAGACGTTTTGTCTCCGAAGAGGAAGGCCTCGAACAACGACGACGTGCATTGGCTTGGAAGGCTGCATATCAACCCCTTTTCGAAAAGTGTCGACGTGAGCCTCGCACTTCTAAGGAGTTCCAAGCTGCCACCATATTGATGCTCAGATATTACTCGTCAAATTTCCTAATGGATCGGTGGGAACGAGATCCAGATAGAGATGCTCGGAGGAAAGATGCTACTCGAATATTGCTCTTATCAAATGACCTTTTCACTCTTGAGCGAGGCAATCCTCGAAAGATTACAACATTCTTAAAAGCAGGCATTCTCGTTGCTCTATTCGTGGTTGCTACGCGTTGCCAGGATTACTTGAGGAAGGAAGCCGTTGCGCTTCTAAAATATAACCCAGGAATGGAAGGGGAAGATGAATGTCGAATTGCTATCAGGATTGCGGACTGGTTTATGGAAAAAGAGAACGAGGCAATAAATAATGGGAACAAGGAAACCCCAGTCACACGACTGATTTTAGAGTATGCGTACTTTTTGCCTGGGCGCAAGCTTTCGGTCTGCGTTTCCAAGCTTTTAAGGGATGATGATATGAGGATAATTGAGCCTCCGGTTACTATGAGCTGGTGAGATAATACATAAGTTGCGACCACATGCGATTATATTCAAAGGCAGATAGTTTCATTAAATGTTATTAGACCTTTCTCGGAGGGTTCATTGTGCCGTAATAGTCGGGCATGACGCCGAGCCAGTTTCGATAGTCATCATTTAAAACAGGATGTTGACATGTCCTATCTAATGTTGGCCCTACAAAGCGGTTCTTGCTTGGTAAGTAAGTACCCGGTACTACTGGTTTCTCAAAAGACGAAACCGGCCATCAGTTCGACATGGGCTCCAGATTGCTATTGGAGGGAACCTTAAGTTATACGCGGAATAAAAAAATATGCTCTACCCCGGCTTGAGCTTTTACGATCCACCCAATCAGATTACCCGACCTATTCAATTTACTAAATGTAGCGCTTATCTTGCTCGATATGTCACGAATCCGGATGAAATGACAGTTAGAGAAAGTTGGCAGTGCTCCAAAGATTAAACAGCGGCAAAAGGACGAGCTTTCGCACAGCCTGCCCCTTCCCCCGAAAAAGAATAATCTCGCAATCAGGTGTGTTTTACGTGAAAATTTCCCCCGAATAGATCTATAGCCCCTAGTTTGTTGTGTCTTGCTCAACATTCTGGCCCTGTGAAAGTGGATCAAAATATGAAGTATATAGAGTCTCAATAATCCGTTCGTTTTGTAAGAGCTATCGTTCATCAACATGAAGTACAGCCAAAGTTTTGTCGTCTCCACCCTACCTAGGATGATCTCGTCCTCATTCCATAGCATTGCGTCCGCATTTCGTGCCGTTGCAGATCGATCCATGCTCTTTTTTCTTTACATCTTTGGAGGGCTGTGATATCACAATAGGCTTTCGCAGTTGGTCAGAACGGAAGTAAAGGACAACGATTCTGATAGCCAAAGTCTTAGAACCTAGCCAAGATATTATACTCTTCGCAGGACAGCTGGGAGAACCCGTCTGTAGTTTATGGTATGTTCAGTACTTTTTATTCAATCTATGAAGTTCTGATGCTATGTTTATTTACTATAAGATTCGGTTCTGACCATTCTCCTCCAGCCCTCTTATAAGTTACCACCACGAACTTTCACCCACTACTTGATGACCTCTCTTGCTTGCCACTTGCGATACGCTCCAAGAGATCATATCATCTACTAGCTTGCGTAACCGTATCATTGTGATGTCAGTCCGAGATCCTCAGGCGCCTTTTATTACTGAAAGGCGACATGCAACCATTCCGTATCACCTCAATAACTATTTACACCTGCCTTAACAACCACCACCGCCTTTCCGACAGAAGCTCCTCTATTAGTGTTCCGATCAGTACAGTATATGCTTATTCAGCAATCAGTGTCCTTGAGCACCTCGCTTCAGACCTTTACACTCCCAGTTCGCCCACCAAATTAGGACGTTCAATATCATGGGCAGAACACCCAGATTAATAACCTAACCTACAACGGAGATCCAAACCGTCCATCACTTGGCCACCATTAAATCCCCCTTCACCTCCACAATCGACATGCAAAATAGACGCATGAGCCTCTCCTTGGCCCACGTCGCATCAGTGGATTTGCATGTATGCGGTTTATTCAAGGCATATTATCAGGCATCCAGTGAATAGCATATAAATGGCCAATAGCTATCAACAAGTCTGGGGCTTAAGCCGATTAAGTTCGAATTCAACTAGGATCTGAGTTTCAACTTTGGTCGTGGAGGCAACAGCATGTTTACGCTCTATAGTAGTCAGCTCTCTCGCAGGCTGGAAGTGTGTTCGGGCTATCCTACCTAGACGGAGAGGGTCACCCCGATCTGGCTGGCTCTAGGCAGATGTTCCGTTGTTTTTAATTCTCTGATTCCTTGTGGATGCAGTTAGGACGACTTGATAACTGTAGACTGTGCATATAACGATAGAAATATTAAATCCAAGTCATGTAAATCAGGGGTGTATTTGCTGTAGGAGCTTCTAAGCAAGGAAAGTGAGATGTTAAACTATAAGGCGCAATATTACTTCTGCAAGAACATTTGTTTTTGCAGTTCCACATGAGGCATCTACATTAAATGCGGAAAGCGTACATCAGACATATCTATCAAAAGCTCTTTTCCACTATTCGTTGTTATATCAACACATTTTCCACCGTAAGAGTTTATACGTCACTATCAATCATCGAGGCTTTCCCATCTAACACTTAAAAAGAATGCTTTAAGCGAGACTGAAGTGGTGGCCTCTCAGCGGAACTAGTTGGAACTCTCTGCGTGAAAAAAAGTCGCTCATTGAGTGTGCACTAACCAACGGAAACAATCCACTATTTCACATCTCCCCTAGCAAGTATCCTATTTATATCGTACGTCTCAACACACATTATTTGCATCGGGGTAGTCTCACATATCTTAATGGACTGTGACCATGACCACCCACGTAAGTGCTGGTTATGTTGAGCTGTTCTCCTCTGGCAAGCTCTCCAAAACTACCTTTGGCTATTTTATTGGGGGGAATACTAATGGGAAATATGGAACTGTCGGATGGGAGATGCCCTGATGTGACTCACTGACCGGGAGTTTTCTTGCTATCAGGCGAAAACGTTCGTACAGCATTAACCCAACTGGAGCATTCTTTGAATCTGACAGAGATACATCTAGAATATCAACAATTTTAAGATAACTCAGAATAATCTAAACACAAAACAAACTCCTTACACCTCATGCCTAACGCCTTAAGCCCTAGCATCTAACTCAATGCTCAACCCTCAACTTCCAACACCTTTTCCTCACGCTGCTAATTTCTATTCCTAGGCTCCCGAAGCCCAATCTCCAATATCAATATATGGCGTGTTTCTTGCCGCTTTCCCACCGATAGCAAGTTGTTTAGACTCAATATTGAAGCATTTTTCCTTGGTAGTAGCTGTACATATTGGCCAGAGGGTCTTGTCGCTCATTCTGCAAAGTTTCCTGTCTGCGATGTTAGCAGAATCTGGCCCCAGAGAAAGCTTGCTAGCACAAAGCTCCTCAACGAGATGGCTCGTGCTGTTGCTTATGATAAGGCAATCTAATGAGGGGCTTTAATTTCTCCAATAGTACTGTTGCTCTGGAGATGAATGCCAGTGGTTCCAGTACCATTCTTGGGAGCGATAGATCGCTCTTTAGCAAGTGAGCATTTCGTGTCCTTCGCCGGTGCCTCCTACTAGCATTCAGTATGTATGTCATTCTCCTAGGCAGGCTCAGTGGTCATATTGAATCTATGATTCCGGCAGAAGTGTTTCTTCATATCAAACTTTGGTACACTTATTATTCGTGACGAAATCGGGAAAATGAACTTGAAACCCTGTCTGAGGCTGGTCCCCATTCTTATCGATCCAAAAACAGTCTGGCTTATAATTGGTGCCTTTAAGATAGGGATTGGAGCAGTACCACGAGCTATCACATGTGCGGCCCCAGTCTCCATGCCAGGCATGATCGTCTTCGTTGGATCAAGTAATAGAAACGTAAGCAATACAAACGGCGTCGTTGTTGGCAGAGAAAGAGTATATGTTGCTTATTCTCCATTAGCAAGCTTACGAGGAACCTTAACTGAAGCTGTGTTACTGTTCTTGACTTTTCCTGGATCAGCTTTCATGCCGAGGAATTCCTCATTTTCGTTAAAAAGACGAATGTCCAGCAAATCGCCACCTGAGTTCTGAAGCCCGCCTTCGTAATCGAGACCATCAGCTATATTGAGAACAGAGCCCATTCACTCCGGTGCTTTGAGGTTGTCCATGCCAAACTGAATAATTCCGAGCCCCCGCTTATAACAGCAAGGACGTTCAAAGGGCTGTTCCCAAATCAGTAGCAACCATCTTTGAATTTATGAAAACATGCTGGAAATATCAAGTGAGGTGGGTTGCGGATACAGGAAGTGGTGAAATAACTGGTTATTTTTTCCTGTTCAAGAGCAAGAAAAGTTGAGGACAGTACTGGCAAAGCTATGGAAGTATGGAATGAAGATTATGAGCGTCATGGCGGGGTGTTAGAGTATATATAAGTACATTTTCTACACTCTCTTCAAAGAGGATTGTCACTGCCTAGTCACACCCAACATGAATCAAGATCATATCCCTTGATGGCGTTGCCAAAGCATGGCCGTAGACCTTGCGAGATGTGCTTATGACTGCGGAGCCATTCCGACCACAGCCCCCCTTCAACCATACCAGCCTTAGTACACTCTTCGAGCCTTGATATCAAGGAGCAAACGCACTGGGTAGGGATTTTGTATTTACGAACTTGAGGAACTAACGACAAGAATCCTACCTTCTGTATCTCATTAGTAACTTGGTTGCTGTCGGTATAGTCTTAACTGTCAGCGATAGAAAAAATGTGATTATCTTAACATGAAAGTAAGGAAGGATTTGGCAATGAAGTCAAGCGGGAGATTCATCCCATCATTGAAAAGCTGCTCCCAAAATCTGAGCCAGAATTGGAATTAGTTATCTCCAAGCATAGGTTCCTCCCTTGTAATTCCATGCCTAGTTGTAGGGAGACATCCGATGCCTCTAAGTATCAAGATGAAATCGATCAGGCCCAGGCCCCTTATCGTAAAAGCTCTAAGCCCTAACTCCATCGTCCGCGATAGTAAGACATGCGCTGTTGCTCTTGACCTCTGCTCCATCCTTCAAAAAGCACTATATTCCGAAGTCTTAATCATGCTCATGAACAGAAAAGATCGTAAGCAAAGAGCCTCTACAATCTCCGCCCGGGAAATGAAGCACGTTGAGGAGCAAGCGAAGCAGGGTCTCTCTTTATTATCAACTCTTTGAATCTAACAAAGGATGAAGCTAAGCTGTTGTAGTGGATCACATGGCGAGTTTCAGGGGAGAACGTTTGTGAATTACAAATTTCGATATCAAGACTATATGGCCGTTACCATGAAAGTGCCCCGGCGAAGGGAGCGCTGGATTGAAAAGGAAGATACTGCTAGAGCAGAGGAGGAGGAGGAAGCATGCACTTGAGGTTTAATTCATTGTCACCACTGCGAACTTCTTGTAATCTGGCATGGGATAGCAGACTGAGATTCTCAAGATAAACATGGAACTTTCAACTCTACAAAGTGAACTAGTTCACCCATGATATGTCAACCTGAAGTAGATAGTCTATTCTTCATGCACTCGTGCCTTTCCATCACCCCGATATATTTAAGCCTTCAACATGGACTTTGCACTACAGTACAATTCGGTGACGCTCCATCTCTTAAACAATCGAATCGGCAACCCATTCTCACACCTTGAGACTCCCCTTTCGAATATCGGCCTGAAGCTCAAAATATACAACTCCCCTATTTTCCTTTCCTTTCCCAAAATACCTACCTGTCAAAAACACCGATTATCATACATGTTGCACCTCCTTCAACACCCGGCACTCTCGCCTACTTATTCTTCTCCAGCGGGTCAGGCATGCCATCGCCGCTCCTACTGTGATACTGGCCCCTCAAGAACTCCTCGACCTGGACATCGTGATCCGGTCTGACCGGCGGCACGTCCGGGGCCGCTTTCGCCTCCTCGCTCCGTGTTTCCGCCGGGGTGGAGGGAGACAGGCCAGGGATATAAGACTTCACTGCGCAATGTCAGCCTCCGGCCCCAAACCTTCCAACCCCCTCCCCCCCTCCTTTCACCCGGAATCGAAAAACAAACAGAAACCTCTCAGCATACTCCCGCTTCAACTTCCTATTCCTAGAGCATCCACAATGAAAAAAAAAATGAAAAAAATAAAAAATAAAGAGAGAGAGAACCCTTACCTTTCTCCACGAGCGTCTCCTCCTTCCGCTGGCTCGACGCCCCAACAGCCTTATCATCCAATTGCTCCTTCAGCCCTCCCTTCCTCACCTTATTCCCGCCGGTATCATACCCGAAATTTGCGGGGTCCCGATCCGCATCATAGTCCCCATCACCCTTCCTCTCCGCCTGCGTCAATTTATTGCTCACGGCCTCGTACGCCTCGGAAGCTTTGGCGGTTGCTTGCTCGAGCTGCGAGGGTTGGTGGGACATTATTGTTGTTATTTTTATCCCCGAAGAATGTTTTGGTTGATGTTTAAAGGCGCCGTGCTTTTAAAGTTTTGAGGCTATTACGGGAAGGACTAATTATTTGGGCGGATAACTGATTGAATATGATTAACAAGGGAGATTTTTTTTGCGGTTTATATGTGAGGTTGTTTGGAAACAGGCTGGGAGCTGGTTCCCCCACATGACGTCAAACCCTGGCGTGGATCTGATGGCATAAACTACGGAAGATCGGCAGCAGGCTAGAGCTCAATGGGCCTCGAACATGAAAATAGCGATGGATGAAATGGTTATTTCCGGTGAAGAACCTTGGTTTCCATTGTTTCTACTTTATGACTAGGAAGAATATAAGCTGAGATATGCATGTAATGTCTGGAAATTCGTCTTTTGACCCTAGGCCTGTGGGCTAGGTTGTCTCTTTCATGTCACAGTGCTAGGAGTGCAAGTCGATTTGGAGAACTGCTTCTAGATCATCCTGACCATCGCTCATGCCAAGGTTTAACTATTAAGGGAGAAGAAACGTTATCAATAACATGCTGTATATAGATCATGGTATTGAATGCGCTCATCACGCTAGTGTGTGCGAGAGTTGTCGCTGTACAGTGTTGAAAGGCACACATGTAGAGGTCTTCGTGATCAATGATGGTTTCGATCATTGGCGCTTCGCAGGTGAAAGTAGAACCTCTAGCGGTAGTTGGCCCTTCTGGCGCTTCAAGGAGATAATTATTCACGAGAGCGGGACTATTTCTTGGGACAAGTCTCGAAGAACAAAACCTGGTGATGTGATCTTCGGTAGTCGTCCAGCTAAGCGCTTGACAACGAGCCGCAATGTAACATCGCCAGCGCCAAAGCATCATGCCCCATCAAGTCCTTTTATGCTGAAATTCACGCAGTACCTGTATGTGTGCTTTAAGCCATAACCCAACTGGATAGACTGGATAGACTGGATAGACTGAAAGAGCATCGCTGGTTGAGAGTGCCGGCCTCGGCGGGATGGCTGGAGATGGTGGAAGCTGAGAGCCTATCAATCCCATTTCCTCACCATCACCAAACGAATCTCAGAAAGCGTGTCGCTGTCTTCCGATCTCATGCAATGCTGTTGGTTCTCCTTTGTGAGATCTTGAGTGCGGGAAGATTCAGTTGGCATCCGGTATTTTGCAGCGAATGAAAGATTGTATCTTACTGGTACCAACGGCTGTAGGTCCCCTGATTGCTGGTAACGCTTCTTCCCAAGGGCAGCCAATCGCCGTGGAGAAATTAAGAAGTGGATTCAGCGGATTTCATGAATGAAAAGAATAGAGATCAGCGGCACTGTCCGTTCAACGTAATCAGAATTCAATTCTCTGGAATTAAACATAATATGTTCGTCCGATGACACATTGCATTTCGTGGTGCTCGCTGAGGCTTTCAGGAGTCATGTTCACAGGTACTAAGTTCTTGATGCCACCACTTCATATTCTTGTGAGGCGCCAAATAGGAAATTTTCCTGCTAAACACTGTCTAGAAATTTAGGCAGTCTTGACTCAGACCTTATGATCAAAGTATGTTGCCGTTATGGATGCCATATGTCGTATCACGATTCGTTGTCGGCAGCGCACTGTTAGTAGCCCAGATAGTAGTTACAGAGCTTACAGTCAGGATTACCTTGGTGGAACATTAGCCACTGCGCGATTAAAACTCTGACAGCGCGTTCGCCAACTGTATCCCAACAAAGGCTCTCCACAGCGGTATTTGTTGTGGTTCTTTTCTCAAGTTGGGCTGAGGCCGCCTTTTAAGTAAGACCTTATGAAGCCATCTATTGCAGTGATTGAGCACACTGGCGTGGACGATCATGAAATCTAGAAGCCGGGCTCCTGTCGGATCGGAAAACTCATGCAGAGAAAAGTGGTGCGACATGTTCATCATCAGGTAAGATTTTCTAATTTTCGGCTCGGTTTCAAGGGATGCTGTGATTCCTTCCGGTTCTCTGCCTGATGACCAATTTTCTTAATAGCGGTGGCATTTTGTTAAAATTGCACTGTTTGGGGAGGAAGATGAGAGAGGAGCTTGGGACGGGGGGCCTAATCCTTCCAATCATACACCCCACCACTATGGTTGTATACTGTATCCTGGTATTGGGGAGAGAAATGTGTATCTGTCCCATGGATGAGAAGAGGGTACAGAAATGCATGTCAGTGATATTTTGAGGCGCAGGGTCGTATTTGTGTGGTATAGATAGATGGGTGGGCGGCGTTGGTAAAAGAATGAGCATTTGTGGTTGGCGTGGGTTGGCTGCAGTCATCACTTTCTTTCCAGTACAAGCCAACACCTGTTTTGGGCGATGATGGCAGCGCCGACAACATTTTTAACCTTCGTTTGTCTTAGCCACTAATATAGATGTTGTTCCTCCACCTGCAGTGTCGAAATGTCTTCATCTGGTACTGTATCATTCATGGCATTACAACAGAAATAAGACGTCCCTAACTTTCAGAGAGGTCTATTCGGGAAGGTTGAACTCAAATTGTTTCGTTTGTATGCGCTCAGCTTTTAATCCTCAAGCCAAAAGCAAGATAAGGACCCCTGATCTAGAGTAGTACTGTACAGTACTGTACTGGTCCTGCGGGATAGTATCGATAAGATGCAGCACCTGAAACGTATATTTAAATCACGTACATGGAGTGGGGCATCCGGATCTGTCCGACTGGATGGGAGGCAAGGAAACGTGTTTCGAAACGGGCGGTCCGACCTTTTTTCCGCTCTGCAGTGTCTTTGCTAGCAGAAAAAAGAAATCGCTCGGGGATGGATGATCCTCGGGCGGCCCCCTTGCCCTTGTTGGTAAATCATCAAAATAGGTAAAAAATAACCCCAAAAAAAGCCCCGGTGGGAGTATGGACGGCAGAACAGGCTAATAAAAGTGGATCATGATTCGGCAAGCCCCTGAATATTCGGGTCTTACCCGCCGCTCGGCCTGCAAGGTACCAATCACTAGATAACACACCTAACCAAACGACAGGAGGACGCTACAATTTCCCACTTTCCTGGCCAGGCCATGATTGCAGTCCAGAGACGGTTTGTGTTGTCTGCTTTGCCAATGATTTGGTGGCAAAATGTTATTCATGAAGTAAGTGGACACACACACACACACATCCCTTGGACATGTGAGCCGTCCTGTCAAAGCACGGGAAAAACAAATCATGAGAACAGCAGATAAGGTTAGTTAGTGTTCAGAAACACGAAAAGGGAAGGGGAACTGTATTCACCCTAATCAGGTCATTTGTGAATCTGAATTGGCTGTTTCCTTTTGGTGCTGTGCTCTGCATGCCACCATCACCACCACCAATTTCCACATCCTCTGTTCCTTCTTTTCGCTGCTGATGCATGATGTGTGTGCATCTTTAAACCACACTACCGCCCTGATTAGCCCCTCCGGCTGAACTAGTGCGGTTGGCAGCTACTATTGTAAAAAGACGCTAATGCGAGCTAAAGCAAGGCTAGGATAAGCGGAACAATCATAACCAGGAACATCATGGACCCATTTTTTGTTTCTTGGTCGCACATCATCTGCAGGGGGAAGGAACGATTGTACAGTGCCTGCCTCACTTGTTCAGATTCATATAAGGAAACACCATCCATTCGTTCTTTCCGTTCCTTTTCCTCTCTTCTCCGCCTACGATTCTCCTCCCGTGAATTTTGCTACCACACGCTCCTTTTTGTGCTTGCTGCTGCGTCCATTCCTTTCAATCTGTTGATACAGATTATCCCTTCTTTTTCACCCACACAGCCAACAATACCCAACTTCTCACTCAATTGATTTGTGTGTTTTCCCCTCCCATCATTCATCAAGAAAAGTGATTCAGCCTCGACGGCATATCAGTCAGCAGCAACACATCTTTCCCCCCACAAAACAGACAATCCAGGAGATATCTTCCGTTCAACATCCTCGCAGGTATAGAGCAGACTTTTATCAACAACTTCGTTCATCATGCAATTCACCCTTGCCACGGCTGCTGCCATTTTGGCCTTCGCAAACGCAGCTGTCGCATACTCCAGCACCAAGCGTACCTTCGCTGTCAATCGTTTTTATGGAAACGGTCCTCTGGTTGAAGGAGCGATGGATCCCATCGTCAACCCTGGAACCAGAGCCGGCCATGTTCACACCATCCAAGGAGGCAATGCCTTCTCCATCAACCTCAGTTCGCCCGATCAGCTTCTAAAGCAGTCAACTTGTACCTCATCCCTTGTTAAGAATGATTTGAGCGCCTATTGGGCTCCGAAATTGTATTTCCAGGCTAAGGATGGTACTTTCAAGGATGTAGAGCTCTTCTATATGAACGTGTACTACTTGTGAGTCCACTATATCTGTCCGTCTTCTCAAGCAACCCCGGCCTAACAACTGATCCAGCTTTGATGCCACTGATGACAAGATTCAAGCTTTCCCACCAGGACTTCAGATCCTTGTTGGTGACGCAACTCTTCGTACACCACCAGCGACTGGCGGTAGGCAAATCATCGATCTCGCTGATGGCACGCCACAACCGGTTCAATGGACCTGCCCACGATCCAACGATAACACTCCATTGTACCCTGCTAACTCTGACGGTCTTCATGGGGTGGGGATCCAAGATCCAGGAAACAAGGGCTCAGGCGTTGGTTTCCCAGATAAGAACTGCGATGGATATGCTTCCCCTCTTCGAGCCGATATCCACTTCCCATCCTGCTATAACCCTGCTGCCGGTCTCACCAATTACAAGAACAATATGGCCTTCCCAACCCATGGAAATTGCCCTCAAGGTTGGATCCACGTTCCTCATTTGTTCTATGAGCTCTACTGGAACACCCCCAAGTTCGCCGACCAATGGACTCAAGGACAAGGAAGCCAACCATTCGTCCTTTCCAATGGTGACCCAACCGGTTACAGTCTCCACGCTGATTTTGTAAGTCATATTTCGAAATCTTCAAGATCCCTCAGCTAATCTTAATAGGTTTCTGGTTGGGATGAGGCTACTCTCCAACAGATTATTGATAATTGTGATGCTGGTTCTTCTGGTATGGACAAATGTCCCGGATTGATTGGTGGACTAAATGACCCTTCCACTTCTTGCAACATCGAACCTGAGATTAAGGATACTATCGTTGGTGTTATGAACACTTTGCCCGGCAACGTTGCTCTTGGAACCTGGGGAGTTAACGCAGCTCCTGCAACCCCATCCAAGCCTCAAACCTCGGCTGCACCTGTCGCACCTAACCCTGCAACCTCTGCAGCACCAGCTCAGTCACCTACTGCTCCTGTCGACACCCCTACTTCGCCAGAAACACCAGTTGAATCTGAAGAGCCTGATGCAGCTCAGCCATCCTCTTATCCCCCTGGTGGTATTTTTGTGCCTAAGCCAAGTAATACTGCAGTTACCACCGTAGCAAATGCTGTTCCTGCTCCTACCAATGCACCCATTGGAGGTGGTTCCAACACTCTCGTCACATCCTATGTCTCGGAGACTACTGTTGTCTGGACTACTGTCACCGCGCCACTCCCAGCAGCAACGGCGAGTGGTGACTCTGTTAGCACCGCTGGTTGGTCATACCATGGCTGCTTTTCTGACTCAAAGGATCGTGTCCTTTCAGGCATTAAGTTCGCCAACATTGGTCACAGGCAAGTCACCAACACCAAATGTGTTGCCTATTGCGACTCCAAGGGTTTCAGTATGGCCGGAACCGAGTATGGTGGACAGTGCTTCTGTGGTAATGCTTTGAGTGGCAGCACTTCGGTAGAGGAGAGCAAGTGTAACATCCTATGCGAGGGTGACAACAAGGAAACCTGTGGAGGAAGTTTGACACTGAGCGTCTATAGCAAGGCACCAAACGCAAAGCGATCGTTGTCAGGCCGGCACATTCACAAGCATCTGCGCCGCCTCTCACAATGAGAATCTTAGCCTATTTCTGTGCAAAGACAATCGATCTAGGAGGATACCTATCTTTCACTTCTTGGACAGACTTATCTTAAGGGCAAGCTGTCGGCGCGTGCGCCATTTTTCGGATATGAGGTTCACTTTTCGATTCTACATACATTCTTCTAGGGACGGCGGGATTAGTGCATAAAAAATCAAGCGTTGAGTTGTACATTACTAAGGGAATACGGATTTGATGACTTTCTCTTCGGATGTGTACTATTTTAGGGTTATAGAAGGTTATGCCCGCCAATGGTCGTTACGATTTCAAAGGAATGAGACTCTTAGACTATAACATTTCTGATCTTGTATTCTTGAGATGACGTGAAGAGTGATATCGTTATGGAATGAAGATGAGACACAATATGTAAATCTGCGACAACCTTATTTCAACGACTTCCTCATTCCTTGTCTTCATGCTAGGGATGTGATCGCTGATTTTGGGAGCCAATTTGATAGCGGGGTCATCCGATAAGTACCCCTGAAACAAAGCCCGATAAGGTGCGACATCACCTAGATTTTTCCAACCCCTCCATCACACGAACGCTCCCCGCAATCTCAAGCTACCATTGAGGCATCGCTCACATCATATTGTCTTTTCTTGCTAACCCGAGAAAATGACGAACCCCATTCCCATCACTATCATTACCGGCTTCCTCGGTTCCGGCAAGACCACCCTCCTTCTAAACCTCATACCCCAGCTCCAAGCCCAGAACCCAGACTACAGGCTCGCGCTCGTCAAAAATGAGTTCGGCGACGTGGCCGTCGATAGCCAGCTCGCGAACGCGTCCGCTATCGCGGGTACGAGAGAGCTGTTGAACGGTTGCATTTGCTGTAATTTGGTGGGTGGGTTGGGAGATGCTTTGCGGGAGCTAGCCGGGCAGGGCATTGAGAACGGGGACGAGAATTGGAATGGGGGCAAGAGCATCGATAGGATTGTGGTGGAGACCTCTGGCAGCGCGTTTCCAGCCACTCTGGCGATGGAGGTTAATCGGCTGAGCAGGGAGACGCACGGCAGGTTCGTGCTGGATGGCGTGGTTACTTGTATTGACGTGGAGAATTGGGCGGGCTATGAGGATACGAGCTATACGGCGCGCATACAGGCCAAGTATATGGACCTTGTGGTTTTTAATAAGTGGGAGCATGTTGGGGAGCGGAGGTGGGATGAGTGTTTGGATCGTTTGGGTGATTTGGGGACCGATGTCGCGTGGGTGAGGAGTGATAAGGGAAAGGTCCCCATGGGTGTTATTTTTGGGATTGATGGCGGGTTGGCGAGGAGTCTAGGGGAAGCGAAGGAGAATGAACATAAGCATGAACATGGACATGAACATGCGCATGGGAAGAAGGGACATCAGAGCGAGGTTGAGGTGTTGTCTGTTACGCTGCAGGGTGAGGAGGGAACGGTGGTTAATACGCAGAAATTAGAAAAATTACTGAAATCCGCGCCGAAGGATGAGGTGTATCGCATCAAAGCAGTTCTAGCAGCTTCTTCCCCCATCGCATCTTCAGACGAGTCGATATCTCCTACCAATGGGGCTACGGGAGGAGGAAGGTACATACTGAACTGGGCGTTCTCGAGATGGACGTGTACTCCTTTGAAGACGAGCGACGAACATGAATCGAGTAGCGGCGTCGTGTTACGGATGACGATCATACTGGCCAGATATGAGAGCACGAAATGGAAGAAGAGGATAGAAGGAGGATGTTATATAGAGTTAGAGGGCGACCAGACAGGTGTATTAAAGGCAGAGAAGATTATATAACGAGGCGAACGAGTGGTGAGAGATTATGATCATAGAATTAAATACGGAGCTCAAAATAGGGATTGGATAGATGGCGATGATACGGACCTTTATACAAGATAGTACAACGGCTTACACGCTCGTAATGATACAATTCGCATATAGAGTTAGACGTTTCTGCCATTTCTCGACGCTGAAGTTGTGGTTTACATGTAAGCAAAATATTCTCAGCCAGACCATCTTATACTTAGGGCTTTGAATATACCAACAAGAATAAAAATCTTATTACATCTTGCAATCTGATATTTTTCAGCATCGCCACTAGGAGTCCATACTTCGTCTACTGTGGCACTTGACGAAGGGTTAAAAGATAGTCCCAGATGTCTGCATTTATCGCAGATCTGGAGTGATACAGACAGGGTCGAGTTATTGATACCTCAGCGGCTACCGTTATCTTTCTGAGCCACGAACGGATATCATTGGGAGGTCCGGATAACCAATTGTGTGGTGAAGGATGCAGCTACTGCTTTGGGTGGCTGCGAAGGTGGGATGCAGAGAGGGTTAAAGTAAACCTGATCCTGCGGGGGTTGATCATGAAGATATACTTCTCAAGCTATTCTCATAGCTTCATCCCATCAGATGAGTACCTCATCGGCGATGGTCTGAAATGGGATTAAGCTTCCGCACATTCGTGCAGACAAGAACTATATCATAGTCCTCGAAGCTTGGAGGTCACCTGACAATATGGAACTACTAGCTCTTCAAGACAAACTCCCGTTCGGGACCAATAGCATTGCCATTGGTGTAGTAGCGATCCTGCTTCTGCTTTTTTATATACTCTACAATTTAAGTCCCTTCGTCAGTCCTTAAATTAAGAGCTAACAACTATCCAGCTCTCAAACTCCACTGATATCCCCCATATCAAAGGTATCTTTGAAATCCCAGACGCCCGTCCCATCGTCGGCCACTTGCTCCTGCTCGGCGATGACCACGCCACTGCTTGCGAGCGCTGGTGGCGAAAATACCGTACTTCCATCTTCCAGATTCGTCTAGGCAACACCAGAGCCGTGGTGGTAAACTCGTTTGAGGATTGCAAACGCATGCTCATCGGTCACCAATCCGCCATCATCGACCGCCCCACGCTCTACACCTTCCACGGCGTCATAAGCAGCACGCAGGGGTTCACCATCGGTAGCTCGCCCTGGTCTCCGTCATGCAAGAACAAGCGCAAGGCTGCCGGCCAAGCACTCTCGCGCGCGAAAATCAGGGATTATTTTGACATGTTTGATTTGGAATCTTATTGCATCGTTCGGGACCTAGTGCGGGATTCCGGGGGTGGGAGGACGGAGGTTGAGATCAGGAGGTATATTCAGAGGTATGCGCTGAACACAACGCTGACGCTGTGTTATGGGATTCGCATGGATAGCGTATATGACGGGATGTTGAGGGAGATCTTGGAGGTCGGGAGCGCGATATCGCTATTGAGGAGCGCAAGCGAGAATTTTCAGGATTATATCCCGATTCTCAGGTATTGGCCGAATAATGAGAAGAATCGACGGAGTAGAGAGCTGAGGGATCGGAGGGATAGGTATTTGAACGCGTTATTGGAGCAGGTAAGGGACATGATCAAGAAGGGGACCGATAAACCTTGCATCTCGGCAGCGATCTTGAAAGATGAGGAGACGAAACTTACTGGTGTGGAGGTTAGCTCTATTTGTCTTTCTCTGGTGTCCGGAGGGTTTGAGACGATTCCTGGCACATTGACGAGTTGTATTGGATCGTTGGCTACAAGGGAGGGACAAATGTTTCAGCAGAAAGCATACAATGATATCAAGCGCATTTATCCGGACGTGAGAGATGCTTGGAGGAATAGCTATCAGGACGAGCAGGTTCCTTATGTGAATGCCATCGTTAAGGAAGCTGCTAGGTACTACACTGTGTCGGCCATGAGTCTACCGAGGAAGACGGTAACTGAAGTTCAATGGAATGGAGCAACAATCCCTGCAAAGACGATGATTCTAATCAATGCTCAAGCTGCTAATCATGGTTAGTGCTTGAACGTCAATCAAACATCTCCAAGCATGCTGAAATTCTAATAGATGCCGACCATTTCGGTCCAACAGCCTCAACGTTCGACCCCGAACGATGGCTCTCCTCTGACGGAACCCTCAATCCGGCTGCAGAAAATCCATCCACGGGGATCCAACATTTCTCCTTTGGGGCGGGCTCTCGAGCCTGCAGTGGCCAGATTATCGCCTCGCGGCTCCTCTACACAGCGCTTATCCGCATCATTTGCAGCTACAGGATCATAGCCAGCGAGACAGAGCCGCCAAATACGGACTATGTTGATTATAACCAGTTTAAAAGTGCTCTGGTGGCGATTCCCAGAGACTTCAAGGTTAGGCTTGTGCCAAGAGATGGGATGGCTGGAGAAGAGGGGAGCACGCTCGAAGATTGTTTGGAGGAGGCGAGAGCGAGAACGGAGGGGTACTATAGAGAAGAGAAGAGCGTCGAAGTGTGATGTATCCGGATGAACTACTGCAGGCATCTGTAATCCAAGAATATGAATTATTTCTGGGTCATGATTTCTGGGTCATGATCTTCAAATATTTCCCAAGTAGACTAAGCCATTACTTCCCATCAGCCATTTGAGATCTTCTCGATTTAGCCTAGCTGAGACTTGTGCTGTCCCTAGATGGCTAATTCAAATCAATCTAGCTCATGCTAATAAGTTGATTGGCCTTGACAAATTTTTGCTGGCAAATACAAGCATGGAAAGGAGTATTGCTATATTAGGAAAGACATAAACAAACCTAACCTCCATGGCGAATGCGAATAGGAAGTATCAAAAAGGCAAGAACAAACCAATCCTCCTCCAGATACAAAATGATTTTCTCGCATACGAACCTCTTTCATTTATAACACATCGAACCTAGAAACTCTAGCACTGCCATTAATTTCAGAACGCACACTTAACTTTATGCCTATAGCACCAGCAATATTCCAAGCAAATATGTTTAACTCACCATCAAACCCGTCTACGCCCTCCACCCCATCAACGTCTTCTACCCTGAATATGGAAGTCGATGCTTATCAAGCGGAAGTAGATCGCCTCATCGCCTTGCATCCCGGCTTCTATGAGAATCCAGACTTTGTAATTTCAGACAACGACACGTACGCTGTCGTCCTCGAAGCTTGCATACTTCCATTTCTACACTCTATCCTTCCAGAGATTCTCGGTACTTCTTTGATCATGGTCAACCTCCGTGGGCCACCGGGACCAGATGGCAATGAAGGAAATATCACAATCATCACCCCGGAGCGAACTGGGAGCGAGACAAATGAGGAGGTGAAGAGGCATGTGGCGGAGATGGCTGGAGAGGATCGCATTATCTCCATCTTTACCCCAAAAGAGACGGATGAGCTTCAGAGAGATGAAATTGAGCAGTATCTTCGCAGACTGATTCCAAGGTCTGAGCCCGGTGTTCAGATTCGATTTACGAAGGGAGGCCAGGAGAGGATAGAGGAAGCGTCGAGCGAAAATAAATGAAAATGGGTGTTGCTTTGACGCGTGGCAGAGCTCAAGGTAACCATTTAGAGCCTCTTTTCATTCATTGCATGGCCTAACTGACAGCAAGTTTGGACAGACCTCTATGCAGCACAAGGTACACAACACATTCATGATACGTTCAGAAGAGGAGGGAAATGACGGGATCGCGGGAGGCCAGAAAACGAATCCAACTTTTCAGATACAGTTTAAGTGATAATAGCTCGCTCTCGCACTGATCAAGTTTCACTATTCATAATGTTTGCATGTTTTAGTCTGTCGTGAAACTCATGTTCAACACATTGTTAACCGGAGTGTTTCGATTTCGAATCAGTCTCCGCGACGATCCAAATCGTGCCTATAGCACATATTGCGAACAATTCTCCGCAATATTCTTATTCTGAAGCATAACAACTCTGATTCCGACGCCCTCGTTCTGAGTCGTCAACCTAAAACTTCTTGTTCATCTTCTCATACCCATGTCAGATATTACCAGCTCAACTCGCTGTAGGTACACAATCAGAAGCAAAGATTTCTCAATCATGATGCATTTTCAGCCAATTTTCCGTATTTATTCCTCACCATTTGCAGATCTCCTGGCCAAGAAAGCCGTCCATTTCAACTCGCAATGCATCAGGATGACGATTCAAAACTCCATGAAATCAAAACGCCGCACGGATTCATCAAAACTCACTCTCGATCCGCTGGCGGGCTTCACACCGAATCCGACATTAGCCCTGGAATCTAGACTCTCGTCCAGCCTGTATCCGTGTCCTTCTCCACCTTCATCTCCAGGATCACAGCGTAGCAGATCCCCGTCTCCGACTCTCGGGCTGCTACGGGATACTATCTTCAAATCGAGATCTCGGGAGAGAGAACACTTTGCGGTAGTCTCCAAAACTCTCTGGAGAAAACCCGCTTTATGCATCTGGCGAAATGAGAAAAGAAAAGAAGAGGATATTAAGTCGCCTTCGAAAGAACATCAAAAGCTGCATCTGGAAGTCTACAGGCAACCACTGCAAGGACAATCAAAGTTCTGAGAGTTGTTCCCATCTGGCGATGAATCTTCCCTCCCACCTCGCACTAGGGAGATCTATGAAGAGAATGTTGAGAATATCATTGACTTTCTCCACCGGATCGCCACGCCGAGACCAGGGGCTGGCTCCTTGGAGGAGCGGAGGGGCATCCAGCACAGTGGATGGGAGATCGTGTGGCTGAAAAATCAAAAGAGGGAAAGATATTGGTGCATGCGGACAGAGGCTGGCAAGAGCGCACGGTACGAGATTAATGGGCGTTGAGGAGAACGAGAATGATCAGGTTGTTCGGGGACGGGCTGTGAGGAGGTGTGAGAGAGAGTCGGGGTAAGGGACGTGGAAGGTGTGATTTTCAACATGGATTTTTTTTACACTACGTTTAGCATGTCCGGTGAGCCCCTGTCTCCAGCATATTTTCATAATAAATCTGATTTTAGCTTCGTGCCGAGGTTTTGGTAACGAGTCGTGCGTGGATGTGCTTGGACTGGGTGGCCACCAAACACATAACCGAGCCCCCTGACTTAGACAGGAACCGAGTTCCGCACGCCACGCACATGGCATGCATGCATTTCTTGTGAAAAGCTGTCGATCCATATATATAGATATACACAGATGTAATGGCCAAATTAAATCCATTGTGAAGCCCGTCGGAAAGGGATCATCCATCTTTGTATTTATGCATGATGATCTGTTCATTACCGCATCTGAGCCAGCATAATGCTAAATTATGGCGAGTTGAATGTGCTCGATTCTCTCCCATATCAAGTCGCATGATGCCGGCTTAAAAAATGAGATGCAAACTTTTTTTTAACCTTCTGAATCAAAGAAGCCACCGTTAGGTTATGATAATGCCTACATTTCGCCACCCAAACCATTGGATGGCGTCTTGCCCGTGCTCGGCATAACTGGATTCTTAGCATCGGCTAGCAGTCAGGAACCATTCTTCTAGCTTACGCCTCGAGCAATACACTTGACACATGTCGGCTTCCCCCCCCATTATCGCGGTCCCAGTTTTGCCTCAGATTGGACCGAAAATAAGCAGATCACCTCGACCAGGGCTTCGGGTTAACCCCAGACTTATCCATAAGGACAAACAGATCTGTGCTATTCATAATGGGTATTCACTAGACGACCCAAAGGGCCGTTTCGAGCAATCAACCCCGGGCCGTGTGCTTGGTAATTTGTAAACATGTTGCTACGTACGGTATAATGATACGCATTACCTACTTATGTCTCCTCCGATATAATATATGCACACTTCCCCACCCAGTTCTCCCCTCCACAACAGAGCAATCAGTCGTTCAGCCTTCTCCTCGTCGTCCTGCCTTGCCGTCGTGCATTGCTCACTGGAAGTGCAACCACCTAGCATAATCCGTCGTCACGATGACCAATGACCGGTCGCCAGAGTTCAAAGCCGTCCTTGGGCTGTTCCTGCCGATATGCCTCATCGCTGTGAGCCTACGAGTTTACTGTCGAGCCTTCCTGGTCAAGGTGTTCGGGCTTGATGACTGGTTCGCGGTTGCCGCAATGGTGAGAAAGCCCATAGATCTGCTACCGTTGCTGAGAAATACTAACAAACGGCCATGAATAGATCGTCTTTATACTGTATTGCACCTTCGCTATATCAGGAATCGAACATGGCACCGGAAAGCGGAACTCGTTGATCTCTACAGAAGATTTCCCTATCGGGATGAAGGTGACTTCCGCTCTGACATACACTCATCTACCTACCAAAACTGACGTCCTGAATAGTGGTGGTGGGCTTGTGAACCGGTGTACGTCTTGATGACCATGTTCCTCAAGCAAAGCATCGCCATCTTCTTGCTCCGGGTAGCCGTCGTCAAGACCCACAGGCTGATCCTGACCGTCACCATAATCACCAACCAGATCTACAGCGCCTACTTCCTCCTGCTCTTTATCTTCCAGTGCACACCAACTTCGCACTTCTGGAACCAGTATCGGGGCGGGACGGGGAAGTGTATCGATCCCAACATCACAGTCGCGTCGTTCTATGCGTATTCCGCTATCAGCTGCGCCGCGGACTGGATATTCAGCATCACGCCGATTTTCATGGTGTACGATCTGCAGATGGACAAGAAGACCAAGATTTCCGTTGCCATCATGCTTGGTTTCGCCGCGCTGTGCGTCCCTAACCCCTTTTCCTTCCAAGAACTTCTGCTAACGAAATCGGTAACAGCGCATCAACCGCGACCATTGTACGCATCCCGTTCATCAGCGGCATGAGAGATACGTCCAACTTCCTCTACGCCACGATCGACGTGGCCATCTGGTCGACAGTGGAGGCGGGTATCGGAATCGCAACCTCGTCGCTCGCAACGCTGCGGCCTTTGCTCCGCAAGATCATCTCGTCAACAGGCGGAAGGACGACGGACCACGGCGCGACGAGCGGTCGTAGGACCGGCGGACGGCCGTGGATCCGTGGCAACTACCAGTCCGGCTATCACCGCAAGATAAGCAATTACGAGGGTGGGGCCGGTATTGCCATGGACAGCAAGAACATGGGCATCACGACCGTCGTAGCCACGGGGACGAAAGGGCAGGAGCTGGATGATATGGGGGGTGGCGGGAACCAAAGTCGGACGGGTAGTGTGACGGCCTTAAAGGACGCGAGGGGTTGGAACCATTCGACTGAGAATAAGTTGCATGATGGTAGCAGTGATGAGTATAACCCGGATTATGACCACGGCATTCGGAAAACCGTCCAGGTTACTCAGACATAAGTGATCTGGGTAATTTCAGTTCAAGTAAATGTAATATATACCATGTAAGACATAAGAATAGGTTGCGTTTAATCGACTAGTGCTTCACCCTCAGCTGGCATCACGAAAGTAGAAGAGCCAAAAAAAATAAAAAGACAAGAAAGAAAGGATATGCAAATACTATATGATGTGATGTGAATCTATGCTAGCTGCCATTATATACATGGTTCTGCGCATTGTCGCAACCATCAGCTGCCATCGGTTAAATATGCAAAGTGGTAACCTGTGGCCACCATATCAACGCCACTCCAATTCCCATGCGATGCCATGCCCCAGAGCCTGAAAAATGCCATTCATCCTCCCTTTGTGCACCAGAGGAACGCCTTTCAGGGGTATAGAAGAAGTCATGCAATGCTTAAAGCAACATTGATGCTGTAAAATAAAACTCCGTAAAAAGCAAATACGTAACGCGTAAAGTTTGAGTCGTGAGAGTCGTGTGGGTGGATAAGAGTATTAGCGCTATGTTGATATTCCGGCGACTAGTATACAGCGGACTCCGTACGAGAAGTCACAAATGCCGGTCTGAAATAGAAATGCTGAGAACGAGCCTAAAGAATTGCTTTTCTAAAATGTGGAGTTTGACGGAGCTCGACTTGAGAAAGTAGAGCCTGCAGACTGTCCAGAAGGTGGACCCGATAGCAACGAAGAAATGGCCATTCTTGAGTTCTCAGCTGCAACTGAAGATTGCGTATTACGGCCCGGCTGCATAGCAGAATTGGCAGCAACGGCTTGCCATTGTCGTGACTGTTGAGATGTGAAGCTCAATGTACCACCACCGTGGTACATGTTGTTTGGAACGGCAGATGTCATTGAGGTTTGGGTACCGTTCGACATAGAGCCATTGCCACCAAAGGTGAACATAGAGCTTGTGGAGCTATACCCATAAGTAATGCCAGCAGAGTTTGCGGCAGTAAAAGACTGACGTTGGCCAAAATGCATTGCAGGCTGGCCGTGTCCTTGATGAGCCATATAACTATGGCCTTGAACACGATGGTGGTCTGCCTGAGCACGAGCACGAGCCTGGGCTTGTGCCTGAGCCTGAATATGAGCTTGAATTTGAGCCTGAGCCTGAGCTTGGGCTGCGCTAGGATGCATCTCATAAGCCTGACGCGCTGTAGAAAGTCGAAGTGTGCTATTTTGAGTAATAGAGATGCTGGGCTGGTCATGATGATCATCCGTGTCCATTCCATCCATGTCCTCATCCTCAGAATCCTGGTCACTAATCTCAATCGCTTCCGGGGAAGCGTTATTATCTTCTGCTTGCGACATGGCCACATGTTCTTCCCAAGCCTTAATAACCTTTGGCTTCAATATTTGCCAGGAACGCTCGGTACCACCGTTTCGAGAAATGCGCACTGCTTCCTTGAAGGGCTTGATTTTCTTGAGCCACTCTGCATCCATACCGGCATGTAAGTTGAACAAGTCCTCACTGGCTCTTCTCAAGAACAGTGAGATGCGTTCGGCTCTTGCTTTGGCCAATGGGTCTCCAGTGATCTTTCGTCGATATGCAATACCCTTTTCTACCTTGAGGACCCAAGCCATCAACTTGTCAGTAGGCTCCTTGCGCTGAGCGAAAAGTGCATTTCTCCTTTCTTCCAGTGTACTCATTTGGTCCTGGTATGCGGTGCGGAATGCTGCCTTTTCTTCGGCAGAGTGGTTTGGATCTTCAACATAGGGTTGTGGGGTCAAAGCCTCGTAGTCCGCGATAATCCGGTTGACATCCTCCGTCATATAGTATTTATATAGCCTGGGAGCGATACGTGGCCGGTTTTCGAGGTTGCTATCGAAGTCTCGCGCCTTGTTGAATGAGTCCATCATCCCAACTGGAATACACTCCAGCATCTTCAAAACCACATTCCGAGGGTGAGCACCTCGTCTCTTAAGCAAATGGTCCTCTCTCTCAACTAATGGCCTCCAGCAAGGAGTGCACCACCGTTTCTGCCATGGCCAATAGACTTTGGTAGCGTTCTTGCCGCAGATGGAACATCCATTACCTGCTAATAGATCATTGTACGTCTTTTCATCCATATCCTCATAGGGTCCTGGCATATCAGGACCATACGATTCAAGTCGATTGTTTGTAAGTATAGAAATTGTATATTTGTCGACCAGATCTCTAAATCCCTTAGAAACTGAGCGTGCCTTCTTATAGATAGAGGGAGGTGAGAACTGTGTGGTCAATAAGTTAGTAATTTATAGAGTTTGTCACAATACGTTAACAATGGCAAATGATCCATTGGGTTGTAGTGAGCTGTAAATTGTTGCAAGACTGGTTCAAAACCTGAGGGGTACTCACTTCGAAGATGCGCATCCAGACTTCTTGCGGGAAAGTCTGTTCACCTCCCAATGGGGTTTTCTTGATCTAGAGTGTGTAAGTCTTAGCCTCGAGACAAGATTGAAGCATCTCACAGCCTTCTTCTTTAGAACCTTCTGCTTTGGGACCCTCGGTTTCGCCTCCTTTCTTGGCTTTGCTTCCTTGTCAGCTGTCTTGATCTGTGAGACGATTTCAAGTCAGTGAATCAATTCGAAAAGATACTCTCTCTGCAGTACGCCAGTGCCCTATTAACATGAATCGAACTTACTTTTTTGGATTTGACTGGGTCTATGGTATCTTTCTTCGCCTTCTCATCTATCTTCCTCTTCTTCGGGGCAATCTTTACAGGGACACGGGTACAAAGATCCGGCTGAGGAGCTGGTGCTAGCAAACGAGGCGCAGGAGAACTAGAAAGGGTTCGAGGGAGGAGCTGACGGTTCTTTAAACTCTGAGGTTGGGAAGCACCATTCGTTGCAACGTTATTTTCGATGAAGGGATTATTATTAGAAGTTGAGGAGAGGTATGGGCCGCTACTGGAGGCTATTGTCAAATGAGTAGCTGGAGCTGTTGAGGTCAGTATCAAAGAGCACCGGTCATCCATAAGTCCCCAGTTTGAAGAAATATACGAGGTTTGACTTACAGCCACCTGATTCGCCGAGGTTTTGCTGCCCGGTATCATGGCTTACTCCAAGTCGACTCTCCATTGTAGAAGATGCAGATATTGATGTGAATTGGTTGTCGCTAAACATTAGGTATTCGCTGAAGCTGTTCACTGGTGTAGGAACGATTTGTGGGATTGTCTGACCGACGGTGCTCTTTCTTTGAAGTCCGATAACAATTCTCACAAGCAGTCTAGCCGTGTTCAGCCCTTCCGGGTGCTCAAAGATCCGCTGCAGATACTCTAAATCGGGAGGTTCCTTCGAGGAGGCAGGTCTCATCGTCGAGGGAGGATCAGAACTCATGCTGGGTAAAGAGCGACCGGTGAGTGTCGAGATGTCGGTCACCCCGCGGCGGAGCACTTCAAGGAAGAAGCCTCACAACATCCAGAGACGGCGAGGAATAGTGCTGTCAAGGTTGCCAGTTGATATATGAATATTGAGGATTGCTATCGTAGTGGTGGGGATGTCGAATCTGGGTGAAGGTGATCAGGTTGTCGTAGTGGTTAAGTGGGTGAGAGTGTTCAAACTGAAAAACGGGTTCCCTCCTTGAGGCCATGGATCGTGATCTGGAAGCTTGCAGGGATTTTAGCGACTGACGGGTATTTTTGGCAGCTGAACAGCGCCTTGTAGAACTACCTTAGACCCTTGAGAATCCCTCTGCATCTTTTGGAAGGTAGCATGTTTATTGAACTGCTCCCCACGAGGCCAGAGTATACATATACTTCCGCCATTAAAAGCGTTGAGCAGATCGATTCGGCATTTGTGCTCAATGATTCCGTATCTGAATTACCCTTCAGGCTTTCCCCAATACAGTAATGCCCAATGCTTTAAGCCGCACCTGTGGCCGCCTTCTATAACCTTAACTGACTCAGCAGATTCCGTCGCAATAGTAAAAGAAATGGACCGTCTAATTCCACCTCAGCCTACATGAAAATAGCCGATTTTCAGCAATATATGTGATTCAAAGAAATCACTACATAGATATTGTCCTTTGGCATTAAATACCTGTCTCGAGAAGTTGGCAATCCACCATGAACGTGGCGTGGAACCCGAAGTCTGCGCAGGAGGCATCGGACAGCCCCCTTATCAGAGAAAACATAGGTCTCAGAAAGTATTGTCACTTCAAACCCAAGTTTCAGTGTGGTAGTCCGAGTGATATTTTGTCACTTGACTAGCACAGCCGCTCTGAAGGTGACAATGTGCACATGACAGACAAGATAGTTAGATGATATAGGTATTTTATTAGTCATGTCATGCTCTTTACTCCACGAAAAGATGTCCGCTCAAAAGTTCGAAGTGATATGGCGAATCACTGACCTGATCGATCCAGAACCAATGCTGTAAATACGACAGCCCTGATCGAAGCAAGAGGGAAATGAGACCTCCCCAGGCAGATTCGCAAATATATAGCAATATATTACGCCCCAAATGCAAAACTGTGCAGTAATGCCAACATTCAAAACTCTAGACTGTGGTTTATGAACAGCCCGAAACGTCATTAACTTAAGAGAGCCATAGTAAAAGTAATATGAAAAGCCAGACAGGATATGGCAGCAACACAGGCTTGATACGAATTATCTCCTGTTCTGTAAGCTATCCATGAGAAATGTAAATCGTTGCTCACTATACATAAACCCGTCAAGCTAACGATGGCAGTGGAGATATTATGTTGAACGGGCACGACTGTTACGAACGTCATAATCAATATCACACCCCCTCAGGAGAATCAAGTGCCCATTCCTACTTCAGCTATCGTTAGCATGCCTGTTACGTGACTCTCTGTCGCGTCGTCTTAACCCGAGCACGGTAAAAACGAAGCGTAAATCCTAACGCCTATCCAGCCATCATTTCTCGTTATCACATCACGATAACGTCTAAATAAATGGTTTCTCTTTTTGCTACTGGTTTTATACACTTGTCTGGTATGCCCTTCTCTCGAAGCGACCTCTCTATGTTCGATGGTTAGTTAAGCTAAGCTCCTGTTTCAACCGCCACTCCCCGTTACGGAATTATTGACACCAAATGGGACACCCTCCAATTTTTCTTCCATAATCTCCTTTAATATACTTTCAGCTCTGCAGCCCTCCAGACTCCAGGTAGAAATTTCTTCTCAAAATAGTCGACTTTGAAAAACGAAACTAGATGCATGCATAAGCAGAAATCCATAGGGCATATATATTCCATGTAACCATTGTTGGTTGCTGGCTTGGATGAATGCGCTGTTTCATCCAGAAATGTACAAGATAAGAATCCAAACAATGAGTTATAGAGGATATGTAATGGAGCATAATATATCCCTCTAACATTCTGAATTGTGAAAGTGAATGACTTGGCGAATTGATAATTTAGATGCACTAGAGGCAACCACCTAGGTCTTTGGGAATAATCTAAAGTGATATTCCAATTCTCTGCATTTTTTTTCGGGGGGGTGCCAGAATGTCTCATTTAAAAACACACATTTTGTGAGTTTTTTACGTTCAGTCGAAAAATCAAAGACTTGTTTAGGCTTGCAACGTCTGTAGCTTCAGGGTTTTAGGGGCTGTCAGCAACTGAAAAGTAGCGCTTTTAAAACATGTCATTTTTCACAACCCGCGAGAAAAGAAATAGAGAATTGGAATATCACTTTATTATATCAGAAAGAAAGCCATTTGGTAATACGGGATCCGTCAATATGCCGGCAATGTCAGAAACCAACCAAAGAGAGATTCGTTACCCCTAAGCAACAAATTCAACCAAAGTTTACAAGGATTGAAATCTTGGTTTAAAAAAACTTGGGGAGTTCTGCTCTTTTACATGACTTGCAACCCAGATTTCTTATTATGCTGCAACCCGTTGAATACATCTACAGCGCACTATTAAAATAGGAACCTCCCTTCTTACACTGGTTCATGTTTGGTCAAATATCCTTTGACGAGCCATATATGTTGTTGCAAACAGAGAAGAAAAACGATAGCTCAACGTACTGTTCTCAGACGCTATTAGTAGTAGTAGGCACTGTAGGGTAGCATTGGAACTAGTCAGTGTAAGACAGTGAGGTTATAAAAATGCCAAGGGATCTCAACCCCGCATTTCAAAATTGACCAACGAGACAACGAAGTCACATCAAGCCGGGTTAAGCAAACTCTGCCCCGTCACCACCACCTATCTAACTCGTCCAATAACTACGTCGGATTCTTTCTCCGGACCACCGAGGCCCATCCCATTTTCCATTGAGAAATCCATTATGATTCAAGAGGCTTGGCTTGGGAACGGGAGCCCAGTACGCCACCATTTGTTGTGGAGAAGGGAGCCGGAGCCATTTATTTTTTTTAGATCTGCAAAAATGAGCACACAATGGGAGCGTTTTCGGAGTCAGATATTTCACTTATTGGAAATGGCTTTAACCCGCTATGGTAATAACTGGGGGGATATGTAAGGGTCACATTGACCACCGAGCTGCATTTTGTATGCTAATGACCGACCATCGCGAAGCTTACACATCTGCATAAGTACTTTCTGTTTGGCCGTCTAACTCGCCTCTTCGTTACCAATAAATTTTCTCGTATAGCCTTCTTGTGGCAAGCTGACAAACAGCTATATAACTCGGGTTTTGGAGCCAAGATCTTTTTACCTTTGCTTTGGGATTGCCCACGGAACCCTCATCAAAATGTTTTTTGGCCTTGGTTCGAAAAAGAGTGAGTCGGCACACAAACTTCTTCTAGGACCAAATAGAAGCTGACTTCAGCAGAGGAGGCTGCTTCTCCAAGTATCTCAATAGACAATGAGGAAGGAGTTAAAAGCAGCAACGCCTACGATCCTGCAATTCCTTCAAACACCGAAGCCACCGAATACGATGACCCCTCTGTTGCGGCTGTATGTCCACCACATACAACAGAGAGAAGACTCATGATGAAGATTGATCTCCGCGTAATTCCGTTTCTCTGTGTACTCTACCTCTTGGCCTTCCTCGACCGTGTAAACATCGGCAATGCTCGCTCTTTCGGATTGGCTAAGGATCTGAACCTCAAAAGTGTAGAGTATAACACTGCCCTTACGATGTTCTTCGTTCCTTACATAGTTATGGAAATCCCTTCGAACATTCTGTTAAAGGAGCTCAGCCCACGTATCTGGCTCTCATTCTGCATGTTCTCGTTTGGGCTTATTTGTAGTAAGTACTATTTCACTGAACTAACCTTCGTCTGTCTGGCTGAGAAAAGAGGACGGATGTTTTTACGCGATTATCGCTTTTTCACTTTATTGTATGCTTTTCAATGTTTCTTTAATTGTGAGACAAGTTCATAAGCTTTGTACCTTAATAAAATATGTTCGGCATTAAAATATCGACTGCGATGAAGGGATTAAGTGTTATCAGCTGGTGCAAAGATCGGCCTTTTATTTCTTAGCTGGAGAGCTCGTAACTCTCGGCAAATTAACTACTCCCATATATTAGAGAACGCAATACTAACCAAAATCAATAGTGTGTCAAGGGTTTGTTCAAAGCTATGGAGGGCTTCTTACCACCCGTTTCCTTCTAGGAGTGTTCGAATCGGGCATGTTCCCTGGCTGCTTCTATCTTATAGGAATGTGGTATAAAAGAGAAGAAGCGCAGCGCCGTTACTCCTTCTTTTTCAGCAGTACCACCCTAGCCGGAGCCTTTGGTGGTCTCCTCGCTGCTGCAATTGGAAAGATGGGCAAGACCACAACATCTAACGGCGTGAATGGCTACTCTGGTTGGCGCTGGATCTTCATACTCGAAGGTCTCCTCACCTGTGTCATTGCTATCATTTTCTTCTTCGTCATACCCTCCTTCCCAGAAGATGCAAATTGGCTCACACTAGAAGAGCGCGACTACGTGAAAGCCCGCCTTCGTGTCGATCAAGGGAACTCAGCCAAAGAGCGCAAGATCACGCTCCGAGACGTTGGGCGTGTATTCAAGGATTACAAAATCATCCTCGGCGGCTTTATGTACTTCGGCATGATCGTTCCAGCCTATGGATACGCCTTTTTCGCGCCGACCATTCTAGCGACCTATGGATATTCCCCAATTCAGACGCAGCTTCACAGCGTGCCTCCGTGGGCTGCTGCTTTTGGGTTCGCCATGGTCATCGCATTCTGCTCAGACTTCGCTAAGCACCGCTTCCTCTTCACCATCATTCCCATCTCCATCGCCATTACTGGCTTTGGCATCCTGATCAGAGTCCATGACAACACGGATGTGCAATACGCAGCTCTTTTCCTGGTTGCCATGGGCGCATACTCCGCGATGCCAGTCATTGTCTGCTGGTTCAACATGAATCTCGGTGGGCATCACCGTCGTGCTGTTGGTTCAGCGTGGCAGGTCGGATTCGGCAATATCGGTGGGATCATCGCGACGTATGCTTTCTTGCAGACCGATGCCCCATATTATAAGAAGGGGTATAGCATCTGTCTTGCATTTCTGTGTTTGAGTGCTGTGAGCTGTTGTGCGTATGCCGCAGCGGTGTTCTTTGCGAATAGGAACAGGGAGAGGGCGCCTCGGAACGTGGGATTAACCGAGTATGAGAAGACCGAGCTAGGGGTAGGTTTTCTCACTGGATTTTGGCAATAACGTGACTGACGTGAAATATAGGACATGAGCCCAGATTATAGATACCTTTTGTAAATCTAGATGGATATAAGCGCAAGATTCTACACATGACAGAAAAAGAATTTTATACAGATTAGAAAGCCAAAACGGTCATGAATTTCTAATGACTTGAAGCCGCTATACAGCTCCAGTGAATAAAACGATACATCTAGTCTCGATTATAGTTGGATCATCAACGGTTCTTAGAGTCAAGATAAAGGTGCATGTATTAGATGCGTTCAAATTATGTTACAGATCATCTATCATACATGACGTAAACGAGAGATCTGGCTATGAGGGGATCTGGCAACTCTATTCAATTACCCGACTGCCATCCACGAACTCCCAAACAACCACATCCCCCTGCCTCCTCTCATCGTCATGCCAATCACTGTTCTTGACCCTCCACTTCTCCCTAACCACAAAGCCCTTCATCTCCTGCTCATAATACTCCTTCAGTATGCCCTCGATGCCCTCAAAGCCAGCGATATACCGCGGCCACGGCCTTTCCTTCGTGTTGACCTCCTCCTTGAGAAACCTGATCGGGTCATCATAAAACCGATCCGCCTCATCCCTATATGCCGCCCGCTCACTTTTTGGGACATCGATGGGCGGCTCGCACGTCAGAGCCCAGGCTTTAAGGCCGGGGTAGAAGAGCTGCGAACGCCAGGGCGTGGAGTGGCAGGGCATCAGGAACCCGACGAACGTCTCGGATTCATCGTAGTTGCTGATCTTGAGTCCGTCTTCGTATTCTCCAGCAGAAGGGGAGGAGAGCAAGACGCCGCGGTTATCGAGGGCGAGAGACTCATATTCGTGACGTAGGTAGGGTAGGACGGAGAGCACGCCGGATTGGTGGACGCGCGTTGTGTAGTAGGCGATAGAGAGGTTGGTGAGGAAGAGAAGGAAGAAGATAGATTTGCGCCGGAAAATAGTGATGGTCTCTAATTTAGGACTGGAGGGAAATGGGGGCGGGTGTGTGACTTTTGTGGTAGTTGTGTAGAAGAATTTGAATATTGTGGGTGCGGTCAGAATATGCAGTAGTGGCAGTAGCGGATAAATAAAGCGAACTTCTTTATGGGAGATTAGGGAGAGAGAAGCGATCATCTGGAGGATGATAGTTGTCAGCAATAATTCGATCCCGGATCCGGACAGGGATATGACTTTATACAGCCCGGCGAGTGTGAAGGGCAGGTAAGACGTGAGAAGAAGAGGCAACCCCTGGGAGAGGTAGTAGTGCCAGTCATTACGACCATAGAAGACGGCAAGGCCGAGGGTTATGTTAAAGGTTAGAAATTGGTATGGTGGGAAGGTCCAGAAGCCGAAGTAGAGGCGGTCTGAGAGTACGGACAGCACAAGGACAGAAAGTCCGCAGAGAGCTCCTTCCCGGAGGAAGACTACGAAGTCATTGATCGAGATGCGGGGAGTGGAAGAGAAGAAGCCGGTAACGGATGGCGTGAGGACACATAGCCATACCATGGCGTTAGTTGGGCGGAGAATGCATGCTGTGATGGCAAGGAATAGGGAGATACGAAGGCTAAGAAGGAGTATAAGCATAGGATTTGGACAGGACGCAGAACATACTCTCTCAAAGACCCAGGAGCTTCAAAAATACTTGGCAGGGTAAACTCTTTGGCAGGAACAGGTGTTTCTAAATTGTTATCCGCATGTGTCGGGGTCTTTGGTGGCACAGGATCTAGAGCCATCGCCCATGGCCAGAAATACAGCGCTGTAATAGTCAATGTAGTTTCCAGGCAATTTGAAAAAGTTCTGGTTGAGATGAGCCACTGCCATGGCGAGAAGAGCGTAATCAACAGCTATAGTTCGTTAACAAAGAATGACATGAAAAGAATGTCTATCGAAACGCACTGTGATCCATCCGGTATGGCTTCCTAAGCCATAAATCTTTTCTGAGAACTTCCATGTGTAGTAATCTCCAGTGGCGGCGATGAAAGCTTGTGCTACATTGGGCAATACTCCTAAGATCATAGCGCGAAATTGAGGAAAGAATCCCAAGAACTCCATGGGCTTTTCCACAACATAGTAAAGAGCAGCAAGCAATGCTGGATGTAGCGATGAACGTAGCTGATGTTTCCATTCCTATAATATCATTGGCTATTTGTTTGGCCGACTTTCAGGAATTGGATACTTACCCACGTGATCCAAGCTCCACTATCTGATCCAAATGCCAGCTGCCATGCTGGCTCCAGAGACTGGAAATACTCATCTGGCTGAAAGAATGTTTTGACACAGAGCGAGTTTATCAGGCGTACCATAAGGATCAGGTTCCAGATATCTCGCGCTCTCTGCTCGTTCACCAGGGGATGGAGGTTGTTGTCTTGTGCAGGAGGAAATATCTGGCCACGATGCTTTTCTTCGAGCTTTTTGGAGGGCAATGCCTCCTTTTTAGACGTCATATCATGGAAATCGTGAGCAATTCAATCCCAAAACGGAAAATCTCCAAATTTGTATCAACGTGTTCCATTAAACAAGGAGGCTCTGCTCTTCCCAGAATCCAGGTGTTAGCCGAAATTTGATACGTCCACCTTCGTGCCCACCTGCACTTGAGGGTTACTGGAGAACACATGCCCCAGACCCCAAGTATCGCCCTGCTACTGTAGTAGCCATTGTGTTCTTCTACGGGATTTCAGCGTTTCTTCGCCTATTATAATGCTAATGTTTGCTCAATCAATTTCTTGGTTATGCTGTTAAAGCTGTCGTCTTTCCATACTTTTTTTTCCATCATATGACCTCGCTTTTTCAAAGGTTGTCCTCTCCAAGCAGATTCCAGCGTTCACCAGAAACCTTACGTTTTACTTGACCCAGACCAACCAATCATGGCTCTCTGAATGTCGACTACCAACTGGTCAGAAAAGCCACCGCTTGATAGGCTTTATGATGGTGTGGTTTCTGATTCATCCCTGACCGAATCTCCCCGCTATCGCCAGGCCTGGCTTGGCAGAATTCCCCTATGCGCAGTTCCAAACGCGTTTTCAACCCTATAGGCAAGTTTGAACGTGAGAAAACAACGATTCGGAATCCTTTAGTCAACCCCATAGTCATGCGAGAATAGCCGCATCTACCTGCACTTAGAGGACTAGTCCTAATGGAAAGGTTTGTTAGGGGGGTTTTTTTTCCTTTATAGAAAAGGTTTCCCTTCCCCCACCGAGTAGGTGAATTCCGCACTTTATTTTATCACTATCCCCGAACAAAGATCACCCCCACTACACATATTTAGAAATTATTACAGTAGAACCCCTACTTAGCTCAGACATATAATCATGGCACCTCACGCAAATGGAACAGACGATTCTGCTAGCAGTGCGCTCAAGCCAACTGCTCCAACATTTCAACCTGCGGAAGTTCTGGCGACCTCAAAATACCACTCAACGTCTACCGCCGGAGCAATTGAAGCGGAACACAAATACGCAGCACACAATTACCATCCCCTTCCCATAGTCTTTGCCCGCGCGCAGGGCTGCAGCGTCTGGGATCCAGAGGGCAGGCATTATATCGACTTTCTGTCAGCATATAGTGCAGTCAACCAAGGACATTGCCATCCTGAGCTTGTCAAGGCGTTGACCGAACAAGCGCAACGACTTACTCTCTCCTCCCGAGCATTCCATAACGATGTATTCCCAAAATGGGCAGAGAAGGTCAAGGAGGTTTTTGGGTATGATATGGTTCTACCCATGAACACTGGTGCAGAGGCGGTCGAGACGGCGATTAAGATTGCCAGGAAATGGGCATACAAGGTCAAGAAAGTGCCGCAAGGAAAGGCATTGGTCTTTGCCGCTGCCGAAAACTTTCACGGCCGCACGGTATGTTCTTTTTCTCAACTTAGACGATTTTTACTAACACATCAGGGCACAGATGACTGCAATCTCGATGTCGGTCGACCCTGAATCGCGTGACAACTACGGCCCATATGTTCCTGGCGTTGGCGCAACTTGCCCTACCACAAACAAGAAGATCAATTTCGGCAGCGTCTCTGATCTTGAGGCGGTATTGGAACTGCATGGCAAGGAAACTGCAGCATTTATTGTTGAGCCAATTCAAGGTGAAGCTGGTGTTGTTGTTCCAGACGACGACTATCTCACCAAAGTCCACGAATTATGTAAAAAGCACAATGTGCTGTTGATCTGTGATGAGATCCAGACTGGTATTGGACGAACTGGTCGCATGCTCTGCTCTCAATGGTCAAATATCAAGCCAGATATGGTGACATTGGGCAAGGCTATCTCAGGTGGATTGTATCCCGTCTCCTGTGTTTTGAGTTCCAAGGAGATCATGCTTACTATCGAGCCTGGCACTCATGGTTCTACGTACGGTGGTAATCCTCTTGGATGCGCGGTCTCGATCAGAGCCTTGGAGATCATGGAGGAAGAGAAGTTGACCGAACGAGCGGAGCACCTCGGTCAAATTTTGCGAAAAGGTCTCAATGACTTGAAAGCCCCTATGATCCAGCTTGTTCGAGGGAAGGGTCTTCTAAATGCAATTGTCATCGACGAGAGTCAGACTGGAGGACACTCTGCCTGGGACCTGTGTATGTTGCTGAAGAGCAAGGGTTTATTGGCTAAACCGACTCATGAGAACATCATTCGATTAGCACCTCCACTTGTCATTAGCGAGGAGGAGATTCACCAAGCCCTAAAGATTATCGAGTCCGCCATCGCCGAGCTGCCGAATCTCAAGGGCGAAGAGGAGGACAAAGTTATTCCAGCAGATGAGAAAAATGTTCATATCAGGGTTGATAACTGAGAAATTGAATTGGTATGGTGAATTTTGCATGCTGAGTTATATTTAGGAGCAAGGTATCTCATGGCAGGCAAAAGCGAGTGGCCACTGGCTTGAGTTACCGGCGCGATGAAACGACATAAATACCCGCAAGGCTACTCCATGTTATTGGGTTGGATATCTAGTTTTAGATGATAGATGCAGATACAAAAGATACAGAACAGATATTAGAGTCCACAGCCTAACAGAAATTTTACAGACCATGTCCATGATGCTCCTTATTTGGCTTTTGCCACTCACAGGTGTTTCTTATTAAATGTCTCATGTCTTATGTCTTATGCATGATTCACCAACAATTTCAGGGATAGCATCAGTCATATGTTTCTCCAGGCCTTCACACGGCAGAACATCGCCGATCAATGAGATGATCTCTCCTGAAGCCAAATTCACCACATCATCATTGTATGGTTTTCAAAGAGGGGTATCTGGTTCTTGGGAGCCACTCATAGCATTTTCCACCGAAGCAATTTCATCTCTAGGCTCCAAAGCTCCTTTCCGATGCAGATTCACATATCTTGGCTTGAACAGGCAGATTCCAAAATCGACATTCGGTAACGAGTCATCAGGAAATGATTCATCCTTGAAAGTCGCAAACCGTGCAAGAATCACGGTACAAAAACAAAAACACCGGCGAAGGAGGTAAAGTATATTCAAAGCCAGCAGATCTGGACCTATGATAATAATATGATGTTCAAGGGAACCAGACTACACGTGACATCGGCTCACCTGATCTAGACACCTTGTGATTCCATTGTCCAATCCTTTTATGGTCACATACCGTCTTTGGCATAAGAGGTGGCTAGGATCTGCCACGTCGATACAGCGGCGAGCAACCTCTGGACCTTCAGATGCAACAATCCTCGAATCGGAAGATCAAGCCGGCCATTTAAGGAATTGTGCATGACATGGACACCTTCCCCTGACCCCTACCCTACTTTTCTGATATGTGACTATCTAAGTCACTATGCCTTTTCATGAAACCTTCGCAAGTAATACTCGAGCACCGCATACTAGAACCGGAAACTTACTAGTACGGAGATCCGGCTTTGCGGGTAGAGTAGAGTCAGGTTGCGCATAAGATGAATTAACGGTGAGGAAATGGCTAGAGTGGCTAAGGGTTCAGGTAAGCGTGCAGGTGACTGAAGATTAGTGCAAGCTTTGATCTAGCTATACCAATATGCGGATGGGCCATATTAGTTAGGGCTGCGAATGAAGTGCCACAGTGAAATCTGCATCGATTCTCTGACTAAGTAGAGTACCTTGCAACCATCATTGATTATGGTGTTGTGATACCAAGTTGAGTGGTTTTATTCCTGGCCGCGCTCCAGGCTGGTTGGAGATGGCTGCCGCTGCTCCTTATCGCTTATCAGCTTCCCCGTTTTTGTGACCTTTCCGGGCTAGTCTACGGTCGTAGTCGCTTTGTGTCATATCAATCACGAGAGAGTCATCCAGTTGCTATTGCACCTTCGAATCATTCACTCGCTCGCTCACTTATTCTTCTTCCTTCCCCCCAGTTTCCCCATACCGCCCAGCATCAACACACCCTAACTTGGCTATCTCTACCACATTCACAATTTTGATCATTATCCCCACCTCGAGTCATTAACTTGAGCTCGACATCACCGGGATCCTCTCGTTTAAGCTCATCACCTCGACCTTCAGCTTCCTGGAGCCTTGCCCTGAACCTAGTCGCCTCACAGAGCCCCATCCTAAAAAGACGAGTCCCTTCTCTGCCAGTCTCGAGTTTAGGCAGGCTACATCAATAGAATCCAACTGCGAATAAACGTGTTGCAGGAGACTCCCAACAAACATCGCGTTCGCTTCCGTTACCTACCGTAACACCCAAGGACTCGTCGAAGCTCTCGAGCTGCCTGCTTGTACGCACAACAATAGTGTATATGCAGAACGAAATCACCGGCTCATTGTATCCTCATCTTACTTGGTAGCCTGAAAACACATAGAAAAGGGGGTCCGGAATACGGCCAACAAACTCGGCCGATATAGGTCAAAATGGCGGCAATACCGCCACCGTCCTCATCGTCCGCGCGACGATCGAGGACGGGCGAGTCGTCAAGAACTGGCGATAAAGCGGTGGGTAACTTCAGTATCGATGAGCACATAGGCAAAGGAAGCTTTGCTGAGGTGTATAAAGGCAAAAACAAGGTATGTTTGCTACTAGTCAAGCTCTCAGCATCACTAGCAGGTGCTTCTATAATTACTAAAAGGAATCTCTTATTGCCATTTCATTTGTCTTGAGCAATGAATGCTGACTCAATCTGATGCAGAAGACTGGTGCTCTCGTAGCTATCAAATCCGTCTATATGTCCAAACTAAACTCGAAATTAAAAGATAACCTCTATTGCGAAATAGAAATTCTGCGTGGCCTACAACATCCCCATATTGTTGCGTTGATAGATTGCCGAGAGTCAGCGTCACATATACACTTGGTCATGGAATATTGTGAGCTTGGGGATCTCTCGTGGTTCATCAGGAGGAAAACCAAGTTGGGTGATGTTCCAGCACTGAAAGATATGGTCCGAAAATACCCCGTCCCAGCGGTGGGTGGTCTGAACGAAGTCGTCGTTCGACACTTTCTTAAGCAATTAGCCAGTGCGATGGAATTCCTCAGGGCGAAGAATCTAATCCATCGAGATGTTAAACCACAGAACTTGCTTCTACTGCCATCCCCGAAATACCTCGCAGAGCACAAGGATCTGCCGCTAGTCATGAGTGCAAGCCAGGTATCGTTGATTCCTGCAGCAGGGCTTGCTTCACTTCCAATGCTGAAGCTTGCCGATTTCGGATTCGCTCGCTCGCTCCCGGCCACTTCGCTGGCTGAAACCCTTTGTGGCTCTCCCTTATATATGGCGCCGGAAATCCTACGGTATGAAAAGTACGATGCTAAGGCCGATCTGTGGTCACTAGGCACAGTGCTGTATGAGATGATCTGTGGAAGACCGCCTTTCAGAGCCATTAATCACGTTGAATTACTGCGCAAAATAGAGCAAACCGAAGATATGATCAAGTTTCCAAAGGATGTTGAGATGAGCCGATCGGTAAAGGAGTTGATACGGAGCTTGTTGAAGCAGAAGTCAGTGGAGCGCCTGCCATTTGAAGATCTCTTCAGCCATCCAGTTATTGTTGAGCCAATCCCTAATACTGTGGAAGACGACAAAATTCAAGTCGTAAAGGCTGCAGACGCCGACAGCTCCACATCAATGACCCGTCAATCATCGAGCCACCGTAGGAATGAACCCGCGGCCGAAAGAGATGGCAGGCCCGTTACCGGAACATCGTACTCTTCGTCACCCCGTGATCGCCAAATCGCTGCTTCTCCAAAACAGCAGTTAGCAGAGGCCACAAGAACTCCTGTTGGTACATCGCCGCGCAATACCTCAACAAGCCAAAGCCCACGTATTCCGAGTAGTACGCAACGCCCAGTGCCAATCCATTCTGCTACTGCTCCGACCACTGAAACCCCGCAATCTAATCGACCCCCTCCACGAAATTTCAACCCTGTGGCAATAACAGAACAACGACGTGCGCCTTCACGTCAGTCCTCGGCAGACGAAGCCCCTCGGAAACGCAGGATCTCACAGGCTGATCAAGATAGACAAGCTGCAGAACAAGCAGAACAAGATGTTCGAGATGAGCGAGACTATGTCGTTATTCAGAAAAAGTCTGTGGAGGTCAACGCTTTTGCAGATGAAATGAATGGCATGTTACCCAGGGCTCAAGTTCAACAATCTGCCAGAGGTCAAATAGCTCGCCGAGCTACTACCCAGGGCTCTCCTACCTCTGCCACAGGTGCTGTACCTCCATCGCCTTCACGTGTTGTTCAAATTGCACAAGGAAGACCACGTAAGGATTCGATACCACAGCGTCAAAATTCCTACGGCAGATCGTACGGTACGAGTCCATCTACAACTGGAGCTCTTGCAAAGGCTATCCAGGGTGCCACAATCCGAATGCTTGGCGTTAACTGGTCTCCAACCTTCATTGGAAAGGGCGTTTCTCCTCCTCAAGTATACAATGCATTTCCAGCTTATCCAGCCCCACCTGCCGCAATCGGCTTGATCGCAGACGGCAAGGCGAATCTACCAATGGATGAGGACCAAAGAACTGTCCATGTCATTGAGGAGTCAGCCACCAGAAGTGATGTAGTGTATGGTTTTGCTGAAGTTAAATATAAGCAACTCATCCCTCTAGCGCCATCGATGGACCATGGCTTAGGTGGACCTAACCCTGAAAAGTTTGGGGATTTCAGCAATGAAGATGATGGTCTAACCATCGAAGCCACTGTTGCAATTTCCGAAGAAGCCCTTGTTCTGTACGTTAAGGCACTGTCATTACTTGCAAAGTCCATGGATATTGCCGGCTCATGGTGGATTCGACGTGGTCGAGGAGAGGTACTCAACGCGGGTCAAGTACCGAGAAACGAGTCAAGTTCTGCCGTCAACGCTGGAAATCGAATCAATAGTGCGGTACAGTGGGTTCGCAACCGCTTTAATGAAGTTCTAGAAAAAGCAGAGTTCGTCCGTCTGAAGCTTATCGAGGCTCAGAAGAAATTGCCTGAAGATCACCCTGGTCATCCTAGCAGGCATTCAAGTGCTTCTATGATTGCAGGCACATCTTCCACAGATGGTGCAATATTAAGCTCTGGTATCACAGCTGAGAAGTTAATGTGGGAACGTGCGCTGGAAATGAGTAAATCCGCCGCGATAAATGAAATTACAAACACGGATCTGCCGGGTTGCGAGATTTCATATATCACGGCAATCCGAATGCTAGAGGCTGTTCTTGAGGATGACGAAGAAGTTCCAGCTCAACGACCAAGGGCCTCAAGTCTTAGCATGGAGATGAAACCTGATGACGATGGATCTGTCAATGGCATCAAGCCAGAAGACAGAAAAGACGTCCAGAAAGGTAATGATAGACTCTCGTCATTCCGTTTCTTATACGACACGCTAATATCTATATAGTCATTACCATGATACAAAATCGTCTCGCCGCTCTGAAGAACAGACCTGCCTACAGAGCACAGACGCAGCCACTACCTCCATCCCCTCGACCTACAAGCAATCTTCGCAGTGGCAGTAATACACCTGCTCTTGCAAATACCCCGCCACAATAACCTTTTTTACATTTTATGTCTTACGAATTTATGCCTACTCCAGAAAAGTATTCGACTTCTCGCGGTCGGAAATAGCTGGACTGGATTCCAGCAAGGCACTGCAAATGCATACATGGCATTCTCGGCGTTCCACTTGCCGTCCTTTTTGATAGCACTGAGATGGCCACTTCGTGCGTTATTGATTAGATTCGACTTTCTTTTACTTTCTGTGTATGTGTTGTGAACCTTGAGTTTTGGTTGGATGAAGGCGTTTCCAAGGCTGGTCTGGCGCTCTTCGCCATCGTCAAGAATATGTTTTATACGGCATCGGCGCTTATATGGTCTCCCGTGAATACCCTGTGCATGGACTTGGGCTTCGTTTTTTGACACTTGTACTTGGCTGGCTGGCCTAAGAAGCCTAGGAATGATAGATACAGGTGTTTCACAAGAAGGGAATGGCGTGGCATATCCAATTTGGGTGCCTCACGGAGAGGTTATATGGAGTTGTATTTACTTTGAGGCTAATACATAACGAAATACAACTGTTACGAGACAAGATATCGGAATTAAGATTAATGCTTATCATACGCCTCCAATAAATGCATAAGCTTGGAACCAAATGGCATATTCTGGTTACAATATCAGTTCACTCGGGACGTCAAGTTTCTTGCATGCTTACTACGTCAATCCTCTCCATTAAAGGCAAGCTTAAATTTAGCACCTTGTTATTTTAGTGCCTTCTCGCGTGGACATGCATTTGGTAGTTCTTTGTCCCAAAGTCATCATGAACAAAGAAGTCAAACCATGCCTCTACAATGACAAAAATCTTGACTTCTTTCCAGCCCCCGAGACTATGATTAGCACAAAGGATCATCTGTTCATTATCTAAGAGCCAAACAAAGTGATTTAGACAGACAAAAGTGTAATCATGTTTTCATGCATTGTTTGCAAGCTTTGGCTCAGGATTACGCAACAATCTATAATAAATATAGATGTGAACACTTATTACTCACAGACTGCATATAAAGGCAAAACACATCGGAAGTCGCTTCAGTCAAGAATATCAGAAACATGAAAATCGACCACATCACATATGAGGATAGTAGGGGAAGGCCACAAGATCCAGATGTGATGAAGTCGCCTCCTACATCACGGCCGCTGAAGGCGACTAAGAGAATGAAAGATTATTTTTCTGCCAGAATACGTGGTCTTCCAGAACGAAATCCTTCCACCAGTCATCACAGCCCCAATATGGGGGTGATCACAAAGCCGGATCTGCTTCAGCAACAAAATGGAGCCTTTTTCACACAGTTCCCAAAGAGTGAAACTTTCCCAAGCCAAGAGAAGAAGCCAATATCAGGAGCTAATTCCCCAACGAAAGTGCGAGAACCGACACCGCCAATAGAATTCAGTGTGAAGAGGGTGAATACCATGCCAACTAGCAGGCCATCATCACCCTATGCACAGTGCCTCAGTGAAATGGCGCGTCAAAACGTGTCGTTATATGAACCAAAGGAGCCTCAGCAATCCCGACCACTGAGACGGAAGCCTAATCTTTCAAAAATGCGGGATCTTTTCCTTGGCTCAAGTTCCAGTGAAGCAGAGACCGAAAGTAATACCCAAGTTCACGGCATGGACGAAGCAATACCCCCAACGTCAGGTTCAAACTATACCCAACGACCAGCTCCTTACAGGTCGACAAGATTTTCGAGCGACTGGCTATCACATAGCTCTCCTGATCTAGCATCGGCCAGAGCATCACGAAATACCCATCAGAGCTCACATTCTCACAGAATTTCAGACTATGCTAACTACATAACCAGCGGTGCAGAAGTGCTTGACGACAAGAGAAGGGAATTAGAACTGACAACAAGAGCTAAGGCGACTAAGTTCAAAGAGCCGTTCGAGTATCTTAATTATCACAACTTCTCATTCCATTCGCGCCACGAATCTCCAGATTCGCCGGGCTCATCTGAGTCCTTTTTCTGTGCGGGCGAAAGCGTGGGAGAGGGCGATAGCATGAAAGTATACACCGGTGGTGAGAAACAGAAAGGCAGCAAAGGGACAACACCGTGGGATATGACAACTTTGGACAAATGCCGGCTATGCAAGAAGATGGGAACATCAACTACCTCTGGTCTATGCAGGAACTGTGAAAATGAGTTCAAGCATCCCATGAGAGAATTCGATAAAGATTCTGACTCCTGTTGCTCAGGAAAGACTAGCGAGGAGGGGCCCAATGGCTTCAAGCCGCCTGGAGGATACCAAAGGAGATTTAGATCCACTCATATTAAGATGACAAGAAAATCTCCAGTTGAGGACGATCATATTCTGCATCCGGCTCCAAGGAGACATAGTCGGCATTCGGTTCTTGGTGAGAATAGCTCAAGGACAAGCAATTTCGGTTGTGGTAAGAGAGGGATATAAAAACTCAGTCCATAGATACTAAACTACAATTTCCGCCTTGGATGGAACCTTACGTATACGAAATCAATGATTGTCCTTGCGGAACTTCGCCAGTCAATAACAGAGAAGCGGCCAGAGCGCACCCGAGCCCGAGCCCGAGACACGAATTCCTATGAATTTCATGATGATGTAGTTGAGAAACGATAACTTAGAAATACAGAAATCAAGCCAATAGACTCACATATACGTATATAATTTAACCTCATAGCCAAATGTTCTATTTTGTATTGTGCATAGATTTATGTGATCTGGTAGAGCCAGCTACCAAAAGTTGAAACCATGCAACATGGGATTTCAGTTCAAATGACTGAAATTCTACGTTCTAGAAGGGATTTTAGGATATAAATCATTTTATATACATGATTTTATTATGTCGTCCTATCATGTTCCTGTCGTCACGTGTCTATCTGGTGTTTATGTCTCACCTGCAGACGCTCGGCTATCTACAATATCCATAACGTCGATTATTCTCACAATTCTTGAACATGGACAGATCACACCTCTGACTCCAAACTCGGTATTTCGGAATAGCATTTCATGGTACCAATAGTTCGGGATGATTAGATCGTTCTTTCCGCTTCCAAGGCTTACCTAATCTTGCTGCTTATGGTCTTCAGCATTCATTCCTATCAGCACTTCGGATACTAACAAACATCATTATCAAAGTACATCAAGGATATAACTCAGCATCAATAATCAACATGCTACAATCAATCACCTTCACAATTGTTCTCTTCTCTATCCAGACATCATTCGCCTCTTCCCATGACTCAATCTCCTTCATCCAAGCCGAAAAGTGCCTGAAAGCCCATCATGTACCCTACCAAACGCGAGCCTCCAGTTTCGGTATCAGCGGCCATAATAACTGGACCGTTCTTACTACGCCGTATAACCGTCGCATCACATGGGAGCCAGCCATTGTCACCCTCCCGTTTACGCCGCAGCAAGTTAGCCGCTCTGTCACTTGTGCTGCGGCTGCTGGGCTCAAGGTATGCGCTATAGTCTCTCATATCTGTGCTGAGAAACCAAAGGGCAAATAACTGGAGTAAAGAGCTCTCGCTTTATATATGTTGACTTTGACGCAGATTCAAGCAAAATCCGGCGGCCATTCGTATGCCAGCTTCTCGAATGGTGGTCAGGATGGGAGCTTGATTGTCAATATGCAGAATTTTAACACTATTAATCTTAATGGTAAATCTAACTCATAGAAATGATTTGCATAATGCATTGCTGACTTGGAATTCAGAAGACCACATCGCGAGGGTCGGCGCAGGCGTACGCTTAGGCAACTTGGATCTTGAGTTATATGATCAAGGAAAGAGAGCTTTACCCCATGGCGGTAAGTATATAATGATATATCATAATAGCGGTGTGTCTCAACCATCGTTCATGCCCCAAAGGTCATGTAAACTTGCAAAGGAAAATACCTCGTTTTGCCTTAATATTCCGTCATATCTGGGACAATGCTGAGAAGCTAAATCTAGTCTGTCCTGGTGTTGGAGCGGGAGGGCATTTCACACATGGCGGCTACGGTTATGCAGGACGCCTCTGGGGGCTAGCGCTTGACAGTATCGTTGGTCTCGACCTTGTAAGCACCTTATTTCCAAATATCTGTCAATTCTGGTCAAGGGAGCACTGGCCCTCTAAAAGCCGTCTCTCTTGCTATTAGGGCTCTTGGGATACTTTCTCGCTTCAAGCCCACGCCAAGGCTTTGAGGTATCATGGTGCTAATTCGTTGAAGGTTCTGGCCAATGGCTCATACGTGCATGCTAACCTTACTCATTATCCGGATATCTATTTTGCAATGAGAGGCGCTGCCGATAGTTTTGGCGTTGTAACGTCATTTCATTTGCAAACAAGACCAGCACCATCGGTATGTAGTTGTGGTCGAAGGCATCATATTTGGAACGCATCACGGCCTTCTAACATGAGGAAATATCTTACTAACTAAGCTTTCAATTAGTCTGTTGTGACCTTCACAGCCAAGATTCCAGACGTAAGTATTTTTCATGAATTCAAGACTATTCTAACAGCCATGGTATAGGCTCTCAAGAATGCATCACTAACCGCAGATGCATTTGTTAAGCTTCAGAAAACAGTTTACGACTCTACACTCATCAATGCAAATATATCATTCAGCGTCTATACCAATCAGAGGGGATCCTTCACACTCAGAGGATGGTGCATTGAGTGCAATGCAACCAACTTTGAACGTGAAATCTTCCCAAACCTGTTTAAAGGATTCCCTCATCCCGCTTCACTCAATGTGGTCTCAAGAGGGTGGATTGAAAGTATGTGGCCCTGATGTATAGTCTGCTGTGGTCCTTTATTCTGATGCAGAGATGGTAGGCTTGACTCGCTTAGCAGATGGTATTCCAATGAGCTTGCCCTTGTATGGTTATGACGACTTCGACACTTTCTATAGCAAGTCAATTGTTACCCAGGAAACCAAACCATTGTCGCATGAGCAATGGAGGAGTATGTTAGCCTCAATTTATGGTGTTTCATTGACCTCGAAACGTCATATTTATCCACCCCTTCATCACATCTTGTTGCTAACTGCTGGATAGAATTCTGGACATTCGTCATAAAGAATGGCACTGCCTCACCATCACCATGGAATACGATTATTGATATGTACGGGGGAAGGGGTAGTCAAATCAACGCAGTGGCTAAAGATTTAACAGCCTTTTCGCACCGTGATTCATTGTGGGTCATTCAGGTATATCAAAGATCTTTTTCTTTCTGGGACTTGGATTTTTTTGGGTGGGAGGATGAGATTATCATTGAGCCAAGATTGCTAACCAGTTTAGAACAACGCAAACACGTTCAATCATGAGCCGCCGTTCTCAGAATCAATTATTACTTTCATTGATGACCTCACCAATACTATAATTAATAATAAGCCAGAGGAGTTTGGCATCTACCTTAACTGCGCAGACCCCAGTCTTTCTGCAACTGAAGTTGCGATCCGTGGATATGGTCCTGATACATACAATACGCTGTTATCTATCAAGCAAAAAGCCGATCCATATTCTGTTTTTTGGAATCCACAGACGGTTTGCATAACCTCCCTGTTATGTGAGCAATACTGATTCTTACGCCTTTAGATTGGAAATATTGCGTCCCTTCCAGCCATGGATGGTTCGAAATTCACCCCCAAGCTTGAGGTATGTTGAGCATAAGTTTCTGATTTTGAAAATCGTTATCGTTCATTTCAGATTGTAACAGGAGCATTCAAAGTTAAAGAGTGGGAACTATTGCTAATTTCAAATCGATCTAGCTACGTGCTGAACGAACTCAAAAAGGACTTAGCAAGTGTGGACCAGAACATGGCGATACCACATGTAACAGTCCGGAAGCGTCTGGTCCATGCTGTTAAAATGGTGAGTGTCGAGGTGGAAGCTTTGGCGCATATGCCGAATGTATGCCCAGACAGGGCTGTGACCCTAGATACGGAATGTGCTATAGTGAATGTGGCACAGACCACGGGATTTGTAGAGGTTGGCCAGATGGCTCAGGTGAGTGCTGCAATGGTAGTCATTGTGGACGAACTCATCATTTCTGTAGCATATTTTGCGTTGATGAATTTTCCTCAACAAATGCATGTTTCCGTAATAGTCAACAGCCACTTGCATCTGCCTCCGAAGAGAACACTTTCCTCCCAAAAGCCCTAACTAAGAAGATTCATAGTGATGAATCAGCTAGGCAGGTGAAGCTTTCACTTAGCCACAAAAGTGAAGAGCAAAGGAAAGCTCTCGTGGCTGAAATTCTTATCCGTGAACCACATTACTCTGAACTTGCGGGTGATCTTGAAGCTACGAAGGAGGATTACCCTATCAGTATCGACGACCTGTGTGGTGGACAGAAAGAGCAACGATGCTTATGGTCCAAATTTGGATATTGTTGTTCGAGACTCAGCTTTTGCGGGAGTAAGCTAGAGCACTGTAATGTTTCTAATGGTTGTCAGCTGACCTATGGACACTGCTATCGAACTATAGCTGGAAATGATGTTGAAATTGACAGGCCACTCCCGGATAACTCTGTAGGGTCACTTGACTTACAGCAGGAAATTACAGCTGAATCTAAGGAACCAACAACGAAATATCCAATAAGTAGCGGTGGACGATGTGGTAGGGAGGAGACGCAACATTGCGTGTGGTCGAAATATGGTTCTTGTTGCACGAAATGGGGCTTCTGTGGTAATACACCAGAGCACTGCGCTCTTCCTGACAACTGTGAGCGGGCCTATAAGCAGTGCATTCGCATGCTAGAGGAGGACTTGAGCCAAGGCAGTAATAGTCCTTCGATGCAAGGTGGAGACTCACTAACCGCAGATAATGAGGGCAAGCCCGATGCGGTGGGCGACCAAGGTGTGGCAGAGATGTGAATAGAAGTTGTTGGGGCAGTTCATATGGAGGGTGTTGTTCATGGCATGGATTCTGTGGAAAGACGACACGAGCCTGCTCTTTGATGTTTGGGTGCCAGCAAAAGCATGGATACTGTTATTCTTCTATTACAGCACCGGGCGAGGAAGGTGCTTGAGTCTAGGAAGAGACATATTATTTGGCGCTTATGGAGATACTTTGGGGAGGGTTTGGTCGGGCCTTGGAGCAGCTGAGACGGGTCAGAGGGATCGGCGATTGGTTAGGAATTATGCGTTATGGCCAGCTCTCAAATTAGTATAGATCAAATAGATAAAGGGGCAGCCCAGAGGGATAGCCGTTCTTAAGGAACATCGCAACGGAGTAGTTCTAGAAAACCTCTGTGTGGGTCATCCGTTCCTTATGACGAATGCAAGACCAGAACGTTCTTCCTGCTTGTAGACTTTCTCAAGAGGAAGAAGAAAAAAAACCTTGCCAATTACACGAGCGTTTAAACGAGGCCAAAATTCTAACCATCCTCCCGGTCCTCAAATCAATCATCTCAATAACCCTAAAACCCGCTCGCAAGCCCCAAAACATTCCCGCCGAGCCGCTGCATAAAACCCCGCCAAGCGCGTGCATAACCCGCGCATAAAAACATAAAAGATCAACAACAAAAACGGGCATGGCCCACAGCGGTTATCCCGGAATGATCGGAGAACAACACCAGCTTCGTGGTTGCATTTGTAATCCGCGCATGTAGCACAGGTGGGGGAGGTTGGGTAGTTTTGTTTTATAAGCTTGCGGTTTACCCGGGAGGTACGGTTTTCGTTCATCTTGTCTCTCTTTTTTTTTTCCCTTGTCAGCCTTTTTTGGGGGTGTGAGGTGAGTGATGGATGGAATGGATATGTTTTGAGCTGCTTGGAGGAGAAAGAGCAGGTTTGGAAGCAGATGGCACATGGATTCAAACTTTTCCATGCTCTGGCATAGCGACTACGGTCTATGTCGGAGGGCATGAAGTTGGTGTCGAATGAAATGCGCACAGGTAGGTGGGAAACTGAAGAAAGGTGGGAAATCTCTTGATTATACGTCTCTGAGCTATTTCCATTTCTATCATCATCGTGTATACTGCTTTTCTACACCTTACAAGACTCTCTATTCACAAACAGTGTATCCGTTTTACCGCCCATAGCAAAAGCGAGATTGTCAAAAGCCACTACATCCCACAACACGCTTGGGGAATAAGATATCAAAGGAGCAAACGTTGCCAACATGACTGTCTGAAGAGAGATACGCCGGAACGTCACTCGATGACCTGTTCATATATCCGATAACTTGCTGCCAGCTGGCAGAAGGAGAAAGCTAACGCGCGCGGTCGTTAAGATGATATGCGATGATTGGATATGCACGATTTATATGTCGTCGGATTGCAGAACATTGTGGATAGAAATGGGCGCGGGTGACGATGAAGGCTGCGAAATCATTAGCAAGGATCGCGCAACGTCGAGGATAGCAGCCGAACGTACCATTTTGGTGGTCAGCTTCAGGTCAAAGCAGCATTAGAGTTCGATTTGTTTTTCCAGACGCCTCCGCCCACCGCCTTGGAAACACCAATACCAATGCCAACGGCAGCTCCGATCACCAGCAGAGCGAAAAAGATCTTGATTATGATCTGGTTACGCTTGGGCATGCCAGCCATCCAACCGCACAGCATATGCTTGCCTCGCTCCTTTCTCATCATCTTCTTCTTCCGCTTCAGGGCGGCTTGTCCTGGCCATACGGAACAGTCCTTGGGGTCGCTCTTGTTATTCAGCAGTCCTGTCATTGCACTTGCCTTCGTCTTTTGTGGAGTGAGGCAGGCCTCAACGTCGGTTTCAAATGAGGTGGCATTGTTGATGTTCTCTTTTGACTCGGAGCGTCCCAATTCCTTGTCGAAGACTGAAGTGGTCGTCAGTTTCTCGTCGTGCAGACTCTGGGATGGGGTGAGGGTATGGGTGGAGTCAACATCGTGGATGGTTGAGGGTATTCTGACTGATTGACTCGAATGGGAAGGTTGGCGCGATGCAGCAGGACGAGTGATGGTCAAACCATTGTGAGAGCCGTCATGCTTCTCATCAAACGAGCCCATGGTGATGGTGGAGGATATCTGTTACTGCAGACTCTCTTATTTGAGAGAATGGGAGGTTGATCCAGCTGCTACAAGGTTGGGAGCAGCAGCGGCGGCAGAATGCAGACTGATTCGACAGACGATACCTCGGAAGTGGAAGGAGCGAATATGTCTTGGCCGGTGCGACAACAATTGCATTCAATTCTCCGAATTGATCGAGAATAAGAGCAAACCGAATAGGTTCTTCTCCTTTTCCCCCCCCTTATCAATCGCGATTTCCCTTCTTCCTTTGGTCCAGGTGCTGGCTGCACTAATCCGACGATGTTCCTCCTCAATTGGCTTCCCGCGGCTGTCTCCCAGGAAGGAACGGACCGATCAATTCCCGTACAGGAACAACAAAGTCCTGAATATTGATGCAGTGGAATTGGGGATTCTTTGGCTGTTGCCCCGGTTTTGTCGTTCGAAGGAAGGATTGACGAGCGAACAACAGAGACGAAGGGAAGAGAGAGAGGGAGCCTCAGCACCTAGATGAAAGGTTGAGTGAGGTTAAAGGACGAGGTTCGAGATCAACTCAAGTTGATGCAATGCAATCTCGGCGCTCAGGCTCTAACGGACCCTAGCCAAGTCTTATCTCGCTTCTCCTGAATAGTGGCGTCGGCAAAGGAGAGGGGGGCAGAGAGAAAGGGTTTTAGCTTAAATAGGCTTGACGGTATGAGATTGATTATAATATGCTATTGTTGCGGAAGATGAAAAGGGACCCTTTTCCTGATTTTTATCATCAAGGAGCCCCCGTTGCGAGTAAATTCAGGTCAAAAATGATGGTGAGGATTAAATGATCTTCGAGGTGGCGGGCCGGATGAAGGTTATTGGCTTTTTCCACTCCCCCCCTACCCTATGAACTTGAATGTGAATGCGGTCGCTCGCCTCCACGGACCGGCCTCTCCTCGCTGGCGTGGACCTCTTTTTTTTATTTCCTGGGCACAGACGTGACTTCGGATGGGCTCATTCGACGGCGGATGGAGGCAATGACAAGCGGGAGCTCGTTGTGTGGAAATATCCGGTAATTTGACTGATTTTCACGGACAATGATGATGATGATGATGATGATGGGGGAAATGGCATGACCATAGGTTGGTTTTTAGGGGGGTTGGTTGAGATGATGTGATGAGCTTTTGGAAATGGGCAGGACGATGGGTATTGTTATGCAAGGAGAAAGAGATAGAGAGGGAGGAATTAATCTGCACCGCCTTGTGATTCATCATGATACTCATCTGACGAGGAGCTGGTTTGAATAACACCAAGATTTATCAAGATTTATCGATATATTATCATAACAGCGCCTAGCCAATTCGTTTCATTGGGGGGGCCTTTTCAAGGTGCTTTAATTGGGGAAAATAATAAATAAATAAATGCCATGGCATAAACCTGTTTTCAAGCATTCCTCTCTCTTTTCTATTCTAGAATTGGCCGGATTGGTTGATGTTTGCGGCGACCAATGGAGCGCATCAATCACTATTGGCCTTGGTGTGTCCGTATGTGAAATAGGGCCGGCAGAAGCCTTAATTGGAGTCTGGGCCCCCTTTTACTTAGAATTGAAGGGGGAGCGAGGGATGCTGGGGACCAAGGGACAACAACAGTAAGGGTGCCAATGATCAAGTACTGTACTGTGCTCTAGTGTAAGTCCTGTCTTGGGCCCTTTTCCTCCCTCGGATAAGCTTTTCAAAGTGGCGAGAGCTCCGTCGCATACGGTAAAGTGGGATGAAAAATACTTGAAAGAAAGTTGTGTTGTGTTTTGTTCCTTTTTGGGGGGTATCTTTAGCATTGAGATTATTTCATATTAACCACTGAAACCATTGAAATTATGCAAAACTAAAATACCTTCTAATGCGGTCCCCTCAATATGAATGGCATCAAGCATACGCTCTGTTTCCCCGCGGGTGCGGGTCGGTCGGTGGTCGCTCAAAATTGACGCTGGTCCCTTACTCAGTCCCTGCATGAAGAAACCCCCCCGCAAGCCCTCTCTTTCTCTCTCGCTCTCTCAATTATCCCTCCGCGGCAGGTAAGTACAGTAGAACGATAAAACTACATGACATGACAGGACACCCCTCGCCTGCGGGCGCGGAATCGCGTGCAGGCTAGAGAGAGACCAGCGTCCCTTTTCCATTTTACGTTAGCCGTCAGGCGATGTTGGCTTCCAGCACGAGTCGTTCATCAAGTTAGGATAACGCCGCATGGAAGGAAGTGACGAGTTTCCTTTTGGGGTCCCAACCGTCGAATGCCAAGCTGATACGGCATGTTCCTTGCAGGATTTGGCCTTTTTAAGTAATCGACCTGGCTGATCCTCCCGTCCCTTCGTCGCCCTCGAAAACGCCTCAAGAGAAAGCCCAACCTAATTTGTGGCGGCGAAAACACGTGCGCCATGCTCAACGCCCCGGCTTACAGAAGGGGGAAGATTGATAATTTCACAAGTCAAGAGGATTTGCTGTGATGGCAAGTGGGAAATCTCAATGTTACGATCCTATAGTCCAATTTGTGCATATAAAGATCCATTTTTTGCTTCTGTTTTACCGGTGCCGAGCCATCTATGTAATCTTGATCGTAAGCTTTCCAAAGTGCTTTTGATCCCACATGTACTGGTATGCCCTACATACCGTTAGCCAGAAACCCAGTAAAGGCGTTACATCAGAACTTACTCTTTCGCCTCTTCGAGTGTAAAGACCTTCTGGTCAACCACGGGCTTGATCTTGTTCACTTCAATCGCGCGATTCTGTCCCGCGCGTCAGCTTTGAACATCAACCTGGCTCTCATCTCCGTAGAAGAAAACTCACCATCTCCTCAAACATCACCCGACTGCCGACTAATATACCTCGGATTGTGCACATGTTCATCAATGCCTCGAGGAAGCTAGGCTGTTCTGATTTCGCACCCCCGGCCACGAAACCTATGATAGAGATAACGCCGTCGATCTTGATGGCCTTCAGGCTCTGAGCCACGGTTGCTGGTCCCCCAACTTCGACAACGTGGTCCACGCCCGCTTTGTTGAGGGTCAGGGACTTCGCCGTCTCTCCCCAGTTAGGGTCTTCTTTGTAGTTGATGACATGATCCGCGCCCAAACCCTTGAGCGTTTTCACTTTCTCGGCAGAGCTAGTTGTTGCAACTATTAACCCCCCCGTGGTCAGCTCTCTCTCTCCTTGGGATCACATCCATATCGATGGCGTTGCCAAAATTCATTGCGAAAATGGGACCGAAGGATGACTTACTGACAGTAGCACCAGCGGCCTTTGCAAACTGCACGGCAAAGATGCTGACGCCGCCGGTTCCCTGAGTGAGAACAACATCACCGGGTATCAAAGGCTTCAAGCCATACAACGCATTCCAAGCCGTAAGAGCCGCACAGGAGAGGGTGGATGCTTCGGCCCAGTTCAAGGACGGAGGCATATCCACCAGACCGTTCTCGTTGAAGGTGCCATATTGACGCAGGGTACCGTCGATGGCGCCTCCCAGCCCGCTCTTTGACGTCTGGAGGTCTAGAGAGCCGCCAAGATGGGTTTGGTTGAAAAGGGTCACCACTTTGGCGCCGACCTGGAAACGAGTCACCTTGGAGCCGACAGCGATCACCTCGCCGGCTCCATCGGAACCCGGGACGATATTTTCTTTGAGGGCAAAGGGATACAGTCCTGCGAATAGCATTAGAATGTTCGTGATATGGTCACATGAGAAGGAGGATTCTACCCTTGGTAATAATCAAGTCCCGGTAGTTCAAAGAAGCTGAGTGGAACTTTACAAGGACCTCATAATCTGATGGCTCTGAAATAGGTGTTTCTTTGTAGAATTTCAAGCTCTCAAAGCCATCTTGACCTTCTACAGTCCATATCTTGGAAGTTTTGGGAATTGAAGGCGACATCGTGTTGGCAGATATTAGACAAGCAAATCAACTTGAAACCCCAATTGCTTGATACTACAACAAGATATAAGATGGATGTGCTTGTGCAAGAGGTCAATAAGAAGTTTTTGCTAACATCCAAAAGTTCACTGACCGAATATATATGACGCGCTGATCGATACCTTTGCTGAATAATTATGGCATTTACCACCCAAGTGGTCGGGCCGTTGCAACCGCCCGATCCCGTCCAAGTCTCGTAATCCACGAATGATGACTGAGCGATTCATGACGTGGATCAGGAACCAAAATCGGCATTTACGGACCTTTGCACCACATTTTGCTCCATTTACGAGGCTTGGCATAACGGCACTTGTAACCCCTTTTTTTAAGCGAGCAAAATGCTCGAAGTGTGTGCAAGCGCATTGAAACGCTTAAGGAGGATTATCGTTACCGGCCACGACCTGCGCCATAATCAATCCCATCTCTCGCGGTACGTGTCAGACCTTCCCGAATGCGGGTCTGTACATGACTAGAACCAACCGCGGTGCTAAACCGATAACGCTGAATCGCCAGTACTTCATGCACAACATATCACCTGACAAATGACATGTTCCTCACCCTTGTCTTACTAAGAAGCATATGAGATATAAGTTGATAGTGATGTTATTCTATTGCAAGAATGTGAGAGCAGCTACAACCAAGGCATCAACTCCTGTACTCAGGGTTGGCTGAATAACCGGCGCAAAGTATGGGCTATGGTTGATCGGGATCTGATCGGTCTGGCCAGCATCCACCAAAGCCCTGTATTTTCCTGGATCGATACCACCAAATGTCCAATAGCTATATGGTACGCCTTTCCCTCCGTCTTTGTTTGGTGCTTCCGTTGCAAGTATCGAGAAATCTTCTGAGCCTCCAAGAGGCGGTTGATTCGGGTTGTGCGAGTCACCAAAGTGCTTCGTGAATGCCTCAGCCAGTTTATTGGTGACATTTTCATCATTAATCGTAAATGGGAAGCTAGAGGTAGGCTCCCACAGCGGCTCCTGGGGAGCCCCGGAAGCATCACACTCTGCCTTCACAATTCTCTTGATAGCGGCAAGAACTTTCTCTCTTGTCTCAGGCCTAACTGATCGTACATTGATTTTGATTACGGCGTCCTAAGCCGAAATGGCGATGTTAGTCTTTCTACCTCTTACGATACTACGTCGAAGCTGGTTCACCAGACAGTTCCTATTATGAGAGACAGAGAGTCGTTTCCACATGTGTTCAGATCGCCAAATATTCAGAAGCTCACTTACACTAGCGATAATGTTCTCCGTGCTGCCGCCTTGCACGCTCCTAATCGCACATTAGTGATACTAAACTCTAATCGGAAACAATGGCTTATAGCTGTCTACTTCCAACAGGCTTCTGAACATATTATGATTTCCGGGCTCAAATTGAAAAACGTCCTCATGGCTGACCTACCCGACAGTGACAACTGCAGAATCTCTCGGATTGACTTCTCTCGATACCACCGTTTGTAAGCGAACAATGATATGAGCTGCCATGACGACAGGATCGATAGTAACATGAGGTTGAGAGGCATGACCTCCTCGCCCATAAATTGTCACTCGAAATGAGTCTGCTGCACTGGCAAAAGACCCAACTTTAGTTCCTAACGTTCCGGCTGGAAAGGGCATGACATGCTGGCCAAGGACAACATCGGGAGCTGGACATGCATGCCTCTTGACATCATATAGGCCATCTTCAATCATTGCCTTCGCGCCCGCCCCTCGCTCCTCGTTGGGTTGAAATAAAATTACGAGCGTCCCCTTCCACTGTTCTCGCGCCGCATGGAGAGTTGTTGCAGCAGCCAGCATAGAAGTGATATGCATGTCGTGACCGCAAGCATGCATCACTGGCTTTTCTACTCCATCTTCAACATCAGTCTCTCGTACCTCTGAAGCATAGTCTAAACCGGTCAATTCTTTCACTGGAAGCGCATCCGTATCTGCGCGTAGCAGAACTGTCTTGCCTTCTCCATTTTTGAGAATACCAACAAGCCCTGTACCTCCAATTTTTGTTTTAACCTCGAATCCTTTCAATAACAGAAGATGCTTTGCCGCAGTCTCTGCCGCGAAATGCTCCTGTAAAGAAAGTCCTGGACTGCGGTGCAAGTCTTTATATAGTGACTCGTAGGAGGAGAGATCCGGTTTCAAGGTGGATATGATGGTGGAAACGTCCATGCTATCTTCCTTGTTAGCTTAGACTGGTGGCTTTGGCTGTCAAAATGCGCTTACTTGTTCTCGTCTCCTCGAGCCTGGCTTTGAGCCAGTCGTCGATAGAGGACTCGAGAAGCGTCATCTTGACTGATAACCACAACGAGTGTTGGGGTGTTCACAGCCTGATGTAACAGCTCTATCATGTAGCTTTCAAGAGTGGGACTATGTTTCAGCTTGCCTCGGCCACGCAAGAAGTAAAAACGGCAAGGCGCCATAGCAGCCTCGTCAGCCGAGTCTCAATCATACTAATATTGTGGTATGATCTACATCAACTTGTGGAAGTTTTCATTCTAAAACCCATACTCTTTCTTTATGATTTCTAATTTGATTTTCTCCACCTCCGCTCATTGTAGACTGATTCTACAGGTCAAATTGCAAATTTATTGTAGAGTGACAATAGGGTCAAGGACGCCTCATTCATTGAACGTGTGAGCCTTTGCTCTTTACCGAAAAGGTTTTAATATTCTGACAGGTAGATTCACTTCCTTGCTCATGTGGCAATATTGAGATTATCTGATGCATTTAAGCCAGTCTATATCTCATGCAAGAATTTTGTTAACCAATCTCGAGGCGTTAAACATGTGAAGTGTCTCCAGGATGAAGCTGTTTCAGGAGCGAACTATTCTCAAGATATGGTCAAGGAGTAGATACATATTTTGAGAGCAACACAGTTTATGAAACTCTCCAATAAAGAAGATGTTGCTCCGAAAAGCTTAAATGTACAAAATGCTGCGCGTAAGAATTGAACCAAGGCGATCTTGCATTTATATGCTCTGCAAAATCCTTCGTACTTAGCACGGAAGTCTAGTAACATTTGTCTGTGCATTTGTGGAGTAGACCCAATATGTGGCATGACGTCCCAGGTTGGATCTATGCAGAGCACTATCGTAGGAGCACCCTGATCGGGAAACCTTGCTGTTTTTCGAAACTATTTTATGGCCTTGAAAGCTGAATACGGCTCGCCCGGACCAGACTGGAGATTGTGATAATATGTAAAAGCGAATGCAATAAGTTTGGGGGTAGGATACATGCGTCTGTAGACGGGATATTTTAAATGGTATATACCGCCTTTGTTGGAACTGCGGCATCGTCGCCGATAAGAGTACTAATAATGGCAATGCAAGCGTTGCTTGATCATTGAGACAACCGGGTCTGTTTAGGCGGGTAGGCGAGATATCCTGATGTTTCGTTAGTATAAACCATGGTTGATATAACGTTGTAACTTCCGAAGAACGACACCGAGCTGCCTCATCCCCAGAAGACGAGCCCATGGTTGCTGTGCTCTGGAAAGACTTGGAAAGTCTAAATTTCTGTCAAGGAAATGGGAACTTAAGCAACAGAATTTTGTAAAATCATGGAAGATAAAAAGAAATGTATGAAGCTTCAAAATAATGTGGGAGACTGTGAAGGAGAATCATGACTTGCTAGAACTGTATTACTTCACTAAAAGCAGGGGGAAGATATGCAAATAAATGACTCAAACCCAAACCCAAAAATCAAAGATTCGTAAACAACATGAACTTAGCTTGCCATATTAGATTTTGGTGGGTCAGCAATAGAAGCAAGTTGTAGTTGCCAACGCCAGATATGATACATGCCAGTTTCTCGAGCCTACACATACATCAACGCCAGCCCCCGGATATTCCCTTTTGCCCACCCTAATCCACGTCCATACCATCACTATTGTCTTCTTCCGTTTCGTCACCCCCTCCACCATACCCAAGAAGCTCTTTCTCAACATCGTCGAGATCCTCATCTGGCTCTGCCTCATCTCCACTTCCTAAACCTAGAAGCTCCTTGTCCATTTCGTCGAGGTCCTCATCCATATCAGCATCGCCATTCCCGACTTGCTTTGATTTGCTATGCTGTGTCCGCTCATCCTCGGTCTCATCGTTATCGCGTGAAACACCATGACCATTAATAGCCTTGGGCTTAGATTGTGGGATACGGTTTGTGCCAACAACCCCAAGATTCAGACCCTTTTGACCGTCCCAACGATCGAGTCGTCTACCCATGCGCCGGAAGGCAGCAGCATAGGCAGCAATCTCCTCGCCATAGTCTTCTATCTCTTCCTCTAGTTGCACTAAGCCGATGAAACCTCTTTCGCGAAAGATGCCAGGATCCTTTTTATAGGAATCTTCCGCCTCACTGTCCTCAAAGACCAGATTTTTCGCCTGTTCTGCTCGCTTCAGCGCACGGTAAATCGCACCGTCTTGCTTTCGTCGTTTCTTTGATTCGTGGTGGCGTTTTCGTAGTCCACGGCTAAGGATGTACTCAACACGCTGGTTGCGATTGCGCTCCACAGCTTGTTGATGTGCAGTAAGTGGTCGTGCACGGCGCATAACACTCTCGCCTGGACCAGGTGCGGGTATAGGTGATGAGCCTTCAATAATTGGATGCTTGAGCGAGTTCCTCGACTTACCATTGAGGACACTCTGTATGCGCATACCGCCAAAACCGTATCCTCGTGGTGGCGTAGAGCGAGTACTATCCACATCCGACTCGTATCTAGGACGCATCTTTCCAAACAAAGCTGCAGGACTCCCAGCCAATGTGGCTGAACCTGTGTCGTCAGGGGGTAAATGAAGCTTTGGTTTGGGACCTCGTTTAGGAGGCCCGTGTTCTGCTTGAAACGCAGCTTGATCTGCTTCAATGATGCGCTTTCTTTCTCGCTGTTTATTATGTCCGTATTCGAGCTCTTCTGGGGGGTCTACATTCTCGAGTCGCTCTAGCGTTTCTGTCAAGTCCTCAAGCTCCGGTATGCCTTGATTCATTACACCTTTTCCATAATCGACACCAGCTCCAAATGGGTTCTCTGCAGCCCCTTCTTCTGTAAAGTCTGACTCCAGATAAAACCACATTAGCCATAGAAAGGCTCTTGCTCTAGATTCACTTGATATATTTGTGCGCATTATTAAGTCGTAGAAGTCCCGGTCTTGATCAAAATGCAACTCGGTAATTTTGGGGGCATATTGTGATAATACAAATATCAAGTTCACCGGATTCGTTCTAGGAATTGGCTTTCCTTTAATCTTCTCGATCGTGTTTGGCTCTATACGATCCTCCGATGCGCCTTTCAATATGGATTTTAGCCGAGGGGCGTCCTGGAGCTGCTTGTAAGAGTTCGGATCTTGATGTGCTTGTAATGAAGGAATGGCATGGTATGTTCGAAGTTGCGCTCTCATTTCTGGAAAGACTAGTATCATCTACGTTAGAGGGACACTGTTACAACAAGTTAGGGGGCTTACAATTTAGCGTAGTATTCATACGGCCTAAATTAACCAACAGACACACCATTGCCATATTCTTTGCCGGCTCGTGCTCAGTTAGCAGTTTATCTCTCAGTATCTTGCTAGTCTTGCTACTCCTAGCCATGGCATCGATGTAGACGTCTGCAAATGTCTGCAGGCCGATGCTACCGTCATAGCTATTGGTGAAGACCTTTTGGTCATTCTCAAATACCAGTTTGAGGAAATCATATTGAATGTCTTTACGCCAAAGTGGTTCTCCGTCGTCTTTCTTGAGGTGCCGAACCTTATTACCACTGTAAATCGACATGTTCGCGGCCGAACCTGATGGTGTTTGATCTTTGTCCTTTTGCGACTGTTTCTTCTTGGTGGTTTGGGGCTCCGCCAACTCCTCGCCATCCTTTCTGTAGTAGTACTCAAAATCGCTGGTGGTGCCTTTTCGGGCTGCCAGACTTCCTCGCGGATGTATATCCGTGCTTCCTAGGACATGCTGCAAGGCGCCTCTTGGATCAGGATCTGGGCGAATTGGAGAGGATGCCTGCGTCGTCATGTTGTCATCAACCATCGTCGAGCCCCCTGGCGAATGCCCATCATCTGTCATCGTTATCTACAGAGTGAGACACTGACATCGAATTCTATTACTCGGCGTATTCTTCGTGTCGCATACCTTGTCGGCACTGTGCTTTCTTGTGCTTGAGTTTCATGCGATCGTTGATTATTGTGTTAGTGGCAGATCTGCTGTAAGATGGCGATTGTGGATAGCTCATGGATAGTGCCGTGCGGTCGCTCTCAGTACAATACCGTGATAAATTGACCCCAATAGTTGCTTAAACGACACATCTAGGGCTGGCTTGTAAACCAATCAAGCATTTCAGAGCTATTCACTACTGCAGACCTGCATAATTTCAAATTCCTAGCAAGATCCTTTCATTCACCGAGCTGGAGATCCACTGCGAGCCTACAATACTAGTCACATGTGCCTTGTTTGTCTTCTATTTGAGCCCTTTGATCTTGTATCTTTTGTTGAAAGCCTTGCTTACTAACAGTTTGCATTAGCGATAGTCATCGGTGAAATGACGGGGCAACCTGTACCGATCGCGCCCCTGCAAGGCTTAAGCTTAAATAGAATGCACGCTACTGTCTGTAGGGGAACTTTCACCCTGATGCAAGCGAGTATTAATGGCAACCCATTGCCCACAGTATGCTGCATCGACATGGCTGGATGATATTCAAGCTTTAAGGTATTCTGACCGCCATGAGTTTTGGATTCAGTGGCTTCGATTCCCACCCAGTCCGCAGCCTCAGCTCATATTTTCAGAAACTATTACCTATGGCCAGATTCGTGTGTCTATTTGGGTCACAATTTCCTATTTACAGAAGATATATCCATACTTAAGACAAAACAAATGGTGAGGGTACTCCAAAACTCTGTGGCTTTCTTGAGCCCCGCAGCGGTTCTTATCAAGAGCCTTCCTCTGAACTCCAAATGGTTGTGTGTGCCTAGGACAGCTGAGTGGCTGAAATCCTACCATCTTCGAATCAAGAGCCCCCAATAATACTCGAGGACGCCAAGTTCTTCCGAGTGTTTAGCGGATTTAATTATAGGTTACACATTTTACCCTTTTGGGCTCTGCATTTGGCGATCCCTGTTGCCATGCTGATCACTTTCCCCAAGGTCCTGGATCTGCCCGTCAGGATTTAAAGTTGATTCCCGTTTCTCATCGCCGCCCCGAGTGATTGGATGAACAGCTTGAGGAAGCCCTACAGGCACAGCGGAGGAGGGTCCTTGAGAAACTGTTAATATTTACCTGAGGAGGGGATCGGCTTTAGGCAAGAAATGAGCCTCCATAAAAACATGTTGAGCTGAATATTTGGAGATGCAAGCTCAGTCAGAAAGTGGGAATGTAAGAAAGTAAGACAATCGGCATAGCTCAGAGAAGAGAAACCTGCTGCCACATCATAATTACACATCAGTCTTTGAAATCGAGATCTAGGAATATCTCCTGAGTGTGTATTTGTAAGATCCAATAACGCCAAGAAGATGCCTGATCCATTTTCCAGTCTAGATATGCACCAAATGAAAGTACAGAGAAACAATTTCGCCATAAAATGCAAACCGCAACGCCTCCCTATGTCGCCTATTGTGAACACCGCGCACAAGAAATCTATGCGAATCCACGGCCGTGAGGCCATACAACAAGTTGAAACAATCTATCACGCAAAATCTAGAGTTCCGTTAGATGTGAATATAATATGCCAGCTTTAGAGCCCTACCAAATCAGAAAACGAACAATGAAATCAGAGCAATCTATCGTGAGCTGCTACCGTGACCGCTTGCGCTTCCACTCCCATAATCGTAATATGGTTGATCTTCTCCTTCGTAGTAAGTAGAATGCTCTGGAAAATACCCTTCTGGATCCTCGTATACAGGCTCGATAGTAGCTTCATATTCTGTCGCACCTTCATAATTGCTTCGCCCATCATAATAGCTTCTATCCTCGTAATGGCTCCTATCTTCATAATGGCTTCTGTCCTCATCCCGTCGCGACTCCTTTCTATACTGCTCTTCCCGTGCGTTACCTTTGGAGACTACATGCTTCAAGGAGAACGAACCCCATGGCAAACCGGAGAGTTCGTCCGTTTCTTCAATTTCATTTGGATCAGGCGTGTGATAAGAACTTCCTGCATGTCTGCGATTTTCCTCGTCTCGATCTTGTCGCTCCTTGGCTTCTTTGGCTTTATCACCTATCGGTGCAGCGCATACGGTCAGTTTCGAGCCCATTTGCTGTCAAAGGCGATAAGCTTACGAAACTTTCTTTGGGCAATCCGATTCTGGACGCGCCTTCTCTCTTCCGGATCTGTGATCTCGCTCCAATCGTCCTTCTTGCCTTTAGATTTTGAAGTTGAGGAGTGGCCTTTGCCTTTAGAAGAAGAACCGGAATGGTGATGAGAGGATCGATGTGAAGAAGCCATCTCCGTCTCGGTGGCTGAATCCCCTTCAGAATTGTGCTCGACAGTCTGGTTCTGATCAAGGTCGTCGATCACGATCTGGGGAAGCTCACTCGTTGATTGTTGAACTGGCGGCTCAAACTCGCTGCTTGTGTTTTGAAAGTCCCTTGATATTCTTTAGCTAGTCATCTTCAATCTCAACTTAACACCACTAACATAATAGAAAATATAGGAATGAGCTAAATAAAATTCATACAATCTAACGCAAGCCCGTGTGCCAATGACTAATACTTGTGACTCGGTTTACCAAATGGGAAAGAACCAAATTGATTGAATGGTAAGAATACCGGAAGTGTGGAAGAGTGGAGCTTGAAATATTCGTGGAGATCTCGTTAGGAATAAAAGTACAACAATTGCAGTCTTGAGGAAGCGTCAGATACTGTACAGATTTTAAAACTTCCTCAGACCGGAACCGCATTAGTAGATATAGGCCAGCGACACTCAACTGAGCACGGAGACGGTGCATTAGAAGGACTCTTGCAAATAAGAAATAAGAATGGAAAGCATAGCCTCGAAAGGAGTTAGACTGCAGACAAGGAGAAGCGCCATAGAACGTGACCCAAGTAACGGCCAAACGAAGAGGAAGCAATGGAAGCATTGGAATGAAGCATAAAACAAGGGCCCTGCCGGCAGTGGAAGCCATGTCAGATAGGGCTATAAGGCAGCCTTCAGGTGATTGAGAGCTTCAAGCAAAGTGTGATTGGACCCCATAGTATTCACAGCTAGCCTTGTCGGTAAGTGAAGCGGTTTTGGGCGTCGAGAAGGAGGAAGACGGCATGGAATCCGACGAATACGTTCAACCCTAGCAGGCTGGAGAAGCTGGGAGCGTGGACCAACAACCTCGAAAAGTGGGAATCCTCTAGCTCTGCAATATTACCTTGGGATACAGCTGGCATCCTTGAGAGAGGGGGGGATTTTACACCGGGTGTCTCTCAACCCGGGGTCGGAGTTAGTGCGAAATCTGTCTGGAAGCACCGTTGTAGGTTTACTCCGATGATATGAACAGAAATGGCTTCTCGTAATGAGAATAAGAAAGCCACAAATTGGCCGGTAAATGTTACACCACGATGGCTTGAGGATTTGATCTTGCTGGTTCCTGAATCGCTGCAGCCAAGCATCAAGAGAAAACCAGGCAACAACAACTTTCGCTTCACCAGACCGCCCCCCTTGTTCAATCCGCCATTCCATATAAGTTACTCCACATATTTGGTCGATGATGATCTACAAGTAGTCTAGGTGTGCCGAATATACCTTTCTCTACAGAAAAAGTAACAGCGCATCGGCGAAAGAGTAGCGGAAACCATGGTCACCCGACTCCACGCGATACGTCATTTTGTTCTGTAGACTCACATCTCACGTCTCTCTCGACAGTCTTGCGCGTACAAACGAGAGCCTTTTACTCATCACCATCATCAGAAGGGCACAGTCATCGACAAAAGAGACCAGTGTGAAGCCTCGCGTGAGCCTGTGAGTGGGAGTGTGAGTGCGAGTGTGAGTGCGACCGTGAGTAATATCCCGGATGCCTCTCTACGCTGCACTGTAGACGTTGTGTAGTGTGATAGTCGGCTACCTAATATGCAAGATGGGGCTGAACCATAGACGCAATCGTGCAGCAGAATCGAATGTAAGCATTCGGACTACCAGAGCCCGACTGCTTCCCATCCGGGGCAAGCTAGACTCTCCTGCTGCTTAGGAACTTAAATGTTGGAAGTAAGTAATACTTGTATTTATTATTGTCCCTAAGCCAGGTCTCGGCGTGTATCATTCCTAAGGCAGTACTTCTCGGTTCTGGATATCTGCCCCAGGGCTACTTACTGGTCACAACTACGAGACTGCAGGTTGGAGTCGGCAAGGTACACCAACAAGTGTTCCGAAGGGGTTTGAGACAGGGTATAAACGGAAACTGGGGGAAATGGAGCCGCCGATTTATATGGATATATTTAGATCTGCTACAGTAGTCCAAGACATTGTGAAATTAAGGTTGGGTACCACCATACCTACCCTGTTCCGGCGGTGCTTTGCTATTGGGCAGACTGGAAAAAAAAAAGCAAGGGCAGTGGAGGAGAGGCCCAGAACATTTGCAAGCTTTTCCTAGCACGAATTTTGTCCTAATATTCCTACATATTTCCATGTCAAACTGTGGAGTTCGATCCTGAAAGTCGCTCCCACCAACCAAAACCCATAACCATGTATCAGATATAGAAAGTCCAGGTGTTTGTACAGCTAAAATACACAACTGTGTGCAGGATATTCTGGAAGCCTAACACACCAATTTCCAGGCTCCTGCAATGCTATAGGGGCTGGTGGCACCCCTCAAGTGATACCCTACACCACCGAGGGCATACATCCGTAGGGCTGCGAAATCCATCGTCTATCTTGCAGCGCGTCTTTCTTCCCCACGTCGTTTCGCAGCCACTTCAGCCTGTAATAGATTGAAAAGTCAGCAATTGCTCAACGAATAGGGAACCGAACTTGTAACATAATCCATGGACTCCACGTTGCTCCCACGCGCGATACTGATCCATGGATCATTCTATGAATGGAGCTATGCCACTCCCTAAATATCCTTACCCTGCGTCGCTCTCCTCCATCTATGACTCTGCCTCTCTTGTCTTCCCACAATCCCTCAGATACCACAAGCTTAGCCCCCATTTTCCCTTTGAGTGGTTGGGCTGCCTTGCCTATGATGGTTTTGGCACCTTTGATATGGAAGCCCGTTGGAATAGGAAGATGCTCCTTGGGCTTTCCCTGCGCAGAAATGCTTGAAGGCACGTTTACCACCTGCTTGCGGACATTTCTATTTTTTGATCTCCACAATTTCACAACACGCAGCTCTGCCCTCCCATTGTCCACATACTTCAAGTCACCTCCAATACCAAACAAACCAGCTCGGAACTTCTCACGCCACCGAAGAAGGTAGCGGCGATCGCGTGCAGGCTCGATTCCCAAGCCTTTTAGTTGTCCAGATGTTAAGGTGAACAGATCTCGCCAGGATGTAATTTTGTCGCTGTGTTTGCTAAGGGATCTGCCAATCAATGTGAGAAATGTTTTCACATCTGGAACGAATGGAGTTGTCCTTGGTGGGCGTGGTGCCTTCTGTCGGCTCAGAGCTTGGGTTAAACTTCTGGCCGGTGATGCTGAGGATGATTTTCGGAATGGTAACAGGAAGGAAGGTATCGGCCGTGAGACGGGCTTTATCATTGAACTAAACATATTCTGCCGATAGTAAATAAGCGTATGAACCTTAGAAACAGAGATTGCATACCACTGGCGCGCTGTTAGCAACCAAACAGCTCTGTTGTTCGGAGGATCTTTTGTCAACTCTATCAAATTCGGATGACCCACTTAGGCGAATCACGTGTTCTCGTGGTTGGACTAGTAAACTGATAAGAGCTTATCGGGCGGTATGGACTAGCGTTGACGGCAGTACTTTCCTATTGACATTTGTGCAGATGGCAACCTAAACCTTACCCAATCTTCTAATCTGTCTCTCACACAACTCTATTGCCAGTTGCATACATAGGAGAACTTTCTCAGCATCTTACCCGAATCCCTTTCGAGAATGAACCGTGTACCAGATAATCAACAACGATGGGACGACTAACATGGAGAGGAGGACGGCGAACAGGTCCCTCCCGCGGACAGGATATCACAAGGGCGCCAGACCGACACGCAAATAATCAGAATGGAATGCCATCTGGGGATCAAGCTGGTCAAATTCCAGACATTCTCATATCATGGGTGTCAAACTGTCACTCTGCACACGAACCACCACGCAAACGCCAAAAAACAGAGAGAAAGATAGGCACATCTGAAGATTTCGAAGGCAAACAAGTCATTACCGAGGAAAGTCGCCTCGAGCACATCACGGCAAACGAGTGCTGTTGGGAATTACCATATGAAGGGTCGAAACTATCCAGTTTTTCGAAGCCCCTTCATCGCGATAACATAAAACCTGTTATAAAATGGTGGTATGGTGTGCCACAAGCCATCACGATTCTAGACGAAGCACACACTCCAGTCTTTGAAGCATTGTTTCCCGATAATAAAAATGGCCTCGAGGATGTGCTGCTCGCTCTGGAGACAAATATATACAAAAAGAAGTGGTCGACCGAGCAGGGCAAAATCTGGACAGAAATCGGCATTTCTCTTCTTGAGAGAAATGGCTTGGACTACGTTGTCTTTCATTTTACGATAAAATGGAATATCACTATCTCACCCTATGATATTCCCCGAGTCAATCAAAAGCCACAGTTTATTTCTAATATTTTAAAAAGTACTTTCAAGATGCACATGCGGAGAAATTGACATGGTCACCGCAGGACTTCTACCAGGCTGTTCACACACCAGGTAGATCAGATGATGAATGGAAGTCATTAACAACAGACCAGCTGGAGGCAAACTTATACCCATTTCAGAAACGAGCTGTAAAATGGTTGCTGAAACGCGAAGCTGCCAATAGTCCGCAGAATCCAGAAACATCAGAATTACCTATCTCATTCATCGAAGCCAAAGATGCTCGGGGAGGACTTGCTTCGTCAGTCACCTCTTTGGTATTGTTACATTGGATATTGGCCCTTTCCGAGAAGCAGAACAGTCTCTCAAAGGCGGTATTCTGGCGGAGGAGATGGGTCTTGGTAAAACTTTGGTGCGTATTGCCCTGATTTATCACCATATTCCTTGCTAACAAACGAATTCTGAACAGGAAATTATATGCTTGATGACGCTTCATAAACGTTCGACGGAAGCATCCACTGTCTTCGATCCATGGACTGGTCGGACTGTTCGCCCTACAGCCGCAACCTTGATTATCAGCCCGCCTTCAATTCTACAGCAGTGGATTTCCGAGATTAAGAGACACGCGCCGCAACTCAAGGTAATGCATTATGAAGGTGTCAGGGCACACAAGGATATGAATGAGAACGAGTTGATTGACTGTCTGGCTAATTCCAATGTTGTTATCTCGACTTACGCAGTGCTGGCAGCCGAAATTCACTATACTATGCTCAATCCTGAAAAATCGTTACGCCGAGTGTCTAAGTATCCGCGGCCTAGATCTCCTCTTGTCCAGCTCTCTTGGTGGAGAGTATGTATAGACGAGGCGCAAATGATTGAGACTGGTGTGAGTAATGCCGCTGTAGTAGCACGACTGATTCCACGTATTAATGCTTGGTGCATTACTGGTACACCCGTGCGGAAGGATGTTAATGACCTCCTCGGTCTATTGATATTCTTGCGCTACGAGCCGTATGCATCCACAAAACATGTTTGGACATCGCTCACAACGTCTCATAAATTCGAATTTCGCAGGCTTTTGGTCACTTAACACTTCGACATAGCAAGCACGATGTGAGGAATGAATTAAAGCTTCCAGCGCAAAGACGTTATATTATAACAATGCCCTTTACTCCAATCGAAGAACAACACTACCAAGAACTTTTCGCTGAAATGTGTGAAGATATAGACTTTGATCCTGAGGGAAACTCTCTTATTGATGATTGGGAATTTGACGATGCTATGGCCGAGAAAATGAGAATATGGCTAGTTCGACTACGACAAACTGCTTTGCACCCCGAAATTGGTGGTAGAAACCGACGTGCGTTAGGCTACAAAGATGGTCCTTTGAGAACAGTAGACGAGTAAGTGGAAACTCTCGGGTTTTAGGGTAACACTAATGTTATTTCAGAGTACTTAGTGCCATGATGGAGAATACCGACGTCAGTATTCGAGGTGATGAGCGCAAAATGCTATCCTCGAAATTGAGAAGAGGACAACTGCTCGAAAATTCTCCACGAGTCAGAGAGGCACTTGCGATCTGGACAGGGGTTAAGCATGAAGCCTCTTCACTTGTAGAAGAGTGCCGAGAACTTCTGCAACTTGAGAGCGAAAAATTATCGGCTGAGGCTAATGATATCAGCAAGGACGAAGACAAGGCTATGGAGTAATTTCTAGCTTTCTTATCGAATAGCTGTAGGAGAAGACAATAGGGTTCAGTATATTTTATCACATTACCTGAATGCCTTAAGCACTTACAATTCAACTATGATGTTATCTTAATTGATAATACGTATCGAACAAATCGGTTTAATATGCCTTTGTTTGATGTAATTGGTTCGTTATTTGAGTAATAATAAACCTTTTAATAAACTTATTAACTAAGATGTTTTTAGGAGTGGACCGAAGTAGCAAAACCTTTTTCGTTGGGCTTGCTTTTTTATCTGACGAAACGGAAAGTGCATATAAATGGGCTTGTTTACAACTCAAAGAACTATTTACTACTTTAGCTACACCTACTGTAGTTGTCGGCCCTGGTGCAATTAGTACTGACTGCGACCAAGCTCTTCGCAATGCTATTTCGACAGTTTTTCCTGACTCTCCTGCTTTATTGTGTGCATGGCATGCAAATAAAAATATTCAGCAGCACTGCAAGCCTGAATTTACAGCTACCGAGTCTTGGGAAGCTTTTATACAAGCTTGGAATGGTATTATAGCTTCGAAAACAGAGAATGAATATCAAACTCGGCTCGCTCAGTTTGACATTGATTTTGCTAGTTACTCCACTTGCACTGAATACATTAAAAGCACGTGGTTGAGGCCTGAAAGGAAAAGAGCTCTAGTTCATGCTTGGACTAATCAATACCCCCATTTTGGTATTACGGTTACGTCTAGAGTTGAAGCAGCTCATCGATATCTTAAACGATACATTTCTAGCTCTCAAGGAGATCTTCTTGATACTTGGAAATCGATTGAAATGGCTGTACGAAAACAAATGCGGGAGATTGTCTACCATGAAGCTCGAGACCAAATTCGAACTGATCTTAGTCTTGATCGAAAGACATTCGGTTTATGCTTTAGTGCAATTACTGTACAGTGTTACGGTCCTATCAGCCTACAACTGATATGGATAGAAGATCTTGGTCCGTGGGTTGTTGGTCTGGGAAGAAGTAGGTATATCACATATAAGGAATAAGATCCCGATAACAGTATGGTGTTAAGATACTATTTTGAGTTGAGCACGAAGCTCCTATCTAAGGAAAAGCTATCTACTTATATAGGGCCTTCGTGGGTTGGATCATTGCATAACCATGATCCATCACGTGATCCCTACCCCAGGGGTTCTCTGTGTAAACCATGTCTACCGAGCCTCAGGCCCCTAAGGCATAAGCCTGTTAGCGATGCGCGTAACAACAAGCTCTTCGACTAGTTAAAGATCATGTAAAACAAATGAAAGAGCCTTTAGTGCCTTGCTCAGGGACCTTTTCGAAAACGATGGGAGTACCATGTGCTCATATAGTAAAGAATCGACAAGAAGTAGGACTTGGCCTTACTCCCGACGATTTTCATCTACACTGGTGGTGGAATCGGTTTCCGGGTTACAGTTGGGCCAGGGTAGAAAAATCTTGGCCCAGGGTAGAAAATTCCTTGGCATTTTGCCAAGAAACGTTCTACCCTGGGCCAACTCTTTGTGCAACCATTTGTACCCTGGGTGAACTTAAGCGAATAACCAAACTTGGTTAGAACTATGCTTGGCGAATTCACAACATAGGCTTAGCGTAGAAAAAATACATATTGTAAGTACATCGTAAGCATATGCAAAGCATATTCTAGTATTTATTTTACAGAAAGACTAATAAAATAAGCAAAACAAGTAGTACATTTTCAGTATATGTTTAGCATATGTTTAGTATATGTTAAGTGTATTTAGTATATGTTTAGTATATGTTTAGCATATGCTAAACATATACTGAACATATACTACATAAGAATTTCTACTTACACTAAACTTATTTATTCATTTAATTACACATTTACTTGCAGTGGTTTGTATAGTCGAATTAATTAAGCAACGCGGAAGCATAGATTTGTTTAAACGTTATATTGTACGCGTCGTTTTTGGTGTGGCTTCTTTTATCCTTGGCATATGCCGGGGTGAGATTTCTACCCTGGCTGAACTCTTAAAGCTATGATTTCTACCCTGGGCCAAGTTTTTTGCCAAGGAAAGCTCTACCCTGGGCCAAGATTTTTCTACCCTGGCCCAACTGTAACCCCATCGGTTTCAGCAAGAGCTAGAGCCTCCAATTCTTGAACCTCTACATCTAATTAGCAAAGGAGCATCTCGAAATAGCACAAGACATAGTACGAAACGTATTCCTTCTGGCTTTGAGGCAACAGAAAGTCCTAAACAAAGGAAGTGTGGATTATGTGGCCTTCCTGGTCATACTAGTAGAAGTATTAGTTGTATGCGGAAGCTTGCTCAAATAGCTCAAGAAGATCAAGACGAAAATCAACATTCAACTCAAACATCAAACGAGCCTAATTCACAAATAGAGCCTACTTCTGTAGTAAGACTTTTATCTGGAGAGCCTGAACCCTCAACTATCGAAACGGAGCTTCAAGCTCAATTGCATAGTCAACTTGAAACTACATTTGTTACGGATTCAAGGCCAATATATCCTAATCGAATCGAGATGGTATATAACAGATACTTAGCTAGAAAACAAGACTATTTAGCAGCACACCCTCAAGTCAAAGAGTCTCAATATCGAAGAGTAGCAGGCTTAAAAACGTGGGATATGTTCAGCCGGAGATATCTGAAGGAAACTAATCTAAAATTCCGTCAACGTCTTGATATTAATACTAAAACGCTGATAGAAGGAAGCCCAAATTGGACAAATGAAGAGCTAGATGCATTTCTAGACTTTCAAGAAGATGAAGATCAAAGGGTAGAAGAGGAAGAAAGCGAGAGGTATATAAGAATAAGTGGGAGAATTACTGAAATTGGTATTAGAGGTATGCAAAGACAAATTGCGGAACAGCAAAAGAAAGATGAAGAGATGTACTGTTTCGTATATTAATAGCTTTGAATTCAAGTAACTGATATAGTTCTTTTTAATACAACTTATGGTTTTAAAGTCATCACGACTTTTACTAAGGATTCTGTAACAGCCAGGATTCGGCAAACCAGTTTATGACCCCGAATATAGAATAAAAGTCTTTACGAGAGCAATAAAGGCTTGCAGCTACTACAAAAGCGTAAGACTTAGACTGCCGTGTGTTACAGCTGCAGTACCTTCAGGGCTCCAAACGGCATAACCAGCTTATGGCCAACAGCAAGCTTATAGCTACAGCGGCTACAGGCTTGCAGCTACAGCGGCTACATGCTTGCAGCTGTAACAACTCAAGTCGAACAGGGATCTCGATCCATAGATCTCAGGGAGAAGGACTCAAAGGTGTGAACAACTATCAATTGTTATAACGAAGAGAACAAGCTACAGATAGAAGAAGGAAAGGAGAGCAGCTATGTTTATACAGGAGACTGGCCAGGGGCCAGTCTAAGCGAGGCTCTAAGCGAGCTAGGGCCAGGGCCGTGACAGCAGCCACTACAAAAGCGTAGGACCTAGACTGCCGTAAGCTTCAGCTGCAGTGCCTTCAGGGCTGCAAACGGCGTAACCAGCTTATGGCCAGCTACAGACTTGCAGCTACAGCGGCCACAGGCTTGAAGCTACAGTGGCTACAAGCTTGCAGCTACGGCGGCTACAGGCTTAAAGCTATAGCGGCTACAGGCTTGCAGCCACTACGATAGCGTATGACTTAAGCTGTCGTGGCTTCAGCTGCTACATATACTAAAGTCAAAAGCTTGGTGACTCTGTAAAGTAAAGGATATAAAACAATCGATAGGCGAAGGACGTAAATAGAAGCCAGAACTCTTTAGAGGAAGGCAGGCTTGAGTCTCTTATAGATTCAAAGACTTACATCTTATATTAATACAATACTATTACACTTGCATTGCTTATCACGTGCTTTTATAACATACGTGTCCTTACTTGCTATATTGCAATTTCTCCTGCTGCTTCTATTTGTTCAGATTCCCATTCAAAGTTAAAATGGCGATGCCCCACTTATTCCTACACCCGGTGTATACCCCACTTTTTCCTACACCGGGTGTATTTTAATCACTTGCCGGGAATCAGGATTTGGAACCGAGCGTTCCCATATAAAGAGTTTCGACTGTAGCATATTGTTAAAACAGGCAGTAAGACAGTAAAGAATAATAAATTTGAAGATGTACGAATTAAGAGAAAAGATCAGAATATCGATAAGCTGGTGTTGGTTGTATTCTCAATTCGGTCGGGGTTATGTAGTGCTTAGTCAGATTCACGGGATCCCGTGAGCCTTTAAATCCACGGGGCCCGTGAACCTATTGGCCGCCCTACCCCCGGGGTAGGTGTACCGGGACCCAACGTACCCCAGGGGGTACATGTATTGGGACCCCTGGACAGCCGCAATTCGATTAATTGATTCTCTGCCCTGTCCTGTGTCTGGCACATTCGTGCTGCCAGTGTTGATCCTGGCACTTCCTACACGACGACTTATCTGCGAAGTATTTCCGGAAGCTATGCCACCCGTTTGGTTGTGTGCCCCGCATGGCAGACCAAGCATTCGGGATCCCCACCGCCTCCCTGGGAATTTGAATACTACCAAGACAAGTTAGAGAGGCAAGGAAACCATCATTTGGGTAATTCACAGTAACTCCCAGTTTATCTCTTCATCATGGTCTCTTTAGCTCCACTGCTACAGCACCTTTGACATGCCTGACGAGGTTTATTAAGTCTGACCCCCCCTAAGTTGGCCACCCCCTGTAGTTGGCCACCTCGCTTAATTCACCACCACCTACTTCCAACTTCAATAACTTTTTCATTCCTCAATAGTTATATGAGATAAAGTAGAGGCAACACTAATAAGACTATCAGAGTCTAACGGTACATTTTGGCGGTCTCCAGCCTTTACTTGTGCTTTATAAATAGCCTCAATATCGGCAAACTTGGAATTTGGACTAGTCGCCACTTTCCGCCGCTTCCTAGGCTCAAGTTGCAATACTCTAGCTTCAAGTTGCTTGATTCGAAGCTCGTACTGGGCAATAACCAAGTCTTTATTATCTAAGCCTTTAGCTACTTTCCTAAAAAGCACTCTAGTAGTTGCAGGGTCGGTAGTCTTAAGTCGCGTAATTTGCCTAGCCTGTTCCCGGACATTTGTGCTTTTTTGAGGAGTCTGAAAGCAACTAATGACCGATCCTGGTTCCATTCAGGTATTGGATTCTTTATTGAAGTTCTTAGAGTTTGCTCGGCTGCTTTATTCCTATTTTCAAGTAGTAATCGGTTCATAAGCGGCTTTGACATTCTAGCCGGCCATAATCCCGAAGCTCCCAGCCTGCTTTACAATTTGTAACTGTTAAAGCATCTATCCGAGCTAGTTTATAACAATCCAAGAAGTTTCGTTTCCCAAGAGGAGTTGAATCGTTCAAAAGAGCCAAAGCACCAAGCCGCTTTCGGTAAGCATGCTTTAAAGGGGAGAGTACTGATAATCGAGAAACGCGACCCAAAATCCTTTGTTGAAGAGTGCCTCGTGGTACACCCTAGTCGAGACTAGCTTTGCGCTCGGACTTGCCATTAGCTATGTCCCTAAGTGCATATTGGACGTCGTTTTCAGTATATAAGGCCGTCATAATCACATCTAGCCGTTTGAAAAATTTAAAAGAATTTTATGAAAAGATGATTAAAAGATTTGAGTCGAAAGTAGGTAGGTAGGGAGTGGCGGTGTGCTAAGCGAGGTGGCCAACTATGTCAAATGGTCTTGAATTGATCTACAAAGAGAGCTCTACAGCTTGAAGACATAGCGCCATTCTGACTAATATCACGTGAGGAGAGACCATCATTCTCGACACTCCCCCATGATGGGCGCTCCTTGTACCTTCAACTTCCCCATCTTGTAGACCATCGTCCTGTAGATCTTCTCAGAAAGTTGTCTTATCGTCGAGCATCCTGTCCAATCACGTCCATTCCAATTGCCTGTCGGAACCTTACAAACGCGCTAGCACCGAGTGGTTTTGTCATCCCGTCAGCAATGTTAGACACCGTACCAGTCCACCCTAGCTCTACCAATCCCTCTTCTACCTTTTGTCGAACAAAGTGATAGCGTATATCGATGTGCTTTGTTCTCGAGTGGTATTCAGGGTTCTTGGCCAGCGCCAGAGCCCCTCTATTGTCACCTAGAATCTTGACTGCTGCTGGTCCCGTATGCCCAAGATTATCGAGTAGCCTCCTCAACCATATCGCTTCCTTCGCTGCCTCAGTTTCTGCGATATACTCGGCCTCGCAACTGGAGAGCGCTACCGTGGCTTGTCTCTTAGAGCTCCAGGTGATGATTGTTCCGAATAACATGAAAACGTAGCCCCCCGTAGACCGTCTATCGTGGTCCCTAGCCCAGTTGGCGTCTGTGTATCCAAGTAGACCTTGGTCCTTGTTTGCAGAATCAAAGACGAGTCCCTGGTCAATAGAACCCTTGAGATATCTAAACACGTGCTTGACAGCGTTCTTGTGGTTTTCGGTGGGATTCGCGGAGAAACGGCTTAATTGTGAGACAGCGTAAGCAATATCTGGTCTTGTACAAAGCATCAGATACATCAAAGAGCCTACAGCAGATTGGTACCACGCTCGGAGTTCTGTAGAAGCTTGATAACCGGTCGCAGCGGGAAGAAGGGTTTTGTGGTCCATTGGCGTGTTGACTGGGTTAAGCTCCCAGAGATTGAAATCTTTCAAGATCTTTGTGACGTATGCTTTCTGTGACAGACATAGTCTATTTCCCCAACGAGTCCTCTGGCGTGTCAGCTTGATTCCCAGGTAAAAGCTCGCTGGTCCGAGATCTGTCATTTGAAAACGCCGTTGTAGTTCCTGCTTGACCTTGTCGACGGCGCGTTTGTCCTTCCCTATCACCAGCAGATCGTCGACGTATACGCCTATAATTACGCCAGTCCCCCTTTGCACAAAAATACTGTAGTCTTCGTTGATATTCTCAAACTCGAGGGCATTAAGCTCCTTGCGCAATGTGTCGAACCAGATTTTCGGCGCTTGCTTCAGGCCATAGAGCGCCTTGTTCAGTTTACATACCATGCCCGGGTATTTCGTTCGTAGGTTCGGAGGGGGTTCCACGTAGACTTCAGTATCGATCTTGCCGTAGAGGAAAGCTGTCTTGACGTCCATCTGATCAATTTGCCAGTCAAGTATACACGCCAGTGCAAAGAGGACTCTATAGCTCATAGGTTTCACAACTGATGCGAACGTTTCGTGGAAGTCGACGCCATACTCCTGTTCGAAGCCGCGGACTACCCATCTTGCCTTGTATCGTTCGGGCTCTCCTTCAGAGTCTGTCTTGATCTTGAAAACGTACTTCCCGCTGAGAACCTTCTGGGTTCGTGGTCTGGTGGTAAAGGTCCAAGTCTTGTTGTTGTCGTGTGAGTCAGTTTCTTCTTCAACTGCTACCCTCCATTTCTCGTGATCAGGTCCTTTCATAGCAGTCTCGTAGGTCTTTGGTTCGAGAAGTTCGAGGTTTCGGGCCACTTCTGCTGGGAGAGTCAACCATTCCTTACCCTGATGCTTTTCCATTGAGCAAATGAGCGCTGTGATCAGGTTTATTACCGTGTCCCCTTCGTTGTCCCCTTCGCCGTCCCCACCCCTTTTCAGCATTTGTATTTGAGCAGCAACGCTGAGGTGATCGACGTCGGGGTCCTTGAGGCGGAACTGTTCGTTGACTGTGCCTTCTATAGTAATCAGTGTAGGGACTTCCGTAAGGATTGTAGTGTTTGATCTTATGCTCTCCCCCTCAAACAGCGCAAGGCCTGTAGGAGTGGATGCATTAATTCGTTCTTGTACAATTCCTTCGTCCACAACACCCTGGTGAGACACAGTCTCCGGTATTCCAATGTTCGGCGGACAGAAGATTTCCTCTTGCCAGTGAAGATCTCTTACGAGCTCAACTCTCTTCTTATCTGCATTCCACACACGGTACTGGTGGTCCCCATGTGTATATCCTAGTAGAAAACACTTATCCCCCCGCTCATGAAGCTTTGTCATCCTAGGATTGTGAGGAAGCGATTTCCAACACTCACACCCAATTGACCTTAATTTGAGTAGCGGAGGGTGTTCTCTAAATAGCTTGACGTGAGGCGTAATATCTCCATTTGGGGCAGTAGGATGATAGTTCGTAAGCGTGCATACCGTGCGTAGGATTTCTCCAAAACAGTGGTCTGGCAAGCCGGAGTCTATGAGAATAGCGCGCACGTGGTTTGCTAGAATTCCCATAGTCCTCTCTACAACTCCATTCTGTTCTGGGTTATACGCAGCAGTTGTCTCAATCTCTATTCCAGCTGCTTCGTGGAGAGACTGTAGCATAGCATTTGTGAACTCTCCCCCATTATCGCTACGGCACTTTCCAACCTTGAGATTGAAGTGGTTCTCCGCCCATGCTTTCCAGTTTCTGAACTCCGAGTTAACATCACTCTTGTATTGTATTATTCGAATCCATCGGTATCGAGAGTAATCGTCGACGATAACCAGCCAATAGCGCATAACAATCTTGTCTCCTTTGATAGCGCGTACCGGTCCGCCCACATCCACGAAGATTCGTTCTAGAGGACCCGTTGCGCGCTTTCCTGGGGTTGTGTAGTTCATTCTCCTCAGCATAGCTCTGAAGCAAGGCTCGCAGCGTGGCAGGGACTCTGTGGTAGGGAAAGTAATGCCTAGAATATCTTTCAGGAGGCGACGAAGTCTAGACTCTTTAAGATGTCCTAGTCTTCGATGCCACGTATACATGCTTGTTTCCTCTAGTAGGGTTGTCGCATATACACTCTCCTTATATTCCTCCAGTGACTTTTGCAAGCGTAATTTGTATAGGCTCGGCCCAACAGCATCGGCAACCGCAACCAGCTCTTCTGTTGATCGGCGAGTTATTTCGCATATCGGTCCAGTAAACGAGACAGCGATATCCGTTGGTGATCCGTTCGGGTAGAGGCAAAGTTTCTTGATAGAAATGATATTGAACGGTAGCCCCGGTGCGTAGAGCGCGTTGTCAATGGTAAACATCTTGTCGACGTCATCGACTGTAATAGGAATAGCGACGGGCCCTTGTCCAGTCACTTCTGTTGCTCCCCCTACTCCTATGATTCTTGTATTTGGTGGTGGAGGTAGCAAGTGAGTAAACGTATCCTCCCTTCCAGTGACATGAGACATTGCTCCCGAGTCTAGTATCCAGTCTCTCGCTGTGGCCTTAGAGAACAACGTTGGTAATATCAGCTCATCAAAGCAGTCCGGTGTGATATCTAACCCCCCTAGATTATACTGTTGTCGTTCATATCGTTCATGGTCGATTGTATCGCGAGAAAATCCGACAAGATACTTGTGAGTTGTATATAGGAAAATTAATAATAAGGAAATGAGAACGCATTGTCCTTGCGTAGTAGAGACAAGCTTGGCAAGTGCCCAAAGTGCGGTGAACGACATTAGGAAGGAGGCCCCTTTGCTATATACTCAGAGGTCATTGAGCCGGCAGAGGGATATCTTCTCTTTAGGTATAGAATCCTTCTGGCCCGGGAGTTAGCAGCGAGCAGAGGCCTTGGTATTAGCTTATGGAGCGTCAGAGTGGCTTCCCATAGGCTTTGTCCCTTCTGCGGTGATTGCTATTCGTCCCAGCCTGGTGGCCCGAACGAACTCTTGTTGACAGCAATTCCCACTTCCTCTGCTTGATTATAGTCCTTCGATTCAACCCTGCGTTTCTTCGAGTCTAGTCGTGCCCTATCTTCATCATTCGGTCTCTTCCCGGCACGTCTTTCCCTTGACTTCCTTTCTTCCCAGAACTTGTTTTTATGCTCGGCATTTTCAGGGTTGCGAAGACAACCACCTACTCCAACAGTATCCGTGTGTCCAGTCTTTCCGCAGCGAGGGCATTTCACACTTGCTCGGAGCTGTCGAGTCTCCTTATCTAGCTCTTTGATCTTTTGTGCCAGAGTTGCTTGATCCATTGTAGCAATCAAGTTTGTCGAGCTTGTCTTTGTCGCGGCGAAAGCTACCGTCGTGCTCGTCGTTCCATTTTTCTCTGTAAGACGTTGTTCTTCTTCGATAATCTCGAGACACAAATCAAAACTCATTCCTCCTCCAATTGCAATAACCTTAGGATTGCTCGAAAGTGCGCTGACTTTGTTCTCGTATGCATCCGTCAAGTTGTTGATAAACCAAGAGTTCATTTCCCATGTAGGCTTCCCATACTTCGGATTCATAGCGACTAGTTGTCGATTTATATTCAACATAGCGGCCTTGAAATCCTTAGCTGTACCACACGATGCTTGAGTCGTACCCTGGAATTGTTTCTGGAAGCTAAAGTAGTGGCTGTTGCCAATTGCCTTGCTACTCTTTTCTAGCTTGTCGAGGGCGATACTCGGGTCTGTCTCATGTTGAATTTCCATAGCCTTTTCCTTCGTGCAACTTTCTTGTAGGAAAACTATAGCTTGCTGGTATCCTGCCTCGTACCAAGCCGTCCCTAGTCCTCCGTTGTACCCACCGCTGAAGAAGCCCCAATAGTTGGATATAATCATAGCTCGCTTAAATTCGGTCTGCCAGTCCATAAAGTTTGTAGGGCCAGAGAGTTTCGGGAAATCGGCCTGGGCAAACTTCCTCATAGCAGTCGCGCCGTCGAGCTTGTAGTCGGAGGGGTTGAACTTGACACTGGCGGGAGTATTCGCCGTTATTTCTTCTTCCTCCTCCTCCTCTTCTTCTTCAGGCGTACGCTCTGGCTCTCGCTGACGCTGGCGTTGGCGCTGGCGTGCTGGTCTTTGTCTTGAACCCCGGGGGCCACCTTGACTTGCCTCGCCTCTTCGTGCGGGCGCTGCATCGCCATCAGTCAAGTCCCGATTGATTCCTCTTGTGGTAGCAGGCATAGTGCTCGATTGATCTGATTTGTTTCTCGTTCTATGTAGTATTACTATCATAGTCCTAGATCACAGCAGCATTCTGCCCCTCTTTTTTTTCTTTTTCAAGTAAGAAAAAGCTTTCTTTTGCTGCACGTGATTTTGAAAATTTTCCCTACAGGGCATTATCACTCCAAGGCACCGCCTTCGCAGCTCCGTTAAAGCTCCTCTAACCTTGCTTGTCTATTGCTTGAAGTCGAAGGCATTGTCCCTCTTTCTTCTTGCAAGTGTCTGTGGTCCTTCGGGGGTTTGGCTCTATTTGCCACACCGCAGCAAAATAGCCCTTAGCCCCTTCTCCTTAATCCTGTTTCACTACAAGGCACCGCCTTTGCAGTTCTGTTAAGGCCTCTCTAACCTTGTTTGTCTATTGCTTGAAGTATAAGGCATTGTCCTTCTCTCTTCTCGCAAATATTTGTGGTCCTTGGGGGTCTTGGCTCCTTTTGCCGCATCGCAGCAAAATAGCCCTCAACCCCTTCTCCTTAATCCTACTCTACTCTATCCCTTGTAGGCGGGGAATTCAAGATTCTTCACATATGGAGGTTCATTACGCAGCTTCAGCGCCGGGCTCATAACCTGTCAAATGGTCTTGAATTGATCTACAAAGAGAGCTCTACAGCTTGAAGACATAGCGCCATTCTGACTAATATCACGTGAGGAGAGACCATCATTCTCGACAAACTACAGGGGGTGGCCAACTTAGGGGGGGTCAGACTTAGTTAATGATGGTAGGCGTGCAACCAGGTCGTGACTAATACTCAGTCACTCCAATTGTGCTGAATTCATCTTTGCATATTTATTTGCTAACCTAAAATGGTTGCTAATACATGTCACTGCCAGAATGAGACCGAAGGAGCATATGAATGGTTGATCTCAGACAAGCAACATCTGAAGAAAACATGCCAGTGGGAGACCCAATTTAGCTGGAGCGACATCACTGAGAAGTCTAAGGATGAAGCCATAAGCCATATACTTATGTCAGCTAGCGTATATACTACTAGTTTTTGGAATATCGCCGCCTCAACCGAGGACTGCCCAAATTGGAATGCTTGATGGTTCTTATACCATAAGTTTCGTTATCGCGATGGACGGATTTGGAAGATGGCCAGAGAATCGGTTGGTAGGCATTTACGTTCACGTTCCAGGATGAATTCGGGTAGGCATGAGTTCCTCCAATTGATTTACTATAAGATCAGCCTACAAACTGCTCGCTGCTTCTCAACCAAAAAAGGATCACCTGGGACTCAGGTGGTGGCAGGGTTCCACCGTTCCTTGAACAGCGTTATATCTCAGAGTCTGCATAAATGCGCCCCTCTAGGCTCGAGGATAGATATCACGGCGAGGCGCCTCGCTGGCTTTGTATAGCACACGAAAACAAAGATCGGGCTACTCAGGCACACTTGTGCGACCCAAACACCAGCGTTCTTCTGTACAAGACACAAGACAACGTAAATGCTAGAAGAGTGTACTATGACCCCACTCGCGACGTTTGACATGAGAATATCTATTTTAAGAACCGCTAAATTTAGTCTTCGTTACTATTTACTGACCCTTACCATCTCGACCCCGTTATTATCCCGATCAGCGGTGTTTCGTTATGGCCTTCTGCTACTTGTGGTTTAGGCTCTTGTCCATAGACCATCTCTTCGGTTACAGATGGCCCTTCAGACTTACGCAGGAACTCATCCGCCTGACCAGTACCCAGAAGACTCTCTGGCCTGAGGTCATTTATAGCAAAGGCGACAAGCAGCAGCGCGTCATGCAGATCGGTCGAAGTGGTGGGCGTATTTAAGTCAGCTTGGGCGGTCCTTACAACAATAGAGTGGCAATATTACTGGCACTATTTGTTAAGAACAATCGAAGCGAACTCCAGTCCCAAGACATCCCAGAGATAGGAGCCACTTATTGCCTGTCATGTTTATAATGCATTTAGCGCATGTATCTGCAAAAATGTTTTCGATCCAATTTTATTCCTACAGTATGTACAGTAAGGCTAGAAAACGAAATGGCTTCAATTGAGATCACTTGTAGCACTTCTATCCTGGTGTTGTGCTAACCTATAAGGTTAACCTTAAACGAGTGCCAAAGTCAGCTAGCAACGCCACACTCTAAAAGCGGACAGCACGAGAGGCGCAGGTGTCCTGTAAAACAACTGCTGCTTACATTGCGACCGTTTACTGTACGTAACGTGCCCATGAAAGATAACTTACATAGAGGCGCCACTTTAGAGCCAAGTCAAAATGTGACTGTCACTGCAAAAAATGGCTTTGTACGATACAGATTAAGCGCTAGTTCATGCATGCAAGGTCAGGGCCGTACCAAGCTGTCGGGAACATGAGATAGCGAATGAACTCGTGGTTTGACAAGATAATTGAGCTTACCCATGCCAGGTATATTGCACAAGTTGGGAAAGAGCTATAGAGCAAGGTTAGACTAATTTCAAGGCGATCAAGATAACGTACACGTTATCGGACTCAACTACCAACGAACATGTGACTAGAAATCAATGGGGGCAAGGTTACGCTAATGCAGCAACATGTATATGTAGCAACAAGTCTTTTAACGTCGCCTCGATTGCGGCGTTGTGTGCGAGCTGTATCAGCCAGAATGGAGGTATTACTGATGGTATGTGCCTCCTGCTATTCTTCCCAGGAACTCCACTGACTCCTTTACACAGACATGGAGAAAATTGTGTCTACGTGCTCTTTCTCATCCACGTCCTATGTGCCTTCAGCAACTGCGCTTGTCACTGCTATCACCGTATCGGTGACTAAACCAACTGTTACGGGTTCAACAACAGGCACTCGGCCGACAAGTTAGTCGACATCGATAGCCTTGGGTGCGGCAAGTGGCCGGTACGGTGGCTACTTGGGATACATTGTAACAACGTGTCTTATTCTTGGGTTTGGCTATGAAATCGTGTAATGTGTTAATCATTGGAATGGGGGACGTGTATTCGTCATATCTTAGGGCGCATTCGGACTTTTAAGAGCTATAGTTGGGCTGGTACCGGAATCACTGTAGTAATGCTAGTTGCGTTGATATATTCAATACAAATACCTTCATCGATAGACTCCCTCGAGCGATATATCGCCGTTTCTCGTACGTCGTGCTAGACCCATTTGGAGGATTTGTGATAGCGGTGTTGGGCTTAAAATTGGCTAGTTTTGGGAAATGAAGTGGCAGCCATGGCAGTCTTCTTTGTCGTCGTAGAATATCTGCTCGCGATTGAGCCCGTTGTGCCGAGCGTATCATGATCCAGAAGCCTTCGCTGCACAATACAGAGGTGGCGCTGCTCTTAGAACGGCTAGACACATTCTCGTAAATTTTATTATTGCTGGCATTTGTCACACCGTCACGGGACCACGCCATTTGACATAATGTGAACTCGATTACTTCTTCAAAGCGCGAGAAACTAGTAACGCAGGCTCTGCATGCCGACGTCCTGAAAACGGGACGCGTTGTGGCACATGGGACTGAAAAAGGGGAAACTTTAAGCAGCTGGTAGGCTAACAGCATCTTCATATTGGTAGGAAAGCCGTCAGCATTTGAAAGAAGCGGCTGGTATATTCAAGCAGCATTGCTATGGTCCCATAATACTCGGCCATTTTCTCGTCCAAATACAATCACCCGCACCTTGATTTGCTCAGAATCGTAGTAGCCATGCATCACTGAGCCGTTCGTTCGCTTCGCCTAAGCCTCCGAGCATCAAGATCTCTGACTGACTACATCTGCATCAAACCAGCCTCTTGGGACTGGTTCACTGGAGGTGTTAACCCCTTTAGCTACAACCTCAGACCAGGTTGCCGAACCAATATCGTAGGCCCAGACATCCCCAAGCATTTCCCCTGCACCCTGATGACCGAGGGAACTAGAATCTCTTTCGCCAAACAAAGTCACGAGCGACGGCTTTCCACCTATAACGAGGGCTAGCAGAGAGCACACACTCCTTGGAATAGGTCCCGATACCCCGTCCGGTGAATATTTCTGCGATGTCCAAGTGTTGCTTGTTAGATCGTAGACGTCAAGGCTACCGCCCTGCTCGATCTTGCCGTCAAAGCCACTCATCCTATATATTAAGCCCTGGTGAAAAGCCATCGAAGTGCCGCCGCGGGGAGGAGCAGGTGCGTCGGCAAGTTGGAGCCATGTACGGCTGGATGGCTGGAATGACCAGAGATCGGATAACCGTCCTGTCTCTGGACATCCAGCGTGGATTCACTTCCTGCCATATGCAGCAATTCTAGACATCACTGCTTGATACGATCCTCTCGAGTCCCTCCTCCCTCGAGCGCTGCTTCCCCTTCTGGGAGCCTATAATCTCCATCCACTTCTCTAGATGCAACAAGTGACCGCGCCGCAAATAAACAAAGACCGTGTATAGGAACCCCGCGGTAACGACCGCGACGCTACTAAGGAGCGCGGCCCACTTAAACTGTTCGGGGCGCGAGAAGATGATGGTAGAGACGTATGCTACTTATAGCATTTTTCGACTCCTTGCACCACCGTCTACTACCAAGAAATCAAAATGAAATGCCTACCATGACATCGTCAAGACGACTAGGATACGTGACCCCCTTATTCGCTTCCCTGCTCCAACTCGAATCACTTCCGGTTGATGTGACGCTTGGTTGAGTAACGCTCAAAGTCCTATCAGTGATCGCACCATCATTTAGTGTGATGGTTGGCATTGAGAATTGATCAAGGGCGCCGACGGGTTCTTGCCGGTTGACGCTTGGCTCATCCAAGAATGAGGCCGGGCGAACCTGACTGAACAGAGCTTGAAGGCAAGAACGAGGTCTCGAAGTATCGCCAGCTGCGGCAGTACTGTTTCGGTCGGCAGGACCAGCTGATTGTGACCCGATATTGCGATTGACTGGAGATTGTCCTTCATTCCAGAAGTTACTAGTCCATTCCTCATTGTCAAACTCAAGTCCTAGCATAACGGAGCTCTCCGACTCTTGTCGAACTTGTATACTTGAGATGCTCAATCGAGAAAGTTCGTTGCGGATAACTCCCACATCTGCATTGTTGCCTGCAATTGTCACATTATTGCCGTAGCCTTCTGCCTGAAGGGCCGCCAGCAGCCTGCGTGCTACATCCTGCATTGAAGATGATGCTCCTTGAGGACCGGCATTATCGGCCAAGATGGCTGGAGGAATGTTTTCATCTCGGGCGACCAGGGAGTCAAGTATCAGCGCGTCATTATGACCACGGGCGGTGAGCGACAATCGACCATCCTCCCCAAGTTGTATGGTCAGTTGAGTTGCTTGCTGGTAGTCATGTGGTATTTGCCCCTCTTCAGCCGAAGAGCGGTCTTTCATCTCTACCTCAGAAGCGCCCCGTGCGGCTTGACTGGAACCATTCTGATGTTCCGATCTTTCATCTGGCCAAATGGCGCTCATTATCCTAATCGTTGAGCTCTCTTCGGTAGCGATAGAATCCTCAAATGCTCTTCGAATCACCTTTCGAAGAGGCTCTCCGGCGCTTGAAGTAGGGCTCGAAGTGGACTGAGTAGGTGACCTGTCGCGTTTTTGGGCCAGTAGACTGTCAGAGCGGTCAATTGTGGCCATCCAAGGATCCTTCAAACACTCGGCCGCTGTTGGTCGCCTCTTGGGATTATCTTGCATCATTCGACGAATGAGGCGAAGTGCCGGTTCTTTGTTGACTAAAATAGTCTTTCCACGAAGTCGTGATGGAACTTCCTGAACGAGCTCCTGCAAAATCTTCCCCAACGCCCAGATATCAACAGCATTCGTGTACATGAGCAGCCGGTTTTGTGCAATTGTCTTCATCCCTTTGTTGTTTTGCTTCTCAAGCTCTTCGGCCCTCCGGCGGGCTATTATAACTTCAGGAGCGATGTAGCCATCGGTTCCGCAATACGTGTTATGCTCGGGATCTATGCCTGCAAGACCAAAGTCTGCGAGCTTGATAGCGGGTGTATCCGTTCCAGTATCCCAATTTGTCACTAATATGTTCTGAGGCTTCAGGTCCCGATGCATAAAACCCTCGCCGTGAAGGTAAACGAGGCCCTTTAAGGCTTGCTGGCCGATAGATCGGATGCATTGCAGGGGTAAATAGGATCTACGCTTGCCGTTTTGCCTGGCTTTCAATTGCGTATGAAGGTCATTAACGGCAAGCTCCATCACGATGCAAATCTGGCCACTCGGGAGTCCAAAGGCGTGCTCGTATTTGATGATATTCTCCTTCGCAAATATGAGCACATAGCATAGAACAAGCACATCCATAAACTCACATGACAAAGCCTGCTCATTATATTAACCTCATTCATTTCGTTCTTTCCTTCTCCAGTAAGGATCTTGATGGCGAATTGTGTCGCAGTCTTGGTATGCAATGCCTTGTGAACCTCTCCGAAAGCCCCCTTGCCAAGGACGGCTACGCTTCTGTGTTCAACGCCAATTGGAAGGTACTCAGCTTGAGGAGTTGGCAAGTATTGAGCATCCGGGAAACCGAGCTCTGCAGCGTATCCTTGGTAATTCCGCTCATGCTCTTCGGCGCAGTTGCTGATATCTGGAAACTCGACCGTGAACTCAAATTCCCTTCCGCATTGAATGCTCGTGCCAGCCATGATAAGTAGAGACTCCTGTTCTTTCAAACGGGCAGATCCAACCTTTATCTCGTCCAGTGCCGTGATCAAAAGCGCGCCACTGTTGAAGTTGTAATGGATTCGAAAGTAGGCCTTAAGCGGATTCTTGCTCGGCTTCTTGCTGTAGTAGGGCACTTTGACATCGGAGTTAGGTCCAAATCCAATCTCGAATCCTCGAGCAGACGGCTTTTTGATGGATTTGAATCCAAGTCTCAAAACTCTCGGAGAAATTGGGTATAGGCCTGGCGTGCTTTCGCGAGATACTCTGCCGTGATCGTGTAAAGCGTTGCCATAGGGAGAAAGGTGGGTCGTGGGGAAGAGATCGGGAATTCCTCCCAGGGGGATATCAACAGGTTCGGGAGGTGGAGCCACTTCTTTTACATAAGGGTCGTTGTCGAAGATATCTAATACCTCGATAGCTTCTGCTGTCTGCGGTCTGAGGTATAGAATGGTTTGGGCCGAGTCTGCCATCTTTAGGGAATGCAAAAAGAATCGTGAGAAAGACAGTTGGATATGGAGAAAGGGCTAAGCAACCAGATGTGCAGACGAGAGACCATTTTGATGCTGTTATCGTACCATTCGTAGATGTGAAGCCTAACAGGCCAATGAAGGGCCTGATTTTGCCGCGCCGGAAAACGCGTCCTGCATATGCATGGCGTGACTCACGCGATTGATTACTCGCAAGAGTTTGATCATGTGATCACTTCCAGTGCTCTGGCCTAACCGCTTATTTCGAAGCCTAAGGCTAGTCAGTATGCGCTCATGTTGCCCGCCTCTGAGTCTGCAACTTCCAACTTCATCTTCATTTCTTCACGTGTGTCCTTAGACTAGCCTTTGGTTCACTGTAAGTCCAACTACCCTCATGTCTTTATACTGACTATGAACTGACTCTCTAAGTGTTATGAACAGTGGAATTTCGCTCCTCCCTCTTTCTGCGATCGGCAACAGATCACGATGTTGTCCAGCTCCCAAATAATACGATGCACGAATCAATCCTCCCGTCACCACAGCTACGACCAAAAGATGTAGTACTTGACGAACAAGATGATGCTTCCGACGCCGAATTATGTGGGATCCTGGAGGTGATGGAGTCTAGTGACGAGACACTACTGGGGCTCGCAGAGGAGATGGGCATTCAATTTGACTACGACGGTTCGGTGTTGACACCAGAGCAGAGACAGGCCCTTTTGAACAGATGCTTGAGCTGGCTCGGCTATGATGGTTTCGACACAGCACCGTGTGAAATCCGCGAGGAGGCGAAAGAGCCCAGCAATGGGGAGATGACAAAGGAGGAGATAGATGCATTGGGCATTCAGGTAGACTACGATGGCTCACGGTTGACACGGGAGCAGAGACGGGCCCTCTTTAAGAGTTATTGGGCCATGCACTTAGAAATGCTCGGTCTACGATCACCGCAATACTACGCGCAATACTACGGGGGAAAATCGAAATGCCCGTCTGTTTCGGAAACCGCTTGGCCAGGGACGGTAACCTATCTCGATGCCGAGAAGTTGAAGCGCGGCTTCATCGAGCCGGAGGAGCTGATCGAGCGACTAGGCAAATTGAAGCCGTCCGACAATTTCGAACTCCGCAAATTCCGACATCCTCGCATGGAATGGAAAAGCCCTACGCCCTTGGAAGAAGAAGGATTTGAGAGATTGCCACCTGATCCGTCCTGGCTATTCGATCAACTGCACGACGTGAGCCGTATGTGGAGGCGATTAGGGCGCGAGTCGACTGCTCAGTATCGGCGAGAAATAAGTGATCGGTGGGCTGCAGTCGAATCCAGCGTGGAACTAACGCCTTTGCCCGAATTGCACTTATTGGGGGATATGGGGCGTAGTCCAGGCGGGACGCTGTTCCCTTGGTACCTGGTCAAGGGACTCATGGCATTGCGCGAACATGCCAACGATCAAGGCGGCAAATCATACGATGAAGAGTATGAGAGCGTAATGGTTAAAAGAGAGGAGGCGATTAGTCGCTGGAGGGAGAGAAATCCCGACTCGATATTGGCAGATGACCCGCTTTCCATTTACAGGACTTGGCCTGCGGATTTGATGGATGAACTGGACGAAATGGACCGGGAGGCGATCCGATGCGGAAGGAAAAAGTACGTGGCCCTTCTCAGAGAGGCAGAGAAGAAGATGCAGGCGCTGGTTACATTCTGGACAGATTGTGGGCTTGTTACCGGACAAAGAACCCCACCCTCATCATGGTGGCGAGATCCCAAGGCCAAGGTGGAGCGGCTTCCCAAACCACAACATGTGCAGGAACGACTAAATGCGATCAAAACAGAGTTTGGTTATCATACCGACACGGGGGAAAAGTTACGAATGATCGAGACATCACGCTGGATAGAGTCAATCATCAACAGCGATTCCGAGCCTATTGCATCTGATACTCCCCTCCCACAGTCACTACTAGACGAACTGGATATCGTGTGGCGGGACCGTTATTGGCTAGATCAGGACGATACCGAAGATGAAATGATCGCCAGAATACGTCAATGGAGGAAGTCGAAACACCAGCAACGTTTTGAAGAGGGACTTTGTACGTCGCCGCAGCTTGGCCCAGAAGAGCCAGTTCAGAAAGCAAGACGTCCAGTATATTCGGGGCAAAAGAACTTGTTAAGGGACAGTGCCTCGGGTTCAGCCATGGGGCCGGAAGATACGTGCCAGCTTCGAGAAAAACTATCCAAAGGAGCACGTCGTCAGCCCAGGACGAAGGTTACGATGGCGGAAGATCAGGCAATCTGGCGTGGTAGGCTTCGAACCAGAACAAAGACTGAGGGCCAGACGAGTTGCCGCGATAGGCTTCGACCTAGGCTTGACGCTGTCGGCGCTTCGCGCGATAGGACCAAGGCAACAAACACACAGACTGGAAAGCCTATGGGTATCGTCAAACGCAGGAAATTATCGAAGCAAAAGCGGCCAGCAGCTACGAAAGGTCAAGCCACCACCTCCACTACAAAAAAGGAAGACCTATCGCACCTATCTAGTACGCAGTCTCATTTCAACGAAAGCTCTCCCCAAGCAATACCTGGCAGTGTCACAAAAGCTAGAGGAACGAACCTGAGACGTCGGTCCCCACGCCAAGCCAGTGCGGCGCAACCGCAAGGTGTACAAAAGACCCGCAACGGCAATCGAAGGCAGACTCGCAGGCTTATGGTTGCGCTGACGACAAATCGTAACCAAGGGCTTCTCCGCCTCCTTACGCCGCCTCAGTCAGAGTGAGATCTAAGAGGTCAACTGAGCCTCGGGACTTCCAAATTTCGACACGGATGAATGAATCCACAAATAGCCAATAGGGTCAGCTAAGAAATCTACGCTGCGACCTAAGCCCTCCGACAAGTTTCCGCACAAGTGGATGAACAGACGTAGCAGATGAGCAAATCGCCGGATGGATGGCATATGAAGCAAGTGTGGCGGCCCAAAATGGCACCAATCCCAAACCATGGGACGAAAAGACTTCGGTCATAGAGAAGAGATGTGTAAACACCAAATTTCACCCCATCCCCATCCAAAGAAACCACCAGTGGTACCAGAAACGAGAGCCTTGCAGCCGACTTGGGATGATGCAGCGGGAGCAGAGGCAGCGGAGGAAGAAGGGGCAGCGGCGGTGTTGAAGGAGACGGCAGGGTCATTGGACTAGTGGCTGAGGATCATGGACCGGCTGATTAATTGGCTACCCTGAATAGCCCAGCTGGAGAGGGTGAGATTTGTCGCAGACTGACGAGATTCTGCTGAGCCAGGATTAATCCACGTTGCCAGGAGAGCAGCAAGTCGCTCCATCAGCATCTTCTTCTCCTACTCCAACGACTTGACCTTGGAATTGGCTGTGGTGGTATTCTGTTAGCGGTCCGCATTCTTTTCGACGGACTACCCTTATTGACTGTTGATATCATCAAGCTTTATCCGACGCTCATCGCTTTTCCGCTGATCGTAAGGTATCTACTTCTCCCATTCCTTCCTCTCATTTTGTGCTCTTTAGAGGTACCTCTCTTCCCCTTTAATGGCTTGAAGGGTTTTGTATTGCGAATGGTGATATTGTTCTTCAAGCGCTTCAACTTCTACATTCGAAATTGTTCAGCGAAGTCAAATCGACGATCGGGTGATCTGTGAAGGCCCCTTTTCAAACGATCGACGCATTCTCCTTCATCTCCAACGCCATCAGTTACAAGGTCCGTGTCCGCCCTGCTCAACATTGTGAAGGCATCACGAATTTTGCTTCTCGATTCTATAGGATAAAGACTTGTCCGGATCACTTGGCATAGTTAAGTCGCAGCCCAGTTACAAGTGCTGTTAGCTCTATTCTAATACCTATCCACTATTGCTCTTCGTCTAAGAATCTTAAAGTAAGATTTCCTGTACTTAGTATGGAGCTTTGCTCATAACCCAGAATCCTTTTTCTCGTTTTCCGCACTTGCGCCTGTAGCTCTTCTGCTTCCGCCAATCGCCCCTGGATTCGAAATATTGACGCTACCTGATCCATGCAAGATAGTGTAGCACTATTTTCAGGACCTAAAACCCTCGAAGTCGTTCTCATTATTTGTACTTGTAGGTCATCTGCATCCTTCCATCGTCCTTGGTGCCGGAACTTCGCTGCTAGCTTGCCCATAGCAATGAGCCTATCTAGCCCTTGTTGACTTAAAGCCTTTTCTTGTATCTCAACCACTTGGCCCTGCAGCCTTTCTGCCTCTGACAATCTCCCCTGCATCCGGAATGTTCCCGCTAGGCCACTTATACTGTGCAGTGTATCATAATGCTCGTCGCCCCAAATCTTCTTTCTTATCTTTACAACTTGTACCTGCAGATCTTCCGCCTCTTCTAATCGTTTTTGAGACTGAAAATTTACTGCTAGACTGTCTATGATGGCTAGCGTATCTTGATGCTCATAGCCTAAAATCCTCTTTCTCGCCTCCATTACTTGCATCTGGAGCTCCTCCGCTTCTTCCAACCGTCGTTGGTCCCAATAAATTCCAGCTAGTGCACTTATACTAGTCAGGGTTTCTAGGTCATCATGGCCTAGTATCCTCTTTTTCGCCTTCATTACTTCCATCTGTAGCCCTTCACACTCCTTATATCGTCCCTGTTGGTTGAATACTGATACTAAAGTGCCCATACTTAATAGCGTACTTAGATGATCGTGGCCTAGAAGTCGTCTCCTAGTCTCTATAACTTGTGTCTGTAGCTCCTCTGCCTTCTTCGATCGTCCTTGGGCGCGCTAAATATTACTGCTTGATTACTTATACTAGACAATGTAAAAGAATGCTTATCGTCATAGATCCTCTTGCTCGTCTCTATCACCTGCGCTTGCAACTCTTCTGCCTTTTTCCATTCCCTTTGGGATAAGAACGCTAACGCTAGATTGTTCATACTAGTCAATGTTGAAGGGTGCTCATTGCCAAGGATCCTGGAAGTCATTTCCATTAATTGCACGTCTAACTCTTCCGCTTCCGTTATCCGGCCTTGACTAGAGTAGATTCGAGACAGACTTCCTTGCAGTGTTCTCACTAATTGGTGTTCAGGACCAAAAATCAATTTCAGGCATCTGATTTCTTCCAGCAATTGCGTCTCTGCTTGCTCTGATTTCCCTTGTTGTTCATAAACAGAGGCTGATGCAATCCAAGAGACGTTGCCTTGTTTCCAAATTGTATCGATTGCAGTGTAGCCAGTAGTGTATACCCCGTACATACGGCCGTATTTTTACCTCATAATACGTAGGGCCGTACAGATTCTAGCGAAAAATACGTACAGAATAGCACCGCCGTAAAATAACTCATATATAATACGTACAGCCGTACAACTCCACGTGACCCCAAGCTCCCAGCTTTTAATTTCCACTTCCTTCTTTTATCGATTGCTCCTCTATACCTTTTAGATCAAACCCTTGAACGTGATACCGGGACCGTAAGCACTTTAATGCTTCAATTACCTTTACCGAAAGCTTATTACAGCGATCAGTAATAGTGATTTTGCGAGACGAAAATAGACGTTCAAGCGCCGCACTTATTGCAGGAATAAAGAGTAGATTTAGAGCCTTCCTACTCAAATTGGGGTATATAGCCTGCTGCTCAGGTGCCGGCCACTAAACTCTCACATCCTCAAAGTCATGGTAGAAATATTATAAAGTTGAATGTAAGTAGGTAGGGTTGATTCTCGTTTAACCTTAGCAGTAAACTTCTACAGCTTTACCTCCTGACTTAATAACTTTATTAGTTCTTAATAATAAAATAATAAAATTACATTATTAGAAAGCCTAGAATCGAGCATTTATTGCATATTAATTTTATTATAATACGTGGCTATTTATACAATTCATTAAGGATAAAAAGTAAAGTGTAGTCTGTGCTTTATGCGGGGTTATCGTGCTAGTAATCATGTGCCAGTACAAACTGTACACACGGCCGTATACGGTATACGTACAGGGTATAAACCGTACGGTACAGTTTCTACGGTTTGGTATTTTTACGGCTAGCCGTACGGTGTCAAACTGTACGGTACTGTAATTACGGCCGTGCGCACCGTACGGTTTGTACTACTGGCTACACTGATCGATTGTGGATGGAGTATATAAATCTCGCTGATTAGTACATTGGGGAATCATCCCGAGAAGGGTTTGGAAGCTTATTTTTTCCTGCTCAAGAATTTCTATTGACTTTGTCTCGTCTCTTCTGATGCCAAAACCGATGTAGTAGCAGAAGGCTGCTTGAAGTGCCAAAGACGACGTGTCAAAATACCTTTGTAGTATTTTTTGTGCCACATACGAACGAACTCGATAATCTAAGTGATAGAAGTCTATCAGAAAAGTCTCTATCTGGTAATAATTAGAATTATTTTTCTCCTATATTCAAGATTCTTTACCTTCAATTCAGGATTTGCCGGGTTGTCTTCGATTTCGGTGGACAAATTTATACTCCGTTCTACCCTTGAGCACCTATCAGCTTTATTTCAATAGGGGCATTCAGGCAGGAACGTGCCACTCTGCGTTTAAAGCCCTCAACAGCTGTTGAATACCTCCATCCCTTTTCTGAGGCAGTGCTCCTAATAGTGTGCACTGTCAGACTAATAGTGTGAAACATTGGCACCATTGAATTGAGCACGTACATTTATGCGGTACGTGCACATTAGTTACTCTAGCAACAAGATTGTAACTGTAGCAATAAGATAATCGCCCTAGTAACATTCCGTCAACATTTCTCTGTTTCACACTATTAGGAGCACTGGATTCAATGCCCCCCCCTCCGGAAGCTACGTATAGCTCTCAACAAGAACTATATCAATCAATACAAGCCTGGGCAGCTAGTCATCGTTTTGCTTTTCGGGTTGGCCGATCTAAAACAATCAACAGTAGTTTGCGGAAAAAAGTGTTCTACGAATGCGACCGTAGTGGCCAACCTCCACCCGAAAACAACTCGCAGGATTATCTGCAAAGCCGTAAACGACAGACTAGAACCCGTAAAACGGGTTGCCAGTTTTCAATTGCAGCTGTAGAGATGTCTAGTTCACAGTGGGAGATTCGGCATAGAGAAGGAGCCAAGTACAATACTCACAACCATCCTCCAAGCTATGCTGTAACTTCGCACCCAGTTCACCGTAAATTGGCTCAAGAAGATATGAATAAAGCGAAGCAGCTTTTCTCTGCGGGTACGTCTTTTTACAAGTAATTTACAAGTTATTAATAATACTAGGAACTAAACCACGAGACAGTATAGCCTTTCTCCAACAAAATACTTCGACTACGTTCTTACCTAAAGATTTATATAATTTGAACGCATCTTTTAAACGTGAACGGCTATACGGCTTATCAGCAAATGATTCGTTAATCAAACACTTTACAGATCAAGGAATACAATTTCAAATACAAGTTACGGGTCAAAATCGGATTGAGCATCTTTTTATTATATTCCCAGAATCTATCCAGCTTGCACATAACAATCAAGACGTGGTTTTGATTGATAGTACGTACAAAACAAATAAGTGTAACGACGCAAGGAATCACGGGCTAGAATAGAGGCATATGGGAGTGCGTACAATAGGCTGATAGTGATTGCCTTATAGGTCTACCTACGAAGGATACAAAAACATGAGGAACAACTGTAGAGAGTAGGAGCAGGCCTTTATATAGGCAACTCCGACTCTCCTCCGTATCGGCTCTGAAACCTCTCATACCCTGATCATCATCCCTTGCTCCTGCGCCATGACCTTCGTGCCGCACCTTGGGCATACCGGTTGTTACAATAAGTTTGATATGCCATTGCTTCATATGGTTGGTAAGTAGATTTACGGGTTTTAGTTATAGCATACAAGTTGTTTTTAGACTGTAAAGCTAAAATATTAGTATTTTACTAGCCGTAAACTTGAAATCTAACTAGTTATTCAATTTAGGAATTACAAGCTCTGGCAAGACATTCTCAATTGGTTTTTGCTTTCTTTCTGGCGAATCTACTTCTAACTATACGTGGGCACTTCAACAATTTCAACGGGTCGGTATTAGTCCGAAAGTAGTAGTTATGGATGGTGACGATGCTGTAAAAAATGCTTCGGCACTCGTTTTTACAGACGTTCCAACTATGCTATGTGTTTGTACGTAGATTAGCTATTGAATGGGGGGACAGGTCATGTGACGGAGTCACATGACCCAGGAAGGGGCATATCCTCATTCCTCCATTCAACCTTCAACAATCAATCACATTCAACCTAAGCAATCCACGTAAAGACGTGGTGTTGCCACAGGTAGAGTGATCCGACACTATGTATTTGGCACGTAAATCAACGTGTATTAGCTTACTGTAAAGGCATACTAGAAAACGATTGGCCAGAATTTAATACTTTATGGCAAAAAGTTATTTATGCTCCAACAATTGACCAATATGAAGAGAATTGGTTACAATTACGGACTAAGTATTCAACTGAAAAGTACCAGAAGTGTATTGACTATCTTTGTAAAGAGTGGTTAAAAGATGGCCAAAAAGAACGACTAGTTACAGCTTGGACAAGTCACTATTTACACTTTGGAACTCAAACTACGTCTCGGTAAGTTAGCTAGTTTACAGTCCCGTAATATGCACTTACAGACCTAAACTAATTAAATACGGACTGTAGAGGCGAAGGTGCGCACGCATACATTAAACAGTACCTTGGAGGCAAAAGAACAAAAAGCGACTTATTATCAACTTGGCTAAATATTGAAAGAGCGGTTATTAACCAAATTATAATGAGGGCAATCATGACGCCGGGTTTGCCGTATCCGTCGACACTGTTGAGCAATTGCATCTGCCCACCCTGGGATGGTACACTATAGTTGATATTTTCCCAAGTGAAGATCTGCTGGCTGCTGGAGATTTGAGTAAGGGTTGTTGTCGTGCTGAATTCCTCCGCTTGTGTCTGCTTGCTTGAGGTACTGCCCTCTTCGATTCGACCAGCCTTTTCAATATCGGCTTGAGGCGGCATCTTCTTCTTTAAAACTTTCTTTGAACGCTTGTTCTGGGCGAATATGAGCACCCCGCCGGCCTCCTTAGCAAAACTGAAGACTTCTGTTGCGAATGCAGTAACCAGGATGTAGAGTACCGTAAATGCGATGAGAACACCAAAATTCCGCCACAAGTGGTTTCTCCCGTAGCTATAAGTTGATTCCAAGTAACTCGAGCCAGGGATATTGGTGGCGTCAATTGGAGAGCCAGCTAGCGAGCATCCCTGATGCGCTGGGTCGATTGGTGGTCCGCCCAGCACTTGCTGTGGAATGAGTTGTGATGGATTACATGTCATGTTGCGGTTAGCGAATTCGTTTGCCTCAAGCGCTTCAAACGCGTATGCCAACGGGTTAAGGTAGTTCACCCACCCAAACCAGATATATTGACTTATCAGCTGCGGTTTCGGAATCACGTATCCGCCGTAGATAATCAGCAAATTGAGTGCAACACTCGCGAACCGGACTGCATCGTCGATCGTGGGTGATAGAGAGCCAAACATCCTATACAAAGAGGTGATAGCTAGCGTATTTATATAGATAACAAGCCAGTAGTTCCAGAATTTTGACGCATCGGTATCCAGACTGCACATGAAATACATGATAATGGCGAAGACGGACACCTGCGGTAGAAGGACCACCAAGTCCATGATCACTCGAGCAATCGTGACTGCAGACGGCCTGTAGAGTGCGTACTCGTGATGCCGTGCGATAACATTACGCCCTGAGAATACCTTCATTAGCTCAGCTAGTTGGAGCCAGCATAGGAAAAGGACGGACATGAAGAGCGCGCCGCCTCGCGTGAAAGCGCCGGATGAATCCAGTGACGAGCCGTAGAATAAGGAGCCGATGATGAAACCAATAGCAATGATAACGAAGGCCTTGGTGTATAGTGCTGTTGTATCGCCGAGGAACAGCCAAAACTCTCTTCGTAAACACGTAAGGACCTGTCTCGAGAAGCTGACCGTGTAAGGAGACTTCCCAGAAATCGTTCGATGACTCTTAGCTTGTTGCACGCTCTCCTTGAACTCCCCCGCGCAAGAAAAGTTGGTAGCCTCCAATTCGTGCTCATAAAGCTCAACCCCGCGTAGCACTTTCTGATAACTTTGGCTCTCCTTGAAAGTAGCTTCAAGCTCCTCAGGGGTTTTTGGCGCCCTGCCTGCGTAACCCTCCCGGAAGCGTCTTACGCCCGGGTCAGTACAGGAGGTCAAAAAATCGGCTGTGGTCTGCGCGGGCGAACAATAGAACCCAAGGTCAACGAAGTACTGTTTCGCGTCCTGAGCTGGACCCTGAAATATGCATCTTCCGGCATCAATCACTAAGACTTTATCCATCTGCGCATACCGTATTAATTAGGTTATAAGACCATGCCCGAGTATAAGACCACCCCATTTATAAGACCATTCCCCCAGCCAACCTCTTGGTTCTCCACTTTTATATAAGACCATGGTCTTATATTAATAATGGCCTAGAAGCGGGGTTGCCAGCGAAGATAACGTGGCTTCACATTTTACCCCTCTAAAATTATATATATATTCTATCTGCGAATAGCGTCGCCGCCACGAATAATATATAATTCTGGAAACTCAAGCAGTTGAATATAAAATTAATCCTCTTCTTCCTCTTCTTCGTATCTATCCTCTTCGCTACCGCTATTCGAATCTGCTTCTGAATCATTTTCGAGTTCCGAATCAAACTCCTCTCTACTTATATCTCCTTCTGTTCTCTCCTTTGTAGCAATATATGTAATTCCATCTCCTATATCAACCTCAATTGTATCTCCGTTTTCTTCTTCTATTGCTTCATACTCCGCAGGCTCGTGAGTAGGTTCAGGAACGCGGTGCCAATCTCCAACAGTAATATCAAGTAAATCTTTGATATTAAGAAGATTGTAACAACTCAAGCTGAACAGGGATCTCTATCCGTAGATCTAGGTAGAAGGACTCAGAGGTGTGAACAACTATCAATTGTTATAACTAAGAGAACAAGCTACAGACAGAAGAAGGGAAGGAAAGCAGTGCTTTATATACAGGAGGCTGGCCAGGGGCCAGCGTAAGCGAGCCCTGTGGTGTCAGGGGCCAAGCTCTAAGCGAGACAGGGCCAGGGCCGTGACAAAGATGATCTTCAGTTCCATCGGAATTAAGAGATAAACCAACGTTCTGGAAAGTCTTGATTAAAGTCTCTTTATGCTCTTCGTGATACCGGTCCCAAGCTCTTTTTACCCAATGTGTCATCAAAATCCTCCTTTCTCCGACCGTGAATTTATTGGCTTTCCATTATTCGATATTCTGATCAATATGCTCGTCTTCGTATTCCTCGATATACGCTTTAATCGATTTATTAACAGAAACGTCAAGAACCTGAACGTAGCCTGTGCAACCTCCTGGGTTTACACCAAGACCTCCATCAAGAGCTATTTCAAGGGTTGACTGGCCTGGCAGAAGCGGCGACGAGCTAGGGGGAGCAACTGGAGGCATATTTGTGATCGAATACAGCGATTTGGAGGCAAATAAGTATATAAATCACTTAGGATATAGGTGGCTAAGAAGTGAAAATAGGGGCTCGGGCATCGGATTACGTAATAAAGTTAAGATAAGTTAGAAAATCTCTCACGCACACACATTTACGGTTCAGCACTGTAGATAATATCATCAACCTGTAACGCTCCTACAAGCCTGTATTCTATTGCTGTGATACCCATACAGATCCTTCAATTGATTCCCTACCTAATAGATCCTATTTCTCACACAGTGTGATCACAAATTAATCAATTAATCAATTAATAATTGATTAATAATTAATTGTTGGTATCACGGGCTTACCTTCCACGGGGCAAAAGGCGTAGCTCTACTTTGTAGGCCACGCTCTTGCTCTTGATGGATATGGTAATGATTGTTGTTGTATTAGGTTCTACTCTAGATTCTACAAAATGGGGGTTGTGCGGACCACGTGACCCGGTGGGTCGTATGTGGATCCGTAAACCCCTACTTCCTACATTAATTAATACTCATGATTAATGATTAACAGGTAGCTTTGATTAATACGATTAATAGTGATTAATACATGATTAATAATAATTATTTAAAAAAAATTACTGTAACAACTCAAGTCGAACAGGGATCTCGATCCATAGATCTCAGGGAGAAGGACTCAAAGGTGTGAACAACTATCAATTGTTATAACGAAGAGAACAAGCTACAGATAGAAGAAGGAAAGGAGAGCAGCGCTTTATATACAGGAGACTGGCCAGGGGCCAGTCTAAGCGAGGCTCTAAGCGAGCTAGGGCCAGGGCCGTGACAGTATCCTTCGTAGTACGACCTATAAGGCAGTTACTATTAGTCTTTCTCACGCACTCCCATATGCCTCTGTCTAGCACGTGACTTCTTGTGTCGTTACATTTCTTCGCTATTAATAATTCCCCAGTTTTTTAAGCAAATAATCTTTTCGAAAGTGTCTTTACTAAGACGATTCCTTAATTTATTAATAATTAAAGCTCCGTGTAAAAAAAATCGTTCTAAAGGCGCGCTAGTAGCCGGTATTTGTAAATACTTTTTAACTATTAAAGATAAAACTGGATATTTATCTTTATTAATTAACCAATATTGTAAAGGCTTAATCTATTGAAATATTAATACTTTATTAAAATAAATAAAATAAAATACTTACATTTTTAGTAGCTCTTTTTTCTTCGAAATATAAATATATTTCGTCTTGTATTTCTTTTTCGTCGTTTTTTAAGTAAATATTTAATTCGTCGTCAGAATTACTATTTAAACTAAGTGTTTCAACTTCTTCGGCTATAAGTAAGTTTTTCAAATAGTCGGTTTTGTAGCTTTTAAAATATTAGTTATATTAATAATATCCAATTAATAGTTAACTTACGTTTTATAATCAATTTCTAGTCGAGTAATAATATCGCTAATTTAACCGGAAGTTAATCCATATTAATTAGTTCTTCTTTTTTGATTCTAGGATCTAAAACTAAAGCTAAATAAATAGCTTTATTATCAGAATAAATATTGCCTTTTTTAGGATAGTATTGTGGCGGTGCTACATGTTGTGGCGGAGCTACAGGCTATCACACGTGATCCATATATTTGTATTTAGCAGCGGCCTTGCCGTACTTTCATTCTTCAGCTTCAATTCAACATTTTTGCTCCTTAGATTTATTGTGGCCTCCTTTCCACAGTATTTCGACAATTTAGTTATGCCGCGATTAATAGCGTCTTTTAAAACTAAATCCTATAATATAAATTAGTTTTTTATACTTAAAAATAAAAACTTTGCTTACATTTTTAAATTCTTCTTTTAATTTTTCAAGTTTAAAATAAATACTATAAATATCCGGAATAATATAATAAGCCGTAAGATATTTTTCCGCTTGTAATTTAGTAGTTGTTTTTACAAATATTGATAATATTTGTAAACAATCTTCTAAATATTTCAGTTCTTTTTCAGATAAAGCAATAGCTTTATTTTTAAAAACTTTTGAATCTGATATCGATATTACAGATTTAATAGGCTTATATTGTGGTGGGGATTGACTCCTTTTCTTTGCAGTGCCATCACGTGATGGGTGGGAGTTGTCAGTCATGTGACCTGAGGAACGTGAGTTGTATAAGAGCTATGCTTTCGGTACAGGAGCATCACGACCATCAAGAATCATCAACAACACATACAACGCAACCATCAATATTACTATTTTCTATCCTTCTATATACTTGTAAGGTGCTGGAGTAGTGTGGCACAGGTCAACTGCAATTAATACGAAGACTAATCTCTACCCTCTCTACTACGTCCCGAGTCCTCTACTTATACCCTCCGAACCCCTGACGACTCCCTACGTGCCCATACATGCCAAGTCTCAGAGCCTTTACCGAGCCCCCCCTCATTGCCCCTTAGCACGTGACATCATGGCACCTGACAATACTATATCTTATAAGCTTTTGACGTTTATCTATTATATAGAGCTTAGGCTCGCCGGTGCTCTCCCCAGTATGCTACAGCCACTGCTATTACGTCTATAAGTTTTGCGCTAGATCCTGTTGCTGTTCTTGCTCTTCAGCATGTTCCCCTTCACAATATAAATTTAAAAAATTATAAAGCATATTAGCAGTTGACGACTATCTAGTTGCTTAATCTAAAAATTGTAACAATCGAAGGCATATGGACTCTGATCACGTGGCAAGGTACGGACCCAAGATGGGGGAGAGCCCATACGGACCCCCTTCGGACATGGCACTCATATCCCTTACGGACCTAGGTACGACACGGACTCCGGAAGGATATAGAGAGGGATATAAAAGGTGTTTCTTCTGTCTACCAGATTATTCTTTCTCGATGTTTTTTATATCCTTCGTAGTAGACCTCTTAGAATACTACTATTAGCCTAAGATACGTACTCCCATATACCTCTACTCAGCCTGTGGTGTTCTAGCGTCGTTACATTATATAAAAAACATCAATCCCGCCGGGGACGGCCTGATAGAATATCCCATCCAGGGCACTTTTGGGCATCGACTTTGATATCGGAGGCAATCCGGTGTAGAGTAGGAGCAGATACTGAAGTGACTCGCATAGCCGCGATACCAGGGAACTCGCGGACAACTAGTGAACCAGGGCTTGGTTTGGCACAGAGCAGCTAGTAAAAATCGTCAGAGTGACGTCAGAGGAGATACCGAGACTCCTAAGAGCCCCCTCACACGCAGAGGAAAATTGCGCATAAGGGCAAAGGAACACAGGCCAAAAACACCGACCCCTTCACGGCAACCATCCGACCAGAAGCAGAAGTATGGCGGAACAACAACCACAAGACCCCGCTTCCTCGGGGAATACAGATACAATACACACGCAGAGCGGAGAACCTAGTCAACCCAGTCCGACTCAATCTGCCAAGGGAAAAGGAAAGAGGGCCTCTGGAAGGTCCAGAACCCATACTGTAGCTGAGTTGAGTAAACTATTGAGAGATATGAATACCAGACACGATTCAGAGATAGCACGGCTTAACAAAACTCTCACAACACTCACTGCTCTAGTGACAAACAATCAGACCTCGAAGTCAGACAACGGCTCGGTCGGGGCTGACTCGGACCAGGAGAACCCTATACCGCCTTCTAATGAGGAAAGAGATCCAGACGACGGAGACGACTACCACACACACCGTGAAGTCAAAGACGAAGAGGCAGATCATCATTTCGGACATACTGGATCCCGGACTCGGAAAACCCCATGGAGATCCGGAGACCCCTCCGACTACCCTCAGACCCCTGAAGACATGAGACCTAGAAAAATGGAGCTCGAAAAGATTGTTCCTCTGGATGATGGGACTGAACCACCCTTCCGACAATGGAGAGCTTCCTTAATAGACCGACTCGAGCTACACCCGGAACTCTACCCATCTGAAAGATCAAAGAGGGCACTTATATGGAGCATAACCAAAGGTACCGCTAGGGGATACTTGGAACCCCGTTACCTATCCGACACCTGTGGATTCAGAACAGCAGAAGAGATGCTGGAGCTTTTGGCTTCTTACTACATAACTGGAGACGAAACAGAGCAGGCAAGGACAGCATTCCATGAATTGACAATGGGAGGAAAAGGACATGCTTTCGAAACCTTCCCAGAATTCAAAGCACGTTTCTTGAGTACCGCAATCAAGGGAAACGTAGCTGAATCGGAATGGTTCTTTTACCTGTGGCAAAAAATAACTCCAAGACTCAGAAGAACAGCAAAAGCAGCAAAACGCGGTTGGGGAGAAAGTTTCCAGGAAATGGTTGCACATTTATCCTCAATTGACAGAGAGAATCGTCGAGATACTGAAACCCCTCTGATCAGTGCTACAGGCAGAACTACGCTGATTCGGAAGGGATACCAAACCAAAGCAACTGACTCACACAACTCTAAAACTACGACCCCTTCTCATACACTATATAAAGGGTCCAGCACATCAGACTATCGTTCTTCATCCACAATCAAAGGTTACAATTCTCTTCCCAGAGAAAGGACGAGTACTCCTGTAAACATAACGAAGGACAGAGTAGACTCGGCATGCTTTCGATGTGGGAAAACTGGGCACTTTCAGTCAGAATGTCCTTTGAACACTACTGTGAAGGAAATTGCTACCAATGTAAAAGCAATAGTGGATGAGACAACAGAACACGAGGAACAACAACACACTTCAGGATCCGACTCAGAGGAGGATCGGAAGGGAAACGAAGAAGCCTAGGGCAAGGCTCCTTTCTAGGCTTGCGCAAGTGTGATCTGTCAAATTTAGACTTATCCAAATTGATGGGTGGTACGCAATTTCTAGTTCCATGCATGCTTAGTATGAATGGAATCGGAATAGCCCTTCAATCTTTGGCAGATACAGGAGCTACTGGATACCTCTTCATCAACGGCGCGCTAGCCAGACACCTTTCGGACTCTCTTCAGACCAAAATCAAGAAACTTCCTTATCCTGTTCCTATTCGTGGTTACAAAAAGAAAATTATGAGTTATGCTTCAGAGTACATTCGTTTGCACCTCACAATCGACAAGCGGAGAATATTTAACTGTCCCTTTGTGCTTCTTGACCTAGGAAACCAAGACATTATTATCGGCATCAAATGGATGAAACGTTTCAAAATATTGTTAGATCCAACTCGGCATAGATTCGTATGGCCCACCGGAACCCCTCCGACTCCATACTGGGACAAAACTATCCTTATACCCCCCCCTAATTCAAAAAATATTGTTACACCTAATTTCCAAGACGACGTAATTCGAAGAGACAAAGCTTTAGATCGGGAGCATCAACGCAGCAAAAAGGGAGCGTGCCTGAACCTGCTACGATCCGCCTCCGACCTGAAAATTCCAATTTCTCGAAAAAGTGCAGCAGTCCCAACGGCACCAGCTGCGCCAACGGTATCGACTGTATTGACAGCACCAATTACTTCTATTCTAAAACGCAGGCGCAGGCGCCGAAAACCTTCAGCACCCACTCCGCAGACCATCAAACCTTTTGATATTTGCGAAGTCAGCGCCAACGCGTTCCACTACTACATGAAACGGAAGTCCTCAGAGTTCTTTCAGACCACTCTCTATGAGATTGATAGGATTATCGAGGAACGTTCTAAGACTCAGAGTCCAGACTACCTACCAGGAGAGAAAGACTCTTTACTCTACGAAGATCCTGACACGGAGACTCTGATCGATCAGAAACTGCCGAACAACCTCAGGAAGTTCTCCGATGTGTTTTCGAAGGTAGCATCTGATCAATTACCCCCCCATCGTTTGTATGACCATAAGATCCATTTGGAAGCCCCCCTACCACTTTCCGGATCCCCCCTGTATCGACAATCCACTCAGGAGTTGAAAGCTACTAAGGAATATATATTGGAGAACCTCAAGAAGGGATTCATCGCCAACAGCAACAGCCCTTTTTACTCTCCAATCCTATTCGTAAAAAAGCAGGATGGGAGTCTAAGGTTTTGTATTGACTACCGCAAGTTGAATGCTCTTACTCGAACCGACCCATATCCGATTCCGCGGATAGACGAACTCTTATCGAGAGTTGGCAAGGCCAAATTCTTCACAAAGCTCGATATACGGCAGGCTTTCCACCGGATCAGAATAGATCCAGCATCGGAAGAGTATACTACTTTTCGAACCAGATATGGGAACTACAAATGCAAAGTGTTACCATTTGGACTCACCAACGGTCCGGCTACTTACCAGAGGTATATGAACGATGTACTTATGAATTTCCTTGATGTTTTCTGCATCGTCTACCTGGATGACATCCTGATCTACTCCGAATCGCTGGAGGAGCACGAAGAACATGTCAAGAAAGTGCTTCAGCGATTGCGTGAGGCGGGACTCCAGGCTGATATCAGGAAGTGCGAATTCAGCACCACCAGGACCAAATATCTGGGATACATTTTGACCACCGAGGGCTTGGAAGTGGACCCCGACAAGGTTGAGCCTCTTCGGACCTGGACCAGACCTCATACGGTGACAGGTGTAAGATCCTTTTTGGGATTCTGCGGATTTTACCGACAATTTATCAGAGATTTTGGGAAGATCGCAAAACCTCTGACTATCCTCACTAGGCCCACTGAACCCTTTAAGTGGACCAAAGAGTGTGACACAGCTTTTGAGGAATTGAAACAGCACTTATTTTCCCCTCAGGTGCTGCGCCATTTCGACTCCGAACTCCCTACGAAACTAGAAACCGACGCGTCAGACGGTGTGATTGCAGGAATTATGTCCCAATTGCACGACAATATTACTTGGCACCCGGTCGGATTCTATTCGCATGTGCTAGTGGGCCATGAAGCTAATTGGGAGATTCATGACAAAGAGCTTTTTGCAATACTCGAAGCTTTTAGAAAATGGAGACCAGAGCTTATGTCTACCAGCAGCCAGATCGCAGTATATTCGGACCATCATTCTCTGGAATATTTCATGACGACCAAACTCCTGACCGCCAGGCAAGTGCGTTGGATGGAATTTCTATCGGATTTCAATTTTAAGATTATGTATACCCCCGGAAAAGCCAACCAAAAAGCAGATATCCTGAGCAGAAGAGAACAGGACCTTAAAGAACAAGAGGCAGTAAAACAGGACACCAGATCCCGGACGCTGCTGGGACCTAATAGGTTGGATCCCCGAATCAACGCCGAATTGGCACAGATGTTCGTGGAATGCAGCCAAATGTCCCCCAAATGCAGCTCGATGCAGGCCAAATGTGACCTCAATGTTCTAGAAATGTCAGAAAATGACACTACAATGCTCCGAAACTCCACCGATCTGGTAGATCAACTCAAGGACGACAACAGGAAGTCGTTCGAAAAACAACGGAAAGATTTGACTTTCGGATACACTATAGAAGATGGACTTTTGCTATACCAGGGAAGACTATGCGTGAACCGCCATACTCCCCTCTGTACGGACCTGATTCGAGAAGTACATGATCAACTTTCTACATCCCACCCAGGAGAAGCCAAAACCTACCAGTTGCTTGCGCGTAAGTACCACTGGGCCGGGATGGGTGCGGACTGTAAAAGATATGTGCAAAACTGTCAAGTTTGCAAAAGATCTCATCAGGACCAGACAAAACAACGAGGATTTCTCCATCCATTACCAGTACCTTCGTACCCTATGCAGCACTTGTGCATGGATTTCAAGGATTTCCCCAAAGACAAGCATGGATATGATTGCATTCTAGTGTTTATCGACCGACTCGGAAAGGATTCAGTGACTATCCCGTGCTATCAGAACATTGATGCCCGAGGACTGGCCACTTTATTCATTCAATGGATCTATCGGTTCGGACACACCCCGGAGTCTATTGTATCCGACAGAGGACCACAGTTTGTATCATCATTCTGGAAAGAAGTCTGCAGAATAATCGGCGTAAAAATCAAACTCTCAACGGCATACCACAAGCAGACGGATGGCCAAACCGAGATCATACTCTCCATGCCCAAGCCCACTCACAACCCTCCTCTCACGCTCGCCCTACTAATCCTACCCAGGGATCGTGCTCTTGTTACTCCCCTTCTCCTAACAAGCACCATCTCCAGCGTACCCCGAGTCTCTTCGTACGACCACGCGCAATCAACCGCCCCCTTCCCTTCAACCTTCCCTTAACAAGTGCCCGAGTCCATCCCTTAACAAATGCCCAGTACTACCCCTTAACAAGTGACGGGCAGGCTGCCTTGCAATACCTCCAGATCGCGGACCTGTACTCGTAAGCTCAGCGTGAAAAATCTGCACCCGCACCAGAGGTGTCCTCTCGACGAAGTAGGCCATGATTCCACTGACCTCTAGTCGCTCACGGCTAGTAGGGGTCTCGCTCTCGACACGAGTACTCGTCGTCGGATGGTTTTCATACCCATTTTGGCGGTAGTCCTCTGTTCTGGATGGCCTCACGTCGGGGAGGTGGCCAAGGTGGACGAAGCCTCCACCACCACCCCAACGCACCATTCCAGCTCCGCCGTGACCCCATCTTAGCTCTGCAGACCCTCCAGAGAGTACTACAGGTTCCCAGCCTGCACCACGGGGAGGTGAGAGTCGTCGCAGGCCCATGGAGGCATGATGTATTTGGAAGCACACTCTTTTTACGTGGGAAGGACGCGGGAGAAATGGTGGAATTGGAACAGCTCTCGGAATATTCCGTTAACTGCCTTCTTGTGTGGCGCATGTTATGGCTGGCTCAACCACCAAAACTGTTGAGCAGCGCTGAAGCTCCGAGAGCTGAACATGGAGTTTTTATGACTTCACGGTAGACTACAGGCCCATATCGAACTTGAAATTGGAGATTATGGAGTTCATCAGCAGTTTTCTTAACTTGCATACGAATGAAGCCTATGTCTACAAGCCGATTCGGCACGCCACATCATTTCGCGTACTGGGACTTTTACCTTCCAAAGACCCTGACTCGCCATTGATGTGTGAGCTAAGGGAGGAAAGTCTTGACAAACCGCCTGAGTATAGAGCGATATCTTATGTTTGGGGCTCGGCCAGACTCGACCACCAGATTCTCATAAATGGCAGAAGGCTGAGGATAACGGCAAAGTGTGCGGAGGTGCTTAGATACTTTCGCTATCCACGCAATCGACATATTCTGTGGATTGATGCCATATGCATCGATCAATCCTCGATCGCAGAACGGAATCACCAGGTGGCCCTAATGAACGAGATTTACAACAAGGCCTCGTTTGTCTGGATATGGCTGGGGCTGGGTAATGATAATTCCCATCTGGCCTTCAAGTACATTGAGAAGGCTGGATCAATCGAAAAGGATAGTGATGCGGAACCAAGCGCATTCCCTGAGCTGGTTGCAGAAATTCGTAATCTCGACGGTTGGTTGTCCCAATAGTTCATTCAGGTACGCTTCCAATACGACTAACGCATACTAAATAGATCAATTAAAAGAGAAAGGAGAAATCACTCGAGGTAGCTTCCTATACGAAGCTCTCCAGCGCGCTTGGTTCGATCGGCTTTGGACCTTTCAGGAAGTTATCTTGGCCGATGATTCTGTCATTGTATGTGGCGATAGTTTGATGCCATACGACGTATTTTGTACTGGCATTCGACATCTTCAAGACTACATGATGAGCAACTGTACCGACATTATGAGCACGCGCTACCTGCGGCAGACGATGCTCTCCTGCTTGCGGACTGCTGTGAAGCACTACCGCCGTTTTGGGCGGACCACTTCTGGACGCGAGGTCTTCAAAAAATTGTTCTCGCATACCCTTCAGCAAACGCGCTTGCAGTCTGCGACCGACCCAAAGGATAAAATTTTCGCCCTCTACTCCATCCTCCAAGTCTTAGATATGCCAATACCATCTCCAGACTATTCAAAAGAAACAGCAGAGATATATACAACCGCAGCGGGGGCAGCAATTCAATATGACCGCTGTTTGGATGTGCTCTGTTGCGTCGGTGGCAACGACGAAATCTCTGGCCTCCCATCGTGGGTTCCTGACTGGAGCGTCAAAGTAAAAAGTCATGTAGAGTACGATGACTACTCCGCTACGCCTAGAGGAAGCCTTCAACTAAACCCTTCGCCGGTCTCTGAATGCGGAAAGCGACTGGTCTTAAGAGGGCTCATTGCAGGTAGAGTGCAGGCAAAGGTGGATCCTGTACTATCCCGGGGCAGTGAACTGCTAACCACTCTGAATCCGTCTGATTTGAATGCTATGCTACTTGTGGTCAGCTCCGTCAGGGTATCTCGCAGGATTGTCAGACTTGCATCAGCGCAAGGCAGATATCCGACAGGCGAGCCAGCCATTGACGCTCTGAGTTGCCTACTCTGTAAAAATTGCTACAGAGAACGTAATGTAGAGGAAGAAACATTTAATAAATGGTATCGGATCATGTCAGGGCAAGGCGAGGAGTATGAACACACAGTTCGAGAGGGCGAAAGGGAAGCGCAGCGAATGCGTAGCATTGCCAGGCGAGCTGGCAATGAGAAGTTGAGGGAATTATTCGAGACATTACCGCTGAACCGTGATATGAAACTCGCGTGTGGTATGTACCTTGGAGACTCGCCGTATTTGGATGTTCGAGAGTTTCATTGGAACCAGCATCTGAAAGATGAAGAGCCGAATGCTTTTTTTACAACCGACGATGGCTACGCGGGTATGGCGCACCCATCGATTGAAGTCGGCGATCTCGTTATTCTTGCAGAAGGTGCAAAGATGCCTCTTATCTTGCGCGAAGAGCAGGAGAGTTTCAGGCTTGTTGTCCCGGCTGTCATCCACGGCATGATGCACGGCCAGAGATGGTCAATGAATGACTACGAACTCAGGGATATCAATCTGATCTAAGCGCAGCGCATTGACCTCGTGTTTTAGAACGTCGGCGATTACACAGCTTGGGGTTGCCGCGTCAAGAGGATCGAGGAGGTGCACAGATTACAGAGTTGGCAGAATCCTATGAGGCTTGGCGCGTTGGTAATTTGTTGCAAGGTCGTGGTTTGATGTAACTTAAAGGAGTATTTTGATCTATTATTTAAGCGAGCAGAACTACACGACTTCCCCCATTTGCACTTATTCATCGCAGCCATCCCTCCACCGAACTCCCATTATTAAACCCAATAAGTAGTCGCTCCAATTGCTGCCCCACTAAGCGGCAGCAAGAAGTCACTCCCCACAATCTTCCCATTAGCCTGTCTCGCACCAGCCATAATGCTAGAGCTAACACTGATGAAAGTGGCATTATTCCACGTCCCACCCACATTCCAAGAATTCCCACTCTGCGTTTGCGTCCCTGTAAATGCCGTTGGAGTCCCCTTATTACTTGCTGCCACATTACCCGTGAACGTCGAAGTTGAAGATTGAAATCTGTACCCATGACGACCGTTGTTGAACGCCGTGTTGCGAGTCATGGTGAATTTTTCTGCATTCCCATTGTCGATAAATCCATCAACAGCGTTGAGGAACGATATGCAGTTTTTGACGATGTGGTTGGCGGATGGGATTGCGCCTGTTGCGCCGCCGCCGAGTTTGAAGCCATTTCCGTCACCGGCGAAGGAGGTGAATCCCCATCTGATAAAACCGTGTAAGTGATGAAGAGATTTACTTTGGAGGGGATAGCTTACCGGCTGAATCCGTTGCCCCATACAATGGTATCTTCGATTGTGACTGGAGATGCGAATTCCCTGCGAGTTGTCAGTTCATGCTTGTAATGACAACAAATTGAAGTAAATATCAGAAGCGTTACCATAAGTCAATACCGTCATCAACATTGTTCCAGATTCTGGCTCCTTTCAATATATTGCCGGTACCAGATCCAGACTTGCATGCGAATCCTAATTGCTCATGTTAGCGTGATCCGCTTCAAGGGTAGAAACAAAACGGGAAAGACAAAAGAACGAACCATCTGCTGACTCTCCATTCTTTCTAGGATCACGATTTCCATAAGAATCAAGATAGAGTGCTTGGTTGTTTGCTGAAGCACCTTCGAGTTGGAAGCCTTATAACGGTTGGACCCTCGTTCATCTCTTTGTGATGTAGGGACGGAGAGAATGCGGACCCACTCCTGAATGCGGTAAGGGATTGGTGGAGAGATCTAGTACGCAAGAATGTTAAGATGAAAGAGTCAAGGCTGCTTTACCAAATCTTTGCTGAACGCAGTGTGCCGCCATGGGAAATTATTACTCCGAGATGCTGCCTGCCTCGCATGTTGGACTTCTCCATTAATACGCCATGGTATCTCTCAAAGATGGCTCTGATCGCAATGCTAACATCATATATGTCAGTTTTGACTATCGTGAAATTCCATGTCCCAACGCGCTCTACCAACTAGCGAGACCTTACATGTGGCGAGGGGTTGGAAAAATCAAGACAGGGCTTCGGGCAAAAACGAACACGCTTTTTCGCTGCTATTTGACAAGCCATCGGGCACATCATATGGATCAACAGGGAAGTCGCTGTTGCTGCTGCAGGCGACAGTAGTTAACAACAAGCCAAATTCTATTCGATACATTCCTGGTCCACTCTAATACTATGCATCCGTCAACCAATCTGGGGCGTTACCTTGCTCGTTTGCAATCCTATTAACACCGTGGGAACTCCTCAACTCAGTTCCAATAAGGATCCATTATAATATCCGACATTAATGCTCTTTTCGCTGGATCGAGATTTGTCATCCTCAATATCAACCTCTTTGCCTCGTTGTCAAGGTTAGGAAACATCTCCTCAGACCATTGCTCAAAAGCTTCGTTTGATTCGTCTTCTGCTATGGCCTGCCACAGGCCCTTTAAGAGCGCTCCCGCTTCCTCGTCATTGACATGCTTTACGAGCGCATCCGGTAGCGGGCCGAAAGCCGAAAGTAACTTGAACAAAATCACTGACTCGGAGTGAACCCAAAAGAAAGCCGCTAAAAAGAAAAGGCAAGAAGCGAGGTCGTGCTAGTACCACATCAGTCGTCGTTAAACTTTCAGCGAAAAGAAGTAGAAAAAACGGCAGCAACCCAACTTCATCCGCACTTCCACCAGGAACCAAGCACATTATGTTCAAACTACCAACTGGTAGCTAGGAAAGTGAAGTAGTGAGCATTGATGCATATAAAGAAAGCGCCGGAGCCGTAGTTGTTTACTTAATCTGGAAAGGTAGACAAAAGTCACAGCACCCGTTTGCTCAGGTATATAAACGTTGCTTCCAGAAAGTAAAAGAACATGACTTTATGTGGAACTATTATGCTAACTAAATTAAATGCTAAAGTTTTATGAGAGTCATCTGTTGGTCTCGCACCATTCCAGCCACGGATCAATCAACTAACGGCGTCTAGAGTTTTTAAAAAGAATGATGAAGCCACATAACTGCTAACTGAGGAGTACGGCCCCCAAATTTGACTTACCAGTCGGCATAGTAACTAGCCACCGAATGCCATTAACGCAGGCTTGCAAGAGGTGGGTGTCTTGAAAGAATTTGGAATAAGGTATAATGCCTTTAAATAGCCGGCCCAAATGCAACGGGGATAACCCCATATTACTTACTAAACTCGAAGCACTTAGTATTCAGTCACCCGTTGTCGGGTTGTCAAAGGACGTGATGACACTTGTGGATTTTTTTGATTTTTTTTGCACTTGGAAGAATGAGAGAGTATTCTGGTGTCTAATTGATTCCGCCTTGGTTTCCTCTCGAGGTCTGGCAGTTACCAGCTGAGTTGCAAATTCAGGATTTCCGGCATCTAGGCATGTCCGCTTGATCAAAACTACAAACTGTATATTCGTTTTTTAACTCGGATACATGTGACCTCCATCTGAAGGACTCATCTCAGCTCCGCAAACTTACCTCGAAATGCCTAACCTAAGGCAAGGAACCAGCTGATCGTCTGAACGATAATGGGTAAAGCAGGCTACATTAAACATAGGGTGCCGTTTCATTGGATATTAATCGCATTATTATCGAAAATCCTCTAATACAAAAATAATTGGCTAAATCCAAAGCTTCTTACCCTCGTATCTATAGGCATGTCAGGCACTAGAACCCATCGACCACAGGAATCAATGGCTGCTATCATGCATCTAATAGCCCCACTATCTCCCCTCCTCCCCTCCCTTATTTATATGCCCCCCCTTCTCTATTGGCCGCATTGCCTAATCACATCTCCCGGTGCGACGTGCAACAAAACATACCGTATTATCTGTCGCATAAGACCGCCCCTTGATATAAGACCACCCCCTCCCATAAGACCATTTCCCGGCGTATCAAAAATGGAAGGAACGGGCTATAAGACCATGGTCTTATATTATTAATGGGTCCTCGATTCCTCGTTTATAGAGTATATAAGGAAGTATAGTGTTGTAAACAGCGAAAGGAGCTTAATATTAACAAAATACATAGATATAAAAGTAAATATACTAAAAGCAATAGAAAACGCTAAATATTCTCATCTGCCATATCCCCCTCCTCATCAGGATCAAACCTCTCGTCTGATTCAATGCCCGAATCTATAGTCATATCATTCTCATCTTCCTCCTCGGTCCACAACGCTACACTCCTTTTGTAAAAGACCATACTTAGCTATAAGACCATCCCCCAACGAATCAAAAGTGGAAGGAACGGCTTATAAGACCATGGTACTGTGCGACAGATAATACGGTACTCCTAACCTTGTATTCGACATCCTTACACTTTTATAATAGAATAATAAAAAATAATAAAAATTTCAAGTCCTTAATATTTACAGAAGAAAAAATATTATTAAGCAAAAACTAGGACTTTTGCGGTAAAAATGGGGGGTAAAAATAGGGTGTGCACAATGACTAAATGACACGCATTTTATCTACTGGATCCTACTCGTCTTCAAGGTCCAGATCCTGGTCTTCAGCTTCGTCTACATCGCCACTAGTTCCACCTCCAGAAAGCCTTTCAACCTCTCTAGCATCTGTACTGCGCGCCGCAAAGAAAGGATGGCTTTCGTGCAAGGGCCGTCCCTGACAGATATAACCCATTGGCGTGTGCATGATGTCTTGCCCCTTGCGGCAGACCGTAAGCCACTCCAGTAGGAAGTCGACAGGATTCTTGGTAGAGATGCCGACGTGCTCGGTGCGACTCTGCGGGGAGTTTGTACCAGCCTTGTCCGCAAGCTGCAAGTAATTGGTCAGAGGAGCACACTCCGAGAAGTTAATGTATAGCCTGCCAGCGAAAATTCCAAGTTCGATGGAGAGCCAGTCGGGTGCTGTGTAGCCATCGGGTAGGCGAGGGAGGACATAGTATGAAAGTCCGTTGAAGTGCAGTATGTTTTTTGTGACAGGGGCAGCATACGTAATCAGGTGTACCATTGGCTTTCTCGCTGCACGAATCATGGGAATCAAAAGTTCAGCCTCTTCGGAGATAATTATGAGGGCCGTCCCCTTCGAAGGGCTCCACAGGATCCATTCAATAGGGCGCTGTGGAAGACATTGCTTAGCACAACCAGTGACAAGGAATGCTGATGGGCTATAGACTTACGAGGAAGTTGTCATTCTGGATACTCTTTCCCAGGTCAATAGTACGCATGAACTCAGCCGAGACGTACAGCTGCGACGTCGTGCGACGAACATTATATTTTTGACCGATGCTCGTCCGCGCCAGAGCATCAAAGACGTGTTCGTACCCATGCCCACCAGCGAGGCCGCCAGTTTTGGCAAAAAGAACGAAAGCTGGATGCAGACCCGGGAATGTGAGAGCCTTGTAGTGCGTCGGCTTTTGCACTTGGCGTACCTGCTCGACATGGAACTCGACTTCTCGCTCCTGCTCTACTTCTTCTAACACAGAGCTATGAATACGATCTCCCTTGCTGTTTGCTGCTCGTCTCTGCTCACCGAGCTCCTCCATAAAACCCTTCAGTTCTGCGGACGGCATATCAGCGACGGAACTCGGCTGGGGGTCTATCACTACCCCGTACAGCTGCTCAAGAGTTTGGCGCTCTGGATGTTGAATAACCCTGAGATAGGCTTCCCGGTGGCGATTTGCCGTGAGGAACTTCACGTATTTCCATTGCGCACCCGTCCGGCGGCAGAAATCCGTTCCTTGTGCAAGATACAGATTCTGCAAGTGCTCATTCGCGCGGCAGGTCTGTTCCAGAAGCCAGCACACGACGTGAGAGGAATCAATACGGGAAGATTCAAGTACCTCTCCACGTCTTTTCCTACACACGTCGAGGATGCTCTGGTGGACCTCGGGGGGGGGCAAAGAAAACGATAGACTGAGTGGTTCCCAGTTGTCGTAGCCTCATCGCAGCTGGGTCTGTTAGTACGCCTGTCAATCAGGGCGATGGTCGGCAGTCAGCTTACCTTGCATCGTGTGATCTTTCGTCTGGCCGAGAGCTAGTGTTAATGCTCGAGCTTTCTGGGGCAGCTTCAAGTCTATTCCACGTGTGTGTGCTTCATCAATATATACGAGGCATTCGTCAAGTTTCTCGGCAAAAGGGGTGGCGAGCAGTGGGACCACCTCCTTCCCTCCTCGATACTGGACCCAGGCTCTGTTGTCAGCACCAAAATAGACAGCCCCCCGAAAGAAGCCTCGTAGCTCTGATACTGTATTAAATCGCCGTCTCGCTGGTGGAAAGAGCGAACTCCAGGTTCTTCAACAATTTGCAGAATGGCGTATTCGATCGGAAGGAGGAGAGCCTGGGGATCAAGAGATTGCGCAGAGGGTTGTAGAGAATATTGAAGGCGATGGAGTTATGGAACCTGAAGAGGAAGAGACCGGGGATTATAAAGGGAAACGATATAACTATACTCGAGAGCATAAGTTAGCTGCTATCTCGTACTTTCAGAACACATGGAGGAAGGGAAACCCAGAGAAGAAAGAGGAGGATTTCGTACGAATTTCTAATCGTTATGCTGCGAAAAAGCTGAAGATCTCTCGTAAGATGCTTCGTGATTGGGTGATAACTAAAGAAAGGATTATCAATCAAAAAGCTGGCACGAAACGTTACCGTGTAAAGAATACTATGGTAAAAGAGCAGGAGATGGAGAAAGAGCTGAACAAGCGGTTTCTAGAAGCTCGAGACCTAGGCCGTAAAATCTCATTCAAATGGTTCTTGAGACGCGCTCACGATATATACGCAAAACTCTATCCCCAAAGAGTAATACGTAATGAAAATGGGAAGAAGGCGTACTTGGATTTCCGCTTTTCCACTAACTGGTTCAGAGGCTTTAAACGCCGCTATTCTATCTCTCTTCGAACTGGAACGAAAAAAGCACAAAAGCCACCAGAGGAATTGCGAGAGGTGATTGAGGAGTGGCTACGGTACAATCGGCGTATGACCGTGCAAATAATTGACGTTAATAGCGAAGCTGAAAGCGTGAGAGAAGCTGCTGGAAGCATTGAGACCGCTATCACTACTACAATTAACGCTGCTTCTACTATACCACGTAAAGTTGGACGATTTTATCTTTCCGAGATTTCTAATATGGATCAATCACCTTTGCCTTGGGAGGTACAAAAAGGGAGAACTTACGCAACCAAAGGCTCTAAAACAGTGCTTATTCGTACTGCTTGTTCTGGATGGGACAAGCGCCAGTGTACTCTCCAGATTCTCGTTTTTGCAGACGGAGTTCAGCGCTGTAAACCTCTTCTTATATATCGAGGAAAGCCAAATTCCAAAGATTCACGAAGAACAGCTGAAAAGAAGAAATATAACCCTGGCGTTGTAGTAATTTTCAACGAGAAAGCATATGCGAACACCAAGACTACTATTGACTGGGTTAAATCATAGTTCTCGCACGCTTCCGCTTTTCCTTTATCTGCTAACGAACCTCGATTCCTTTCTCTCGACGCTTTCGCACCACATAAAAACAAAGAAACGAAAAAACCTGTGTCTGCAGCGGAGCAGAAGAAGCGGGAGGAGATGGAAAGATTACAGGCTGAGCTTCGCGCCGAGTTTAAGAAGCTCAATACTACTTTGACTATTACCCCAGGAGGTTGCACAGGCTACGTTCAGGTTCTTGACGTTTCTGTTAATAAATCGATTAAAGCGTAAGTCGGACCCCCCCACCTTGGGCCACCCCCTACCTTGGGCCACCTCGCTTAGCTCCTACCACCCTACTTTAGACAACCATAACTTTTTTATTCTTCAACTTCTATGCAAGATAATGTAGAGGCACTATCTCTAATGTATCAGAGTCTTCTGCTTCAATATGGCGATCTCCAGCTTCAATTTGAGCCTTTTAATGGCCTCGATCCCTGCAAACCTGGAATTTGGACTAGTCTTTACTTTGCGCCGTTTCCTAGGCTTCAATTGCTCTACCTTAGCTTCTAGTTGTTTGATTCGAAGCTCATGCTGGGCAATAACAAAATCCTTTTCATCTATACCTTTTGCAATCTTCCTAAAAAAGCACTCTACAGGTTGAAGGATCGGTGTCCCCTAGCTCGGCAATCATAGCGCCCTGTCCTCGCACATCTTCTCCTTTTTTAGGAGTCTCCCATGCAATAAATGACCCATCCTGGTTCCATTCTAGCACCGACACTTTCTCAGAAGTTTTTAGAGTTGGTTCAACTGGTTTATTGCTATTTTCAAGCAATAGTCGGCTCATAAGAGGTTTCGCTACACGGACCGGCCACAACCCTGAAGCTTGCCATCCTGCTTTGATATTTGTAGCTGTCAAACTATCTATTCGAGCTTTCCGATAGCAAAGCAAGAAATTTCGCTTTCCGAGAGGTGTAGAATCGGTCAATAAACTTAAAAATCCGAGCTGTTTGCGGTAGGCATTCTTTAAAGGAGAAAAAACCGATAAATCTAAAGGTTGGAGCACATGCGAAGAGTGCGGAGGTAAAAATAAGAGATGAATATTGTTCGAAAAGCATTCCCACATAAACTCCAACGTTTCATGGCTTCCATGGCCATCTAGAATAAGAAGTCGGGCCTCTAATCGGTCACGTGGAGCGGTCCGAAGAATGAACACTTTTTTTAGCCATTCTAAAGCAGTATCGTCAGATGTCCAGCCGTTTTCGGTTGCAGTAAACTCCCAATTCCTGAATTCATCAAGAGACTTAGGAAACCATTGTTGCTGTACTGACTTTCCTCTAAACATTACTAAAGGAGGTAGTGCTACTCCTGCAGCAGAGATACACTCAATAAAGGACGTCCAGGTCTTAGAGCCGGGCTGTTTCTTTTGAATAAAACGTCGATTGACACTTCCAACTACTAATCCATTGAGTCCTTGACCTTCCATAATCCCAGCTTCATCCATATTCCAGCGATTCTCGGGTTTGATGGCCTTGATTTTAGGAATAGTCAGTTTATTGAACCATGCCTTAATTATATCGGTTGTAGCACCATTGACACGAGCAGAATCGATCTTGAATTGCTTTTTGGTCCTAAGAATAGGATTTCGTCGGAGAAAACCTTGCATCCATCGTTTTCCTAAAGGAACCGCGTCTCCTTTAGCAGCCAGGACACGTCCCGCAAAAGCTCTGATCTGTGAGTGTGTAGGGTTTTGGCCTATCGCTTCCTGGGTCAAAACCCAATCTGTAAGACGTTGTTCTTGAACCGGTGAAAGCCTTTGACAATGTTCTTTAGCTTCTTTCATCGAAACGTGGCCATATATTCGGTTTTGAATAGTAGACCTTGGAATGCCATAATCTTTTTCTGCTTCGCGCACAGACTCCCCTTTTGCGACTGCATTAAGTGCTCGTTGGAGGTCTTCTTCAGTATAATTAGACTTCATGATTAGTCCAAGCTGTGCGCAAAATTTGGAGATAATTGATTAAAAAGCTGTGAAGAAATAAGGATTCGGAGTAGGTAGAGTGGTAGTAGCGGTGTGCTAAGCGAGGTGGCCCAAGGTGGGGGGGTCCGACTTATGATCTTTGCGTGCCGCCATTGGTCAGGCAGCGTCCCCTCTTCCATCGACGCACGAAATAGTGCCAAAACCCGCTGTTTGACTACTGGCCAGGTCTCTTTCCAAACTATCGCAGGGAGACCGTCCTCTCCAGGCGCTTTCCACGACTTTGCTGGAGAAAAGGTTCGTGTCGTCGTTAAGGGAGAGCAACCAGAATCTCACTCGCTTAACATAAATCTCTTGAAAACAGCAACCGTTAATTTCATTTCGGCACGCTAAACCTAAAAGCATAATTCACCTGGACACAGTTCGCTATTGAAATCCTAACATCTCCCATTGTTGACCCTTTGAGTCCATCCTCTCAATAAACTCTCCATACATCACACCAGGAGCATAACACTGGCCAACAATCTCAAAATAATCTCCATTGTTTTGCTCTCGTATGACGACCGGCAATGAGCACCCTTGAATAACACAGAGATAATCACCGGTTTGGGTGATCTTCGGAGCAAGCCCAAAGTGGCCGCTGTCCGTGAGAAAGAGAGCTTTTCTGGCGGTTACCGAGGCAAAGTGGCTCAGGAACCGCTGCATCCAATTCATTAGCAGTGCTAGAAGGGCATCTCCGGCGCCGGGAGGCCAGTCGCTTGCGTCCTTGGTCCAGGTGCAACCATGTCCTCGAAACAGCTCCTGGAAGAGGTCGATGAATTTGCAATTGGGATTCTCTAATTCGGGATCCAGATCAAAGAGCTTGAAGAAGCGTAGAAAGTTCTCCAAGTCGAGAAAGCGCGGTTTCGATAGGGCAGTAATTCCCTGAAGTGCTTCACCTTCTGTGCGCGTGGCCCGCGAGCTCATGGACTGTGGCCGGGTAACCGGATACAAAAGGTCACGGGCCGATCCAAGGACAGCAGCAGTCTTCGTCTTGCCGTTTGGCTGTAAGATCTCAATCCTGCGAAGCAGGTAAACTCCAGTGTCAAGCGCTGCTTCTGCATGCTGAGCTTCTAAATAATCTTCCATTCGGTCGGAATACCCAAGGTACGCCATATATCCCAACCGCATGTGATCCATATTTAATTGCAAGGCTTGATAAGAGGCCTCGGCGAGCCCAAGATGCTGGTCATCCCAAAAGCATACAAAGGTATCGAAGACGGCGTCATGGAGAGGACGGACGACTGAGTCGGGACGACTGCTTGAACCGAGGATGAGATAGAGCCAACGGCAAAGCTTCATGTCAATGCTCTGTCTGCTCAGTTCATCGGTGTCTAGATCGAGCGAGATTATTCTTCCGAGCCTGATAGCTTTGGTTGTGAGGGTCCGTAGGTCGTCGGAAACGAACCCATCCGCTAGAAGACCGGCTGACGCTCGATAGCTCTTAGGGCGGAGCCAGTATGGAGCGTTTTGCGCAGTTCCCCGAGCTCCTCGTCTGAGATCCGGAACCCAAGAAGGCAGATGCTCAATGTCAGGTTTCTGCTCTCTGCAGGATGACCCAGTGAAAGCGACGAGAGTCAAAGACTTCTTCTGCTGAAGCATCGCCTTGACGAGTCCGCTATAAACCTGTGCGGTTGTTGCATTGTAGTCAGGCTCAACAGTAAAGTCTCCATCAACGATGAGACCCAACCAAGCATAAATCTTGTCCTTTGGGTCGGTAGAATCGAAGTTCCAGCTCTCCTCAAGCATGCCTAGCAGACCGTACGATACTTCGAGGCGCTTCTGATAATCGTTTTGTGGCCCATTCAATCGCGCGTTCTGCCAGAGAATCACGCGAGCGCTACTCCCGTGCATGATGTGCTTTAAGAGCTGAAGCGAGACCGTGAGACGGTCGGTCCGCACGGCATCGTCTATCATGCTGGTCCAGAAAACGAGCGCATTCTTGAAGTCGTCCCACCCCAGCGGTTGGCTGCCGCAAAGAAAAATCGCCTTCCTGGCTACGGCAACCTCCTGGATAATCCACACGCGACGCCACCTATGTGACTGTCAGCCCTGTCGACAATACCGAGACTTTGCCTTACCACTCGAGCTGGAAAAAGTCTCCGAGAGCAAGAAGAGCCCCTTCCAGCTCAAGCCCGTGCAAGACCAGCTCCCTTTTGAATCCTCCGTCGTGTTCGCTATTTGATACCTGGCTTGTGGCATAAATGGTCGCCATCGCGCTGCGAGCATTGGCTTGAAGCTCTCCTAACCAGATGACCACAATCGCTGCATTGCTGTAGACTTCCCTCATGAACCGGATCTGTGAAGATTTTTCAATATTGTCTGCTTGATTGATGCACAAAGCGTCAACCCAATAAGTCCGCGGCTCGGCAGTGGTGTCATGGCGCATCTGCTGCAAGGCTTTGTGCAAGTTGGAAGTTACCGAAACGGTGATGCCATTCACCTCTATCGTTTTTGTATTCTTAGGGTCGCCCCAAACATACGAGAGGGCCAGGTATATTGGCTTCGTGTCGAGCGATACTTTTCGGAGGATGTATCGAATATTATCGGTCGGATCCTTGGCAGGAAGAAGCTCGAGAAGCCGGATTTCTCGCGTCGTGGTGTTGAGAGGTTCGTACAGCGGCAGCAACGCACGACGTGTCGAAAATTCACGTTTGGGAGTCACCAAGGACCTTAATCTGCGCATCTGGCAAGTTGTCCGAGGAAAGAAGTTGTTGATATGCGTACTGTAGGTCGTTAGGCGTCGTGGTGTGGAGAGTGAAGAGTGAGTGTACAGGAAAAACTGTGGTAATTAGCGGAAAGGGCTAGACGGCAAGGAATTCAGACTGAGTGTGGCTGAGTAGCATAGAGTTGTGGCCGTGAAGACAATTCACCGCCATAAAGTGGCCGTGCTATACTTTTAATTGGCGTGAGGGTCTCACTTGATTTCTTGAGACCCCTTCCGTACATTATGCGCGGAACATTCTAGAACTGCAATGGCTGACCCTGCCGTCACAGGGGTACGTGGGTGCTAGCATACATGGGTGCTAGCCTGCGGCTCACACGAAGCCTTCGAAATTGATCAGAGTTATGGAATTTTAATTAAGAAACGTTGGAATAAGCTGTTTGTAAAGTGTAAGGTTCCTACAAAGTTTCAGGTATGATGATGATGATGATGTTTATTCGCCCGGTTGTAAACCTAAAGGGCCTGGTCTATATTACATAATCCACTTCGTTCAGTGTTTCTATAACCTCCTGAAGCCCATACAGAAATGCCTCTTCCAATAATTTCCACTTTCAATAACTGCCTTAATCAAACGGGGTCTCGCGTGTGGTTAGTAGCAAGTGAGCTTGAAGATTATTCCTCCAAGTGTTCAATGTCCTATTGTCGGCGACTGAAGCGAGACCTGCTGGGGACACGAGGGTGCTGGGGTTAGTCGGGGTGAGAGAATGAGATGGGATTTACTGTTGTGACGTGTTGACTGCCTGTTCTATCTCCATGTCCAAACGTCCTGTGGCAATAGCGAACTTAATCGTTGTTCGAACCGCGTCTATATTTGGTGTCCATGTTTCTGGATCAGATAGGGCCTTTCCCCCAAGATAGAAAGAGAGGTTGCCTCTTTTTGTGTCGGTCAGTGCTAGCATTTGCTTTCGGTGTGCGTCTCATCTCGTGCATCGGAAAAAGAAGTGCTTGACAGTTTCTGTTGCTTGTCCGCAGGCACATTGGTCAGATTCCGCTGCTCCAATCCGGTAAAAATATCCGTTCAGTCGTGCTATTCCTGTACGGAACTGTAATAATACGCTCGCTTCTTTCCGCTTAAGACCGTCGTATAAAGTGCGAGTATGTTTTTCTGGCAGTGCGGTGTTTATTTCTTTGGAATACTTTCCTATTTCGTCTAGTAGCGTCTTTACTGCCTTTTCTGCCTTTGCTCTGTTAATAGTTGTAGATTTGGCTTAGTAGTATTGCCCTTGCGGTGTTCGGTCTAGCTCGGTAGCCTGTCGTGCGGCTTTCTTTGCTCTTCTGCCGAGCTCGAAGCTCTTTTAAGACGGGATCTATATTATCGAGATGGAATTGCTTCCGTTTCTTAGCGCAGACGCTACTTTGTAAATCTCTTTAATGCTGGTTTGTTCTGATTAATGTCTTGGTTGGCTCGTTGCTAGCAGGGCTCTCTGGTTGTTTGAAATAATCGTGATTTGTTTTTCTACCAGATGTAGCGGTAAGCGCTTTATTGCTATCGCTATCGCGGCGAGTTCAGCCGTGTACAGGTTCTGCTCCGTTTTTGCTTCTAGCGTGACTGACCGAGTATACAATCGGTTCTCTACCTGTTACAATGCCGAGCGAGTCGTGGATGGCTTTTCCTATCCTCACTATCCTCTTTCTCGCGGACGAGCTTGTCGCAATCCGAATGCCGCAGACAGTGTTCGCAATGTTAGTAGTCTCCTCCGTTCTGAAGTCGATTGTAGCGGGGAGCCGTTCCTCCCACGGAGCGATTACATAAGGCTGAATAACCTCCATCTTATTTGTTGGCATGTTTTGATGCGCACAAGCTATCTTTTGCAGTGGTGACGTGAATCTCCGGAGTGCTCTGGTGTTTAGCTTCGATAATTAGAGACCTTTGTTGTTTCTAGTTCTCATATTTTCTATATATTATTCTTCCTTCTACTAAAGCCCTATAGCAGTTTTGGCGATAGGGTTTTATTCCTTATCTTTATACTCTTGTTAATACTATTTATTGTATAATTATATTATAGTAGCCCTAGTAATGCCATCCCCTGTTTTACCTGCCCCTTCTAGCTCTCGACCTTCTAACGAGCTTCAGCAGGAGCTGCTCGAGATGCTCGAGTGTAAAAGACTGTTCGGATGCTTGCAGAGTTGGTGCGTGAGATAGATTTGGGCTACTCGGTGGTGCCTGGGTGTGCCGGGGACAATGGAGCCCCGGTGTGAACTATCTCTGGAGACATTTTCAACGTGAAGGATGATGAATGGCTTTTATGTACATGATAGACAAGGTATATACTGAGTATGAAGGCACAGGAAGATGATTGATGAGCGGGACTAGCTAATTTAAGAATGGTGTTTCCCGAGCCCCATCATGTGACTGTCGTCGAGTCTTATCTACTAGAGTGGCTGGCATACTGATTATCGAGGAGTTGGCGGTCGCGGAATCAGAGGTAACTGCTACTGAGGACCTGGGGAAAATTGTACATTACAACGATACTAGGGATGACAATGAACGCGCGACTTATTGTATAATACATCAATTGTTTTCGATAAACACATTGCGCCTCATGTCTCTTTCCGATGTCAACCTCTTCATTATCTCTTGTGGTGTTCTCCCATGCATCTGATCCCCTATTCTCCTCGCTTTGAACCCCGCTTCCCTCCATACCTGCTCCCGCGTTGGGGCTGGTCGACAGAAAGATAAGGTACTTTTCAGACATTCGTCCCAGCAGACACTAAGGGACAAGTAGATATACAGGAGCTTGAACTATTTCCTGTTCACCTGCGCGAGACTACGCAAATGAGCATCTTGATCTTAAATCTATTTGACCTCTGGGTCCAAATGGATAAGTGTGCTATACGAGCCTGCCCCCTTCTCTGCGACTACGCCACAGCATTCAGCCCTGATCTGCTGGATGTTCTGCACCTCCCTACGTTATCAAGCATGCAACGCCTCCAAGACATCCAGAGCCATCTCCGGAGCAGATGTGGCAATTGTCGGTTTGCCCACAAGACGATTTTCAGCGAACCTGATGGGAACTGCTTCGCTGCGCGATATGTAGAACGGTGTGCTCCGCTGTGCAGACTGCAGGAACGGATCGAGAAAGCATCAAGCAAGTCGCGCGGAAACAAGGAATCCGAATGGAACAACGCTTGCCGTAAATACGACGATCTTAGCCGGGAAATAAAGAGTGGCGTCTGTGTTTGCACGACCAATTATGACGGATCTCGTAACGTTAAAGGGTGCACAAAGTGCTGGCGTTGGCGCTGCCGGAAAAAAAATGAAAATCGGTATCCACGAAGACTTCCTTCCCAAAAATGGTGCTCAAAGAGCGGCAGTAGTACTAGAGCTCGGAATTCCCAGCTTCCTAGCGGCATACCGAAACGCCACATTTAGGATATTCAGCGATCTGGGGCACCCGAGCAAGCCCGGTAGCTCCTCGCCACCAGCCATGCTCCTGAAAGAATACTCCCAGCTTCAGCGCTATATCAAATCAGCCGTGGATGGTGTCTCGCTTGCGTCAGCAAAGAAATCCTTTCTCCAGACCCATTTCAAGGAGTTCAAAATGAAGGTTGATCTCTCTGATATTCTCTTGCCGCTGGGACTAGACTTTGCATACTACGATACTAAGTCTGGAGTATGGCTGAGAAATCTTAACAAGCAATTGTCATTTCAACACCTTTGTGGAATCCATGTTCCGCGCAGTCTACAAGCCTCAGTCATTGGATCGCCGATACATCCCGCTCCTTACATCGGTGGGCCGTCATCCTACGAGATCGTTGCTAGTCAAACTAGGTGTCCGTCAGACATTTCCGTTCACGAATTCATGAGCTATCAAAGATTGCTCTCTGGGAAGACTCGCCGGTGGCTGACCATGCTGGTGGAGTTAGGGGCCTCAAACCTAAACTTCAGCGCCGAAGATACCATGCTTATATTCAATCATCTCGCCGTGCAAGCAGGGCCGGCACACAATGAAGCCGACCTTTTGCGAGACGCTCACGTCGTCTTCCGGGATCTATCTTTCTGCCAGCGCTTGATAGAACAGATCGATAACCGTCTTCGCAATATAACTACCAACTGGCGCGAGATGCATTGCATGGAGATGCTCATTACGCTCAGCCTTCGACTTTTCAACTTGACATCAGGCCGAGATCGTCAATCCGCGGAAAGGCTGCTCAAGGCCGCGCGTGAGTCAACTTTACAATGGATCTCCCACCTCCGTGACGAGGTTAGGAATGCAGTCGAGGCTGACGCAGCAGAGAGGGCGGCAAGTTACGGATTCTGGGCCGCTCTACTTTGCCGAAGGACCTTCACCACCTTTGTTGACTCGGATTCCAAGGTGAATGCAGAGGATCTATGTTCTTTTGTCCAAGCCTCGATAGCTCTGCAAGAGAACCTTGTGGTCGATCTTGCGAAGCTCCCCTCAAACTTGAAAAATATGCTGGTCAGAGATATGAAAATGGCGTATCGCATACGGCGACTCGTCCAGAATTCTATTGAGTCCAATCCTGACAGCCTAGGCGCTGCAATCAGTAATACTTGGTCCGATTCTAGCAATTCCACTGGGAGGACTTACTCTCATTGGCAGTTCCTTTCCTCCCCGAACAAGAGATGGGTTGTTTCGGTCATCACTAGTACGGCTAACAGGTTCATCGTCTCTCAGGTAGTCCACTACAACTTCGTTGAGGGACACCTGCTGGTGGACGGAAAGCCATTGGGAAGGCTACCCCTGGACATCAGAGATTCAGAGGACGTCAAGGAGCTTTTCGGAAACCAGCACCTTCTGACCTTCCCCTCATCACTGAGCGGCATGAGTCACGTCATGGCAACTCGTATACGGGGTAATGAGGTCCATTTTGGACTTCGCGGTAAGAGTGTGGTCATTCGAGCTCTTATCAGAGACAGTCTTCTGGAGTATGTTCCTCAGCGTGTATTTAGAGACAGTGATAACTTTGATCTGCCCTCAGGTCTAATCGAAAATTGCGTGCACTGGCTCAATCTCCGTACAAGGCGCCTGGAGATCCGACGGAAACCTGTCATATGGAAGACTAGGCAGAGTGACTGGATTCTAGATGTCTCCAATCGCCGGGCGCAGCGAAATCGGGTTGTCTTGGTTGATCCCAATTCAGATCTCTGCAAGCGCGTGGCTGAGATCTTCCGCCACTTCGAGGATCCCCAACGGTTGACCGTCTTCCAGCCCGCAATAGGCAGACTTTCGGTTGAGATGCGGCACCTCGAGCTCTCTTTTTTCGTCAATAAAAGCAACCTTCTTGAGTGTCGAGAGCTGAACGCAGAGATCGATCCCAACCAAGACACGGGGACGCTTTACGGATTCCTGAGCAAGATTGTGCTTCGTGACGTAGCCAATCCTGAGCGGCGAAGCATAATTACTCCACTGGGACAGCTGACATACAAGCGTCACGGTATGCATGTTGCGGTTCGAGCGACCAGCACCACCGAATATGGCAGGTTCGGAATCGACAATGTTCTGGGACGGTTGTCATGTCCGCCTGAGCCGCGCTTACTCTACTCCAAAGCTCAGTTCCATGCATTCACCTCATTCATTTTGCCCGATCCTCTCACCGGGCGCACTGGCACAGAGGAGGCTCTGCACACGCTCAGATCAGGCTATTGCCAGCCCTGGACGCCAATGAGCGACGGTCTTGCCTCCATTCTGAGAGTCATCGGCAGACTAAGCCCTGGTAGAGAGTATTATCCGAAGGACAAGACGCCTGCAGACCGTTACCTGGGACCAACACCTAACCATAAGCGTTCAACACGATAGCTATGAGGGTCTCGCCCAAGAGATACTGGCCAAATCAGATCGGCTCCGAGCCTTTACCGCGGACGAAGACGAAGCGATAGGTTTTGACATCGAGCTCCCTTCCCACCTCCGAAGGCGCGGTGAAATTCGGCGTCTTCTTTACGAGCGCGGCACTTCTGATCCCGGCGGATTGATAACCGGGAAGGACATGGTGTACAACCCCAGAGATCGACATACCAGTTTGCCCCAAGCCACCTATGTTTACCAAATCGTGGGACTTGTTCACAAGCAACCGTTTCGTGCCCATATGACAAGAAAGCTGGCAGCCATTCTTCAAGACTGGAAATTGATCGGTGGATTTCACCACACCAGCTCGGGTTCAGAAAGTATTTCAACTTGCCTCAGCGATCTGATGGAGAACAATATCGGCGAACAATGGGGCAGTCTCGTGGATCTTTGCCGATATACTGATCCTCAGGATCCGTATAGGTTGATATTTCGACTAGGTCTCTTGTCATTTGGTACAAAGCCTGACATGGACGCGATCCGGTCGCTGGCCGCATTCGGGTGCTTAGATGAATTGAAGGTCTTACAGCCGCCAACCAGTCCTTGCTTTGCTGAGTTCAAGCTCTACGCATCTCCGACGCTTGAATCGCTTCTAAACTTCATCGCAGCCGACTATCCCCTGATTGAACCGGATACCAGAAAGAGTAAAAGAGAGCAAGATCGATTTCAAGAGAAGCATCGGATCCTGTGCGAGGCTGAAGGGAGACGCCTAGCCTCCTTTCTCTTAGAGCAGTGGCCCAGCTCGGAACTATCAGCAGAGGAATTCGAATCAACGGTGCTTAATGGCGAGCTAGCCATGGAAAGAATTCTCCCTGAGTGGCAACGCTTGCATCGGAATACGCGTCTTTCGGAGTATGTTATTCAAGCTCAGGAGATCCTGGATCGCTACAAAGGCACGAACGACATGTCGGTACCACAGGCTTGGAATAAAGAACCTGCAGCCTTCTGCACGCCTGACCGTGGCTCTAGTATTCCATCACTATCAGATCTTCTAGTGAAATGCGTGCCCACTACTATAGGCCACTTGTCTAATGTACCCGGAAGTGTATATTCGCCCAGCGAGCGGAACAAGATTTCTCGAGAGACTACTTTACCTAAGGAAATTGTTGAGTTAGGTAAAATATTAGATTTATTTGCCGAATCCCCGGAAGTTCTGCGGCAGCAATATGGTAATGACTTGAAGAAAAGCCTTTTTGCTCTAGAGAACGTCAGCAACCAGCCGCAGCCCCAAGAGACGCCGCCAGCTGTGGATGTTGTTAGAGAGGACATCGAAAACGCTCGGGTGGCTCTGAATCATGAGTTTGAACGCGTTCAGAATGCCTTCTCCGCCGACGACGATCGCTTCCAATGGCTTCAACTGGGTAGCTTGTGGCCATGCACCACGCCGATAACAATTCTTGAACAGCTTCGTTCAAGCTCTGATCACCACTTCGGACGCTATATGAGAGAAAAGCTGGTTTCGTATGGCGTTCTAGCTACAACTTTGCAAAGGCTTCTCCGTATCAGACATGCCCAATTAAAAGGAGATCACCATAAGCTGCTTCAGGAATGGCGAAATACTGGGCATGAAAACTGGAGCCCTTTGGAGTACCCTGACTGGTTACTTCTTGAGATTGAAAGCGATCTTCTCATTCGCAGTGAGCAGATAGATGTTGCCCATGCTATTATATCGCCGGCATCTGGATCAAACTCTGTATTACAAATGAACATGGGCAAGGGTAAGCAAATCAACTTTTAGACTTGGGGCATTATATCTTTCTATGCTGACGTACTCTGCCTTGAAATAGATTTGAAAGTTGGCATACTGACAGATTTTCAGGAAAAACCTCTTGCATTGTGCCTATGACTGTGGCGATTCTGGCAGACAAGAAGCAGCTCTCGCGCATTGTCGTGCCAAAGGCGCTGCTCCTGCAAACTGCTCAAACAGTTCAGTCTAGACTAGGGGGGTTAGTTGGTCGAGAGATCAGGCATATTCCATTCTCTCGCCGGACCTCAACCACGCCGAACATGCTCCAACTATACTCCGCACACCATCGCGAAATTCTTCAATGTTGCGGTGTTATACTTACTACTCCCGAGCATATCTTGTCGTATAAGCTCAGCGGGCTCCAACGCCTTGCGGACTCCCGGCTTAAAGAAGCACAGGAAATGGTCACATTTCAGTCATGGTTAACTAACACTTGTCGCGATGTCCTTGATGAATCAGATTTCACCTTGGCGGTCAAGACGCAATTAATCTACCCAAGTGGCCCACAGATATCCGTCGATGGACACCCACACCGCTGGGAGGTTGCACAGATCCTGTTGTCTCTGGTTGAGGATCATCTCCCGGATCTTCAGCGCGATTTCCCACAAAGCATTGAGGTCGTCAAACGACCGGGTGGATTTCCCATGATACACCTCCTCCGAACAGACGTGGAAGACGCCCTGCACCAACGAATCATAAATGACATCTGCGACGGACGGATTTCCTTCTTTCGTTTGACCGACTCAACCGTACCTGTTAGTAGGGGTAAGATCAAGCGCGTGTTATCGGATGACGATCTCGATCACAAGCTCATCGAGCAGGTATCGACTCTTTTTGCAGATAGATCTTCGGCTCGCAAGAACATCCTCCTTGTCCGTGGCTTGCTCTTAAACAGGATTCTCTTACTCTGCCTGAAGAAAAGATGGAATGTGCAGTATGGGCTGCACCCAAACAGGCATCCTATTGCAGTCCCTTTCGACGCGAAAGGGGTTCCATCTGAGCAGGCAGAGTTCGGTCATCCTGACGTCTCTATCCTGTTCACTTGCTTGGCTTTCTATTACTCGGGCCACAACCTATCTCAGTTCCGCGAAGGTTTACAGCATGTTTTGAAGTCTGATGATCCAGCAGCGGAGTATGATAGGTGGACTTACGGTTCTGATACCCTGCCAGACGCCTTGCATCACTGGAATATCATTAACGGAGATGACCAAGGACAAGTCGAGGAACTCTGGCGTCACCTTCGACTCAATAGAAGCGTCCTTGATCATTACATGAACAACTTTGTCTTCCCTGCTCACGCTAAGCAGTTTGGCGTCAAGCTGCAGGCTTCTGGGTGGGACCTCCCCTTGTTCTCGAAATCTCGACCGGGAGAAGATACCTCGTGTGCGAAGACAACTGGTTTCAGCGGCACAAATGATAACAAGATGATGCTCCCACTGAACATCAGGCAAGATGACTTACCCAGCTTATGCCAAACCAATGTAGAAGTGCTCACGTACGTTCTGCAGGGCCGGAACCGGCAGTATAACCTTGCAGCTTGGCAGGGAAAGCGCCTGACAGAGGAAGAGCTACTGCGAAGGATCGCGGGAATGGAGATTAGAATTCTGATCGACGCCGGTGCCTACATCCTCGAGATGGACAATCGGACCCTCGTTCGAGCATGGCTAGATATAGACACACAAGCCAAAGGGTCGGGACCAGGGCGAGATTCTCGTGCGGGGCGCTTTACACCAAGACCTCCATCTGTAACAACTCGAGGCGAACAGGGATCTCGATCCGTAGATCTCAGGTAGAGGGACTCAAAGGTGTGAACGACTGTTAATTGTTATAACTAAGAGAACAAGCTACAGACAGAAGAAGGGAAGGAAAGCAGTGCTTTATATACAGGAGGCTGGCCAGGGGCCAGCGTAAGCGAGCCCTGTGGTGTCAGGGGCCAAGCTCTAAGCGAGACAGGGCCAGGGCCGTGACATCGCCAAGCCGCTGAAGCCACAGTCCCAAAAGAACCTCAAAAATCTCCACCAAAAGACAAAGAGAAACAAAAAGAAGAGACTATAGTGGTGACAGTACCTACTCAGACTGAATTGGTCAATTGTAATGAGACAATTGAACTTTCTTCGAGTTCTGAAGAGGAATTAGAGTGGCAGAGTCCAATAAAGAGCGGACGGCTTGGACGTAAGATTGTTTTACCAACGCGCTTTCTGGATACGTAAAAAAGGGGGGAAATGAAATCGCTTAGTTTAGAACCAAAAGTACCACTTGATTCGATAGCAAAATATTAATATTTGGTTGAGAAATATCAGATTGAATTGCTTCATAATTATCGAGTTTAGGTGCGCATTCAGTCCAGGCACCAATTAAGGCAATAAGGAACCAATAAAATATCGGCTATCGGCAATATATCGGCAATATGATATTCCAATATTGGTTAAACACGTGCCTGCCTGCCTTACTCAGTAAAACACTTCTTTTACTTTATAAAATATCTAGAGAATATCATTAAGCAAGTCTTTATTATGGCCCTATATAGACGCCTTAAAAAGACTGTGATAGAATTCATTCGAGACTAGAGAATACGATTATCACGTGCACATCGAAGCGCATCTCTCACGTGACGTTCCGGCCATAATCACGTGGGGGTGGAGTGTGTTCAAGAATGCATCAGTTGCTTGGCATGCTTGACGCCAGCTCTCGCCGACATTTTCCTGCGACCGAGGAGATTGGAGAGTGCTGTCATAAAACAGGGACGCGGAGGGAATGGTACGATCATTAGAAGCCATACTGAATATGGTGCGAATAAGGTTTACAATAGGACTGCTTGTGCGGGGTAATATTCGGTGACCACATATCCTAGAAAAATGCCGTGGTGGGTGAGCGGTCGTTATCAAGCCAACCTCCCTTCGCGGTTCGCCGAGCATACCATTAGCAAAAAAGGCTGCACCAACTGGTTAAGCCACCGTGGCATGACTGTAAGTTGCCACGATAAACACCTTTATGTGTCGTATGATGAGTAAGTTTGGTGAGTTCACTCTAGCCACTCTCATAAGATCTCGTCTACCACTTGCGGAATCAGGGGTTGGCGAAGCAAACAAGTTGTAGTGTGAAATTATGAGCCCGCCACCAATATTGGGGTTACAGATATAGTACAAGCACTTCCAACGTTCACCTCATAACTTGCCGTTATCGAAGCCCACACAATTTGAAATTTTATTCAATGCCGCCGTACAATGCCAAGCGGGAGAATTCTTGGGCGTCGCATCCGTCTTTTCGTCGACACGATCTATTGACTGACACTAATTCATCCCCATCAAGCGATAACCCCGTGGCCTTGTCCGTGCTGCTGTCCTTTACTTCCCTATTGGTTTTCCTAGTGATAGCCATATGGATTTTGTAGGGCAATCCCACTCCATTCGGTAGCGCAAAGCTCACAAGGAAGATTGATTGCTGACATTTATCTTTTCACAAGTAAACGATGGATACAAAAACCACCACCAACTGAACGATCGCCCTGGGAAGTTTTTGAAGATCATGCTAAGCCAGAGACATTTGGGTCATGGTATACTGCCCATATCAAAGAAACGAATTGTTCAGGATCGGCCATATCACAATTTGTCTGGTATGTCCTAATAGCCCTGATGATGGATGATTGCAAAGTATATCTGACTTATTTCTATAGTGCTGTGTGTTTCGATGAGCTGCATGACGAGGACAAGATGCGCCCTCTGAGATGCAGACACGTCTTTCATTTGGCATGCCTTGATGGGTGGGTTTTACGCAATCACTATACATGTCCCCTCTGCAAAGCTGGCCTGTGCGACTCACCTAATACAAGCGTTGCAGTCATTCAACGGCCTGCCCCAACTCACTCCCGAACTCCATAGATTTATTTTCAGATGTTTCAATTGATACTTTCCAAGCCTCCAAATTATACTCTACTTATACGAATGCTTCTTGAGTCGGATATATTAACAGCTCAAAACGCCATTAAATAGCTTGCCAAGGTGTTGCATTGGGTTGATCTTATCTCGAAGAACAGGACATGATTATAGCTTACAAAGAAGGATTTCTACTACTATGTACTTATGTGTTTTGACTTCCTTCGCAATTAAATCAAGCAGATACGTATGAATGGTAGTATAGTAAAACGATAGAACTATATCCGCCGACCATCAATAGTCAGGTGTAGGCGAATGTATTGAGACACGCGACTAGATATCTTCTTCTGAAATCCTCTGATTGGGACAGAGTAGGGTAGTTGTCGGATAGGAGTGCTAAGGGCATTAGATAAACGTATTGCAAGAGGACGATTGATGAAAAGGTAACCATTTGCTCCTGTGTCTGCCAACGAGTGCAATGAAATTCCAGTTCCATTCATGCTAAGCTGGCAAGAAACTAAAAACTGTTTGCCACCCATCAATTTTGTCAAGTCCAGCTTTGACAGATCACATTTGCGTAGGCCTAGGAACGAGCCTTTGCCTAGGCCTCGTCGTTTTCCTCTTGATCTCCATGCTCTTCATCCTCCACTAGTCCTTCCTGTTCCGTATCCTCTCCGACGATCTCTCTGATCGTAGGTCCTTGTAGGCATTCATTAGCGAAGTGTCCAGGCTTTCCGCACTTGAAACACGTCTTTTCTGTTGTCGCCTTGGGCAAGTCGGTAGAGTAAGGAGCAGGGGTCTTTTCAGCAGGGGTAGAAGATCTGTGTCGGAAGGGATAAGTACCCGAACTAGGGTTCCGTGCACCCGTGGTAGCTACAGCCGAAGTTTTTGGTGTTGATGAAGGTTTTTCCGCAGTTGGCTTCTCCGTCTTGTAAGCTCTCTTGGTGTAGAATGTGTTTAGCTGAGCGATTCTACGAGTCTCCATGTCAATTGCTGTCAAGGCGTGTATCATCTCCGTATACCGATTTGGAGAGTACAGCTACGCTTCTCCCACCCTGATGGACCTCCCTTGAGGAACACGGTATGATCACCTTTGTGTGCGTAGGTACGGCCGACAGAAGTGGTCTCGTAGCTCAAGGGGGATTGATCCATATTTGTCACGTGGCATGGGAGGTAACGACCAATTCGAGTTGCTTCGACCTCAGGGCTCCGTAATACACCACAATCTGAGTTGTCAACGGCAGTGGCTCCATCACAAAAACAGGTTCATTCTTTCCGAAAGAAAGAGATGAGATATACAGTGCACACTGACAACATATATCTGTGCTTCTCTCTGCTCCGTAAAGGCCCTTGTTAAGGTTTTGATCTGAGTCATGTGTTACAGGCTGATAAATGTCAGAGACTTAGGGCTTATGAAGAGCTTATGCTGAACAATCAATTTGACCTACGCAGGATATTCCAGACCCGAGAGGTGATGACGCAGAACGATATGCCTTGCTTATAACCTAGTTGCGAGAAGCTTGCATAGTAAATCAATCAATCAATCAATATACCAGATAGAGTTATATAGGAAAAAATCCGGGTGCAGCCGTCCACCCACCAAATATATACCAGATAGGGAGTAAGCACGAGGTGAGATTGAACAGAGTAAGGGTGATCTGTATTCTTGCGAGGACCGAAACCCCTATATAATGCAAACCATCCTTCACCGACAGAGGAAGATTTCTTCGTTGAATACTTTGCACCCTTGAAACCGGTTTTTATATCGAATCACCTTGCCTTCTCAGCCTTGATCGTCAGCTAGACAGCATCTCCTCCAAGCTCAGTCCTGACGCAACGTGTTTTCCACCAGTATCGCCTGCTGACCCAATGTCCAACAGTGGTAAGGATCATACCAAGCCACAAGGCCCATGGGATCAGTCCAAAAATGATAAGCTTAACATCGATACCTAATCCATACCCTATGGCAATTCCCGCAATACTGGCGAGAATTAATATATACGTCTGATACCTGTCGAGTCGGGAGCGACGATGAAAAGATGCAAGCGTGCAAACAAATGCAAGACATGAACCGAGGAATAAAACAGGAGAGAAGTCCGGAATAAAATCGGAATAGATAGAATCGAAAGACCGAGCTTGAAGCCCAGAACCCCACCAAGTGATGTCCTTACCAATGTATTAGCCAAAGCATCCATATTGATTGCTGAAAAGCCTACTTACTTGGGCTTCATGTCGAAGTATATAGGACGAACTAATGAAGGACGCAACTGCAACAAAGAACATATCTCGACAAGTCGCAACTGGCGAGTGACCCAATTTATCAGACGATTTTTGGGTGAATTGACGCATAGACAATTTCAACGACTTCTCAGAAAGATAGTGCGAAACGACATCCTTTTCTTGCAAATGACTCTGGTCACTTCCAATACGACAAGGCTTAGCAGTGGAGACCGGGAATGCGTCGGGCAACATAACATCACATAAGTCGGCTTGAAGAATGCCCATTACAGCCGGATCGCGTAGAGCTTCCCAATACTGAATCTGCTTTTCCCAAATCGCTCCACCTTCAGTGTCGACATCCTTGAAAACCCGGGCGAGTTCGTAAAGGCATTCAATCCATGTAGCCTTAAGTTTGGGAGCTGTCTCGTAAAACAAAGCCGCTACCGAATATGAAAGACGGAGAAAAGATAGAAAATTGGAACGCGATTCTGGAAAATGATCCCGGAGAAGGTCCAGCAATGGTTGAATACCATGACGAAACATTCTAGTAGGCAACTTTCGTTGCGATGCGAATTCATGCAAAGAGGGGTTCCCAGCAGGATTCTGAGATGCTATGATGATACAATGAATCTCAGAGAGTTGGGTACGATGCAGGTCGATCAAGGCCAGACATTGACAACCGGATAGTTTTGGATGACCTCCCGAATTCGCTTGTCTTGGTTTACCGTGCTTTTTGTCGACCTCGATGCATTTATTCTCGACCATGAATAGTCCTGCATATATGCCTGTCACTTCAGCCACCAGTTGATCGTGAGAGAGAGGTCGCGATTCTAGTTGAGGTGCAATGTCGCAAGTATTCTGCGGACCAATGTCGGTGCTTGGCGTCACTTCTCGAATGGCAGATTCATCCCCAAAATCAGAAAATTCGTCCTCTATATCTGTAGTGTCATCGTCCTCCGAATTGGGAAATTTGTCCTCAACATCCGAAGAATCCTCTCCTGATGTAGGAGGTTCAGGTTTTGCAATGGCCTTGGCTTTCTCAGCCAACTTCTGGTACTTGCGTATAGTCCAATCGAAAACGTAGTCCTTCTTGAAGCGCATACGGCGAAAGAGATCATCGAAGATCTTCCGGAGAGAAGAGCAGCATGGCGTTTCATCGGAACGAAGGTTACGAATACAGTTGAAATAAGTGGCAAATTCTTTGGGCAGGCGATGACAAAGATATTCGGTAGGTTTGGATTTCAGATCCTCCCAGGAGAGCTCAGGCCAGGCGAAGTGGAGAAGTACGTATCCAAGCGAGGTTAAATCATCGCGAAATGCTGCATCTGTGACAAGTCAGCACTGACGGATGGTAGGGGTTTGGATGGCACATTACCGGCGTTCAAATGTGCGTCTGGGCACTTGGCGGAACCAATGTTGATGAGATGCAGCAGATTACTGAACGTGCCTAAGCCCATGACCAAGTTCTCGGCCTTGACATCCCGATGGGCACAGGACTGGGAATGTATATACCCAATCCGGGAAAGGGCTTGATCGGCGATGAGGAGGATCGTCTTCAGGGTGAACTTTCGATCACAAAATTTGAACATATCCTCCAGGGAAGGTCCGAGGAGATCCAGAATAATATATTTGTAGTGTTCCGTGGTTCCGCTGCAGTGGACAAAGGGGATGCCAGGACCGCCAGCCAGGGAATTGTAAGCGTGGGCCCTATCGCGGAGCCGATGACGCTCGACATGTTTAGGCTCGAACTTGACAGCAACCAGTCCAGTACCTTTACCATCTTTCCAGGCTCTGGCGTCTTCGCCATCGTCGCCATAGGTTATGTTGAGTGCGAGGAACACCGAGCCACCGCAACGGCGAAGGACACGGTATTTATCCCCAGACGGAGAATCTAGCACCTTTGGGATAGGAAAGGACGTCATGATGTTTGTCGAAGTTAGAAAAGGATGGAATCCAGCTTAGAAAAAGCTTGTAACTCAGTTACGGTCGACAAGAAATCGAAGTTGGGATATTGCGAGGATGCGTGTCTCTTGATACTGGGAGCCGGACGAGGCTGAGATGTATGGCGAACTGAAGCGAAACACGAAAAAGGCAGACGAGGCAAAGATGGAAGTGGGCAGAACAACAGGCTGTCTCATCACCAGCCCCCTTTCAGCCGGTTGGTTTCTGCGCGTAGCCGTTTACCACTTGCCAATGGACCGGCTTCTTTTGAAATACTGCTACCAAGGTAGTGACTCACCTTGTGCATATGGTAGCACATGCATGTTCATTGGCTCTAAATGATTCAGGATGTTTCATGACCTCAGAACCAACGGGCAGCACACTCTCAAGGCAGAAAAAAGCCTTCGAAGGTACAGCGGTTAATGTTTGTAGGTGGGCTAGCAAGGCCATCAGCAGAGCGCTTCTTTCTAGCCCCGAAGTGATTCGTAGGGAGAAGACCAAAAGTCTCTACTGCATGCGATATTCTTTCAGCAATCACCGATTCTAGTGTCTTTCCTAGTGTGGAGAGCAGCGAGATCGGCCTCCATGAATTTGCGACCGTGTAATCATCTTTGTTTGGCTTTTTCAGCGGTATGATCTTGGCATTTCTCCATTGTGTAGGGAGTTCCCCTTCGTCCAACGACGTCTGAAAGAGGAGCAACACCCTGTCTTTGACCACTGGCCATACCTGCTTCCATACCATGGCTGGTAACCCATCCTCTCCTGGCGCCTTCCACGACTTCGCCGCAAAAATCCTCCGTTCGACTTCTTCCATGGTCAAGGGAGGCATCGACACTGCGGTTCGCTGCGGTCGTGGTCCTTCATCTTCTATCCTCTCTGGTAGTGGGGGAAAGAACACCGACAGCAGTTCCTCTGCTTGTTCAGTTTTGTTTTTCGTGGTGGATCCGTCTCTTTTTGTCAGCGGCGGTATCTTGTCAAATGCTGAGCTACCACAAGGATCCAAGTACTTTGCCGCTTGCCAGATGTTTGTGTCATCTGCGAGGAAGTCCTCCCAGTGCGCCTTTTTCTGTCTCCGGACGGCATCGTGGTATTCCTTAGCCGCTTCATTCGCTTGCTGTTCTAGTTCGGGAAACATGCGACCCATCCGCCGTTGGGTTCTGGCCTGGTTCCTCCAGTACGTGTAGACTCGCCGCAGCTGCGTGAGGTCTGTTGTCCACCATCTCTTCGCGTATGGTGAAGGCTTCGCTCTTGGGGTGAGTGCGTGGACTGCCTCCAGCACCGCTGTCATCAACCTATCTGTCTGTTGCTGTACACTGCCACCAAATGGAACGAAGCGAAGATTGGTAGTAATCCTGCCTTTTATGTCGGTCCACGGCGCATTTTTGAAAAGCAGCCTTGTTTCAACAGCTCGTTCTGGAGCCGCGACGTCGAACGTCGTCTGAATTGCTCTGTGGTCGGATCCATGCTCGGTCGTGTGGACTGTACACTTCACCACTGATGTTGCTAATTCCTCGGAAGCCAGTACCAGATCAATTGTTGACTCATGATTCCCCCGTTGCCACGTCTTCGTTCCCCTCGGGAGCAAGCTTGATTGCAAAGCTTCTTCCACCGGCAGACAAGGCCATTCCCTCAAAGTAGTCGGTAAGATTGCTTAGTGCGACCAGCATATTTTGAACAGTCTCCTGGGGCAGGCTGTTCTTGAGTTGGATCACTCGCGAGCGGCAAAATGGTAGGTTGTACTCCCCTTGCGCGTTGATGCATACTTCTTCTGTCAAGCCCAAATCGATCATTAAAGTGGGAAGGCATTCCATCAGCATAATTCCGAGCCTCCATCTCCCGAGAGGTGCAGGCCTTTCATAAACAGCCCGCTCATCGCTTTCAGCCGTTCGTTTGGCCTCAAAGAGCCCAATGCCCGCCTTCTGCGGCTGGAGATATCTGTCGCCAATCTTCGCCATCCAGAACGCCTCTTCTCGAGATTGTCCACGCCAAGGGTAGTATGGTGGCAGTCGCTTGAGCATTTCCTGCGCTTCAACCTCTTGAAACGCCCAACGAAGCAAAAGAGCTTCCGCTTCTGGGGTCTGCATGTTTACATTGTCCGCAGGGATTTCTCGAGAGCAGAGGGTTAATATTCGATCGAAACAGTTTCCACGGAGAGTGATTGTGTCGTCGTTGTGATCGTGGATCTCGAGTGGCCTGCCATTGGACGCGTTATAGGTTGCCACGCCTTTCTTCCGCAGTCTGTTGACTTGGGGCCAGCAAGACCAGTCGGTAATCCAGGAGGGAATCCCGTAGATGGCTCTGCGATACCCAATTCCGGCACTGTACAGGACCTCTTCAAGATCCGAGGTTGCCAGCAGATACCTCGCGGTTTTCCCGGACACTTCGGCAGTGTCGACGGTGTAGTCTGGCGCCATCGCTGGGTCATCTGCCGCCCTCGACAGGCTCAGAATCCCATACACATATTCTCGCTCATCCGACGCTTGCGCCACAAACCCTTCAGAGAGCAGCGAGCTAAGAGGGAGCCGATCCGCTGGCACACTGTCCAAGATTTTATTTCTCAAGGAAACGAGCGTCTCGATCTGAGTCATAACCGCGGGGTTTTCGACTTGCATGAAGATTATGTCCTTGCCGACCAAGCGGCGGTATTGCGGCCTCAGAAGCAGAAATACGGCCCATTCAAACGTCGCCCAGTCGATCCAGCACGTCCCGCCGCGGATGTGAATCTGTCGGGAAAACGTGACCTCCTGGATGATCCAGACGCGGCGAAAGTAGGGATGACCTAACAGGCGGGCAAAACACTTCGAACCGCGGATCTCGTCGATCGCACCGCTCGAAAAGCCATCCCCAAAACTTGTCACTGAGTCCAGTTTGGCGGCCCAAAAACGGAACCACACCCCTCTGTGGGACTCTCCGCGCGATGTCCTCTATAAGCGAAAACGCTGGCATAGCGTCCGGAAAGTTCCCGAGCCAGATGATGGTGCGGTTCGCTCGGCGATAGATTTCACTCATCAATGAGACCTGTCGAGCCTTCTCATGGTCGTCCCTTTGGTTGATACAGATGCAATCGATCCAGATTGTCCTCGTGCCAAGGGGAAAAGCACGGTCTGTGATGACTTCAAAGGCGTTCTCAGTGAGAGGGAACCACTTTCCGGAAATCAGGATTCCCCGTATCTGAGCCGGATGCCCCCAGGTGTATGATATGGCGTCGTACTTTGCGTCTTCGAGCCGAATGTGCCTCAGCTTAGTCCTGATTGGGCTATTCGATGTCCTACTCGTGGGCAGCACGTCCAGAACGCGAATGAACCCAGGCTCCAAGGGCTTGTATTCAAATTCGGGCTGGCCTAACCGAATGAAAGTATGCGTGCCTCTGCAGCCCTCATTAAATGTCCTCACCCACTGCCAGTATGGGACTTTGAGGAGCTGCCAGTAGGGCCGGACCAGCGTGAGAGGAGCCGCAATTAGACGTCGACGGCGGGATCCGCACAGGATCTATTCCTCCCGCGGTACCCATCTATCGTACGGTTTTCAACGCAACCCCTTTCGATTATCAAAGTTATTCACATCTTGACAACAACGGCAACAGCCAGATAGGACTTACGCATGGTTGTTTACCCTTTGTCGATGTGGTTCCTGGGGACTTCTCTTTGATATTCACACAGGGGCTATGAGGGAACGCCAAAGTAAGGTAGATTCGGCTCGGGAAATTTATTGGTATTTCGATATTGGGCTCGGCCAGTACCGTGACGTAGGAGGACTAGATACTTTTAGCACAGTCAAATTCAATATTCGCTACTATGAGACTGACCCTTCCTTAGCACATATAAACTACTATACGATATTGCGATTGCAACACCCCCACTTCCACGCCAAACGACCAAACTCCTGATTTACTGAGACGTAGGTTTCCTTAACCAGAGTACGTAGTCCCCAATACGAGAACACTCGTTGCCAGCCAGCTCTAGGATCTCTGTCCCTAGACCAAGAGTCATCGTTCCACGCTCCGAATACCCCTTCCACATGTATGAAACGACGATCGAGAATGCTTCGGCAGGAAGCTGCAACTGCAGACGTGGAGTGGATCGAGTCAACCAGTGACTACAAATGAAACTAGAGATGCAGTTAGATAGGAATAGAAATCAAGGTTGGGTAGGTAACATGTCATGGCCGTTAGCCTCCACGTTGATGGTCTTCCCCGTGGGTTCGCCCCGAGAGCCTGTATCGACTTCGATGATCCACGAGACAGTTGAATCGCCTCCCAAGTGCGTACAGCTAACGCCTACGAGGGCAGATTGTGCCGCCATCTCCTTCCATTCTCTATCACGGCCTGTTCCTCCGACCTGTGTATCGAACTTATACGCTTGGTAGGATGTAATGCGGAAGTCGTCATCACGGGCGGAAAACATAATTGCTTTAACTGCCTAACAACCATATCAGTCAGTCTATAATAGTGAAAACCTCAATAAAGAATTTACCTACAGTATTCAATACTATTTCCTTCTTAACTGCGTCCAAAGAAGGTTTGTCAGTTGCTAGTATCGATTCGACGGGAGACAGATCTGTTGCGCCTTTCAGCACCAAGCATCCATCTTCTTCCAGAAACCGCACTGCTTCTCGTAGATCTTCCGTTAAGGAGAGCCTCTTCCCACCGAGGGTGATGACCTCAATGTTCGGGATGTCCATTTCTAGAGTTGCGAGGAATATTCTGAAGATAACGTGCGGCAGCTTTGGCGGGGTTTGGTTTCTTTCGACCGCCAAGAACGCCACGTGAGCGTTGCCTTCGCCAAATTTCCCCCACGAATCCAGCTGGCAGTTTGGGATTCTTGGCCGCCTTAGGGCCTGTTCGGCAGCGGCCTGAGCCAATAATCTGGGATAATCTCAGGCGCGCGCCGAACGCAGCACAATAATCGCAATAATCCAGATTATCTTTGCGATAATCTACCATACAAATAGAAGACAGAGGTTTTTTCAGATTATCAATTCACAGTAATCCGGATTATGCGCTAGTAACCCCACTTATCCCACCCCCTTTGTAGTCGGTATTTTTGCGAAGTGATTTCTACTACTACTACCTATCACCACTTACTGAACACCACTGCGCCTACCGCTATAGATTCCTTTGACTTTGACGTGTTGGATATTATTCCAATTATTGCCATTGGAGCGGTAGAAAAGGAGCTAGAGCGGGGTAAATCGAGGCTCCCGAGGAGTACTGGAGTAAAAGGTGGGGACTATATGCGAAAGCTACTCAACTGCGGTAACGACAAAAGGATATATGAAGTTTTACGTATGCGGAAGAGCACTTTTCTCTCTTTCTGTACGGCCCTACGGAAGCACTTACTGGTGCTTTGCGGACTCTTTTTGGTGGCATGGTGCCAGCGATAACCACCACTAATTACATCATAATAATAATCTCAGGCACGCGCCGAACGCAACATAATAATCTCAATAATCCATAGGAATAATCCTAATAATCCGGATTATTAGGATTATTAGAAAAGCACTATAATCGCAATAATCTCAGGCCGCTGCCGAACAGGCCCTTATTCTCTCGGGATGGTTCTTTGTATCGCCGTAGACAATCTCAAATGAAGTACAAAGTACTTGGGAACAAGGAGTCCTTTTCAAAGTCGCAATACGCTGTAAGGCGCGTACAATGATCCGTCAGCAAATACGTTTTGTTTATCTATTCTCACGCAAATCAGACACCAACGACAAGTATGTTATGGGGGTGTCGACATCTAAAAGCAAACCATGGGGGCGTCGCTACCTGGTCCTCTAACACTTCCTATGTTCAAGTAGTCGGTCCTCTTCTTCTTATCTATGGATGGATAGGAGAGAAACTTGGAGCATATGAATCGCATGCTCTCACTTTCGAAATCACTGGGCAACCGCTCGCCATTATTGAAAGTATGGGCCATTCGCATCCCTTGGTATCGGTCTCATACTCCAGTACCTCCTTGTTCTACTTTGAGACTGCTTCACATTATATATCCTCTTCGACCATAGTGTGCCAGACCAGTCAACTGTCGCACTAGCGCATCTCTACGAAATATAGGTATGCGATTGTATATAATTCGTCATTTCTATTTCAACTAATAATGTTGATCAAAAGAGCCGCAAAATCGCCATGGATTCACGACATCCCTTCCTTTCTACTTGTTCTCCGCTATATCCTACACCTCTAGCCACTGGTTTCAACATGGAATGTGGATACAGTGATCTCCCTATACATTCTAATCGAAATTCAAGTACAACTGTCCCCTTCAATACCCTTACTTCGTCTCCCTCTTACATATACGCCGACTACTACTGGAGTGAAGAGGATTTCGGTTACCAAATCTTTGATTTTGCTTGTCCTTCACTCAGCAGCCAGCCAACGACCGATGAGTTCGATTCTATCAGCGACTTCTTGAACTTTCCTCCGGACTCCACCACACAACGCTATACAGAGCAGCCACTGCACCGTATAAGAGGCATCCAACATGGGCAGGATTCTCCAGATCTGGCAATACAACTCACGCCTTTTGCCGATGTTGCCGTGCGTTTACTACAGGGGCGAGATAGCATCGACGATCCCAACGCCCTACGTCGGAAGCTACTGTTGTGGGCGGCAGAGGAGGGTGATGAGATGGCGATACGGACGCTTCTGGGACGAGAAGACCTTGATCCGAACTTAAAGAGCATGTTTGGCTTAACACCCCTGATCGTGGCGGCGCAAAACGGGCATGAGGTAGTGGTGAAGCTACTACTTAGCCAGTCCGACATCAACCCTAACGCAACAGACGACAAAGGTCTCACACCATTGTGGTGTGCAGCGCGAAATGGGCACGAGGGTGTAGTACGGCATCTGCTGGAGCGAGATGATGTCGACCCAAACGGCAACAATGATATGGATGTCTGTACTCCGCTAATGATAGCAGCATGTCACGGGCGCAAAGACATAGTGGGTCTGCTGTTGGAGAGGGATGAAGTCAACCCCAGTCTCACGGATGGAAGCGGCGAGACACCGCTATGGTGCGCAGCACTATTAGGTCACGCGGCTGTGGTCGAGCTACTACTGAAGAGAGATGGCGTCGATACAGATCCGAAGAACAAAAGAGGCGAAACGCTGCTCTGGTGGTCGGCGTTGAACGGGTACAGTGGTATAGTGCAGCTCCTATTGCAGCGGGAAAATTTCAATCCGAACCAACAATGCGATGGTTTAACACCATTGACAGTTGCTGCACGGAGCGGGCATGAGGCAGTGGTAGAGCTCCTCCTCGATCAGAAAGACGTCAAACAAGACGAGACCGGTGACCTTCCTGGCTGGACAGCTCTGACATTCGCGGCACATCAAGGACATAAAGCAATAGTACGGCTCCTGCTAGAGCGGACTAGTAATGATCTTGTATCAATAGATGGAGCGCTATCAGTCGCTGCATACAAAGGGCATGAAGAGGTAGTGCGGCTCCTGCTGCGAAGACTACACGGGGGAAGGCAAGGAAAAAATGAACACACACCCAACGGAGCCTTCTATATTGAATGTGTCGTAGCCACTAAATGATTGCAGCATCATGTACGACGGGATGACCCGTGCATTCAATAAGGCTCTCAACCGTTTGGGAAATGATCCGTAGGTGAATCCATAGGCGAGGCGAGGGAGTTTGCTGAGGATTTTTTTTCTGATACAAGCTAGGGTCATTGTCTCCTGGTTGTACAGGCTGTATATATTTGCCAGATATAATCGACGATAGAGTTCAGGGAAATAAACATCATCATCTGAGGAAACGGGCACGCAAACGGCAAGAAACAGATGAGCAAGAACATTATGTATTGGCCGTTGCGCAGTGACTCGAGGGAGGACACGGTAGAGTTTATGAAAGAGTTGGGGTGGGTTCTATCCAAAGGAGACAGACACATTTCGTTTCAGGGGGGGAGTTTGAGGTGCGAATTATTTGACATCGTTTTGTCTAGTGTGAGCAAGGCTCGTGTGCGCATATTAATAAGCACTAAATTTAAAGCTTCAACATGCCCCTCTTTATTACACCAGAGTAACCCCCGAACTGCATTATTTCCTCTTTAAGCATCTTTAAAACTTAGAGCTACAGCTACGGAAAATTCTCCGAGTTGCACCGTAGCCCCTCAAGCGGAAACAAAAAGTGGACGGTGTTTGCCAAAATCAGCTGCGTTCTCTTTCAGCTATCGCGACGAACTCTAACTGTTGGGAGTGGGGCACGTTGCATCACGTGGCACCGCGGCACTAGCGTGGTGAGGGGCCTTAAGCTCCCCCAGCCTCCTCCTTAGACAACAACTAAGACAAATCACCAAAAACCCAGAACCCGTAGTATACTACAACCCCCTGTGATACCAACACTAACAGAACGATCAACCTCTACGGTTATCAGCTCTAGTATTCATAGGGAATCCGCTCCTTTATCGCCGCCGCCGCGCCACCATGAATTCCTGCCATGGGCTTCTGCAATAACTGCCTAGCGGTTGGCTGGCTTTGCGCGCGCTTGCACCTATGCACGACGATGCCACCATTCCCGCGAGGCTGCGTTCAGCTGAAGTCCATTTAACCACCAGGTTCAATTCAACGTCCACTCTTAACTCGACAATAACTACACATACTGTCGATTCGACGACGTAAAGTTTACTGAAACTTCCTCTCCTCTTACGGGGCCTCGAATCCATGAGGAATGATGCGTCTCCTAGAATTCAACACTGATGGCGAGCTCAGTCTGACGATAATCTCTGCCGATAAGATTCCTCAGAAATATGCTATACTTTCGCACACATGGGAAGCAGAGGAGGTCACCTATGAAGATCTGCAGAATGGAACCGGCATGAAGAAGGCTGGCTACCAGAAGATCCGTTTCTGCGGAGAACAGGCTAGGCGTGATGGCTTGGAATACTTTTGGGTGGACACCTGCTGCATCGACAAATCAAGCAGCGCTGAACTTACAGAGGCGATCAACTCCATGTTCCGCTGGTATTTCAAGTCGACTAAATGTTACGTCTATTTGTCAGATGTGCTGAGAAATGCTGTTAATACTGACGACCTGGCTTGGGAATCGGCATTTCGGAATAGCAGATGGTTCACTCGAGGCTGGACACTTCAAGAGTTCCTTGCGCCAAAATCGGTAGAATTCTTTTCAAAGGAGGGCAAGTGGCTTGGCAGTAAAGAGTCACTGAAAGGGCTACTCTGTGACATTACTGGCGTCACAATTGAAGCACTTGAAGATAAAAAAAGTATTGGGACCAGTTCGGCCTTTTTGAACGACTGCAATGGACGGTAAACCGACAAACAACAATCCCAGAGGATCAAGCGTACTGTCTGCTGGGCCTTTTTGGCGTACAAATACCGCTCATCTATGGTGAAGGAGTAGTAAATGCATCGGTCCGTCTTGGAGAGGAGATCAACAGGCGTTGCTATATTGAAGATACAGAACCACTGTTGGAAATTGCTGGTATGTATTATCCGTTATTAGTGTCCCATTGCTTAACATACTACAGACTTTGGTGCTCCAAAACGTGCTCTTCCTGCATATTTCTATTTTGCCAACGAGAATCGGGATAAGCTCCGAGACAATAATCCTGGCATCACGCCTGGTAAATTTATATCCCCTATGCATACATAGTCTTAGGCTTATATGTCCCCAGGTGCCATCGGCGTGCTTCTTGGAGAGAAGTGGAACACCTTTGGCGATCACGAAAAGAGACCTTATGAAGATATTGCTAAAATAATTAACGAAGAGAATGAGCGCCATATGGGTAGAACGGTCGCTGGGATTGTTTACAGGGCTGCTATGAAAACGAGAAGAGATTGAATTGAAATGGTCCTACAGATCATGTTCACGTTTCTTTTGTTACTATAGCCCACAAATTGGCCATCAAGCAGAAAAGTAACGTGCTTTTCTCACATGTGAAACAGGCAGTAGCTGCGAGCAAGGAGTTTCTTAGGGAGTTCAACGGGCCAGACCATGCCAGTGCCATTTTTCCCACCACTCTGCACCGTTAGTTTCCTCGTTTGTCCTCCATGTAACATTGGAGACATCTGGCTTCGAGCTGCTGGGCTGCCCAGATCCGCCACCCGAGCCAACCTTGGTACGGTAGTCGATTTTTCCGTTCATGTGGATATGTCCTGAAATGACTCTCTTGCTGCCAGCAAAGAACTTCGCACTGATAATATTTGAATGTGTGGTGACTTCGTGGGATTGATGAGCCTTAGCACCGCTATTGTTCAAGCCATTGTTAGCTCATCACCGGAGTTGCAAATATTGAAATTCGATAATTGTGGCATACGTACGCAATTTGCATAGCATCAACTTGTGGGTACTAGCAAATAAGCCCTGGGAGAGAGACAAAGTCCTCGCTAAGGAGTTCAATAACGGCCTCTTCTTGATCTGCAAGAAGGGACAGATAGTCCACGAACGCAATTCAGTATGCTGCTGCCTGAACAAGAGCGAGCGGAAGGTAGGTGAGCTCTTTTAGAAGGGCCATTGTATCTGTTCTATTATTAACCAGATCCGGATTCATTAAACACTTCTGTAGCAACTGGATCGCTACGTCTTCGTCCATCTCCGGTACCTCTACCACATTCTGGCGTGCGAGCTTAACAGCTGTCTTCCTGTCGCGCGTCGTGAAGACGATGCGTCCTTGTTCACTTCGTGGAAGGTAGTCGATTAGACGGCCGGATCCTGGCTCAACCCCAGCCTCCGCGACCCACATATTAATATCGTCGGCGTTGTCGAAAATCAATAGCCATGGCCGCGTGGTCTTGCTTAGATGGAGTTGGACAAGTTTCTTAACATTGGCCGTTTTATCATCCCGACTAGCAATGTTAAGTTGCTGAGCAACATCCAGGTACGCTTGTTGAAAACTCTCTGTGTCGGTCGCAGGTATCCACAAGATGGAGCAACTCCGATACTTTGCCCTGATTCGATAGGCCAGTTCGAGCACTAGTTGCGTTTTCCCTACTCCTCCAAGACCAGTAATTGCGATCTTAGAAGTCTGCTCTCCTATAAAGAGCCTTTTTTCAAGCTCAACAAGTTGATCCTCACGACCAGTGAAGTTTGGATTTTTGTTGAATGGTACTATAAAGGGAACGGTATCATCTATAAAATAGGGCTTAGCATAGACCAAGTCTGGCACAAAGACAATTACAAACAGAATAAATAAGCCTTTGGATCTATATTCCTTATATATAGTTCAAGAAATCATATGAAAAAAGGAGCTTTCTAGTATAGTACATTGTCTTCTTGTATCTTATAGAGATGTCCCTGCTCGACCGAGAGAGAGAAAACGCAATAATACAAATAGCGCTACTAACCTGTCTGTGCCTTCACCTTAGGGTTTATAGCACAGAGAATCCCTTTCGCATACGCGGCTGCTGCAGCGGCTGCATACGGTTGCCAGATCTTGTTCTTCTGACTGTCTCCATAGTCGCAGACTCCCCGGATTACTCCTGTCGGTAGCGTATTTATAACCCCGGCTGCTTCCATTTCCAACCCAATGAGATCGTATTTGTCTCGTAATTCATCTCGCCGGATGGGGTTCCGCATCAATGAGCTACCAGACCCAATGTTACCATACCAGACCATTGTGCGCTCAGACTCATCGCGAGGTTCCCTTGGGACTAAGGTATCCTCTAATGTCGCGAACAACTTGTCCTCTGACTGACTAGGACAGAGGAATCTGCCGTCCTCATCGGCCTGCTGAACGCTCGCTAGGTAATTAGCCAATGTGTTTCCCGCTCGGAATGGCCTTTTCTTGGTAAGTTGGATATTCGCTATCGCAGACCTAACAATCGCCGGTGTCTCCGCTTGCCTGCCGTTTGGGAAGAAACCCTGCTCCGTGTCGCGCTTCTCAATCATCTTCCAAAAGCCGCGAAAACTATTCGAAGCTGGGTGATGAATACCTTCATATCAAAGAAACAACAGCTTAGGGAGGACCTCCGGCACTCACGAAGTAGAATCTCTATCTCCTTTGATCTCTGGACTTCGCCAAATCCTTACGCTATTCTAGGCGTCATCACCATGTGGATTGATGCTACCGGCCAGCGACGAGCTACCGTTTTGGGTATACGACGCGTATACGGCGAACACACTGGCGAGAATCTTGGATCAGTTGTTCTTGAATTGTTGAAAGAATACGATATTAGTGGAAATCAGATTGGATACTTCATGCTGGATAATGCTTCGTCAAACGATACCGCTGTTGAATTCATACTCAAGGAGCTCTGCCCGTGGATGAAATCAAAACAACGTCGCCATCGCCGGTTGCGCTGCTTAGGCCATATCATCAATCTTTGCTGCCAAGCGTTTCTCATGGGCCGGAACTGTGAGAGGTATCTTGCAAAGCTTGAAAAGCACTATCAGCGCGGAAACTACACAGAGGTAGAAGAGCTCTGGAAGAAATTTGGATGCTTAGGTCGGCTTCACAACCTCGTGCGATACATTAGGCTTACCCCACAACGCCGTGAAGAGTTTGCGGCAATCATTATCGGCAGGGATCTCTCTGAATTCGATGGGCTCGAGCTTATCCAGAACAACTCGACACGCTGGAATTCATGGTTTCATTCAATTACACGTGCATTGAATGTTCGGGAACGTTTAGAGCTCTTCTTCGCTCGTCATATACCTGGGAAAGGCTCTCAAGGAATTGCGAACTTCAAACTAGATGGACAGCACTGGTTCGAGCTTGAAAAGACTGAACCTGCTCTAAAAGATTTCTACGCCGCAACTTTGCTTTCGGAAGGAAAGAAGACGTCTCTCGCTGACTGGTTTTCAACCTTGGACTGCCTTCTTCGAGAAATAAACGAGACGAAGGATCATTACTATGATATCCACACCGAGGATGACAATAACTTCCCATGGACGTACCTCCAAAGTTGCGCAGATGCCGCGTGGTCAAAATGCGCCGAGTACTACAACAACCAACAACTGAATTGGCAGAATCGATTCCCTGAAGATACTGACCTTCCACCAGCGTATTATGCAGCTCAGATACTCGATCCATATCGAAAGTAGGCGTGGTTCAGGCAAGGGTGGGTTCTTCAAGGCGACGAAGGAAAACAGAGGTGGTCTGATAACGCACAATCGGCGGTTAAGCAGCTCTGGGAGACGGAGTATAAGGGAAGGTATTTTGTTGAGATGCTACCACCGCCAGCCAGGAAGGAGAGAGATCCTGATCCAGCATTCGATCGCCAGCGGGAACATAAGCGTATTCGAATAGATACTCCGGTGTCTACAGCTGATTTATATGAACAATATATTTCATCCATCGCGATATCAAGCCGGATAATTTCCTGATGGGGACTGGCAAGCTTGGAAATGTGGTACACGTCGTTGACTTTGGCCTTGCCCAGGAATACAGGGATCCAGAAACACAAATTCATATGGCATATTACGACAAGCACAAGTTAGGGGGCACTACTCGTTACGCCAGTGTGAATAAATATCCATTTGCAAGAGATTATGACTGAGTGTGACCTAGAGCAATCCCGCCGCGATGAACTCGAATCGCTTGGATACATGATGATTTACTTTGCCCGCGGCTCTCTGCCTTGGCAAGGCCTGAAGGCGGCGACAGAGGACAAGAGAAACGAGCGTATTAAAGATAAGAAGATAAACACCTCGATCGACGACGTTTGCGGTGGCCTCCCGAAGGAATTCGCAACCTACCTCACGTATGTCCGTGATTTGGGGTTTGACAGCCGGCCTGATTACTCCTATCTTCGCAATCTTCTCCACGATCTCTTCGTAGGCAAGGGTTTTCAGTATGACAACGTATTCGACTGGACCATTAAGAAATTCTTCATGATCCACAACAGCACCGACCGCCCGTCTGCACTTCAAACTCAAAGCTCAACGATACAAAGGATAACTTAGCTGATGTGTTTACCAAAGCTTTACCAAGACCCACACACGAGAATTTGGTGGATCGTCTGAATGTTCTGTCAGGGGGAGATGAAAAACCGTAAGGACGGATCAGTTTGTGGGATCCTTTGAGAGTGCCACTGGGGAGAGTTGGATCCCCAGTCATTGACTTCGGTCAGGCGGCAATTGCCAGGCGCCAACGCCTTGATAGAATTAAATGAGAAAAAGCTTGCTCTGAGACAAGAGGAGTTGCGATCCTTTTTCGAAGAGATAGGGACGGGACGGGCTTGATACCCTCACGTAAAGTGTCTTGGCGGGTGTTCACCACTGGTAATTGAAGCCTGTGCTATCCCCACAACGCACGTCCTTCAGCCACGAACTCTATTCGAAGTCGGGGAGACCCATTCGGCGCTGTCCCGCTAGCACGGGCCGGATCCAACTCCCGTCGTTAAGCTGACGCTCTCGTTCAACGATCACGAACACATGGCCCCGCCCCCTTACTGACTGCCGTTCCTGACAGCGCCACGTCTGTGCATAGCACGATTTTCCCGTCACTTTGGTCTGCAATTTTACAGCTTTGCCACGATCTTACCAACACCTAGTAAAAAGCCTTATTCTCCCGATTTACTCAAGGGTATTTGGAAACCTATTGATTGATGTTCTATACATCCCCTGTCACACAATTAATTGCAGAGTCTGGGTGTCCACTTTGTTGCCTGCAGCATGCAGTTCCTGTTTCACGCATCTTCATCACAGCCAAGCTGAGTCGTTTTAGCTGCCCCGCCGAGACCAGATTTGATGAACTCTTGTTCGCTGCTGAGCGTTGCATTCCTTTATCGTGTTTATATTATACGTCGAGACGTACAGAAATATTTGTCCACTGCTTATAGTGTCCCCGACAACGAACTTATATGTAGCATTATTCTTATCATATTCTGAATATCCTTTTAATATCTGCAAATCTCTTCCGCACATCCTTCCCTTAGTACTTGAAAATGCCTGGAGTTGCGATTCCTCCCTCGCTACTTCCATATCTTCTCGGAGAGAAAACAGATTACAGCTCGCTCCAACAGTCCCTTATCAATGTCAACATCGTCTTCATGGTAACGATAATTTTGACGACTGGTTTGCGATTCATTGTTCGGTGTCACATGCTTCGTGCTGCAGGACTAGATGACTGTAAGCATCTGGGAAACTTGACACCTACAGGATAACTGACTCTTCGCAGTATTTATGGTCTTAGCTCTGATATTTGCTCTCCTCCTCTCTATTTCTTGCCTCATTGGGGAGAGCTTTGGACTCGGAAAACACATATGGAACCTCAACCCCAAGCTCATAGAGCTCCCCTATGATGTGGGTCGCATTATAAAAGCCTTATATGGATGCTATCTTGCATATTCCACAGCCATAACCTCCACTAAGCTCTCTATCATGGCCACCTACATCCGAATCTTCCCGAATAGCAGCATCCTCAGATACACAGTCTACGCCACTGGGGTTGTTGTGATGGCTTTCTGGATCAGTTCCATCTTCGCCATTATTTTCACTGTGTTCCCGTACAAGCTGCTTGGGATTACACGGTCACGAACGCCCGTTGCATTCACATCGTGGGCTACTTCTATATTTCTGCGGGATTTGGCATTGCCACTGATATGTTACTTTGTTTCCTGCCGCTACCAACGATTTGGAACTTGACAATGCCGAAAGCTCAACGAGTCGTTGTATGTCTATTATTCAGCATGGGAATTTTGTATATCTATCCTTATCTGATGATTGCTCCTTGAGCTAATGATTGGGCCTCAGTGCTTGCGTGGCCAGTATATTAAGGCTCACTCAGTTGCACCATCTGACTGGTGTCGATGTCTCTTGTATGTAGCCTAGAAATTGTGCTGCGGATTCTTTGCATGCCTTCCATCTCTCTAGAATGCTAATATAGCCTCACAGATCAGATAATTAGTTCGCTTAACTGGAGCGTTATCGAAGTTGGAACCGCAATAATCTGCACCTCTCTCTCAGCACTCCGACCTCTTGTGACACGCTTCCTACCTTACATCTTCTCACACTTCACACCGCAAACAGGTGACATCTCTCAGACGAGGCTGAATGAGGATGAGTCAAAAATAAACGGGGATCGCTCTGTTACATCAAGCACAGTGACAGATAGCCATACCCATATACAGCAGTCATTTGATGTGGAGTTGCAGGAGTTGCCAACGCAATCCGGCGCGCCGGGGCAAGCGTGGAGAAATGCCTCCGGAATACCCAGTTGGACAGGCGAGTCTTTTGAAGGTTCTATCCAGGTTAATAGGAGTGCCTTGCATCAGTGAACGAGTTAGTATCGTAGTATTTAGTAATATCAAGTCTTGAGACATATGAGATCGACTTTTTGATACTACGCTAGTATTAGTATGACATTCTCGTAAAGCGCTAGTATTACAGTCAGACCTGGTCATATGGAAACTCTTTATATGGGAAACCTCCAGATATGGGCATGAAGGCCGAGAACGGTCGATTTCATAGTGGGTATATGGGAAACCTCCTTATTGAGGATATGGGAATGGGGTACGAGCTTTTTTGGTGCATTCCCATATAAGAATGCGGTGGGCCCTAAGTTCCTGTTCCCAGATTAGTTATTATATGATTGTCAACACCCTATAATTGAACCAAAATACCTATATTTTAAGTGGTGCGACTCAGCATCGAGTATCATCGACTCCTCTGGCAATGCTCCAGCAGGATCGTCACAGAGATCCTCCAGTTCAAAATTGGTGGTGGGATCTAGGTTTGATAAGTGCGGACGCGGTGAAATTGGGTGAAAAAATTGCGAAGAGAGGCTATGTGGATACTGGAAATTACACCATGTCACTTACACGAACACGCAATAGGTTCATGATACCAAGACATCGTTATAGATATTCATTAGCATAGAAATACATTGTAGAGTATACACATTGCCATCTCTCGAATTGACTCCATTACGGACATCAAGGCTATCTTGGTTAATACGATAAGCCATGCACTCGTGCCGTCCATAGGTTTGAGCTACCCGTTACCAGGATGAATTACCACTTCCTTACTCCATGACATGATGGTAGTCAGAGCCCGCTCCTATTGCTGCGACCTCCGCTGCAGCGCGTCACTCTGGTACCGCCTTTGGCGCTTTTTAACAGAGCCGCAGCGATCTTCCATCAGCATTTGTGGACCACCCACATCTTCGCCGTCTCGCTTCCTCTTCTCGAGCCAAATAGCTGGTCAAACTCCCGTCGGTTCTTCCACAAAACCGAAGCACGCAGGATCCGGCGCGTAAGTGTATCCTAAACGTTACCGCTGTAGTTCCGCTGGTTGGTCATGACCCAGATATCAGTCTCGATCTCTTCGGCATCATCATCATCAGCCACAATATCCAACTCGAAATATCTAGTATTCGCCATATCTTGGTCTTAGCGATATTGACCGTCATCTGTCGCCAATTGACGATATGCAGCCGCAGGATGCTTGCCCAGGCGTATGCCTGCTCCATGCACTCTGTCAACTGGCTGTCCGTCTACCCTGCCATCTTTCCACCATATGTATGAGGAATGACAGCATGCCGGGCGGACTGGCAGAGTAAGACCTGACGGAGCCTGATGACTAATACATGACCGTGACAGCGTGGCCGTGCTCTGGTCTCGCCCTCGCTCATTGTTCCGCCACCATCCAAAAGTTTGAATTCCTCTTTATCTCAACCTCGTCTTACTCTGCATCCTAAGAGAATTCAAGGCACCTCCGCGTCTGCGCAGATGACATCCTCCGTAGTTCCGGTACCTCTCTTCATTTTAAATGCTCGGCGTGTGATATTCCATGAGAGGTTTTACACTTGCAGACAGTTGGACTCGGAAGAAGTCTTGGGTGGTCCTGCGAGAAAATAAGTCAGAGAATGAATTTCAATATAAGAATAGGTATATGGGAAGTTACAAACAAGATCATCTTGAACAAAGTCGGCCAAGGGATATTGACACATTCTCGTAATAACTGATGAGACTTTCCCATAGAGGAGCCATGCTTCCAGTGGATATTCCCAGACTGGTTTCGTCAGGAGACTCTACAAGACAATGGGCCCGAGCATCTCTCTTTGTCGTTCGCAGACGTGAAGGTGTTATGACCTCTGGCAGAGACAGTGTTGGCAGAATCAATCCGAGCCCTGTTCCAGGCAAAGATTGCAGCTATTGTGGGTAATTCCGACTATGCATAGTTTGAGACTCGAATTCAAGGTGCTTCAGATACCACGGATCGTCCTCGGAACTCTCATCGTCGTCATCAAACCCGACAACAGCTAATATGTCAAGCCGTGAAACCTTTATCTGCCCACAAGACTTGTAGCTGGCGTCTAGATCTCCCTCCATCAGCTTCAAAATGTAATCCGCACAGCAGGCCCGCACCGTACATGGCGTGATATTCCAGAATTTTGGAATAACTTCGCTCGAAAATCTGTGAACATGCAAAAGGATCACTGTCAGCGCCTTCAGCTGGGGAAGGGTTTGCAATCAAAGAGTAGGCTCAGTGTAGGGGCCAAAGCAACATAGCCAGGTCTCCCAGTTCAAAGCAATATGTTGGATACCATTTATGTCATGGAGGAGCCTGGCTCTAGCGTTGTCGTCTGCGTCCATGGATTCCCTCTTGCTCTTGTTGACAATTGTATGCAGAAACCAAAACTCGTAGGGACCGCCGCATGCCATGTCTCCAAGAAGAAAATGTCATAAGCCTTGTTCACATAAATACTCCTTTTATGCTTCGCACACGTATCTAGGTTCGCACAAGGCCAAAGTGCATACACCTCTACCGCCGCACTCCTCGAATCCTTACAGGTGTGTAGCAAGCTTGGAACGGGATATAGATGTTGGTGTATGATGCTGAATTGGATACGAGCGCCTCGAAAACCGACCGGCTGCAATTCACCGGATCCGGCATGATGCGATGTATTCGAGGTCCGCCATGAGGTTCGCCTTTGCATGCAAAGGACCATATTGCCTGTCGTAGCTCAGGAGGAAGCTTGGGAAGCTTGGGAAGCAAGTGAATGTGTTCGGAGATGGCACAAGCTGTAGCTGGAGTTCGTAATTATTCTGTAGCGGCCGGTGTTGCTCAGCGAGAATTCGTTCAAAATCGACCCCTCCTCGGGATAAATCCTTTGTAAGAGTAGCGTGATTTTCCATTTGGCCCGAACGATATTGGCGTGTTAATTGGCTCTGTTATCAGGAAGTCATTCAGTCCCATAAAGGCATGGACTAGATTTTGCCTCCATCCCAATGCCCGAGCACTGCCAATTCCAACCAACCCACCTTTAGCCCAGAAAGCAAGTGCAGATTTTGCCTCTAAATTTCTCATCAACTACTTTAATCGGATTTTCCACGCCATTCGGCAGAGTGAACCTCCGCGGACATTAGCCGGCCCTCTCTGAGACATATAACGAAGTTGAGAACACAGCCATACCCGATATAACCAAAAGAACGGCTCATATCCTCACGAACAGTTCCACCTGCCTTCCTTACGAGTTCTTTACAATGGTCCATCAACGCAGACTGCTCGTCAGCGCTGAGATTGACGGTAACATTGGCCTGATAATAGTTAGAAGCGTAATTCTTTAGTCTGTTCAGCAAGCTTCGAACTTGGTAGAAGTCTTCGGCAGCCATGATAGGCTTGATGTTCAGGAAGAGATCATATCAGTGGGGACTGAAACCAGAAGATGCCATATCAATGAACAATCTCCCGACTATGATGGATCACCCAGCCGACGTCCCGCTTTTAAAGCACCCCTCACACCAAAAAATGGCTAGAGCAGACAAATCAGCTCGAATTGACGCCGCAATTGCTACAATTCGAAGAGCTAATGCTGCTACAAAGCACGGTTGTGACCGTAGTGCCTTAGCCCGAAACGACGGCGAGTGAGTGAAGAAGAGAGATTGACCCACGCTTGAGAAAATATGAGAGGTCGACATCGGCGCTAAGCCCTAGCACCGCCGCTGTCGCCGAGAGATACATCGCCGGAATTGGCGCGCTAGATCACATTAGGCTTCCATCTTCAAGGGTTTAAGCGAGAATTGGAACTTGCAAGTCGCAAGCCCATTTATCAATAAGCGAGAACTATGAGCTTAACGAGGCTTAAAAGCTAGTCAGAAATCGTGAGTCTAAGGAAAGCTAAAATATATATGGCGTGACGAGGCTTGACACTATCAGACCACTTCCCATCACGCCATCACGCCATATATCTTACTACTTTTGAGGCTTGATATTGTTTTCATTGTTAATACCAAGATCCTCGTCAACTTGTCCGTAATTGTCTTCTGAGACAGCTGTATCGCGGCGAGCGTAATGATGCCAACCGTGGCAGCGGAGAGGAGTGATCAACTGGCGCTGGGAGGGTCGTTAGTCTTGGTGACCCCGATTGCGAGGCCATACGCCGCAATCACACCAGGAAGACTAGGTTTCGTCTTACCTCAGGCACCCAAGCCATCGGGCGACTGATACATGGCCGCCCAGGTGCCCAAATAAAGGGAATTATTATGACGCATCTAAACTTTTACTAAGTAGCATCCAACTATTCCTAATTAGGATGACAAGGCACATGCATGATGACGACAAAAGTACGGACTATGGCTCCGTGCCTGCGGGCTACGAGTAGGAATAGCGATCGATATCACTATCCTTTACTTGTGTGAAGAGTTACTGAGCATTTTCTTCCTCTGGGAGAAGAATGAATAGAGCTGCTCTTGGGGTTGGCATTCTGCTTCCTGCCTCGCGCCTTTGCCCCAGTCCTCCAAGGAGTGCAGAGCCACCAAAGTATGCACTCGCGCATACCATATCTCAGGCGATTTACATCATGTTGATAGCCTGCTTCATCGTGTCGTCTCCCCGGGACCGTCAGCTTGGGACATCGATGTGACTCCCATCTTGGTGTCATCTCAAATTCCAAGGCCGCAAACCTGAATTCGGATGACTTCTGGTCAGCCGCTTTGGGGCCGCTGCCTTCGATCTCCAAATCGATGTACCTCTTTCTGATTTTGTTATACACGCTGTCTTCTATCGTCTCTTGCATCTAGGTACCTTTTCGAGAATCCCTGAGATGGGATGATTTGTCTAGGACCGAAGAGGTCGAGGGAGGATCAATACAAACAATGTTAACGGAGCCTTCAAGCTTTGTACGGGGCGGATCTCTCTCCTCCAAGCGAAAGTGCATGACCTTCAGAAGGAGAATCGACTGCTCAGAGCTCGATCTCGACACTGGTCACTACCAGACTCCGATTGCCTTAAACAGGAGATGTTTCAGAGGAAGATTCCTCTCGAAATCCGGAAATTGATCTGGCAATATAGTCTCCCAGCTTCCCGCATTATTCAGTTCACCGTCCGTGAAGACGATGATGGCTCCTTTTTTAGCGGTAGTGCTCCTCCAGTGGCATTGCATATCTGCTCGGAATCCCGCCAAGAAGCCCTCTCCATTTACCGGCCCTTCTTTGCGTTCGATCACGAGATGGAATCTGCGTCGAGGCCAATATCTTTTTGGCCTGCACGCGACATTCCCTATTTCGCCGAAGCGAACGCGTTGAGAGACGAGCGGTTTATACATAGATTTCCTGAAATAAAGGAAACTCAATCGGTAGCCCTGCACTATGATCCGCATAACCATTATCTGACCAAGTCATTCGACCTTTTCCCTTTTCAAAATCTCACCGAATTGATCTTAGTTGTGAGATACTTTGACGAACCGGTGTTTGATTTTAGATGTTGTGGAAGCATGTCATTCTTTGACTTGGATTCCAAATTTGGGTTCGAGCTGATGCAAAGATGAGAAGCCCTGGAGGACATGTTTACAGAAGCTCTGCGTAAGCAATGCCCAAAAGGGACTACTCCTATCGTTCGGGTTGTGAGGATTGGACAAATTCCCCAAACGCCTTGCTATGCCAACCTTAAATATACTAGGTCAGAACCTCCCAGTCAAGCATTTGTGGTACATGGCCACTAACAATATTGAAACAGGAGGAGATACAGAAGTCAACTACAATGTTACGCCTAGTTCCTGTGTTTGCCGCAGATTTGGGGTTTTCCAGACAAGACAAATTCAATCTTTATTATCAGCTTTCTTAGATGGATTTTGCCTCAGTCAACGGATTACAAGCAATGGATTTTGGGTTAGATATTTTGAGGAATATGTATATTATAGAACGAAAACGGGCAGCAATAGTCAAAGATTCATCGCAACTGAGCTCGGAGCGCCTCTGAAAAATCATCTCTGACGGCAGCAACAGCACAAACTCAGCATCACCTTAGAAATAATACAAACTTCGTCCACTTGCCCTATTTGCGATATTGTTATGAGATTTTTGGGTCTAGTAGAACCACACGCGATAGGATCCTCGTCAGTCTAATTTTGATAGAATTTCTGCACGTGACAACAATACCTCGCTTCGGCGCTAGACCCTGCCCCACCAAACATGCCTTCCGCTTCAACATCACCAATTTCGTTTTCCACAGTTTCCAACGTTGGACGACTCTCCACCACACATTACTTCAGCTATACTGGTACTTGTCGCAGCTTGGCATCTCCGCCAATCAAGCACCTCATCATCCGCCAATTACGAGACAAGATTGTGATATCCTCTACGAGTTGGCAGTCCCGCAAACGAAGTTCAAAATGTTATGAAGTCAAGATAAGCTGCAGCGATGATATAGAACAGGAAGAGGCACCAGTTGAAGATTCGCGAAGATGTGAGCAAGGATGAGAAAGGGAAGCCTATAATGTAAGCTTACAGCACGTTTAGGTGGTGGTTGTGTCTATGTCGCTGATCACGATTTCAAAGCGGGCGAAGAATCGAGAGCCAAGATAAAGCAATACATCATCAATTCAAACCGTCGTCAGCTCTCGCCAAGCAACTTAAGTCTTTTAGGAGTGCGAGGCTGCGACCACATGCACTCATATATACCATACCTCTACCGGCGTACCTTCCCGTGCAATCTGCGCTGGAGGACGCCGAAGCCTCAGTCGAAGGTTCGACTCCGCTCTCACAAGGTGCCCTGACCGTCTTCCAGGGACAGGCAGATTACGCACCATGTACAATACATCAATGCCGACACAGCCTACTCGATCAGCTATAAGTGATACCTCCTTACGGATGGAATGGGAAGCCAGGAGGTATGATCATTCCGCAACAAGGAAGCCTGTGCGACCTGTCCAACAACGTCCATTTACTCATGGAATGGAAATAAGATTCAAGAAGCTCGCAAGACTTCGGTGATGGCAGAACAATGATGCGTGAGCTTCAGCGCGCTTCAGAGAACCGGAGTTTCGTCCGAACTTGAGAATTACGCCACTTCTTCCTGGATACCGTCAGTCGTTGCCCGCAATGGCTCACGAGCATTGCCCAGATCATGCATGAGTCATGGCCATCGTCAAGTCTGGAGAGCTTTGGTGCAAGGAGCGCTGCATGCTGTCACTAGCAAGGGGATTCCTGATCGAGAGACCGACGGTGCAGTCCTCCGTCTGATCGTTCTCCAACGAATCAAGGCCTCCGAGCTGAAGGCATCCCATGAAGGGTCCATGCAACTGGTGTTAGTGGGGTGAATCCCGGAGTTTGTCGTAGCTGCGCCATCTGACCTTCTGTTCAAGTATAAGAGAGCAGTACTCCCCCTTCCAAACTACTTCCCTCCCAGCCTCCTTTCCATTTTTTCAAGTATCCTTACCATTTCACGCCATTGCGAAGATGGCATCTGCAGAATCCGACTTGGTGAGATGCTGCGACGATGAACGCGCACTTCATGCCAACATTGGTTTGAAAAGGGCTCAGAAAACCTGTAACAATTTGACCGCGGCCTCCAAGGCGAGGAAGAGGCGGGCATACCCTCAGGATGGTTCTCGAGGTAAGAGATCCAGATACAGCACCACGAAGTCTTGTTGATCGTGGAAATAGACCAGCCAATAGTAATTGACGATGATATGGATCCGCCAAAACGGACAGCCTCCACCTAGGGACCAATCAACCACAACCACCGCATCAGAAAGAGAGCCAGACAGACGAGGGGATCGCTTCAGACCATCCGCGAACCCGTGGATGACCTTAGCCGATTGAAGGAGCTCGTGCGATCGAGTGAAAAGATTGTCGTCATTAGCGGGGCCGGCATTTCTGTCAGTGCAGGCTGTGAGTTGAAGCTCGTCTGTAAATCCCTTCATCGGTACTGATTTACCTAGTTCCCACCTTTGAGGATATGCGGAAATCCAAACGGACCTCGTTCAACCGCTCTCTCTACTCCTCTTCAAACGAGACAATCCGCTTCCACTCCACAGTCCGTGGTATGTGTGAACGACTACATTCGGATTTAACCGAGCCTTCACCTTTCCACAAGGTTATGGACGAGCTTGCGCGGACTCGTCCTCATTTTCGGCACTATACACAGAATATTGATTGCGTCGAGCGCCTGTTACCTGATCTCGACGCTAAGACGGTACGCCTCCATGGTCGAGTTGATCAAGCCCGATGCGAGATATGCAACTGGGTTTGTGACTATAAGCCACATCTATTTCACAGTTCCGATTCGCTATACTGTCAAAGGTGCTTGCAAAGAAGCCAGGCCCGGGTATTGAAGGGTAAGCGATCATTGAACATTGGCAGGCTGAGACCCAACGTACTTTTATACGGCGAGCCTCACCCCGATGACAAAGAGATTCTAGAAACTGCTAAGCATGATTTGAGAATATGCCCGGAGTTAGTGTTGATCGTTGGCACGAAGCTAGCGATTCCTGGGGCTCGGTCAATAGCCGCAAACTTTTGCCACGCCGCTCGGAGCGTAGGCGGGGCAAGTTTTTGGATCAGCAAGGAGGAGCCAGTGTCGAGTGTGAAGGCCCTGTGTGATTTTGTCCTCATAGGAGATTGCGATCAGGTTGTCCCCTTGGATATTTTCAAATCGTCTAATTAACTCGGGTTTATATCACTACGAGCCATTCTCAACTTCTCTGTTGTATGTCCGCACTTATAGGATCCATTTCCTTATTCTGCTGGCTTGGATCTGTCATCTCACTGCAGCTGGACTGCTCCGTCGTCCCATGGCTTTGGCGCCAGTGTCTCATGCGCACGACATCCACCTCCATCCATTTGACCGATATTCGTGCTTTTAAGCCTCACTCGAGGTTGGACTCCACTATCACAAGGTCCCCTAGCCATCTTCGAGGAACTTGGACGCCATTGAACGCAGACAACGCCCTGCATGCAATCCTCCAATATGTCCACAGCTCATTTGATCAGCCGTATGTGATACCTCCATCGGATAGAATAGCACGTTAGATAAGATCTCACCTGTGTGCGGTACCTGCTTCCTTGTGCTATCGGAAGACAATCTCCATTCCTGGTAGATCAGAGCCGGTGACGGCGACGATAAAGCATGAAAGGACTCGAATCACAGCCGGCCTAAGCTGCAAAAGCAGGTATACCTAACCCATTGACGTATAAAGTCTTGTCACCGACGTAGTAGGCAGGCCAGCCTCCCACGGCTCCTCTTGTCAGTCCTCAACCTCTCCATCCAAGCCACGGCGTCTCTTCCGACCATAACCGGGGTCGCAATAGAAGAACTCACCATCATCGGCGAGCTGCTTTGGATTCGCCAAATAGTCTTGAAATATCATGGGCTCTACTAGGGTGAACGTACCGTTTACAAAACAATATACGACCTGATCATGCAATTTTGCAAGCATGTTCTCGAGATCTTCCATGGCGACATGGTCCACCCCTCTGCGATAGCCGGTTCTAGCACTTTGAAATCGCACTTTACGACTTGAGCATTTCAGGACTTCGATCCCCGTCTGAACAATGCCATCGTCGACTCGTGAGATGTCTGCGCGGATTTCCGCCTCTCTCCGCATGAGGTCTCCCAGGTCTTGGGCACGTGACGCATCAGCCTTAGCCTGAGCCACAGCGGCCTGTGTGGCTTCTAATTCAGGCTCGCGTCTCGATTTCTCCTCTTCCAGGTCTATCAAGCGATTCACCTGGAGTAGCTGAGCCTTCAACCGCCTCACGCGCTCATCTCCTTCGTTCGCTTCAGCCTTCAGGCCTCTTAATTCTTCCCCCATAGTCCTCGCAGAGCTGGGCCTTCTCCAGGTCTTTCTCTAGGCCTGTCACTCGACCTTTTGAGGCCTCCAGATGTTTTTCGTACCTGTCTCTTGCTGTATTGATATCCTGAATATACGAGCTCGACCACTGTCTCAACTCACTAAGATCCGACTATGCCTTATCCAGTTCCTTCTGTACATGGCTTGCGGCCTCTAGTGACGATCTTGCCTCGGTCAGGTTCTGCTCGAGATCGTGAATGCGAGCTTCTTCTGTCCTCCAGGCCTCGGCATTTCCTCTGATCTGTCCGTAGAACTGTATCTTGATATAACCCGCCATCTTCTTGCCGGTGCCATTTATCTAGTCTTTGAAGGTGACGTCCTCCGCTCCCCATCTGTGCGAACGTATAGCATACCGGGGAATGTCGTCGCCAAAGAATTCGGCAAGCCTGAACTCGCCTTCGGTATTGTATTCTAGCAGACGCATTATTCGACTAGATTCGAGGATCGTAAAGGAAGAAGTTCTCGGTCGGTATTGAGCCGTCAAGTCGGCATATATGCGAAATTGGTTGGAGAGTTTGGAGAGGACATTGGGTTGAGGCTGGGGCACTCAGCTGAGGGGCAGCCTGTGTCAATCTTCCATCATCGCTCTGAGATAGAGGCAGGCATTGCATTTACGGAGTACGAAGGTTTAATGACGAACTTCTAGGCAGTAATATCCCTGTACGATCTGCTGTCGCTTATTTCGCCAATGTTTCATGACATACCATTACTGGAGTAGAATTCGATATTGGCTTCAGTTCCGAACAATCAATGATTTTTGAATCGACCCACAGATAGATTAGTAAGTTACTATTGTGGCTAGCTGACCTTCGACCCTGCATTAGGCTACCCGGTGCTAGCCGCCCTTCCCCCGTTTGCTGACTCATTCAAGCGCTGACTTGAAAGTGAATGTCTGCCTAAGGATTAAGGTTAGAACGTCCGCCAAAGTGCCAGAAGCTCGGACATAATTCCCCTGAGATGCTCTTCACCGACAAGAACAAATCATGGCTCAATCGAGCGTAAATATCAAAGATCCTAGAGATCCAGCCATGAAATTCCTGCGGTGACCCCTACTGATTGGCAGGTGTTGCGCGCTTGTTAGTGAGTCATAGTGACGCACAACCACCATTGCCACTCAGCTGAGTGTGCCAGCCTCAACAACTCAACAAACAACTTCGCGTGGGCGATGACTCGACGGCTCAACACATGCCGATAATCTCTTTCATTCAGGAGGCCTCGGGTCTAGTCGAATAATGCGTCTACTAGCATACAACGATGATGGTGAGATCAGCCTAACCGATTTCTTTTGACGACGACATTCCCGAGTATGCTATACGTTCGCACAGATGGGGAGCAAAGGCAAGGAGAAAGCATGGGGTCCGGAGCATACGTCAACGCTCAACACGGTCAACAACCTAGGGCTCCTCTACGCTGACCAAGGCAAGCTTGTCGAGGCCGAGCAGATGTACCAGCGGGCGCTGCAAGGTTATGAGGAAGCATGGGGTCCGGAGCACACGTCAACGCTCAACACGGTCAATAACCTAGGGCTCCTCTACGCTGACCAAGGCAAGCTGGTCGAGGCCGAGCAGATGTACCAGCGGGCGCTGCAAGGCTTCGAGAAGGCATTAGGTCCCGAGCACACGTCAACGCCTCGCACGGTCAATAATCTAGGAGCCTTTCATGAATCTAAGGGCAAGCTGGTCGAGGCTGGGCAGATGCACTAGCTGGCTCTACAGCTACAAGAAGGCGCTGGGAGCAGACAATCTTACTACTTATATCCCGGCGCTGAACACAATGTTAAATCCCAGTTCTCTCTTAGAATGTCAACCGGATAAAGCAAAGGCTAGGACAATGTATTCAAAGGACTTAATTGGATATGAGAACGTCGTCGGACCTGATCATCCTAAGTCTCAAAAGTTTGCGGGACGAACTTCATGCTTTGGATGCCGTGATGGAGAACAAGGCCTTGGTAGGAACAAAAGAGCCCATGAACAATCTCCAGGGAGGACCGTCGCATCTGGGTGCTAAAGAAACTCTATCAAAATCAAAAAGCCGCAAGCTGTGTTGAAAACTTGGCTTAAGGTAAGATAGTCACGGTGTGGCTTCACGCCGATGGCTTTTTATGTATAATATTTATGCTCTTTAAATATCTCTATGCCATGCAAATTGTCGAGTGTTTCAATTTTAATATTATTTTTTGGGCGGGGATAAATGGAAGCTTAGGAGCCAGAATCTGCTTCCGTTTAGCTGATTAGGTGGCGTCTGCATTCCCTTCTGGCACTTTTTTGGCACTTTTTGGACATCTTGACCTTATTCATTAGGCAGTCGTCATTTTAAGTCAGCTTGCTTAATTGAGTTAGCGAGCGCGGGGACGGGCGGCCAGCACCGTGTCAGGCGCCAGGATGTCACGTGCTGAGGGGCAATGAAGGGGGCTCGGTAAAGGCACTGAGACTTGGCATGTATGGGCACGTAGGGAGCCGCCAGGGGTTCGGAGGGTATAAGTAGGGGACTCGGGACGTAGTAGAGAGGGTAGAGATTAGTCTTTGTTCAATATGAGTTGATTTGTGCCACACTACTCCAGCACCTTACACACCAGTAGGAGAGTGATACACGACCTCCCCTGTCTTCTTTCAACGTCCAACTTCAACTTCAACTTTTTGTTAAATATATACTAATATGGGGGGTCAGACACCCCCTAAGCCCCCCAAAACTAACTCTAACCCTAACCCCTAACCCTGAAAATTGTACCTATGTACCTATTTTTAAAAGAAATCACATGACACTTGGCAAAATCGCAAGAAAACTGGAGAAAGATAAGGGGGGGGGGAGGCCGTGTATCACTCTCCAAACGGCATTCTGATAACAGTCCAAGCTGAGGAGTGGGCCACACTCAGCTGTGTTACTCAGTAATAGGCGCGGATCATCGCTATCGAGCTTGTCAGCGGACCTATCGAGAGCTCTGGTCTCTCGCTAATCTGCCCCTTCCTCTCGCTAATCTCTATCCCCCTGCAAGGCTGAAGTTCGCAGGGTCATCCTGCTCATTCCTGACCACAGCGACCTATGAATGATAGCCTGTATCTGAATATTTACTTTTCTCAACGGGCGAGGTTTGATTTAAAAGCTACACTACCGCAATATAACATTAAGTTAAGACATTTCCGAAGGCTATATGAGAACCTGACAAGGCTGAGGAGGATGGCGATAATGTCAACGTAGAGGCGAGTGGTGGTGAGAGCATTGTTGAATTAACTTGTTATATATATTTCCATTCACCTTTTGGCCAATATTAACAGCCTGCCTCTCAACTCCTTCTATACCTTTCCACTACACGCAGAAACTAACTTTCATTCTTCACTTCAGCCATCATGGACTCTACTCCCTCCCACGATGCCAGATCCTCCTTTACCTTCCATCGTGGCGTCCCCGCTCCCCCTCGCAACATCAATCCAAACCACCCACAACTGAGCCTAAATGAGCCCTTGGAAATCCTCGATTGGTACCCGCACTTCCAATCCTGCCACTGCTACTTCCTCGACCACGCCCAACACAGCGAGCTTGTCCAAGCCGTCGCCGCACTCATCAACATCGCGCTACCCTTCCAAAAACAGCCTTACCCGGTGTTGGGCTCCTCTTCTGCCTCCTCTTCCTCGCATAGCTCGCACTCTGGCTCTGTTTTCAGCTTCCTACGTCTAGCACATACATCGTCATCACACCACCGACACCAGCCGCCGCTGCGACGGTCGCTGCCGAGATGGAGAGGCACCAGCAAAGGGTCAGCCTTCGTAAGCCTAACGTTGTACCTTCGCCGCCTGATAGTAACCGGCTTCGATACCGCCCCCATGCTACACAGTTTCTTCGGTGACTCGTGGCGCGCTGGTATTAGGCCCTTACACGAAATCGAGCGTCGGAATTATTTGTTCGCCGCCAAGAGCGCAAATTGGCTGGAGGCTAGGGAAGGCTATGATATTGGGAGCAGACGGTGCCGTTCTTGAGGCCGTTGAAGACGGCAACTGACAGCGAGATTAGACGCGCGGAGGAAGAATGGAGCGAGTGGTTAGCGATGCAGGATTGGATGGTTGGGGAGAGGGGGATTGATGTTACTAGGTATGGAGGGGGTGGTGGTGGTGGTGGAGATATAGAGCTTAGAGCGGGCCTAAGGATGGGTGAGGAGTAAGCCGAGATGAGGTTGGCAATGAGGTTTGAGATGAACAGTATGCATTGAACGTAATGCATATCAGCATTATCTAGGACGCCATTATATGAGATGTATCTCCACCACATACATTATGGATATAACCGCCTTGGAGCATTTCCCTAGCAACAGGCCCAACTTCGCTCTGTAGGGAATGAGATAATAGCCAGCACTCAGGGCCTCGTATATCCGCTCTGTATCCCCAAAACTAGCAACTTGACTGTCATGCGCATCTCTGCTGCTATCATGACCACCGTTATATGCCATCCGAGCACAGCTACGATAAGAAAATTGCATCGCCAGCCAGGCTCAGAGTCAGTACAGGTGCTTGTCGCTGTTGAAAATGTGTGTTACATCAGTTGCTGTGACAATCTACCTCTCACTAGCCCCTCATGCTCTCCTGATACCGCGACGCTTTCGCGTTTTGGATCGCGCAACGCTTTTGGAGTGGCATGGCCAAGTGATTCATAAGCTAATCTGTTCAAATAGAAAGAGAGAGTCACGGAGCCTTCAGAGAGTATGGGTAAACAAGTGTCAATTGCTGAAGGTTGTAAAATCTAAACTACTGGAGAGAATCCCTCTACTTATAGAGGTGTGATACTCACATGTCATCACACTGATACCTACTGTTGCCTACTGGTGCCTACTGGTGCCTACAATAGACTAGGTATGATCCTTAGACCTAACCTATTCAACATAATCAATGCATATATCGGGGTGATGAGTGGTCGTTTCACATGCGAATAGTTCAAAAGGATCTTATCATACTTTAGACATTGCCAGTGATTCCTACCACAAAATCACCGACAGGTTTCACAAATGAAGTCATCCGACCTAAATGTGACCGATTATTACGCATTTTCCCCTGAGACATAGCTACCAGAGAACTGTACAGTAGCAGAGCGAATTATGGCTGGATCTTAACGTTCTAGAACTTCTCTCCCACATCTTTCAAGACAAGGCGTGATTAAAAGATGATGGTTGTGGGCGGTTTATTTTCGAAGGCGGATAGATAACGCTAAACTTGGTCGATAATCAGAAATCCATCTTTTGATGGATGTCTGTTTGATAAGCTTCTATGATGAACATTATATCACTCTCAGATTGCAACATCTTTCTGCTGAAGTAGGCGAAGAGTAGAGAAATTGACATTCCATATCCTCCCTCCTGTTCCTTCTGACCTCTCCCTTTCATCCATTGCTTCTGCACCGCATTTACACCGGACGACAGCCACCATCTCCTTGTAAGGACTTCTTCGACATTTAGTCCGAATCTCCTGCATATATTTTAAAAGTGTTCGCATATTCGAAAAAGCTGGCTTTAAAAGCTCTCTCTTGGGTTGTGTAGTTGACGTACCTATAATGTTAACTCGTATTATTCATGTATAAGTGAGTAACTCACTGAAGGCCAAATCGAGTTCTATATCCAGCCTGCCATTCAAAATTGTCCATGATACTCCATACGGTACAGCCTATTATGTTCAGCCCTTCACTTGTAGCTAAAAGTATTGCTTCCATATAAGCGCGGATATGCTGCACGCGAATTGAATCAAACAGGATATCTGCTATATTCGTCTTGAAACTTTCAAAGGGTTCAGCGAATCCAAATTCTGTAATTGCAATCCCACCAACGGGTTTATAGGTGTCTTGCACCCAGTGCAGATACTGAGGAATATATGCAGGTGCTCCGACGGCTCAGGACGAAGATGGGTCGGAAACAGGGCCAACACTCCACGATCCCTCGGATTCTGGGTATCGTGTGGTTGATATAAAGCATTTGGGAAAAAAAGGATGGCTAGTATTTTTCTGACAGGCTTCGACGCCACCATCAGGAGCTGGGGGTGTTAACGACGAGAACCTGGAGGAAGAAAGAGGACTCGCCTTTGATAAAATTCGTGGTGTACGCATTAGTGGCAAAAAAATCACTAGATCCATTCAGAATTTTCTTCTCCTCATCAGTGAGTGTCGGCACTGAGGCTGTTGCTTTGATATGGATTAATGGCCAAGATAACCCGGCAGATGCGATGACGAAGGCAAACCCAAACAAGGCACTAAAGACATTCGTTGACACGCACACACCAGTACATCGATAAGTGCCTAAATTTCAATGCCTTATTTTCCATTGTGTTTCTCCTCAAATTGCTCGATACCATGGAGGTCTGTGTTTTTCGTCTTATCTCCAGACTCGAGAGGCATTTTGGACATATTGGGCATTTGATATCACCGGTTCTTGTTCAGGGCGCTTGAGTCGATCGGATTTCTGCCTGGCATTCCGAAAGAAGAACGAGTTATTTTACGGCCGCATCTAAGGATTTGCTCAGGCGACCCATCGATATACAAGATTCTCGTATGACTGAAACACATTGGATTTTATTCTAGCATCATTACATGGAATATGTTTCTAGGTTCGAGAGAAAGTGGAAAAGAAGTGATAATCCTTCTTTTTGAGAAACGGAGAGATCAGGTCCAGATCACGCCGGAAGTGGTCAAAGCGGCAGCAGGAAATGAAGAGACTGGAATAGAAGTAATGACCCTTTTTCTTGAGAAATGGGGAGTCTGACTAGCTTGCATTAATATCACGAAGTCACAGATCACTATATGTAAACGAGATGAGCTCTTTATATATCTCCTAAAATCGAGCACCTCGAAAGACCTTTTGGAGTCTTGTCGTATAAATTCTGCTTCTATTTTATATCTTCGTTAATAATCACTCTTGAACACTGAGAAAAACCACGTCACATACTAAGTGCTGTGAACCCAACGGTGTCAGTAGCTCTTGTTGGGGACCCGGACATTTGATCCGGCACGACACGCAACAAACTCATCCCTTGATCATCTTTCATTTCATTTCATTGGTTAATTTCATTCCAGAGAGCACATAAAATTAGCTAAGGCGAGGGCATACGTCCGCCTCCGCCTAGCCTAGCTACTAAATCCTCGATCGACCACCACATAAACATGATCAGAACAGCGAGATTAGCGGTCGATAACAACAGCCATTTCTGGTTGCTTCATGAGGTAGGACACGGAACCGCTAGTTAAAGCGCAAACTATCTACCTCTTTTAGAAGCGACCTCCATCTGTAAAAGATTTTAAGTACCAGAGTTCCCCAAGCTGAAGTATCCAATGATACTATCTCGGATCTCTTCCACCGTTCGTCAATACTACTGTGAAGCATTTGCTCGTACTGAGAAGTCTTTTGCTAATGATGCCGTCGCCTTCATATGTTCCGCTTTCCCAATCAACTGGAACATGTCTTGCACCCACTGTTTCTCTACCCCTCCTTCAGGCAAGGTATCGTACGCAACCCGAAGAGAGCATAGCACCCGAGTACTATGATTTGGGACTACCCGTATAAAATATTCCGTACTTCTACAGATGAGACACGCTAGGCTATACTGCTCATAAGGCTCCAGCTTCCCTTCCGTCCGCATATCAACGAATGAGATTGTAAGAAGAGCTCCATAGTATAAGCATAGCGCACGTGCCAGTTCGGGCTCAGGATAGGTGACTGCGGGTGGAGAAATGAGTTCTCCACTTAACAGGTCTCGACATCGGAAGACTGGAAACTGGGTATCTGCGGCCAAGGGAAGCTGCGATCCTCTTACCTGATCTGAAGATTCTAAAGGCCCGCCAATCTGGTCCGCATGTTTTATCTTCCACTTATGTAAACGGCATTCAATATCAGCTACTGATGCCTGTAATATAGCCCGTCGGTCTAGTATCTGGGAAGGTGGTATAGAATTCTCTTTTGTAGCTGCTATAATACCATCATAATATGCAAGGAGAGTAGGAATGTCCGCTAGGATGTCCAGGAGATGTTGCACAAAGTCTTTCGGGCTGATAGACCATGGAATTGTCTTCCATTCCTCCTTTGCAAGAAACGTTGGAGATCGGCAGGCTATAGCTGTAGTGATCTAGATAGTTATTAATATTTTGAAGTTTGTATAGCTGAGTTTCTGGAGCTGTACCAAATAATTACGATAACTAACAAAGCACAGATGCTCTAAGCCAGAGATATGACTTTGTGGCCCGCGAAACTCGATGAGTTTTAACGCACCCATCATATGATTAACCAAGCTCTTCTCAGATGTATTTTGAAGTAACTGATTATAACACGAAATTGAGCTTATGTCATTTATAATCATGATAAGGATAGGTTACCTCATAATGAACTGCCAAAAACACGGTGAGCAAAGTTGATAGTGATCTGCATTGGCTCGAAGACAACAAAACGTTTTGCAACACTCTTAAGACATTGACATACAATTTTTGCGCTGCAAACACGATCCTTGAGTCACCGATAGAAGATCCAAAATATGTTGCTGAAACAGATAGAAACACGTTATATATGATCGGCGATGAGTGCCTGACCTCTGCAACGACACGAAGACAATCTGGAGATCTGTGGCCTGGTGGTGTGACTGTAGCAAAAGCGTCCAAGTAGCTTTCTAAGAATACGTCATATATAGAGGTCTCGGACATACGTTGGCTAGCAGGAGGTGCTAGAGAGTAGCGCATTCCTAGTGGAGGTTTAAGGACTGGACACTATTAGCTGCTAAACTCGAAGTAGAATTCACTAGAATATGAATTGTGATGTTGGTATAGAACAACCTTCTCTGTCCCTTGTTCTAGGTCCTATTGCCTTTTGTATAGTAGGTTTCTCCTTTCTAGGTGCATTAATAGTCGTAGCTTTCACTTCCCACACACTCTTATCATTGACCAGAGCAGTACTTACAGTATCCGAGTCTGGCTCCTCAGTCGCTGCATCCTTAATACAGCCTGGATCCGTTTCATCGCCTTCTTTCCATAAATTAGAAGATGTTTGTGCCACTTTACATACGGCCGTATAATTTAGACTGTCGTCTGATCCGATCCGATGTATAGCTTGAGGCACGCTAGAAGGTAGGGCAGTACCTGGTGATTGTGGGTTCTGATGAAAGTGCTGCATGTACTTTCTCACTGAAACTTGTCCCGTCCTATCTCGAGCTGTGCGTTCAAGACCATGCTTGAAAGGAGGATACTGGGAAACAATAGCATCATGATCAACACTAGTCATATTGTCTTCAACTTCTCCTAGCGCCTTGCCAGGGGAACATGCTTCCCCACTCTCATGTTCGACATTATCATTGTCATTATCTTGGTAGCCAGTAATTGCTTTCGCGAGCGATAAGGTCTCAACTGTCACTCGGAGGCTATGGCTAATCTCGGGAGCCTGGTCTAAAACGCCACTTGCGAGAATCTTCTTTTCGAAGTCAAGTAATACTCTAGTCGTTTGAGAGATTGCATTCTCTATATTCAACACTTCGTTTTTGAGTGATTGGATTTTGGTTTCTCGGCGGAGTGTAAAGGCTCGCTGTGCCAATTTTATCTGAGTTCGACGCTTCTGCTGATAATCAGTACATGTACTACTTGCTGGTGTTGTGATTGAAGAAAGTACTTACATCAGCTTGAGCCGAGCATACAGGACTCAGTCTTGGCCTTCCTTTATGCTTCGTTATATTTTTGCCATCATGGCCGCTATGCTTTCTCTTGTTACTTCCTCCTTGTTCACCCTTTGTTGCTAAGGCAAACTTAGTTGTACAATCCCAGCTTGATGCAGTAGGTCGGTCGACTCTTTCGACAGGTGTTGTAAAAGACAATTGCTCTGGTTCTAAGAAATCATCCATCTTTAAATTTCCCGAGAATCCTCGAAACGCTATGCTCCTCAGCAGACAAGACACTCGTACTCATCTGATAAGAGTTGTCGTGCAAGTCGTCAGGGTTAAAACCACAGCCTTGCTGTAGATTCTGAGCTCAGTAAAGTATGGCCGAGTTGGGGATGTACTTGATTCACGCTAAGGATTGGGCTATGGTAGACGGATGAGGTCATAGATGTGCTGCAGGAGATCGCGAGATTCATCGAGAGGCTATATGTGTGGCCTGGAATGCAGCTCCGTTTTCGAAGCTGCTTGTCTCATCACGTTCTGTTACCTTTATGCCTTTACAAACCTGACGTATCATGCAGCACGATTTGGAAATAATCGTGATATATTGGAGGGGTTTCATGTATATGCATGGATCGTCGCCAAGGGAGGCAACCCCTACCCATCAGCTGAACCATCCTTACCCCTCATCACTTGACAGCATCCTCATTATTGACTTCGTCAAACCCTAAATAATATTAGAACCTTTTTCCGCTAGTCCTCTCTCACTCCTAATTGCAAACTGTTGGTATAACATCACATGATCATATCAACACTTACCCCTTTCTAGCTGAGCTCTGAATCAGGGGTAATATACTCCACTTTTGTCTACTATTTAATAGAGTAGTTGCTCCCTCTTAAAGGGGGCATGCATCAATCAATCGTTCTATTCTAATGTGTTAATTATTCACCAATATCGTGATATCACCCCGAGAGAAACCAACACGTAGGGATAGACGTTAGATAACTTAGCATTCAGGCTACAGATTCTTGAGAAATGAGGATAGCTGGGGTTTAATGATTGCTACAATCGAGAAACCCCTGTCTAGTGTTGGTTCCTATTTTCCGTCTCACTTATCGAACGAGACTGCTTCTCTCCTCGCCCTTCCGGTTTAGGCTCGCCATCGCCGCTTTCCTCTTCTTTAAAGGGGAGGAGCCAAATTATTAAATAAGAAGAGCCCCAATTTGGCTCCTTGCTCGGTTCCTATAATTAGAATAGCATAAGGGAGCCAAATCGGACCCCTAGATTGAGGGGACTCTTCTATCTAAGCATCGCTTAGACGATCTGGCAATCTCACCACGGGACATAAGGGTAAGTAACGTGCTTCCCTGGGAGGAGAGACGCACGTTGTCACGAGACGAAATTTATGCAATCACATCTCATGCTCTATCTCGTCAGTTTGCCGTTCCATTTGTGATGTCCCATGATTCTCCAGCACTTTGTCCACATGATCCTCAACAGTGAACGTCTTGGTCGTCGCCGTCGTCGGTTTGCTCATCGTAGAATTTGATGCCCGAGATTCAAATTTCGGAGGCCTGATGCTGAGGCGCAATATCAGATGAGAACCGCACCAGGCATGTAAAGACAATGAGCCTCGTGTGGCTGGCATGAGACGCCGAGAAGGGATAGCGGCGTCTGCCCTATGCCGTATTTGACCTAGCACAATTAGTGCGGTGTTTGCACCTGCCTTGGCACAATCACCAGATACTCTGCAAACTCACCACGGTGGGGCTGGGCTGTGCTCGATTCTGGATTAGAAGTTAAACGAGACGTCTGATCTATTCTCTAGTTACATCAACAGGTGTAAGTTAATGGTAGAGTCGTGAAAAAGGCGTTTGCCCTTATGGGTCATCCAATGTTCAGCCGCCTTCCTAGCTTGCGGAGTTTCTGCTTTAAAGACCCCGACTTTGCTGCTCCAGGCTCCGTAAACTCATCTTGGCCTACTTTCGACTCAGCAGACGCAACTTGCAACGCTTGAAGCCGATCTTCAAGTTGCATACACCGTTTCGAGGAAGGCCTTTGGACGGTTGTGTATCCGGACAATGCTCGATTGTACATTGCCTTTGCCATGTCTTTCCGGTCGGTTTGCGAGAAGAGGTCACCAAAAGCGAACATGGTGTTCAACGCCGGTGAATAAGACGACACAAGTTCAAGGCTAAGAGCATCCTCATAGCCTTGCAGCGCCCGAATGTACATCTTCTCTGCCTCCGCCAGCTTGCCTTGGTCGGTGTAAAGGCCACCCAGATTGTGGAAAGCCCAATGCAGTCCGTATACATCTACCTTGCCGTCCACTATAAAGAGGGCTTGTCGTGTTGCGTGCTGAAAAAGCCGCCGCTGTAAGAGCCACCAGTGCTTCTCATTTGTGCTAGGAACCTCTGAGGCCACACAGGTTAAGGCCAGACGTGCAAGGCTCTCGTCCCACTCTTTGTTGAGCACAAACACCGTCCATGAGTGGACACAACTATGCACACCGTACCCTCCAGACCCGACCCGCTGCTGAGTAGACCGGTCTAGATCAACCAGTCCGAAACTACAAAGTAGAGTAATGGCATCATTAAAGTTCAGTTTGTCCTTAGTGAGCTTCTGTATCCATTCATCGGCTGCGGAGTTTGCATGTCGAAGGAGGTCGAACCACAGGTCCTGTCTATCAAAGTATGCCCACAGCTTGAGTAGTTTTGCTGATGCCCCATTTTGCTGTTGGATCCGATCGAAAGTGATCTGCCATGTCGTATGCAGTGTGCGATCTTCATAGGAATTTAATAGGGGACTTGTTGTCTGAAGCTTCAACCACGATGCCTTGTAGAGCTGAAGATAATCTGAGAAGCTTGTCGTCACGTGCTCGAGATATGCCCCTGCCGTGGATAGAGCAAGTGGTAGGCCGTCTAGTTCCTTGACAAGTGCTATAGCATCGGGATCTGCATTATTAGTATTGTCTTTGCTCTCACTATCAAATCATACCGACATACCCTTTTCAATGCCCTTACGTCCCGACATGTTGGACACAATCTCAAGACCTTCCATAACACCTGGCAACTTCTGAACATGAATTCGTTCACCCTGCCGGACTTGCGCCGACCGTGTCGTGATGATGATCGAACCGTGATCAGACCGAGGGAGGAATTGACGTATGTCGACTGCCGAGCCGTCGGGATTGCCAGGTGTCTTAGGGTTGTTGAAGTTATCGTAGATCATTAGCCACCTTGTGTTCCGCGGGAAGTCAAGCCAGGCCTTGACTACACTGACAACTTGATCGAGGTCTTTATCTTGGCCTACGCTTGATAGTGCACTGGTTGAAGGATGATGCCTTAGCACCTGCTGAGCGACGCCCCGAAAGCTCAGCTTGAGAGAGTCCTCGTCATTCGCGTTCAACCAGAAGATCGCTGTATACTTCTCCTTGTGTCGTCTGGCATATGTGATTGCCAGCTGAGTCTTTCCTATACCCCCAAGACCATGTAGGACGACACAGGATCGACTACTGTGACCTTGAAGCAGCTCGTGCATCTTCGATAGCTCCTTCTCTCTAGCAACAAACAGTGTAGCTCCGGGAAATGACGCGAGGTTGGGCCCGACGGCAAATTGTTCGAAATCGACCCCTGTATTGGTTAGTTTCGTTGCTTCAGTTAGCACATCTATGTAAACAACTTACCCTTGTACAGCCTGTGGATCTCTTCCTCCAGCCGCCTGAATGCCTGGTCCCTTCTCTCCCCGTAATTTGGCACCATAGACACATCGAAGATCCCGATTAAGCAGTACACTTCGTCCTCTTCAATGGTAGTATTGCGGCGCTCTGCCCAGGATCTCCGCTCTTTGATGCTGAAATTCGATAATGCATCGCCTCGGAGAGCTTTGTTTGCGATGCCGGTAATTTCATGTATCTTAGACTCAAGCGACAACTTGCTCCCAAGTCGCCCACCCTCCGAGCTGAAGAAGTCAACCAGCCTTGGTGCAATGAGCTCCTGAAGCGTCCAGCCTCGAGTGAACCATCGACTCTTCCTGAAGGCTTCCTCCCATGCCCTCTGGTCATCCGCCCCGGTGTCAGGATTGGAGACATCCGAAAGGTAGACGTAGCAGCGCGCAGCGTTCTGATACCACCGAAACATGGAATTGATCGCCGCGCCAAGTTCGACCGCATTCTTCTTATCGATGCAGCAGGTGTCCACCCAGAAGTATCCAATTCCATCGGCTGCGGCTTGCTTCTCGCAGAACTGAATCTTCCTCCACCCAGCCTTGCTTACAGTCTTGCTCATGTCCGCACCGACTTGGATATCCTGAAAGATGACCTCCACTTTTCCCCAGGTATGAGAGAGTATTGCGTAGGCAGGGACATCGCCGCTGGTAGGTTCGCAAAAGACGATCTCGCCGTCGGGTTTGCGTTGCAAGAGGCGTATAAGAGACATGGTTGGAGGTTCGCGAGCGATCTCATGGCAAGCGCGACTCGTATCACTCGTTCGGCATACTCGCGCAAGCACTGCGATTTAAAGGTCGACAGGACGCGAAGCAGACGTCGAAGGACTGACAGTGAGAAGATATGCAGTCGTGATTGTAGGCGCCGCCCACGAGGCTGCATCGTGGCGCAGCATAGCCAGCCACTTGCATGTAGTGCTGTCAACCTTTTCGGGCCCACGCAATATTTTTACAGGCACTGGTTGACCATCAGTCCAGGAGATTTGTTCTCAATAATCATTATCAATATTAGACAATCCTTTATTAAATACTGCTCTGAATATTAGCTATCAATATTCCAACCCACGATTTAGCGCACGTCTTTACTTTACCTCCTTCTACAGTGGAAAGCGAATTAAGTGTCGCTGGATTTTTTAGTCAACTATTTTAAGGACTGCGGGTAGGCCTGTAGCTTGTGTAGCTTTGCAAGTATTGGGGGAGGCAGAACATTGCCTTCTCGCCTGTCCTAAGAACTTCTACGGTTTTCTACGGGCTTCCATAAGAGTTCCTCTGTTTGCTCTTCAAATCTTACAAGAGCAGCACACGATGACTCTCCCCGACATTCCATGCCTCACGAACCCAAGTCATAGGTACAACCTCCACCGATTCCATCCCCCGCCTGCGGATCAACCAGCTCTTATGCTCTATATCCCACCATGCCACAATAACCCTCCTCACCGCCTCCACCTGCCATCCTTAGAGCAACCTCTTCGAATCCAAATCGAAGGTCCCCTGCTAGGCCTTCAGAAGCTCCTTCCAAAGGTTTCATGGTATACTGCCCACCACTCTCCTCCATTTCCTTTACCAGGCGGCCCCGAACTAGCGAAGCTGGCGTTTCAAAAAATATACCACCGGGATGTACAGCCTGACGTCGCTGGGGATATGATACTGCGAGATGAATACACGGGTTGGTTGATAGAGGCTAGACCAGATGTGTAAGTGATTATCTTATAAGCTTCTTGTCTTCAGGAGCTTACGCTGATACTCACTCGTATTATAGTATGATTGATTATTATGGTATAACGTTCGACCACTTTGTCCCGATCGACGACACCGACCCAGAAGTCCTGCAGATTAACATTATTGAAATCGAAGATGATGGAGGCATATATGCAAACGAGAATAGCCTTTTTGAAATCGACCCTGCAGATTATACTGGGAGGAAGGTGCTTGCTTTGCCGAGATGCTGTCAGAAAAGGAAGGGGACGACGGATCGGAGGAGAGTTAATGATGGTGTGAATACTAGGGATGGGAGAGTTGATGTTAAGAGAGATGAGAAATGAAATGTGAATAGGATATAATAGGGTTTAGGTGGTGAGGAATGAGATTTGAGAACAAAACGAGCCGAGGCTTGGAAGACAGAATACATTTAAGGTCGACGATACAATTCTGGAACAATGGGTAGATAAACAATAGCAACAACCAGAGATCAAGGGAAGTACACATCATATTACGACTCTTCGACCTCTTTGTCCTTCTTTCCGCCCAGCTTGTGCCTCTGCATGATTCAAAGCTTTCAAGACCGTACGCTTCCGTATCTACCCTGAGACCCCACAGAAACCCCGAAGCTATCCTAGGCCATCCAGAGCATTGGGAACTTCGAATTCATGTAACGCCACAACCAGGCAGAGGGAAGTTTCTAAGAAGAAGGGGGGGTGTCGCATGCCGGAGCACCGCAATGATAGGTATAAGTTCTGCCGTCACGATAGGACGGTATGCAGGTGTTGGGGTTGGGACAACCGCCTGAATCTTTTCTAGTCTTGGGTACTGTATGACCACAACTGTAATAGTCCGTATATATTGTACACATCTTCGAAACAGTTATTAGCTGAGGTTTTGAAATGGAGTGACAAACAAAGCTTCAATATAAAATTGCAAAACTCAGAGATCAAAGGTGATTCTATAAGCAGTTCCGTACCTTGTATGTAAGGAGATTTGGTGTATTTTCGAAGTAAAAGATGGGGCAACTTGTTATTTTACAGATGGCACGAAGGGGGCTACAAAATTAGGAAAACGCCTGTTTATACGGTCTACGACAGGCTCGGCACAACGTGTGTTACCCTCAATCGTGGTCGTTGTTGGGAGTCTGGGATTTTGTTGTAAGACAGGGAAGGAAGAAATGATGACCAGTTATTTATTATTGGCTTCGCCAACGCAACGCCATTCATCGCCACTATATGCGCCGCTTGTGTATAATTCAGCATACTCGTACTCGCCTCGGAACATACGATATCTACCCCATTGATTACGGCCTGCATCCATGTCCATTCACTCCAAGACGTGGGCTTTTCACTCTTTCTCGGCCTGTTCTTGGTAGACATAATAGCTCTGCTTAGGTATATCTCTGGTGGCATAGATACTTATCGGTCTCGGTCTCGGATTTTTTTATATTAGCGCTTTATAAGTAATAAATGCAGGATGCGAGGCCGAAATAGCCGCTGAGAAGTTACAAAAAGTGATATTAGTGCGGGGATTCGCCTAATGGTTGGTTAGAAGTGCCAGAGCAGCAGCATCAGCCCTGCAAGAGGCTATATAAAGTGTGCAGGTGCAAGGTTCTGACTCCTTCGATTCTCTCGCATCTCATATGCTAGTGACCATGTTGCGGAACGGGACGACAATACGTGCAGGCCATGGTTGGGAAGAGAACGCTAACCCAATCTGAAATCTAAGAGGAACACGGCTCTTGTTTTACCCACTGATATGCACCCATAATTCTCGGCAGAACAATTTCTCCGTTTTGGCCCTCGGTGTAGCTCCAAGTGCAGGGAGAGCACGAATTTGACCCCAGTATCCAAATGAAAAACCATGAACTTAATTCAGACCGGATACAATGCTATGCACATAAAAGCTAAGTAGATAACTGCAACCATCACAGGCAATCACGCCGTATATTGCTACTTTTGGCGCTTCTCACTTATTCATGAAACCATCTCCTTACAGGCGGACTTGACAGCTCTGACCGCGACAGTAAGCATGGATCAGGCGGCATCATGCCGAATTAAGTAGTAGTAGTAGTAGTAGTAGTAGTATTATTTTACGTCTGTCTAAGGCTCGCGCGAAGCACGTGGCCTACTCCGAATTCGAAGATAGGACGCTAGGAGTAAACTCCTAGAAACCAGAGGCTACAAGCCTTGAATATACAAAGGTACTTGGCGTTTTTCCTTAACCGCAAGTATTGGACAGGCAGGTATTTAAACTAAAATTAGACAATGAGCCCTCCTCTATGCTCTAGCCCTCCCACTCCCCGCGGCTCTCGCAACATCTCGAATATAGGATTTAAAAGAAAGTGTAGCAATTAACAAAAGGAAAAGACTAGCTAGTTGCGCGATGCGGACAAATGTCCTCAAAAAGTGGGTTTTACGCCACCATTCTGTTAGGGTAGTGATACCTTCACTAGTGCCGAGCAGTTGTGGTATAAGAGTGGAAGGGGGCCCTTGGGGTCGGTTGGTGCGCCTGCGAGCGATTCTGCAAAAGAAAAAGTGAAATCGTGACTTTGGAGAGCCACACGAGCAGTATAATTCCGCTTCTGTATGGTTAAACCGTTCGTGGTAGTCTTTAAAGTCGCCGTGATTTGATCTGGCTGCGATGATTCGGCCGAGCTCTTTTCTAGGGAGCTGTAGCTCTTGTGGAGGAACAGGAGCTGTGTCGATTGATAACAGTCGGTAGTTCTCGTGTGCGGCAGTCGCCCACCATTCTGCACGTGCATTTGTAGCTTGTCGAGTTTGCCATTTCTTTAAAGAAGCAAACGACAACAGGAAAGGGGAGTTAGGGAGCTGCAAAGCACCGTTGCGCGCTTCTATGTCGGCTAGCTCATTTCCGGGAACATTCGCATGGCCAGGCACCCAGCGGATATGTATATTTCCGGCTGGTGTAATGTGCTCTCTTTTCTTCCAGTCTTTTTGTGCTTGCATGAAAGAGGTAAAGATTGACTGTGAGGAAGTGAGTGACGGAGATAGTAGGCGAATTGCAACTTCAAGGTTGTCAAGGCATATCCAGACGTTTTTTGCAAGTCGGTTTAAGGGGTGTCGAAAGGCTGCTTTTGCACCACATAAAGCTGCAATAGCTTCTGCATCAAAGATTTCAGCGCTAGGGCCGAGTGGGATAGATTCGTTAAGCGTAGTCCCGAATAGGGATAGAGAGTAGCCTGCCCCTGCATTGCCGTTCTGGAGCTTTGAGCCGTCCGTATACACTATTATATCATTTGACGGGATATCTTCAATAAAGTGCAAGAATGCGGAAGCGCGTTGTTCTTTCGAAAAAGTCGGATCCGGGGCGCCTATTCGTTTTTCTGCTTCGGTGCGGCTTTCTACCTGGAACCAAGGGGGTAGAGCTAGCATGTCGAGCTGTTCCGAGGAAGGCAGCGACAGGTACCTTCTTGCGAAGCGGGTTGGGACTTGGCTTCTTCGTGTTGGTATTAGCGGTCCTCGGATCGCGTCTGCACGTGTACGAAGGGGGTGTTGGGAGTCAAGCTTTCGAATACGAACTGTCGCGCGTAAAGCGATTTCGTCAAGCTTAAGTTCGGGGGGTGAGAGTCCTGCTTCTCGGAGTAGGACTGAATAGGGGGTTGTGAAGAAGACAGGGAGAATCGACATAGCTGAAACTCGAATTACTTTTTCAAGCTTTGTAAGTAGGCCGTCCACTTGATTTGAGGAGAAGCCGTTGTGTGTCTGCCTTTTGCGGCCTGGCCACCACGTTTCTGCTGCAAAATAGACCACCGAAAGCACACACGCTACTACAGCTTGTCGTGTGAGAATGGGAGATACGCCGCGAAGCGTGTTGCCGAAAGAAGAGAAAGCCTTGGCTGTTTTCAGAGCTTTAGAAGCTTGAGCGAGAACGTGGTATTTAAAAGTTAGTTTTCTGTCGAACAGGACTCCAAGCCATTTCAAGTAAGGGCGGTCTGTGCTTTCGGAAACTGTGAAGGTTCCAGCCGTTACCGGCGGCGACCTGTTTTTGTCCGCGTGCTTTCGAGAGAAATGAAGCAGCTCTGATTTCTCCGGGTCGAAAGTGATCCCTTCGGAACGTCACCATTCTAAAGCTTGTGCAAGCGTAGCTGATAGAGCAAGAGCATTTTCTTGAAGAGAAGGGGAGATTTTGCAGGAGGCAGCATCGTCTGCGCAGCCGTAGCCGCCCCAAAAAAGTTCCAGGAAGAAAAGGGGAGAGGTGTAAAGCATAAAAAGGATAGGTGAAACCGGGGAACCATGGGGCAGCCCGCATTCTATTTCGATTGCATCACCGATCTCACCGTCGAGCGGGATGCAGACTTTGCGATTTGTGACAAAAGAGGTGGCCCACTCGCAAAGGTAGTTCGGCCAACCTTGTTCGCGTAGTCTTTTGACCAGCCGGCCAGGTAGGACAGCATCAAAAGCGCCTTTGACGTCAAGCGTCAAGACAGAAGCCGTGAGGCCTTGGTTTAACGCCGTTTCGATATCGTGAGTCAGGCATGTTGTAAGATCAACTGAAGACCGTAACGGGAGGGCGCCGAATTGCTGTGGAGCTACTACGCTGTACTTGATCGCGACCCATGACATCCTTTTCGCCACCAGTCTTTCCAGGCCCTTCCCTAGCACCGAGAGTAGCGCGATGGGCCGGTAGGAACGGGGAGAAGTTCGGTCCGCTTTGTTTGGTTTGCTCAAAATAGCAAGAATAGCGGTTCGAAAGCAAGCAGGGTGATGGCCCATTTGAATGCAAGCTCGGAACAGTTGACAAATATGCGTTTTTAGCAATGGCCACCCTAGGCGTAGAACTGGCGTAGGGATTTCGTCTTTGCCGGGCGTAGTGTTTCCTGCTCCGAGAATTGACTGTTCTACTTCTTGTTCTGTAAGGTCCGGGAACGGCAGCGAGGTTCTCGGGATGGCGGAGGCTGTAAGTGGGATGTCGCCTACTTCTGCGGCGTTTTGTAAAAGGTTTCGCGCCAGGACGTCTCTTTTGGCCGCTAACGAAGTTGCGAGAGGGTCTTGCGGCCGTAACGGGTCTTTCAGAGGAGGGGAGCGAAACGAGCCTGTTGACTTATGCCATTTTGCAATGTTAAAAACGTCTTTGCTTGTAGCTGCTTCGTCGAGCTTTTTCTTGAAGAACGACGCTTTTGCTTGCCGGGTTGCTTTCCGCAGCACTTTCTTTGCTTCGCTTGCTGCGAACCCGTGTTGTCCTCTTCTTGCGGCGCGGTAAGCTTGTACTGCGAGGGTACAGGCATTGTCCCACCATGGCTGCCCATTATTATGCGGTAGGGCCCGTCGAGCTGAGCCTTGGTACGCGTTGCGTATTGCTTCGACAATGTTCGTGGCATAGTTGTCAAGTGAGGTAGTTGTGGGTCTGCTTGCGAGAGGTGGAATGCTCTCAAGGTTGTATTTCAGGAGAGAGGTGAAAGTATCTTTTTCGAGAGTAGCGCATCGTAGTCGTGTCGGCCGTTCACGCTCTCTGTTGCCCCACCAGATGTTAGTTAGCAACGGAAGGTGATCCGAACCGACTTGGAGTTTTCTTTTTACGCTGGTGTGCACACCTAGGCGGCGAAGGCCGGTAGACGCAAAAGCAAGGTCAAGCACGTTGCCTACTTGTTGAGTAGGCTTGTCGATCTGTGATATAAAAGAAAGGTCGTGTAGCTCGGTCCACAAGACGAAAAGGTCTGCGAGTGGATCGGACGTGCCTTGGTAGGAGGGTTGCCAAAGCAAGTGGTGTAGGTTAAAGTCACCTGCTATAAAAGTGGCTGAAGGGAAGGATGAAGCAGAGAAAGACATCAGGCTGGTGACGGCTTTTTGGCTTCTGTACGGGCTTCCTGTGGGTGCGTTATAGACATTTATGATCATAAGTGATTGGTTTGTAGGTGTTTGAATTGTTAAGAAAAGCAGGTCGTTGGCTGCTTCGTCTTCTTGCGGGAGTAGGCGTTCTTGTGTAGCGCGTAGGCCAACTCCTTTACGCACGTATGTCATAACACGAGGGGTGTTCTCGAAGGTGTCGACTGGAGAGAAGCATTCAAAAGAGGGGTGCTTCTTTGTGATGCGCCTATTTAGCTCGGTGAAAAGGCGAGGTTCTTGAACTAGAAGAATGTCGATAGAAGAGTTGAAAGCTGTAAAAAGAGCCAGCTCATGCGAACTAGCGCTTTTTCCAACATTAATTGAAAGAATTGAAAGGGAAGAAGAAAGGCTTTTCCTGCTCATTTAAGTACCGGGTTTTGCGAAAAGGCGCTTACCGGGCACAAGTTGCTCGGAAGGAGAAAGTATAGAGTATCGCGAGCCTTGGCCGGTAGTAGGAGGAAGTGACAGTGAGAAGGCCTGGCTTGTAGATGGTGTGCTAGGTCTTGCTGGGGCTGCAGGTATTTCAACTTCTATAGAGTCTAATACGTCCTGTTGGGCTGGAGTTGGGCAGCCAGCTGTTTTGATCCTTGAATAAGCAGCGGAGCAGGATTGTCGGATTTGAGCTTTTTGTTGCTTGGTAGGCGCAGCTTGATTCGGCTTAGGCCTAAGTAGGCACTCAGGTGAGTCGGCAGGGTGGGGTCCATGGCAGTGGAAGCAGCGAAAAGGGCATATGTGAGCTGCAGTGGAGCACGGTGTATGTCCTTTTTCCGTATGAGAGGTAGAACCACAAAGGCGACAGCGAGGAGCCCTGACGCAAGTTCTTTCGTTGTGCCACATCAAACAGCGATTGCACTGTATGGTTGTTACTTTCTTTGGCAGTAGTTTGATGGAGACTCTAGCTCCGAATAATAGAAGCGTCCGGGGGAGAGCACTAATATTGCTCGGAAATCTGGCGATCCAAGTAGTCGAGGACGTAAAGAGGGACTCGGTGCTAAGCCGGGTTTCTGCAATTTGAGCTGGGGCAGCGTTAAGCTCTTCTGCGAGAGCCGACGAAAGTAATTCTGAGGTGACTCGGATTTGAGTTACTTGGTTGTTCTGGAAGCCTTGGAAAGATCTAGGTATTAAGGCGATCCGGTAACTGACTAAATTACTAGCTTTTTCGACCACGCATGTCCCTTTTTCAGAGAACAGAGCCGTGATTTGAGGGATCAGTGTGTCGAGCGAGTCTTGCGGTTCGGAGGAGAGAGGGCAAAGAGCGTAACCGGTTTTAGTAGTTTGGACTTCTTTGACTAGTTTTTTCCCTAGGGCTTTGTTCAGGTCGTTTTGGATGCTGTAGGTTGATACTGCCCTTAGCACGTGATTTTCGGGAAGCCGAACAAACAGACGGTTGTCGGGGAGAGAAGCTTTTGGCAGAGCGTTCTTTTTTGGCTGCAAGCTAGCCCGGGAGGCTATTGTCGAAGAAGGGTTAGTTGTCGTGCGCTTTTGTGTGTGCGCTTGAGTGTTGATAGCGCGAGGCGTTATAGCGGGTACAGGTGTGGCATTTTCTTCGTTTGGGGAAATTGGTGTCTCGGTGGTAAGAGAGAGGCTGCTTGTGGCACTGAGAGGCTTGTGTGCACAGATGTATGGTAGAGGAGGCCGGGGAGTGCCTCGAACGTGGTTGTCGAAGTGTTGTTGCGCCACGGTTGAGATGTCTTGGCAGAACGCGTAGAAGCTTTTGCGTAGGTGCGAGGGGAGTGTCTTTACGGAGTCTCCTTGAAGTTGATCATCAAGTAGATTGGCTATATTGCTAAAGAGTAAAGTAGCTTCTTCTGCCCTGGCGGACGCAGCTGTAGTTACATCGAGTAAAGTCTCTGCAAGTGATTTTTGACGCGTTGTTGACGCGGGACCACCCGCGGGGACGCTAAGCGGCATGCCCGCTGGAGGGGAGGGGGAAAAGCAATGTGCAATGAAAGGAGCAGTAAGTGGAGAGAGCTTCAAGAAGACGGAAGCTTGGATTCTACTCTGAGTAGTAGTAGTAGTAGTAGTAGTAGTAGTTTATTTCGCCCGGCTAAGCCTAAAGGGCCCTATTATATATTACATTATACACTTCCTTCGGTGTTTCTAATGCCTCCTGAAGTGTCAGGCGCCAGGATGTCACGTGCTAAGGGGCACTGAGAGGGGCTCGGGTAAAGGCACTGAGACTTGGCATGTATGGGCACGTAGGGAGTCGCCAGGGGTTCGGAGGGTATAAGTAGGGGACTCGGGACGTAGTAGAGAGGAGTAGAGATTAGTCTTGTATTGAATTGAAGTTGATTTGTGCCACACTACTCCAGCACCTTACATGAAGCCCATACAGAACTGCTTCTATTGATATTTTCCAATTTCAGTAGCACATATTCAACGTGGTCTCGTGCGTAGTTACTGGCAAGTTAACTTGAAATTCATTCCTCCAAGTGTTCAATGTCCTATTGTCGGCGACTGAAGCGAGACCTGCTGGGGACACGAGGTGATAAAGGGTTAGTCGGGATAAAAGAAAGAAATGGGATTTCCTATTGTAGGAAGTTAGTTGCCTGCTCTACTTCCATGTCCAGTCGTCTTGTGGCTATGGCGAACTTGATCGTTGCTCGAACCGCGTCTATATTTGGTGTCCATTTCTCCGGGTCAGAGGGAGCTTTCCCTCCCAGGTAGAAGGAGAGGTTGCCTCTTCTAGTGTCTGTCTGTGCTAGCATTTGCGTTCGGTGTGCGTCCCATCTCGTGCATCGGAAAAGGAAGTGCTTGACAGTTTCTGTTGCCTGTCCGCAGGCACATTGGTCAGATTCCGCTGCTCCAATCCGGTGAAGATATCCGTTCAGTCGTGCCATTCCTGTACAGAGCTGTGCTTGGTAGCATTGCCCTTGCGGTGTTCAGCCCGGCTCGGTAGCCTGTCGTGCGGCTTCGTTTGCTCTCCTGCGACGGGATCCATCTCATAGAGATAGAATTGCCTCCCTTTCTCAGCGCGGAATCTCCCTCGTAGATCTCTTCAATGCTGGTTGCCCTAATTGATGTCTTGGGTAGCTCGTTGCTCGCAGGGCTCCCTGGTTGCTTGAAATAACCGTGATCTGTCTTCCCACCAGGTGTAGTGGTAGCCGCTTCATTGCCATCGCTATCGCGGCGAGTTACCCCATCACATCGAACATCCACAAGAATTCGCCAAACACAATGAACCGGACATAACCAGAGGCAGCCACCCAAACAGCAAAGCGCAGAGGCCTAATTTAATTTGTCGATAATACAACAAGCGTCTACCAAAAAGTATTGCAAGCCGTCACGCCTAGCCTGTTCTCCGCAGAACTGTATCTTGCCGTAGCCAGACTTGCTCTTACCCGTGCCATTTGCCGTAACGACAATGGGGGAGAATTCATTAATAATATGCCAACGGCGATGCATCAAGCTGCTGGGGTGACGATTGAACCTACTGCGCCACACAAGTAAGACAGGCTGATCGATTACCCGAAAGAAAGTGATCTCTCGGCGGAGGAGTACAATCGTCTGTTTCATCGGCGATTAGGCAGATCCAGCAGAAGAAGAAGCGAGGTTAAAGTCTGTGAGAGATCCGGTTGTAGAGGACGGATCATTTTGGCACACTAAGGTTGTTGGCTAGTTCCCGCGGGAGCCATATATGGCTGGATTATTTTATAGGCTCAAAGTCCGATGCATGCAGATAATGAACCGATGAACCGAGATACTTTGAACGAATTCATTGTCTCTCAGGGTAGAAAGAAAAGCCTTCTAACTGAGTATGGGAACGAACACATGCGGAAGGGAAGTACCCGATTCCGTCGCCATAACCCTTATCGAGAGGTCCTGAAAAAAGAAAACGAAAAATACTCCTCAGTTGGGCTCCAACCAAACGCAAGAGAACTGCGTGGAGAGTATTCGCTCAATGAACATGTAAAACTAGTTTAAGGTCGACAAAGCAAGAACAACTACTGGTCTAGTTCTGATGGGCCTCCTGTGCATATTCGCTATCATGATAATTAAACAGCCTATGGTGCATTGCCAGATCCTGACATTGCGCGACCTGCATCTGAGATTGAATTCCATGACCTTGAGGCTGTCTATGTGGAGAAGGGGTGTCATAAAGCGGAAGAGGCAGCATCGCTACACTCGTGAGTGGTGAACGCTGGAAAGGTGATTGAGCAGTGACGCTGACACTGACACAATGGGTTTTTGGGCCATGGGCCGCGTTCTTCATGTTGTATATATTTGTCGATGGATGTTGCCTACCATCCATGCCCTGTGGTGAGCTGTGGAAACTGGGACGTTCTTGGCCAGAAAGTAGGGAAAGGGAACCGACGTCTGGGAATGACCCGTGGGATGCGGATTCTGTTTGCTGTTGAAGCATTGAGTATTGGCGGGTGGGTATGGAACGAGAGCTTGATGATTGCTGGATGGAAATTGGTGCCTGCGGTAACCGTAGGAGATGTTGTTGCGTCGCGCCGAACATTATGACGGAAGGGCTATGAGGTGTATGGACCATGATTTGCTTCTCATCGTCCTCGTCTTTCATAGCTTCATATTCGCCTGCGTCATTAGTAGATATGTTTCGATCCCCGAACACTAATTGAACACAGGTGCTACCATCTTGAATTGCAGCAGTTAGTAAATCTTTTGGTTCCCGTAAAGAATAAAATATACCAATCTCTCCATTCTTATACCATTTCTCTTGCTTGGCCACCTCGAAGATCTCCTTAAAGAGCACTCGCTTGTTGGCATTGTTGATCTTCTCTTTGTCATTGAACCAGTGTGTGATGATTTCGAGCGCTGCATCCTCAAGCTTCTTCACGTTGAGACGCAGTTTCTGAACTGAGGGATGTTGTCGCTCTAGGTCTGGGTTACCATCCGCAAGAGATGCACAAGTAGTCGTACCCGTTCTGTAAAATGTCAGAATAAACAACCCGATACAAACTATCATTACTCTTACGTGGCTTCAGGGGATGATCGGGCTCTCTATGTGGAACTCCCACTTTCTCATCTGGTCCAGGCTCTAGCGGCCACCATGACGGAGCGGAATCTGCACCCTTGGTATAAGGGAAATGCGTTTGCTTCTTCGGCTCAACTAATTTGACTAACGCCTTCGCTATAAGTTTACATGCATTCTGCTGCAAATCTCGGAATCTTTGGTAGTAGAACTTTTCCACCTCTAGCTCATCTCTGATCACCAATTGCTGGTTTCTATGCGTCTGGGTTGGGCTGGCAGCCAGCTGCGGCCCTCAAGGTTGTCCATAGGGCGGTGGCCGAGAACTATTTTCCTGTCTATTGCAACTGTGCCCAAACTCTTCTACCTTTGCCACAGACGGAGACTGTGGCCTCAATATACGTCGATTATCCGACAATGAACCGGCACTATACTCCTGGTGACTGTAATGTCTATCATGTACAGCCACTAGCATCGTCTCTTTCAGCTTAATCCTAATTAAGAATAAGTACATGTACAAACCTCTCGATACTTTCTCCAAAGTCATCCGAAAGTTGCTGCGAAATTGATTATCGAAAATTCTCCTCTGGTACGGGGCTATTAGGCGGGAGCTATAAGTCTTCTCTACGCCTTGTTCATCTACCACGAAGAGAGCAAATTCTCGGACAGAGATACCTGCCCATTCTTTCAAAGCAGTTTCCACCGGCTTAGTTCGTTACTTAAGGTTTATATGCATGTACAGTCCAACCTGGATATTTCGGAACTCCTTATATCGGAAACCTCTACATATCGGAATAAACCTCTGGATCTGCCAGGCTGTAAGTGGCTGTAACAGACCTCTTTACATCGGAAACCTCTATATATCGGAGTATAAGCATGGAACCGAGAGTTCCGAAATATCCAGGTCGGACTGTATAGAGTCAACACTTACGAGTACCCTCGCTGGAGGAGCAGGAGCAGGAGCAGGAGCTTTATGTCTTGGTGGGCAACCACCTTGTGGCAGGAAGGATGATTGAGCCATGGTAATGATACGCGCACGAGAGTGGACCTGAGAAATAGCAGTGAAATGCGCAAACCGTGTTCGCTTATTAATGGTAATGACGTAAAATATGCGAAATGATGGCGCTGGATCGGGTGAACAAGATAATTACGCACTATCAAAAAAAGTCATGCTGTGGACCAGGATGCAACACCAAGCTTCTAGTTCTGGCCGTCCTACGAACCACCAAGTTTGTGGTTGATTAACGAAGATTGTGGTGAATGGTGGCTGGCTAGATCTGTGGAAGTATAAGAAATACGAGTTCTAGGCCATGCAAAAAGACAAAAATGGAAGAAAAATGTAAAGACAGTCAATCGGAGCAGCGGACAGAACGTACCATCTCCACAGCAAAACGTTCAATTGCACTGTCTCTCTCTCTCTCTCTCTCTCTCTCTCTCTCTCTCTCTCTCTCCACCTTTCCCCACAAAAGATGAACAAGTATAAATCCAGGTTGAGAATGATATTGTGGTTGTTCTTTGAGGCCGGCTGCCCTTTTGTGAAATGGAGTAGGCAAGAGTTGTAAAGTGACGATGCCTGAAGATGCTAAAAGGGTGATGTTGGTTACTCAGAAGCCCTTGGTGATAAGAAAATACATAACAGCAGTAACACAAAGCTAAGTGACCAAAAGGCGTGCATAGAGTTTAGAGCTCCGGTGGAGGCCCTGACGATAGGTGTATGACAGGGGTCGGCTGCGTGTAGGGAAATTACTGAATGTAGAGTACTTCGTACATGCCCGAATATTCCAACAAAACCTAGTCCGTACAGCCAATGACTTTAAAATGCTCGGAACGCCGCTTTTACACTATTTTTTCTCTATACTCTGTACCTACACTAAAAACACTATCGCTGCCTACAAAATACCAGGTAAAAAGTCAAAAACAGCGTTGCCAAGCACTTCCATGTAGACAATGTGGCTGTTGGAATATTCGGGCCTGTACGAAATAGAAGAGCATGAAATATAGGAGTCGTGTTCCTCGAGAAGCCGACGCGGGAAGACTAGGTTCATGGCCCGGCGAGTAAAAAATCAAGATTATGCACCGGCGTCATTTGTTGCACAGCACCCGGCAACAGATAAGGTTGCAAGAAGAGGTGATAACTAGGCAAGTGGAATTGTCGAAACTTGGTGTGTATAAAAAACTATGAAGAAGGGATGGCGGCACTTACTAGAATCGATCTTAATTAAGTCCACCAATTAGATAACGTTGCATATTTCAACTGACATAAATGTCGCGTGATATCGACCCGTGAAACAGCATTTCTCATTCATTCGTCAAATAAAAATCAATAGGGAAGCTTATAGAAAATGCCCAGATTTGTACTGCTAGGTAAGACTGCAATCGTCATCAATGAACAGATTTGCTTTTGGCAGGTATCATCCGTCTTGAACCATCAAACTATAATCTAGCTTTGTTATCATGCCGAAGTAATTTGGGACCAAGTACAGCCTCTTCGATTTTTCTTCTCCACCCCAGGCGTGGTTGGGATAAAAGCGTTCTTACGCCGGTAAACGTAATTGGGATGCCACAAGCCCGGCACCTGTTGAGATACTACTAAAATCCAGAAGTTATTTGGCTGTAAATATTTTAATCCAGCTTTAATACCAGGCTGGTTGAGGTCGTTCAAAGTAAGTGTGGAGCGTACAGCCTGTTTTGTTCAGACCTACCTTGAATTTCGCCACTGGTAGTATGCTAGGTTGCTTACATTCTTTGCACATTATTGAGCGCCGCAAGTATTTTATTTAGTTTTATTTTTCAGATCGTCGAAGTTTCGAATCCATGCTGAAACGTTAGCAGTATTTTGTGGTGGTTGATAATAAGGATATGGCCGAGGTCGATGCTGCGGAAGTCCGGAGGTATGAGTTTGGGTTGGTGTGCCCGCTAACCGCTAGTTTGCCCACGAAAACAAAGTCGTCTGGTCGGAGCCCTGTTGCGCGCGCGAGCATAAGCCAGCATCATTGTGCCAGACAATACTCCATGAGCTCCACGGAATGGTTAAAGGTAATGAAGAGCTCTCCAAAAATTCTCAAAACAAGGGTTCGATGTCCCGAAAATACGAGTCCAGCATAATTAGTAGGAGAATGCATGGTCCTGACCCAGGCGATGAAAATCTTGGTCCACAGACAGAAACGTTGATCGGGAGGTAGAGGAAAAGGATGGGGATTTCCGCACGACTCTGCACGATGACGCTGTGGCTTTTGCACTAGCAATCTCCTTTAGGACTCAAGAGCTTCCGTGCATTTTCAAGCTCTTCTGGATATTAGAAGTGCATGAGCCAGCCGACTTAAATGCAAGGGTTTAAAGAGCTGGCCGCGTAGTTGTGGCGCCATTACGAGCAATTGATGATTTGTTTATCTTGTTGAAGCTCAAAAAATAAAGTTGGTGAAGTGGCACGAAGTAAAGGTAACTGTCGGAATACCTCCACGTAGCAAAAGGCGTGTAGCTGTGACTACGCTCTTGCTGGTGTGGTTCTGATATTTCGTTGATTCATTCTAAGCTACGGCCTATTGCCGGGTAGATATATGTGATAGAAGACCCACAATCCTTGCGATATGGAACGCGTGAAGCTACTATGTGCATGCATTCCAACAGTAACCCTGTTAAGCCTAAAAGGGAACTTCGAGGGGTGTTCGTCATTGATCAGCTCGGCAGGCTGCTTGGGATGGGCCTCAGATTGTGTCCAGCTCAAGGGCCCGGCGGAAGACCCTGTTTGAGACGTGTTCCATTAGCCTGTTCCTCCATATTTCCAAATGATACGGCGCTCATGACGTAACTCACACTTGGCAGGTGCCTTGTACAACGCTCCTCCAAAGACGAACACATAAAAGATTGAACAAATTTCAATATGGCCTCCACCAGAACAACAAGGCTGATATGAATGTAAGTCATTTTTGTTACCCAGCATATTCCCTACGACTCGCAACTCTTACTATCTACTATTGAATACAAAACACAGTCCCTCTCGGCGGACGAACAACGAATCTTCCGCCTCTACGGCAAGCTCCCCACCAACTCCGACCATCTCAAAAAGTACTTCGACTCCGGGAGACTACGCGCTCTGCAAAGCAGGAGATGCGAGTTCATTCGACACAGAAAGTATTAGCACTTTGCATCCTCTCATGTGCCTGTAGCGTCCCTGTACTTACAGCGCTTACAGTGGTTGGGGGGGTGGTAGGTTTTGAAAACTGCTGACTAAGCAAATTATAAACCTACCAGGGTGGTAAGTGTATTGAAACCCTAATACAGTAGGGTGCAAAAAGTGTCGACCCCCCCCCCCCTGCTAGCGTGATTGTATATACGCAGTTTCAGGGCTACAGTTTTTAATGTACGCATTTTTACTCCCCTGAAGCAACCGCGCTAGCAGGGGGAGTGGGTGTCGACACTTTTTCCACCCTACTGTTAGTGTGAGGTGATCAGTGGTGCGATATGTGGCCTGATAATGTAAGCCACTTGAACCTAAAAATCCAAGTTACACTTCTTGGCAAACTTTACAAGTTCGCTATTACTAGATCATAGAGTCAGAACTTATCCACCCCATATCGCCTGGTTTGATACCCTCACTTCCCGGCACGGCAAAAAGGAGCAGATTCTCTAGAACGGCTGTTCAGATAGCCAGATCACAGATACTAACGTACGATGTTTCACGTAGAGAGGTCTCGTTCACAGAAACTTGGGCAACAAGCTATCTAATAGAGATGCTAGCAGTTGCAGCACAATTGATTTCTGCGTACAGGACATCCGAGTATGTAGATCTCGCACCTCCCTTCACATTGTGATCGAAAAGACTGAAACCATTTTCCCAAGTGAGACATGTGATCGTCTGTGGACATACGATTGTGGCTTTGATCAGTACAAGTGGGAACGCTTGTAATATTAAGACGGTGATCTAAATTCTTCAATAGTGACCTGAAGGAATTATGAGAAGCGAGTAACTGCCTATTAACGTAATGTATCGGAGTAGGAAAACACGATCGGCAGCTGGTCGAGCTGAATATCCATCACTGGATTTTGCAGCAGTCAAGTGCGATAAAAGCTAGCCGCGAAAGGAATATGAGAGTTTATGGTTTCGTGTACAATCCTACCCGGAGATCATGGTAAGATTGGAAATAACGTCACCGGCGTTTATAGAGCATATACCGTAAGATATAATATCTTATATGTTAATGATGTTGTAAAAAAGCTTCTCCCTACCTTTTCTTTTCCCTTCTGCACTTTTTCGCTGAAAACCAAGCCTTCCCACTCAGGTTATCCCTTTATATTTCTAGATCCTCCCCTGCCTTCACATTCACTTGTATCTATCAAGGCAACCTGTGAGAAAACGTCTTTGTGGATAGAAATAACATCCTTCATCTATTAGATCTGATTAAACTGCGTTCGGGAAGGCTCATGGTGCTGCGCCGAGGGGAAGTGGAATCGAAATTATAACTGTTCTCCAATATTTGTTCGTACTTTGAGCTCTGCATGAACTTAGGTATAGAATCCTTACCAAAAACATTAGAAGCGGATAGACGCCATTAGAATATTTAAACTCACACTGACCATGAGCTTGACTACCGAGAGCTGGGCCTGTTCGAACAGCTTAGAGACGTCTACAAGGCTCTCGACTATTGCCGCATCTTGTCCCCCAGCCTTGGTCATCCTTATTGCAAGTTGGTTTCGGAGCAAATAGTCAATGTTGAGTTCGCAGGGCGAGCCAGGAGCTATGAAAGCATTATAAAGCGCGTAGGCAGAAGCGAGAGCCTCTTGTGTGGAAGCGAGATTTCCCAAAGCGCGGTTTGCACTTGATGATGAATTGGCCTCGATCTGGACCTTGCACGACTGAAGAAACTTATTAACATCTAAATAAAATAACAAGTTCTCCTCGCAAAGGGTATCTCGCAAATACTCTCGGAAAAGCAGTCGAAGCGCTGCATCATTCAGAATCCTATCCAGCATCCGGGTGTTAGAATCGCGAGGACCTCCAAGCCTCGTAGTGGTAGAACTAGTGTTCTCACTTTCCGGGATCTGCATGCTAGAGGTCATATGGATAACGTCCTTGCCCTTCTGTGATAGTTGGTAGATTGCGTATTTCGTTGGCTGAAACCTGACCTCATTCTCTTTGCCTTGAGGGAATTGTGCGAGATAGAAAGGGTCAGGTTGCACACACCAGATCAGCTCTTGCTCTAGAAGGTGAGTTGCAAACTCAGATGCCTCTTTTCTCTCAACAGTACTGCAGTAGTCCATCAGCCAATCAGTGGCGGCCAATCCTGTGAACGTCTGATAAATAATCCTTGGTGGTGAACCGACCTTGCGCTCCTTGGCCATCCTGACGCCGGCACTGCTATCCTTATATTCCCTCAACGGCTTAGAATCCTTCGAACTGGTGTTATTCGTGACATTCGGCCCATTTTGACCAACAAATCTGCGAAAGATGACCTCTACTGTGCTGCGATCCGAAGATGACTTGTCAGTAACAGAATCTCGCTCAAGAATGATCAGCTGCATTGTATTCCTTGGAGAACTGACAAGGTCTGTGACATGCCTTTGCTCGATGCCGTTTTTTGTACAGAATCTTTCCAGGACATTAATGCCCTTAGGCGTCAGTTGCCAGACCGAGCCTTTAGTGTCAAATTCCTTTGCTTGCTTGCCATTCGCAGATTCAACGAGCCTCGCAGCCAAAAAGCGTTGACACACAGATCTAGCCATTTCATGCGCCATAGAGAATGTAGTCGTAATAGTAGTAGTAACCATCCGCGAAGGATCCTTAGGGTCTGGTATTCGGTTAGATTGTGAGAACTTCAAGGAGCCCAAGTTGTTAATAGCTTCCTCTGGCAAGAATGAATGATCCACCATAGTTAGTCGTACGCGATGTGATCCAAGTGGAAGGCAAACAACTAGTGCTGCAAATAGGTCCTCGAAATCCTCGTTCATTTCAGCTTCATGGCTTTACATATTATCGTAAAAGTGATCCTTACCCTTGCGAATGGCCGGTTATCGCTCGTCATACGCAATAAGTGCGAAGAGGTCTGGCGCATTTTGCAATTATTTCCCCTTGGATTAAAGGTGGTCGGAGTCTGCATATGTACCAAGATTTGCCTACGCCTGGAAAGATCGTGGGGTTTGTATCAAGCAGCGACGGGCATAACGTGGCTGGATTGCGAGCTTGGTTTCCAAGTGTATGGAGATGAAGCCGATGGATTATCGTTATGTTCTCGGCTGCTCGTTTGCGTGTCTATCAATTTGGGGGATTACTTCTGTGAGAGACTCAGCTAACAAAGGTTATAGTCGAGGTTCGAAACGTATTAAAGAATCGGATAAGCTTGCGATACCTCGTGAATAGCGGAAGACTTTTCTTATTCCTCCATATAGGGGTGCATGGGGGGGGTATGGGCTAAGAAATACCCATTAAAGGTGAGGATTTAGAGAGGAGGGGAAGGCGGGAAAGAATTCTTTAAACAGAAAGGAAGAGGCAGCTTCTCGTGGCAACAGGGATGCAACTGGAACCACAATGCTAAACCGACCCTGGCTCACCCTATCGGAGGTGCGATAGGTACTAGTGCAGCCCCACATTTACCGCCACATCGGCGCTCAATGTGACGCAGCCCAGGCATGCAGCTATTGTACCGAGCTACTTCTACATGAGACTAAAGACGCCGGGAAAGCTTATGGTTCAATGGTTCAAGACCATGTCGCAGGAGAGTCGCCTACACCAGGGTTTCGAGCCACGATATGGTCCACAGAGCAAATTGTGGCGACGAAGGTTAAAGGCCGAGCCGCGAAGGCGGGAGAACGTCCTGCAACTGCGGCAGCGACCCGGAACCAGCCGTTACACGAAAAGGCGAATGCAAGTGCAAATATGCAGATCAAAGTGCTCACCGACTTGGTCAAATCGCTGTTGAGGACAGTAGATTTCCTTTTATTTTATTTTAAATAAGCGCTCCAACCCTAGAGCCTAAGGCTCGGTAGGTTCACCTGCACAGAGAACCTCTGTGTGTCACGTGACGGAGCAGTGGGATTAGTAAGATCAAGGCTCGAGAAAAACTGATCCGGCTAATTTAACCGATTTAAGGCTACAAAAGTTCTGTAAGTGATAGAGCAGAGTGACACGAGTCAGACCCCAATTGATGCAAGGACTAACTTCCACCTCATTTACTATATACAGACTATAATACAAAGTTTACATACTAGTTATACACTACAAGCTTTGGCCCTTGTCTGAGCTGAAGAAATGAAGTCTCCTTGATGAATGTCCTAAAACGACAGTTTGATCCTAAGTAGCTTCACAAATAGATCGGTAATCAGGAGGTAGCCAGAGAATATTCGCTTCACCTTCTACTACCCAAAAATCAGATACACGTAAAGTAGGTAGTAGATTGCCGTCGGGTAAGAAGGCCACAGAGGTGACGTAGGAAGAATGGTTCCCGAGCGTCTGTAGTGCCGCTCCTGTGGCGACATTGTTTCAAATAGAGGGAAATAGTCACGTGGCCTTCAGAGAGTATAGGGCAAACAGTGTCAATTGCTGCAGGTTGTAGAACCTAAACTACAGAAGAGAATCCCTCTACTTATAGAGGTGTGATACTCGCATGTCAACACAATGATGCCTACTGTTGCCTACTGGTGCCTACTGGTGCCTACGATAGACTTTAGGTATGGTCCTTAGACCTAACCTGTTCAACACCTGGGCTACACGGTTGATGCAATATTCTGCCGTCAATGCATTTTCACAATTGCAGCCTGGCAGAAGCCAATACCTCTCGACTGTCAATGCACATACGAAAATATCAGGCGATTAGGAATGCGTCTAGATTGTACTTTCGTACAGGGCCAAACTATTAGCAGTGGGTCATTTGCCACTCACGCCCACTAAAAATGCTCGGCAGCGCTGCTCTAAGTCAAATTCTTAGTATTCTGTATAGCCTCCATCTGCTAGAACCACTGCAATACATCTATCACCCATTCCTTTAATCAACTCTTGAATAGTAGCATGTGTAACTGATTCCCAAGCTTCCTGAACTACAGCTCTAAGTTTTTTATATGACCTGTGAACCTCGGGGTAATTCCTTTCAATATACTTCTTCATTTCATTCCAAATCGTTTCAATAGGATTTAAATCAGGAGAGTTGGCTGGCCAAACTATAGGAATAACTCCAATAGCTTCTAATACACTTCTTGTAAAAGCTGAAGAATGGCCCTTTGCGTTATCTTGTTGAAAATAAGCTCAGAGTGCTCTTGCAAAGCTTCTTGAATCAAAGGCGCAATAATGCTAGAATATGATCCTTCGTTAATAGTTTCTTAATTCTTCTCTTAAAATAACTCTTTGTGTCGGCCGTATTTCCCTGATATACACCCCCAAAACATCCATCCTATTTTTCGTTGATATCGAGGTTCAATACAGTCAAGATGATACAACTCAGAATCTCCTATACGTCGAGTAATGCGCGGACGTGTATGTCGGCCTGGTTTCACCCAAGTTTCGTCACTCCAAAGTACCGAATTCCATTGTTCGTCGGTCCAAAACAAGTGTTCCCACGCCCAATTTAACCGGTCTTTCATGTTTTGTAGTAACAAAAGTAGTTTGTTTCTTGCAGAGCGTCGTACGTAGCCTTCTTTCTTGAACGCAGTTCAAATAGCTTTAACTCCGCAATCCCATTGTAACAAAGCTGGTATATCAGACCAAGATGCTCGCCGATTAGTTCTATTGGCTGTAACCCACTCAATAAGACGTTTGCGTTGTGGTGTATTTAGCAATAGCTTTCGACCTGTTTTGCTCTTTTGTGGAGTAAGACGGTGAGCAAGAGCATATCGAACTTGACTTAAAGTAAAGCCTGTTTGCAAGCAAATCTGATCTTGCGTAAAGCCAGTTAGCTTCGTAGTATAAAGTTTGTATTCGAAGTCTGTCGTCGCGCGTACAGTCAGGTTTCTTTAGCGTCTTGGGGGTTGGAATGTGGTATGTTGGCTCCATGGTTGATTAGCTAAAGTTACAGTACAAATCCTAAGCAGCGGTGGTAGCATTAAATACTCATTGGTTGAGACCCCTGGCAGGACGCCGACGTCATGCAAGTGGCAAATGACCCACTGCTAATAGTTTGGCCCTGTATGAAAGTACTTCTGTAGCTTTGCAAGATACTTCAAGCATCTACTTCGTATATCCATTCAGAAAGCTGCCTCTCCCTTTATTCAGGGGGGGTAGTACAGAGGTGACGTATGTCGTGGCTGAATGAACGTCCCTTTTGCCAACGACACCCCATATTTCTACCGTCAGCTCAACTCCTTCCCAGCCGCAAACATGTTCGGGACGTGGTTTTAAGATCATCTCTTCTAAAGAATCAGTATCGTGAAAATACAATTGTTATGGAACTCTCTTCAAACGATAGCCGTCCACGCCTCGTGACAGAGAGCCAGAGAGCTCTCGAATTGAGAAAGTAAGCCAAGTTTCGCCAGCCGTAAGGAGCAGTTCTCCAATTACTTTGCAATGCCGCTCGGATCTCACCCGATCATGTGATGTCAGGCTGGCTGATACAACTCAGATTTTTTTCGCCGCATAAAGATGATCAAAAACACCTTAACGAGCCCTTCAATGAAGTACTAATCGGAGATGGAGCTTTGTCTGCCTACGCCGAGACAGTGGTATGGCGTCTGCGTGGTGTCCATGCCATGGTAAGGTGAAAGATTCTCCCACTGTCGTCGAGAGGACGTTTACTAACTTTTAACAGCCTGATTGCCCATGCTGAGCAATATTTATCGCTGGAGCTACGCGTGTGGGCATCTCTGAAAATGACGGATTTGTAACCGATGACTCGTCATGGTTCGGTTATGCCACCATTTCAACTCCCGGAGGACTATGTGAGGTATGATGGCCATCATCTTGTAAAGAACCAGGGTTTAATACTGCTCAGAACACGCTTGATCTTGAAAATACAAGTGACCCCTACCCCTGTTTCATCATCAAGGATCTTTCCCTCGATGCTAGATTTGCTTCCCTACCTGTTGTAGATGGCTCACTTGCAGCATATCGCTTCTACGCAGGAACGCCAATCACGACAATCCATGGCATTAATATTGGATCTTTCTTCATATTCGATGACAAGCCGCGGGACGGATTGCCCTTGGGCCAGCGTAAATGTTCGTGGCTTGCTCCCGAACTAAGTCATTTCTCTCAATTGAGCTAATTAGTTCACAGACCTCCATCAGCAAGCAGCCAATGTGATGAAGCATCTGGAGACGAAGCGACAAGCTGCAGAAAGACGCCGTGTTGTATTAATGAGCCAAGGAATCGCAACCTTCTTGGAGAGAGCCTCACTCGTAATCGATTCAAGCTCTGGAGCGACGTCTATTTCTACTGATAAACGGTCCCAAGCTAGAGCTTTATACTCATCTTGATTCACTTCATCGACGTTCTCATCGGGGTTCTGATCGAGTTCAAGAAGGTATGGATCGATGGGGATTTCCTTCTCTCCACGTGTCTCCTTGTCGGCATAGATACGTCCTTGAGATGCATTGATTGAGCTCTTGCTCTTCTCTGAAAGAGCTGTGCCAGCATCCTTAGTCGATGTGAGAGCAGCTTCACGGCTATTCAAAGACCGCTTGGGTGATGCCATGTCTGCGGTGATGCTGTTGGCAGGAGCTATACTGACATTGCTCGTAGATGTGGGAACAATAACCTTGCCAGTCCCTGGGAGCAGATTTCGGTTCGGCAAAGCCACATCTGGAATATTGTGAACATGGCCTTCTCGGTCTCTTTCCTGTTCCTCCCATGCACCGATTCTCTGCTTTGGAGGCGATCCTTAGCAACGCGTCGTAGTTTGAGATCTGTTCTCTCCATCTTATGGTCGTTCATATACTTGTCCACTTCACCTGGTTGAAGACGATGCAAGTTCACTGGTGACTCAGCAACCCTAGGCGCCAATCGATCTTGCAATGGGCCCGCCGCTCGCATATTGCACAGAGACTGTTGTAGCGGACCCACGTATGCTCGTGTGAGTCCAGATGCTTTAGCTTACTCGGTATGACCTGCGGCTACTGTGACTGCAGACTTCGCAACACCTTGTATCTTTTGCTTGATATAGGCGGAGTCTCGGATTGTTCCATAGCGGACCGCATGTGATGAGGCATGTCCTAGAACTCCCCCTACTAAGGCTAAGTTCTTGACGGACCGATCTGCGATGTGGGCTCCACCTGGTCCTTGTACTGGCAACTGCTTTCCCATCGGTATCTGACAAATAATCGGCCATGTCGGTCTTGTCCATTGAACGGTTCTGTCTTGTCTCTTGGCCGTGTGCTCTAGTACTTCCTTCAAGCTATTTCCGCCTTGCATATGGCAAAATCGAAGGGCAACAATCATCAGGAGTTTGACTAGACACACGGCATTTTGATCTCGCTTATCGAGTGGGTCAATGAAGCGGACCTCGTCCTTGTTGTTCAAGTCCCTAAGCAGAAAATATCAGTGACCATGAAAGTGCTTGTAAACCCACCAAAGGTACGATAACCTACTTGCAGCCTTTGGTAAATCTCAATGTGAACTTTCCACGCAAATCTTCAACAAGACCTTGTCCCAGGAACCGCAGCCATCTGTAAGACTCTTCTCTAGCCATAAGCGCGCTATTCCTTGTATGATCCGGAACCCAAGCCACACTTTATCATGCCATGTTCCTTTGGAGAGGAGGTTTCTCTTGACAAGCTATCGACTTATTAGCATGACTTTTGCAAGGTCCCCATACGAGAGGTGGAAATAAGACGTACCTGATCTAAATGAGTTTCTATTCTCCTGACGTCAGATTTGTTGTAGTTGCTTAAGAGCTCTCGGTGCCGAAAAGTCAACAGGTCTACTAGATTTCTCCATATTTCTATGATAGTGCTGAGAGAAGGTATGGGTTTGCCAGCAATACGAGATTTGACCTGTCGAGTCATAGTGTCAATGTATCGAATATTTCCTCTCCGCTAGGACAGATGGTACCATCCTTTTTCACAGCGGCGTAGGTGTCCCAGGTTGTTGCAACCGCAGTCAACTGTCGCCGCGTCCCAGGCGCACCTCTCATGTATGTCAGATTCCTCGCATTACGCTTGCTCAAGGTTCTCTCTTCGGCTTGGTTGGCGATAATACTACAACATCGAAGTTAGACTCGACGTATCCCAAAGCCCCAAGAAGTTTGAGCGATTGAGATGATACACCTGCTGGGATATCACACAAAGCCTCAAATAATATGAGCGATTATCTGGGAATAGCCATTGAGACATCGCTTAAAGTCAGAAATAATTTGAAGGAATACATAGGGATAGTTGCTACGATATCGCGCAAGGTGTCAAGAATATGAGGATAAATCAAGTGAGAGCTACTAACTTTATAGAGATACGCTTGCCATAATTTGGGTTGGGTTCGAACTGCTGTCTCCAATCTTCTGTGGGATCTTCGAGGTCATCGGACGAATTAAACGACCGAGGAAGATCCGGCGGATCCATTATTACAGATCTCAAGGCTAGAACGAAGTTCAAGTGTATGATGTTCTGTATTGTGTGCGTCTGGAAAAGGGGCTAATTACGTAGAGAGAATCCGTTGGTCTGAACCATTGATTCTATCTAGGTGGGAGACCAAGATCTTAAATCTACAGTGAGTTTTGCGTGCATTGAGGATTCAGCATGAATGAGAGATTCGGCATATAAAACAAGTGTACGAGATCTCTCTGAAGCTGCATATGCTGCACATATGATGCAAAACGAGTGAAAATCAAACAGTGGGTCTATATCCAAAAGAATCTAAGTACAAGGGAAAACGCTAGTGCCATCACGTGCAACGGGTGGCCACCCTAACAATATCCCATCTCCCCATTGGAAATAGTTTGAACTATTCGGATCCCCAAGTAGTAATCCGAAATTGTAATCGTTTAGACACTTTGAAATATTTATATTTCTAAATAAATAGCTAAATCCGAATCATTCCAACAACATAAACATTCATTTTCTGCCCCTTAACTTTCTGGCGAACTTTGTCGGTTAAAGGTCACGTGAATCCACGTCTTTCACTTCTTGAATCGAGTATAGCCAGGGGCTCCCTTAAATCTTCCTTATTTTTGATCCCTCTGATGAGCCTATAACTTAGGTCTTTAGACATGAGAATGAATACCTTTTCCCACGATTTGCCTGCTTTAGGAGTGTAGCATCCAACAGAATTCACCTAGCTTGTATTTCTTCTCTAAGATCGTGTATTTTCATAGTTGTCTTATGCTTTTGTTAGACGTATATATCTATTGAATAATGTTTCAAGCTACTATTTTTTAGATGCGTATCTTCCGCGAAGCAGTCATTACCTCCCCTCCTCTCTTATGCTATTACTTTCTAGGGGTAATCCTCTATAAAGGGAAGTGTTCAGGTGGCGTGGTATGTTAGGACCGCTTCGCTCGCGACGTATGTCCACTTCTCGTTTGCGCAGACATACAACCAGCTCCTCTGTCTGGACTACGACTCGTATACTGCCGCGGACGAGACCCAGGGTGGACAGCACGGCGCCCGCGATCCCAATCCGGGTCTACGGACCCGCGCGGAGACCCTCAAGAACGCCTTGGAGAATCAAACCAACTCGAAGCGGGCTTTAAAGAATCACCATCCGCAAGCAAATGCGCCGAGCACTCAAGATAGCAGAACACGCTGGTTGACCTCTTTCCATGCATTTATGAAGACGCTTGATGTCCCGTAAGTAATGTACTTTTCCTTCCCTTCTCCTCCGGTCGCGACATCGGCCGGCAAAGTTGCTAATCGACGGTACCGATTTCGATAGTGATGGCACGGTTCCAACTGGAGATCATATCTACCGATTCGTTGACACTATCTCACGCACAATCAAATCTCGATACCGTGCAAAGCAAGTCCCTTCGGTCTAAACGATCCAAGGAGGACTCCGAACTCTATCGAAAATCCTTTTAGAGGTCCATGAACGCTTTACGATATCTGTATCGAAGACCCTACAGATCGACTCCCTCTTTAATAAGCTCGTGAAAGATAAGGTCCTAACAGCTGGAAAGTGGATACGCCCAAACCGTGGTAAGGCCCCTTGGGCCTTTCGAATTTGATAAGAGAGTGGTATCAAGGTTATATTTTAGAGTACATCTATTCTACCGAGATACAAATCTTCCCAATGTGACTTCCACCTTGCATATAGTCGTATGCTGCAACGATCTCTTCTGTACTGAGACCGAAGGTTTTTTCGACTGGGGGCTGCAATTGTTTGTTAACAACAAATCGTACCAGTTCATCCAACAACTGCTTCGATCCAACGGTGATTCCTCTCACAATACATCCTTTCGAGAGTGCAAGCCCAGCAACATCCGGCATATCCTCCTGTTTTGCAGCCGATAGAAAGCCAATGACGGCGATATTACCCCCCATTTTAACACAATTTATGCTTTGCTTGATGGTGCCAGAGCCGCCATTTTCAAAGATAAAGTCCACACCATCTCCTCCAGTGAGCCTCTTGGCTTCAGCTGACCAGTCGGGTGTGGTTTGGTAATTGATGACATGATCAGCTCCGTATTTATTTTGTACGAATGCGAGCTTGTCATCAGACGATGAAGTGATTATTGTTCGAGCGCCAGCAGCTTTTGCCAATAGCAGACCTGTGACTGAGACCCCTCCAGTACCTGGTATTCTCATAGTTAGTTCCTTCAACTTGTTGAGTAAGGGATATGCCAAACCTTGAAACAGGACAGTTTGTCCTGGCTTGATGGGAATACTTCCATACAGGGCATTCCAAGCCGTCACGCCCGTACACACCAATGCGGCCATCTGCGTAAAATTCAATCTCGCCTCCTCTGGAATCCTGGTCACAGCAGATGCAGGCACTGCTGCAAATTCTCGCAAAAATCCGTCAACAGGACCTCCATGTCCATGATTCCAATCTCTCTGCGGTCCATACAGGTTGGTTCCGTCGAAAGCTACAACAACGCGATCTCCCACTTTCAGGCCGTCAACAGAAGAGCCTAGTTTGACGATCTCACCTGCGGCGTCGGAGCAAGGGATCACCTGGTCTTTGACTGGGAAAGGGTATGTGTTATTGGCGACAGCTATGTCTCGGTAATTAAGAGCAAGACCACGAATTTTGAGGAGAACTTCGTGGGAGTCGATATTGGGAATAGATTCTAAATGTTGTTTGATGTCGTGGTGAGAACCTCTCGACTCGAGGCGGAAAACTCTGTGACTTGACATTTTGGGCATAAGTGAGGGTAAGGAGATTAGGAGATGCTTTGAATGCTGAGACGCAGGACTGCACAAACGGATCACTTCTTGCTCTTATATACCCTATTTTCAGGCGGGTGAGGGGGACGAGTTAGCTTAAGAATATGAATGGGGAAGGCGAGAATCATCGAGTCAGTGGTATCTATGAAGTTTTCACATCCATCGAGAAGATTCTGTCATCCAGACAGGATATGCTTATTGCTGCCAAATAATGTTTTTTATTCTTGCCATATGCGGGACAAAGCAAGTGGAGTTCTCTAACGTACCCGCGGGATCCGTCGGCCCCACTCGCTTCGCCGGCTTTTCGTGGGACTAAAGCAACAAGCATAATGCAAGCGCAACCGCTGCTTCGACCTTCCCAACATCTTCATTACTTCAATAACCGTCAACAAGGGTAGCCTGGTCGTGCGTGCTCGGGTGGATTTGTACTTGGTAGACTCCTTCTCCTCCTTCATCGGTAGTGGTCGGCCCGCATACGCTCGGAAGGGTCGATTTTTCATTGGTCGCACGTGTACTACAGTTATGAAGGTCACGGATGAGGGGTCAAATTAAAGTCACTAATCGAGGTACTTCTAACAACTTTGCGTATGGTAGTCTTGTATATGTTTCTGTAGAGGCTGCATAGCAGCCAGTACCAATGTGTCTTCCTCTTCACCATGCACGCTGACTTGCGCCCTTCTACTTCCTGTCTGCCGGCACATGTGCTCTGACCTCAATCTCAACCCTCATATCATCAAAAGCCAGACGTGCTATGCCGAGAGCGGTCCAGGCCGGCTGATGGTTTGGGCAATACTTCTTTAATTCCCGAACCATGGCAGCCATGGCCTCATCGTTCATTGGCAAGTGGTAAGAGCGGATGAAGAACACGTCCTCCCATCCTCGGGCTCCTGCAGTCTTTAGGGTATGTTCGACGTTCTCAAAAGCCTTTGCGATCTGAGCGTTGATCTCACGATTGATCTTATCAGTCTCCCGGTCCCATCCTCCTACGCCAGATGACTTTAGCAGGTTACATGGAAAGCAAGAAGCTCAGCGTACGTGCCTTGGCCGGAGCACTCAATGATATCCCCTATGCGAACGGATTGACTATACCATAGATTCTGCTTGACGCGCTCCCCATAGCCTTCGTAACTGGAATAGGTTAAGTGGGACATAGCGAGAGATCTGGTGAGGCGCTTGATCTGGAGATTTGGAGTAGTTTGGAGGTTGAAATTGTTTCGACCTTTTGGGGACACTGTGTAGAATATTTGCTTGAAAGTTGGTGATGGATGAGAGAGTAAGTGCGAATGTGATGAGCAACATTTTATACTCTCAGTATAGACGCAAACAGCCAGTCCATGCCGTAATTACCAGCCCATTAGTCAAGGCATTAAAAGCCCTACGGGGGATGACGGTAAGAAAGTCTCGGCGTGCGTCTTGCTAAGAAGCGTGCTGGTGGCGTAAAACAGAGACGGCAATGGCGAAGGCGAGAATCATCGAGCCAGTGGTATCTATGTATGAAGTTTTTACATCTGTCGAGAATTTGTCGTCATCCAGACGACAGGAGGTGCTTATTATTACTGCCAAGTAAGGTTAAGGTTTAATGTTTCTTATTCTTGCCAAATGCGGCACGAAGCAAGTGCAGCCCGTGGTTCTCCGTTCCCCGTTCTCGTTCTCTAGCTGCGGGATTTGTGGCCAAGGTACTCAGTAAGGTTACTGTACCCCACTTACCCCACTCGCTTCGCTGGCGTCGGCCTAATTCAGAGCCAGACATCATCAATACATAATGCAAGCGCAACCGCTGCTTCAACCTGCCCAACATCTTTCTTACATCAAGCAATAACAAGTGTAGCCTGCTTGTGCGTGCTTGAGAGTGTCCCGTCCACCATGCCTGTTGGGAACAGTAGTCCTCTTGCGAGAACGTTCCGGACTCGCTCACGGCGAGGATGGTAAGCCAGCCATCATCTTGGATTCATAATTCATTTGATCCTCCTGACTAACTCATTTTGCTAGCTTAACATGCCGGCAGCACCGATCAAAATGTACATGGATTGCTGCTCATATTGTCGACCGTGTTTCCCGTATCTCTAGTCCAAGCCGCTAATGTCCCGGTTTAGGTGACGAGAAAGGTCCGAGATGTGGGAGTTGCATTCGCCTAGAGAGGCAATGCCAATGGGGTCTAAAAGCATCGTTTCATCAATCCAGGGCAACTCAATTATCTCTTTCCCATTCGATGGTTCTATCTGAGATTGAGTCGGGAAGACAGCATCCAAGTAGCTTAACAGTATGTTTTCGCTTGCTTTTGTGCATTTTTGTGTTTTTAGCGGATTTCTACGAGACAAAGTACCAGTTTCGTCTAACACCGGAGATCTCTAGTTTGTTGATGAGACGAAGGCAGTCGAGCACGAATATACTGAACATAATGAACGCATGTTTCAGCACGAGTCAAGTCGTGGCTATGTCAACAATCCCACACTCCAAGCGGCTGAGGGCCATTGTTTAGAGGGAATCAGTGAGCGCGGCGCCATAAGCTCTGCGCCCCAGAATGTTCAGCCTGCTCAGCCTGGCGCTATTGTCGAAAATAGAGTCTCACAGACAAACCAAGAGACAACCATCAGAGATTTTCAGTCGTCAAGGAACTTCGGGCCTGACCATTATCTGTACTCCCAAGCTTTACCTATTCCTGATCGTCCCACTTATTCAGCAGGCAACAACGCCTCCATAATACATACATGGTCCCCTGAAGTGGATGAAGAAGATTACTCAGATCCTCCACCGCCTGAATTTCTCGCCTGGCCTATTAATGATCGTATAAAGGCTGGCCTGCTGTTAGTCTATTTTCAAGACACTGCAAGTTGGTGCGAAGTAACGAATTTATTAAAGCCCTTCTCTACGTTGTGGAGCCATTTAGTGGTAGAGTCTCAAGCATTCGCAGCAGCTGCGGTAGCACTTGCCTCTATAACGAGTCTAAGTAGGGATAGTGCTTCTCCTCTGCTGGCAAGGGAGCTTCACACCTTTGCTTGCGAAACACTTCGACGTCTCAGGTTAAAACATCAGGAAGGGACTCTTCTTGCAACGACTCTCCTTTGCATGTATTGCTCAGCTTCGGAGAAGACCACCGAAGAGCAGGCCATCTTTCACGACTGTGCAGATCTCTTGCAAGCAACCACTTTCGACAGTGCTCCAGATGCCATAATATCTGCTTGCTTCTGGGCTTTTGTTAGACAAGGTATGAAATCATGAAAAGTCAAAGGGCTAAATCTAAAGGATTAACAGACATTTGGGCAGCATATTTGAGTGGAAGGTCGACCTTGGTTTCCCCAGAGACTTGGAAAGCCGCACGAAAGCAAGCACTTCATGGCTTTATTCAAGACACCCATAGCAACCAAGCTATAGATATAACCGCGCGCATCATTAATGAGCTTTCCAATAAATCAATCGATGCGAACGGAATCACCCTGCAGAACCTCTGGGCAGAATTACAAATGTGGGTGATTGAAAGACCACAAGCTACTCGATGCATTATGGAGATTGAAGCCTCAGGGGATTCGGCGTTCCCGACTATTCTCTTCGGCAATTCATCAGCCGGTATGAAACATATTCTATAATGTGACCCTTACCTTACCGATAATTTGCACAGTGTGTGGGAATATATACTACCATGCGGCATCTCTACTACTTCTCGCAACAGGAAAGATGTCTGATGACACTTCTGCCATAGTAAACCGCTACCATTACGCATCTTGCTCAGAATACCACTAAATATTATTATGTAGGCTTCACCTGTGTGCCATGCTCGCCGAATTGCCGGAATTTCAACCACAAACAATCAGCAGTAAGTTCTAGTTAAAGGAAAACAAGGGAAGGGTTCGAGCTAATCTTGTTTCCAAAAGTGCCAATCTAGTCAACAATATTCATCCGCTGCTTGTAGCTGCACAGCATATACCAACTGTGGTTGAAAAGATAGCTATCTTGAAGCATTTTCAGGAGATCGAAGACAGGACTGGGTGGAAAACTAAAAAGCATATTGAGCACTTAGAAAGGCTCTGGGGTCTATAAGGCATCCGAACTTCGAAGAGCTGCTTTCCGTGCCTGTATTCCGAAGAGGAAAGGAATTATAGGAAGTCTTTGCTGCCGCATTTTAACTAGGTATATAAACTAGGTTTCTCTACATATGTCTGTAATATCCCGCTCCCTAAACTATGAAATAGTTATGACATCCCGCATACCCATCCCGCGACCCGTCACCTACGCCCTTCGATAATCCCACCCACTGCTTCAATTCAGCTAACTTGATCGCGGGATCAAACCCCGCGAAGATAAGCGCTTGAGGCTGCTCGCATCCTCAAGACTGGATCGCCGCCTGCGCCCCAGTCTACCTCTCCACGCCCCCAACAAAGACCCCCGCCCGGGAATCTCTTTAATGGACCGCGCTCGTGAGATGGACTACGTCGGAAGTATTCTCACCATGGGAGCCTTCGTCTCCGGCGTCATGGCCGTGTCCTTCGGCGGTGTAACCTACGAGCGGAATTCCGGACAAACCATGGGCCTCTTCTGCTGTTCTGGCGTCCTCTTCATCCTCTTGGGACTTCAACAAGTTTACACCGTTTTCACCACCACTAGCCGTGTCTTCTCGGTCGAGTTTTTCAAGTCGAGGACTATGCTCATCCTCTTCGCCATGACCGCTGCGGGCGGAACCGCAATCTTCGTCCCCATCTACATGATCCCGATCTTCTTCCAGTTCGCCCGCAACGACACCGCCCTCGAAGCTGGCGTGCTTCTCCTTCCCTTCATCATGCTCATGATCTTCGCCGTCATCGGAAACGGCGCTATTCTCTCTACCTACGGCTACTACATGCCCTGGTACACGCTCGGCGGTCTCCTCTGCGTTACCGGCGGTGCGCTCATGTATACCGTCAACACCGAGACATCAGTAGCAAGAGTGTATAGCTACAGTACCATCATCGGGTTCGGCGACGGTCTTTTTGCACAAGCTTCTTTCTCCGTAGCGCAAGCCATCGTGGACCCACAACTCATCGCCCCAGCCGTAGACTTTATCACTTGCGCACAGGTCTCTGGCATCACTATCGCTTTAGCTATTGCAAACTCAGTCTTCCTTAATAAATCTCAAACCTCGATCGCGGAACTTCTGCCTGGTACGCCATTGGCGGAGGTCCAGCAGGCTATTGCTGGTGCTGGAAGTGCTTTTGTTGCTAGTTTGAGCGATGTTGTGAAAATGGAGGTGTTGAAGGCAATTGTCACTGCCATGAGCAAAACCTATATACTTGTTATCACCGCTGGTGCACTTGCCACCGTGTTGAGTTTGGGGATGAAGAGGGAGAGGTTATTTATTGCTGCTGGTCATGCTGGGTAGAAATTGATTCTGCTTACGCTCCATTCTAAGTCTGGGAAAGGTTACCAGCAGGATGTTGCTTCATTTCCCCAAAAATGAGTAGCCCAGGAAAAGTGCATAAAGGAATAGATGATGGAGAGCAGAGTGGAATGAGAAGAAAGTCAGAATGAAATACTAAATAGGAAACCATCGCAGAAGTACGACGAAATAAACTGTACTCTGCCAATATTTCTACCTTATACAATGATACTGAATGAATCCGCTGAATCATGAACAAAATTGGCCTATCGACATCGATTAGATCAACTCCCCTGATCAACTCATCGGTGTACTCATCATCAATGACCTCTTCCAGCACAGCATAACCTTCCTTCCTTTCACTTAAACACCACGCGATGCAAATATAGACGCTTACCGCTTCCGGGAAAGCGCCACGAGATATGTGCCATCTCGTCCACGTGATGCAAAATTTCTTAAATTTAGGTGGGTGTATCCAGCATTATCCGTCAACCAATCTGGGGCGTTACCTTGCCCGTTTGCAATCCTATCAACACCGTGGGAACTCCTCAACTCAGTTCCAATAAGGATCAATTATAATATCCGACGTCAATGCTCTTTTCGCTGAATCGATATTTGCTATCCTTAATATCAACCTCTTTGTTAAGGTTAGAGTAATAAGTACCCTAACTCTGAGCAGCCTGAGACCTCGAATTAAAACCTAAGTGCTACCGCAATCGTGATGCCAGCCCAGGCAAAATAGCAAGGGAGAGTGCTGTCGATATCTTGTAGGACTATGTGTTGATGGACATTTTGGATTGTCGATATGCCGCAGTTGTATGTGTTGAAGTTGATTTGGGACTGCCGATGTGCCGCACTTGGAGCACATCCGCTTGTTTACTTTATTAGCATTACGACAAAAGCTGTCAGAATTTCCAGCAAGATCACCGGTCTTGCCTTGTAATGAATCCAGATTTTCTCCTCGTTCTGATACTTTCTTGATATTTTCTCGCATATACGAACAGTATCATCAAATTGAGCTTGTAGACGGAAGGCCTCCACAGGGGCGGAGGAAGGTACAATCGCCATTATAAGTCGAATGAACAAACGAAAAGTGTTGCTACTAGGGAGGTATCTGAGATTGCCGTAGCTTACATATTGAGAGACGGCATCTTCAGGTGACGTATGACCATGTCAGCATCACTTCAAAAATCAGGGGCACTGGTAGGAGGAAAAGGATCTCAGGTGCCGGAATCGGCCCTTGTGGCCAGGAATAGTATGTCTGTTATTTTTAGTTTCGAATGATACACATGTTGATACTGGATCCATTTGTGGATACTCTTAATATCTTTCCTGCTAATCAAGGGTCGTCGCGTTAGCTCTCCTTTTTTTCGATCTGCTTCGAGAGTTCCGGGGCCCAATCCATCACCCTATATCTCTCCCGCAGTTTGCTCCTTAAGCCTACCCCATGCCTGCCACCCTACTGGACTCTGAACATGCTATTGTAGACCGACACGCGCTTCCGTCCTCTCGAGCCATATAGAAAGTGTCTCTGTCGCTGCCATTATTCGCTGCGCCCCATAGCTATTAACTACTTCGCGCTACCTTGCCACATCTCTGCTCACAGCAAGGCCGACCGTGCCTCGCAGAAGTTGCTACTATAAAACCCAAGCCTGCGGCTCTATAGCAACGTGTCCGCTCCCACTAACCAAAACGCGTGCTTTATTTTCCTCTGTGTATGTTCCAACCTAGTATCTCCGATGGCCCGTCATGCCCAAGTTCCTCTTCAGCTACCGGCCCTTCTACCTTGTCTGTTGTAGAATCACGTGGTCAAAAAGGGGCTGGTATTGTTTTTGTGTGATCCTGTAGATTCGTCCTTGGGCCTGTCGCTACAGCGGTCTTCTCTCGTGATCGAAATCGCGTTCAACCATTACCCTCTGAGTACGCAGCACTTTCCAACAAGATCCCCAACTTTCACCCAGTCTCTCCTACCCGCGCAGCGCGTACACTACTTCAGATTCCCTTTCTTTATCGAATGCTTTGGCCTATTCCACACGTTGAGTCTCCTTAGAGCGTCTGCCACGATTCCGCAAGGCTCCGATAAAAAGGTGAAAACTCTGCCTACGCCCCAGAGGTGTCCTATCTGCCCGGTACAGTCATTGCTGCTCAGGCCATTAACAGCGTGGAATTAATGACGAGCTTGCTTGCAAGGCAAGGGACCGAACAGTCGGATGGTTTTCGTACCCATTTCGCTGGCAGAACCCTCTGTTCTGAAAAGGCCACGTCAGCCTCCCCTCGCGACGCCTTCGACGACAACGAGGAAGTATCGACAGCGACCTTAATCAGCTCCAGCTGGTGACTTTGTTTTACCTCAGGTATCTTCCTCTCTGAGGTCAGAGCAGGGGGTAATAGCTATAGTGTCACGGCCCTGGCCCGATCTCGCTTAGAGCTCCTTGGGGCTCGGCCCCTGACACCACAAGGCCACGCTTACACTGGCCCCTGGCCAGTCTCCTGTATATAAAGCGCTGCTTTCCTTCCTTCTTCTATCTGTAGCTTGTTCTCTTCGTTATAACAACTGATAGCCGTTCACACCTTTGAGTCCTTCTCCCTGAGATCCACGGATCGAGATCCCCGTTCGCCTCGAGTTGTTACATTTTTCATCATGCAAAATTACAGTTACAGATCGTCGTAATAAGCTTTCAGTAAAGGTGATTAAAGCCTTAGAGTGTTTAAGGTCTTGGTATAACGTAAAAGCCTCTGAATTAGAGGAAGAAATAGATGAATAAGAGTTGGAAGGTAGAGGAAGAGTAAAAGGATGTCATTGAGTCACGTGTAATTATTCTCTAGTACGCCGTGCGTATGAGATAGGAGGTATATTACTGCAGTGCTATTTAGTACGTATTCTTCGGGGGAGGTTATACTGCCGTGCATAATAAGTTGTGAGATTACTGCAGTAATTACGGTGTACACACTACTGGCTACACTGATAATAAGGGTTATGTAAGTTATCATATGCGAGACGCCGGTCGAGGCAAGCGCTCCAAGCCTAACAAACAAAGAAGAGTTTTGATATGCCATTGTCGCCATCAAAATAAGTGCCTAAGTGCTATCCTATATGGACCAAGTTTACTCCTCTTGCTCTAATGGCGCCTCCTCATACTCCTCCTCTCCCTCAGAAATGGAAGCCTCCTGGTATTGTTGGTACTCAGAAACCAAGTCGTTCATGTTGGACTCAGCCTCAGTGAACTCCATCTCGTCCATTCCCTCACCAGTGTACCAATGCAAGAAAGCCTTTCTTCTGAACATGGCGGTAAATTGGTCACCGAGACGCTTGAAGAGCTCTTGGATAGATGTGGAGTTACCGACGAAGGTGGAAGACATCTTCAGGCCGCGAGGTGGGATAGAGCAAAAGGCGGTTTGGACATTGTTGGGGATCCACTCAACGAAGTAGGAGCTGTTCTTGTTTTGAACATTGCGCATTTGGTCTTCGACTTCTTTCATGGAGACCTTGCCGCGGCTGGAGAATAATTAGTATATAAAACAAATCATTGTGAGAAAGAAAGTCTTAAAATATAGTAGAGCAAGTAAGGTAACGGCCATTACGGAAGTCGGAAGCGGCCATCATGTTCTTGGGGTCGAAGATTTGTTGAGTTAACTCAGGAACAGAGACAGCACGAAAACTGTGAGCACCACGACTAGTAAGAGGAGCAAATCCAACCATGAAGAAGTGAAGACGAGGGAAGGGAACCATATTGACGGCCAACTTCCGGAGATCTGAATTAAGTTGACCAGGGAATCGAAGACAAGTGGTAACACCAGACATGACGGCTGAGACCAAGTGATTGAGATCTCCATAGGATGGGGCACTGAGCTTGAGAGTTCTTATGCAGATATCATAGAGAGCTTCGTTGTCAATGCAGAAGGTCTCATCAGAGTTCTCAACTAACTGATGAACAGAGAGAGTAGCGTTATATGGTTCAACAACGGTATCGGAGACCTTTGGTGATGGTACGACAGAGAAGGTAGCCATCATACGATCTGGGAACTCCTCACGGATCTTGGAGAGCAAAAGGGTACCCATACCAGCGCCAGTTCCACCACCGAGAGAGTGGGTGATCTGGAATCCTTGTAGGCAGTCGCATCCTTCGGCCTCACGACGAACGACATCGAGAACCTGATCAATGAGCTCAGCACCCTCCGTGTAATGTCCCTTTGCCCAGTTGTTACCAGCACCAGATTGACCGAAGACAAAGTTGTCTGGGCGGAAAAGTTGGCCCAATGGACCGGCACGGAGGGCATCCATGGTACCGGGCTCCAAATCAACAAGGACGGCACGTGGAACATACTTGTTGCCCGAAGCCTACGAAAGTTAGATTGATATGTGCATGTGTGTTGCCCGTGAAATTCGTACCTCGTTGAAGTAAACGTTCAAACGCTCGAGTTGGAGATCAGATGTACCGTTGTACCTAAATAGATTCAGCACATGAAGCTACATCCAAGGCGATATAATGGCAGAGCCATACGTAAGATTTTTGCTTACACGCCAGCGCTATCAAGACCATGCTCGCCAGAGATGTTTTGCCTATATGAATACTAATTAGCCCTGAACTTGTTCGATACGCTTTCGCGCAGGCAAGCGCAATGTACCAGAAGGCAGTACCAATTTGGTTACCCTATAAACCAGGTCAGCAAGAGCAGCCGAAGATGAGAAGTATGGAGTCTTACGCATTGGCCGGTTTGGAGATGAACCTATATTGAAAGACGATATCAGCTTCATTCGTCTTCTTCAGGGAGTGGGGTAGGGATTAAAGGGTAGTGTCCAGACGTATCTCCATGAGGTTTGGAGCTGCCTCTTGCCGAAGGAAGTTAAAGCACTTACGATTTCACGCATATTGGATGTGAGATATGTTTTTGTGCAAGATTTTGGTCTGCGAGAGCTTGATCTGAGGTTCAGTGAAGGAGGTGTGGTTTTGTAGATAGTGGAGGCTGCAGTGAAACGACCTGCAGTGGGCTGTTTACCCTTGCATACGCGCTAAATTTTAGGCTCCAGCAACATGCGATATAGGTATCACGTGTCTGGCGAATATCAGAAAATCAGAAAATCACCACTCTCCCCTGCAAATTGAAATACATCCCAACAGCAAGCTCGAAATTTTTGAAATCGAGCACCCAAAATCATAACTAGCAGTCCTCCTTTTGGCCAGCTGAGCATTGCCAGGGCGACAAAGGCAACACGGCTCGACGACCTCCGCTAGCGCGCTACATACCTTAGTTGCCTGTATCGACTCTACTGATGACCAGCCAGTGCCGAAGCCACTAGTCAGACCACTTCGTAATGCCCAAATATTCCAGCCTTTTACGTCATGTTGAAAGTTCTTTGCAAACTCCCAACAAACTAAAGAGTATAATGCTACTGATCCTTTAACAATCGGCTGTACTAAATAAAGTAGTAATGAGTGTATTACAATGTTTATAATGCCAAAAAGCCACGCAAATTCTAATGTATATGGCAGACCACCGTTCAGCCGTCATCCCCTATCTCCCTTTGTCGCTTCATTTTCGTCAGATTTCAGAGCCGAATAGGGTGGCGAGATGATGGCTTCAGCAGAGGGAGGTGGCACAGTGTTTGATCAAGCCGATATAAAGGTTGTCGATTGAGAGTTAGAGATTGAAGAGGAGAAGCAGCTTGAGATTGGTAAGCTGGAGGAGTGTAAGGCATTCGCACTGGTCGGTGCCGATGAATGATAATAATACGTAGGTTGGTAAAGATAGAACTATTCAACCCGGAAAGAATCAAGCAGGTACGTTGCTACACCTATGAGTCAAAACTTACGAGACGTTCGATATAGGAGCAGAGGACCAACGAAGAAACCGTAAAGCACGATACATTCCAACAAGTAATTGATTCTTCAATTGCAATATCAACAGGAGACTCGTCTGGGGGAGCGTGCGTGTAGGGGGGATAGGAGGGTTCGTTTGGACGAGGGTTTCGGGAATAGGAGACCTTTATTCTTGTTCCAGCTATACCGGAGGCGATGGGTGAGTGATTTGTTGACTTGGGCCTTGGACAGAGATTTCAAACAGAAAAAGTAAACTAGTACATAATTCACCGCATCGGCATCAAGGCCACTTATAAGTGGCTTACTCTTTGCTCTTATCCCGATTGCACAAGCACTACAGATAACGCCATGCCATACAGAACCAGTTGATTCACCAACGGGGCTCTTGAATTAGAGCAAGTTGGAATTCAGTTAATGTATCAAATCATGTAATTAAGGGGAAGGGAAGGAGATTTGTTCAACTTTTTGGGAGGCGGCTTAGTTCGAAGGCTGCGCAACATTGAGGTACCAAAGATCAAATTGTCATTAATCATTGCATAAACAAGCGAAAAAAGGCTCTACAGGTTTTGCTTAATCACCCCCAGCAAACGGCCATCTCCAGCTTCTCACCTCCTCGGGATCAATCCCGTTCTCGAGCGCGACTCCCTTCATCTGCAATTGCTCGTTCAACAACAGTTCCCTTGCTCCTGCTGCCTTATTCTTGAGCCTGGGAATCCGGTCAATAGCATCCATCGTCAGACTATACCGATCGGTCTGATTCCGAATCGCTAATTCTAGCGGCGTATCGATATTGCCTTTCTCATTATACCCTCTAACATGCAAATTCTCTTGACCCGGTCTCTTATACGTTAATCTATGAATGAGGAACGGGTAGGAGTGGAAATTGAAGATGATGGGCTTATCCGAGGTGAATATGGCCGTGTACTGCGTGTCCGACAGACCGTGCGGATGGTTGGCCGGCGAGATGAGCTTGAAGAGGTCTACCACGTTCACGAACCGGATTTTGATATCCGGGATATGTTCGCGGAGCAAAGCCGTCGCAGCGAGGGACTCGTGTGTCGGGACATCCCCGCAGGAAGCCATCACGACATCCGGCTCGCACCCTTGGTCGTTTGAAGCCCAGTCCCAGATCCCCAACCCCTTCGTACAGTGCTGGATCGCGGCCTCCATGTCGAGGAACTGTAGGTGGTCTTGCTTATCCGCCACGATGACATTCACGTAGTTTACCGAGCGCAGACAGTGGTCGATCACGGAGAGAAGACAGTTGCCGTCCGGTGGCAGGTAGATGCGCACAACTTCGGGGGATTTGTTAGCGACGACGTCGAGGAACCCGGGGTCTTGGTGTGTGAAGCCGTTGTGATCTTGTCGCCAGACTGTGGCGGTGAGGAGGATGTTCAGGGAGGAGACTTTGGCGCGCCATTCCACCTCGAGGCACTTTTCGATCCATTTGCAGTGCTGGTTCACCATGGAGTCGATGATGTGGATGAAGGGCTCGTAGGAGTTGATTAGACCTGCAGATGTTAGTGTTTTCTTGTAGAAAAGGCCGCGTATGGCGTACCATGACGACCGGAGAGAATGTAGCCTTCGAGCCATCCTTCGCAAGTGTGCTCGCTCAGCATTTCCATCACGCGACCGTCGAAGGCGAGGTTTCCTCCATCGCCATCTTCCTCGAAATATTCGCCCATCCAGACCTTCTTGCCTGCTTCATAGATACTACCGAGCTTATTCGATTCAGTCTCATCTGGACCAAAAACACGGAAGGTATGCAAGTTCTTGGCGATAATATCCCTGAGGAATCTCGCCATGTTGCTCATGCTTGGCAAGTTCGAGAACCCAGGTTCGATCTTCTGGAGAGCATATTGGCGGAAGTCTGGTATATCAAGAGCTTTTCGAAGCAAGCCACCGTTGCCAGCAGGGTTGGCGCTCATCCGTGCCTGACCCACTGGAGCAAGTTCAGCCAGCTCATCAATCAGTTTCCCTTCCTTATCGAAGACCTCTTCTGGCTTGTAGCTTCTCATCCAGTCCTCCAGAATTTTTAGATGTGCCGGGTTGGAGGCAACATCGGGAATCGGGATCTGATGTGCGCGCCAATATCCTTCAAGAAGCTTTCCATCTACCTTTGTTGGTGCCGTCCATCCTTTCGGGCTGCGGAGAATGATCATTGGCCAGAGAGGACGGAAAGCTTTTCCAGAATCACGTGCCTGCTTTTGGAACTTGCTAATTTCCTGAACGCAGTGTTCTACGGTGGCTGCCATCGCTTGGTGCATACTTTCTAGATCGCTTCCTTCAACAAAGTATGGTGTCCATCCATATCCGATGAAAAGGGATTCCAGCTCTTCATGACTGATTCGGGCTAAGAGCGTCGGATTGTTGATCTTGTATCCATTTAGATGGAGGACCGGCAGAACCGCACCATCCGCAATCGGGTTGAGGAACTTTGTGCTATGCCAACTCGTTGCAAGTGGGCCTGTCTCAGCTTCTCCATCCCCAACCATAGTTAACGCAATCAAACTGGGGTTGTCGAATACTGCACCAAAGGCATGAGATATGGAGTATCCGAGCTCTCCGCCTTCATGAATACTGCCTGGCGTCTCAGGTGTTGCATGGCCCAATTCCACCTGGAAATGAGAATTGCTTGAAGAATCTCTGCATGCCTTCCACATTCTGCGACATGCTAGGATAAACCTCAGAATATACGCCTTCTAGATAAGATTGCGAAAGAACAGCTGGCGCTCCATGACCAGGCCCAGAGACGAAAAGTGCGTTGAGGTCATATTTCTTGATCAAGCGATTGAAATGGATCCATGTGAACGCTTGACCTGCGTCTGAACCCCAATGACCCAGTAGCCGAGCTTTGAGGTCTGACTTTGCGAGGGGTATGGTGAGGAGAGGGTTCTCTTTCAGGTAGAGCATTCCGAGACATAGGTACAAGCTGGCACGGAAGTAGGCCTCTGTCTTCCTGAGCTCGTCAGCGCTGAGGGGTTTCTCGCTAATTGTTGAGCGAGCGACGCCGTATGGGGAGATGCTGTTGCTCGAGATATCTTCAGTCATAATGTCGGATGATCGCTTGCCTATTCGCGGAGCGACGATCTCATGTGAGTATAACATTGGGCCTGCCATCTTGAAATGATATATAAGTTGTTGTTGTTGTTGATGAAAGGCACACAGTTTGGCGAGTGTCTTTATATAAGAATTGGAAAATACAAGTCTCCTTATCCTCCTGAAAGCATGCTTAATCTTCTAGACGTATGGATGGGCCTGACAACAAAAGCATATGGCCGAGCAGGAAGTGGGCCGATATCCAAGTTTTCCATCTTGAGCCGTTTTGCATTTGTCCAGAAGCACGAGATGTGACTAGTTCCCACTTGCCAACGTTACACTTCATAGTCGGTGTCAACAATTCGATGCACAGTCCACATCGCGATCGGGAAAGGTTAAATGCAAAAGATGACCACACCATATAACGTGTTTCATAATTATCACACCTCGTCATTGTCACGCAAGCGGGGTGGCGCTCACCCGCTTGGCGAGTCAAAATAAAGTTGGGTTCTGGCTCCACGAAGCCTGGCACTCCACTTCAGTTTTCTTGGGACCACTCTCGGTGCCGAGACTACAGCTTGACGTGGGGGAAGAGTCCACTGTCGACCCCTCTCGCCATGTGCCAGGACTGCCTGCTGTGACAGTTGAACTAACGGCCCAGAACCGAGCACCAGTGGATGACAGGCTAATTTACGCACGGGCCACATCACCAGAACTCAAGGGGGGTTGACATCGATTATTTATTCTAATTACTCAACGAATTACCATTTGGCAGTTTTAATAGGCTTCCCACTATTATTCTTGATCCTTGTGTATCGTCTAGGTATGTCTTTAATACGGTCCTGTATCTTTTTTATAGTAATTTTGTCCTATTTGTCTTGAATAGCTGCTTTAACATTCTTTTCAGAGTAAAACAGCCTACGCCGTAGTTTCTGCTTTATAGTGTTCCAGCAGGTTTTTATAGGGTTTAGATTTGGACTTTGGCCAAGGTGCATAAAGTTTTTAATACTATGCTTCTTTTTGTAGCTGCGCGCCAGGCTTTTTTTTGTATACTATTGTCAGGTGCCATGATGTCACGTGCTAATGAGCAAGGAGGGCTCGGCAAATGCCCTGATGCTGGGCATGTATGGGCACATGGGGAGTCGCCAGGGGTACGGAGGGTATAAGTAGGAGACTCGGGACGTACAGTAGTAGAGAGGGTAGAGATTAGTCTTGCATCAAATTGCAGTTGACTTGTGCCACACTACTCCAGCACCTTACAATTATATAAAAAGTCTCCGTTTTTTTGCAAATCCTACTTTCCAGGTATTCTTTTAGCCTGCCAGTTCTAGTTGGAAACTATCCCTTAAATACCCCTAGATGGTAACGGGCCAATTACGGACTAGTATGACCCGCTACGGCCCGGCCGTAATAGTCTATTGAATAAGTTACTATTAGCCTGTCACAAAACTCTTACAAAATAGCATTCCAAGCATTAAGCCTGGAATAAAAGATCAGGCCATCTTTGTCCAAGCAACCTGGAAGCGATATTTGCCAAGACTCAGCTTTGATATTTGCATGGGTGACACAGGCTTATTATCGAAAAACTATGTATCCAAGGCTACATGTAGTTAGGAACCTCGAGAGGATTGGTTGAATACTCGAGCGAGGTTGCCGCCTCGATAAGGGCCTATGCCTGTCAAGCAAGCATGACAGAATTACTGCATAATTAGGTCTAGACTCGCATTCTGTTCTGACTTCCCATGAAGTGTTTGGCGCAATACCTAACGGCATGACATATAATCAGGCTTTGCATCACTTCTGAGCCATCTGTTCAGAACATGCCATGTTTGTGCACCGTTCATGACTGTTATCAACCACGTGAAGGGGGTGCGATTGAAACGGCACACTTTAGCGTACCCACATATTCCCACTACTTTCTTTATTGAGGTAGCTAAGCGAAACTCATATAACGTAGCCCACAAGCGAGTTTCCAACACAAGCGAATTTCCATTTTTTTCTTGGCATCGTACGAACTACCTTTCACCAACAATTTTTTATATATACTAAAATGGTTCGTACTTGGAATGAATCCGACCTTATTTTAGCAGTAAATACGCTTCAAAATAATCCACATTTAAAGCTAAGTCGCGTTGCTCGAACTTACAATGTGCCTCGCAAAACATTGTATAACCGATATCACGGAAGAACTTCACGACGCGATATTTCAGCTAATTCTCGAAAACTTACCGATCTTGAAGAAAATGTTATCGTACGGCATATTCTTGACTTGGATTCACGGTCATTTCCTCCTCGACTTAGTAATGTTGAAGATATGGCTAATCAACTACTTCAACAACGAAATGCGGGACGCGTCGGCAAAAACTGGACTTCAAACTTCGTACGACGACAACCAGAGCTACGAACGCGTTTTAATCGAAGAATCGACTATCAGCGAGTTCAGTGCGAAGACCCTGACGTGTATAATGCATGGTTTCGCCTCGTACGAAACACAATTGCCAAATATGGGATTCAGGAAGAAGATATATACAACTTTGACGAAACGGGATTTGTAATGGGCCAGATTTCGTCCGAAATGGTTGTAACAAGCTCTGAACGACGTAACAAGCCTCGAACTGTACAACAAGGGAATCGGGAATGGATTACAGTAATTCAAGGGATCGGTTCGTACGGCTATGTGCTGCCGCCATATATAATTGTTGCGGGCAAAACCCACCTTTCGTCGTGGTATGAAAATAGTCAATTGCCGTCCGATTGGGTTATTGCTGTTACTGCAAATGGCTGGACAACAAATGAACGAGGCTTAGATTGGATTCGGCATTTCAATTTACATACAAAGAGTCGTACAAAGGGTGGTTATCGACTTTTGATTCTTGATGGCCACGAAAGCCACCACTCGACTGATTTCGAGCTTTATTGCAAAGAACACAACATTATTACTCTTTGTATGCCTGCACATTCGTCTCACAAGCTTCAGCCTCTTGATGTTGGTTGTTTTCGTGCGTTAAAAAGATCGTATGGCGCTGAAATTGAAAAGCTGATGCGTGCGCATATTACTTATATTTCTAAGGAAGACTTTTTCCTGCTTTCCATACCGCATTTCGTACAACAATGATTGAATCAAATATTCGAGGAGGGTTCCGCGGAACAGGCCTTGTGCCGTACGACCCAGAATATGTGATTTCACACCTAGATATCAAACTGCCAACTCCAACTTCGCCTAGAACGTCGTCCGGTTTACCTTTAATTTGGGAGCCTAAAACTCCAAGCAACGTAATTGAAACACAATCTCAGACTATATATGTCAAAGAAAGAATCATACGACATCAAAATAGCTCTCCGACTTTGCTTTTGTCAAGTATAGATCAGTTTGCAAAAGGTGCAACGCGCGCAATTCATGAACTAGCGTTGTTGCGCGAAGAGAACAGAGCACTTCGCAAAGCAATAATGAGCTTAGTCGGCGGCGTCGTACGAAAAAGCGCCGAATACAAGAAGGAGGATCACTTAGTTTGCAAGATGCGCAAGATCTTCAAGCTCAAAGTGATGTTAATGCTCAATTACAAGCCGATTTGGGCCAAGATAGTAGTCGTACAAAGCAAAACGCACCACAACAACGACGCTGTGGATTGTGCGGAGAGTTTGGCCACAACGTGCGAACATGTCAAAAGAGTAGATTAGAGCTTGAAGATTCAGATATTGAAGAGTTATAATTAATTATTTGTATTGTTGTTTAAATATTTGAGTATTTCGTACGATGCCAAGAAAAAAATGGAAATTCGCTTGTATTGGAAACTCGCTTGTGGGCTACGTTAATTAAAACGGCAAATATCTGAAATACCATCGAAAAGTCAGTAAATATCTCAAATACCACCACTAAATTTGGAGGCTTTCTGGGCGTACCACCGTTTTGAAACAGTGGTACGTCAGATATCTGCCAACCAAATGATGGTATTTCAGATATTCTAGTAGTTACAGGTAATCTTTCTGAAATACCATCATTTTGTTGGCAGATATCTGACGTACCACCATTTGCCGCCAAGAGACTAAAACACATGACCCACAAACCTTAATACTATTGTAACTTGAAATCCTTTTATTCCTTTCAATTGTAATTTTATCGATATCGTATCATGGCTCTCGAAATAGGCTCTACGTTTCCTGATATTTCTTCAGCTAAGTTAGCTATCAAAAGCTTTGTTGCAAACGCTTCTGAATCATGGAAAGCTACTCATTCAGATAAAAAACGATTCAATATTGTATGTCGAACGCCGCGTAACTGCAAGTTCAAAATTAGAGCTTGTAATTCTAAAAGAAAAGGAGTTGTTATAACTCATCTGGAACCCCATACTTGCTCTCCTGCAAGTCACTTTCAAGCTTCAAATACAAACAGTTTGGAGTATATAATACCTCATCACCGTTCTTCGATTATCGAGAATCCTAGAATTACTCCAAAGCAAATTCAATCAACTGAACGCTTGCAATTTTATAACAAAATTCCGTACCTTCAAGCGTATCGTGTAAAGCAGGCTGTTCTCGACGAGATGTATGGTGATGAAACTGAATCGTTTGCGCTATTTCCTAGCTATATCGAAAGGTTCAAAGAAATCGATGAAAACAATTACGCTGTACTTCAAACGCAGGCTGATAACGTATTCCAAGCAGCTTTTTTTGCTCCAGGCCCTCTTCGTTTAGCTGCAAAACAGCTTCGTCAGTTCTTTGCTCTTGATGGAACTCATACAAAGTCGCGATATCGTATGATATTGTTGATTTGTTGTGGAATCGACGCCAACGACAAAGTAGTGCCTTTAGCCTGGGCATTAGTACCTATTGAAGAAGAGTATTGGTGGAGCTGGTTTTTACGTCATTTAAAGATTGCTTTTCCAGTAACTTTGCAACGTCGCCATACTTTTATTTCTGATCGTGAAAAGGGTATGGCGAAAGCTATAGTAGAGGAGTATCCTGCAGCAATTCATCTTCACTGTTGTCAGCATATTGCAGATAACTTACAGCAAAGATTCGGTAACAAAGTGAAGCCACTTTTCTGGAGAGCATGTAAAGCTAAAACGCCATTGTTGTTCAAAGCCGAAATGATGAAGTTGAAAGAACTAAGTACGCCTGCTTTCGATTACCTTTGCAATATCGACAAAGAGCTTTGGACTAGAGCATATTCTAAATATCCTCGATTTGGCCATAATACTTCTAATATTGTCGAATCGTTGAATTCAGTTTGGAGTGATTATCGACGTTTGCCTCCTCTTCGATTACTAGACGGTATTTATTTGGCAGCGACTGAAACGTGGTTCAAAAGGCGTTCAGAAACTAGCAAATCTAATGATCTTGCTAACGTGCCAATGGCCAAATTCAAAAGCCGAATACAAGCTTCTCGTCGATATCGAGTTTATCTTTCAGATCAAAATATTGCGCAAGTCGAGGATCCTGAATCAGGCCGGAAGTGGGTAGTTGTTTTGAATCAAAAGTATTGCGACTGTACAGATTTCAATGAGTATCAATCGCCTTGTTCTCACGCAATTGCCGCTGCAAAATTTCTGCGAATCGATTCAATTGAGCTTTTTGATCAGTATTTCACTACGCAGGCTTACGAGTCGACTTACCGCCATACAGTACTACCAGTTTCAATCGAAAACCTTCCTCGTGACGATTCAATTAAGCCACCGATTTTGCGCAAAGCAGCTGGCCGACCTCGAACAAAACGCGTACGCAAAGGCCAGTGGAGCAGAAAACAAACACGCTGTGGGAATTGCCTTGAATGGGGTCATAATCGCCGTCGTTGTACAAATCAGCCTGTTTCAAATGGACGTCGAGAACGAGCTTACGAATGGCTACAATCGGAATCTGAGAATGAGGATAGTAGAGAGGAAGAAGAGGATCAATTGAGTACCGACGAAGAAGAGGAATCACGCCTCGATCAAGAGTTAGGCATACAAATTGAAGAGGTTGATCAGGCTATTGAGCTGGATACAAGTGATAGCAGCTATAACTTTTCAGAAGTCGACAGCGATATTTTCGATCAAGATTCTATTCAACCTACAGATCTAGCTTTACGATTTTCTACAAGGTCTGGGAAAGCGTATGGAATATAATTGATTTTAGGAATACAACAATAAAAGTACATTGATTTCTGGCCAATATTCTACTTACAGCGTACCTACAACGTGCTTACAGCGAGTGTTGAAGGCTTTCTCAAATACCATCAATTATTTGGTGGCTTTCTGAAATACCATTAAAAATTTAAGAGTGTTGGAGGCTTTCTCAAATACCATCAATTATTTGGTGGCTTTCTGAAATACCATCATTTGTGGTATATGAGAAAGCCTCCAAATTCAGTGGTGGTATTTCAGATATTTATCGACTTTTTGATGGTATTTGAGATATTTGCCGTAAAAATTTTCTTTTAAAGTGTTATACAATATTAGACTTACCTGCGTTATGAAGAGATTTAGCCTGGTTTATTTCTGCTTGTGCTAGTTTTCGGTGTGCTGGATGAGAGCTAATTGACTGGCTTGGAGGATGATTATGTGTATTGTATTCTGTGCCAGATCTATAACGGAGCTCCCATTGTGTATTAGTATATTGTATAGCTACTATTGAGAACTGGCAGCCTGTTTTTCGAGTAGTTGTTTGTCGTTTACGTGCTTGTAAATAGCTTTGTGGGTGGTTTTCTGGCGGTGGCGGTCCGTAACGATCGCAATTATAGAATACTTTTATTCTAGAACCGTTGTTAATCTTTTTAGACCGTCCAATTCGAAAAGCATAGTAATGCTGTGCTGCCCAGGCTTGAATTGAAGCATATAGCTCTTCTTTAGAGCCGTATGTAGCTTCTGGAGGCAGTGGCATAGATATAGAAGGTGTAGTAGGCAATTGTGATATTGGCAAAGGCTGCGGCGACGGTGAAAGTCGAATATCCATTGTTGTAATGTAATCGTGTCTGGTGGAGCATCAATTGCAGGTGTAGAACGCGACGCGAGATCATTTTGGTGGTGTGGTGTCGTGCTTACGTCAGCTCTAAACTGACACCATGGTGTCAGTGTATTGCTACCCGTCTGACAGACCGGTTATTATGTAAGCAGCTGGTCTGGTCTGGTCTGGGGGTCCAGACTAGACTAGACTAGACCATTCCGATCACTGACTACGAGTTACATGGGTGCTAGCCTGCGGCTCACACGAAGCCTTCGAAATAGATTAGAGTAGTGGAATTTTAATTAAGAAACGTTAGAATAAGTAGTTTGTAAGTGTAAAGTTTCAGGTATGGCGCACAGACCACAGCGTTGGAGTAAACGAACACGTGACGAATTCACCAGAAACAATTGGGATAATACGAACGGTGAACTGTGAGATTATAAAAGAAATAGCTCATATATAATTAAATGTTGAGAGAGGACGTAACTATACTACAATATGCGCCTCCGTTTAGTAATCGGGCTGCTATTCAGGCTCGAGGAGCCAGGAGCACCAGCTTGCAACCTCCAAAGCTTCAAAAGGCGGAAGCTCGGACCAGACACGGTTTTCCCGGACTTGTTCGTGAAGACGTAGCTGCCAAACCAGGCCTGAACAGCGACCTTGTCACCAGCGGCGAAGCGAGAGGCATCTATGCCATCGCCGTCTTGGTCGTCGTCCGTGGTCGTTCCGTCAAAGGTAAAAGGGAACGCGTCTCCGGGGGTAAAAGAGGGGAAAGTGATGTCCGACTCGGCCACCTTAACACGTAAGGGATTTGTAACAGTGAGATTTCTATCCCGCCGACGAATCAAGTCTTTTAGGATTTCTAGAGATCGCTCCTCTACTTGTAATTGCAAAGAAAACTCAGGCTTGTCCTTGTTGAAATTGTTCTCGGCAGTCTTAAGTGTAATGAACGGACCGAGCTGGCCGAGAAGAATAATACCTAAGGGTCCAAGTTCTTCATCATCGTATAAGTCGTTTGGGTCATTATGAGCTAGCCACAGTATTCCATTTCTACTGAAAGTCCCCCATGAAAGCTTCGGATCAAGACGTTTAAGATTCTCAACGTATACCCACTGGCCGCGAAAGTAGGGAAGGTTCGGTACACCGTCAAAGTTTAAGGCTGGAGGAGGAGTCGCTGGTCTCTTGTTTGGAGATACAAATGGTGAGGGAGTGGGGGTCGAAAAGGGTGTATGCAGATCGATAGAACTAGATTGGTAAGGCCTAGCGTAGACGCTGTCCGAGTAAGGCGGCATAGAGCTGCGCGGTTCCTAAGAAATCAACAAGTAGAAATAACCGGGTAAGTAGAAAACCTACCGAGAACTGGTCGGTAATATCAATTGTATCGTCTTTATCATCAGCGGCATCTATAACAGGGGAACCAGCTAACGTGACCGTAGTCCTTCCGCTCGGGGTTGTACGAGTACCAACCATCGTTATACTACGGAAGTATCAACACACAAGAACGAAAAGAATCAAGAGGAGTTAACTTAGGTAATATGAGAAACAGCGAGGAAGCAAGACGTATGTGGGAAATAAGAGGCTACGTAACAGAGATAGAGATAATGAAAAAGCAATATATGAAACAGTAAGTGATGGTACGGCGTGGGATGGCCGTAGCCTTAAGTGTATCAGAAACCTCGCAACAATCGCTTAAAAGGCAAAGAAAAGCAATATACCATATCTCTGTTAAGGCAAGTATAAATATGAGGCAGATACGATACGTAGAATGAAGCGAAGAGTAATACTTAGGGTTAAGAGAGTCGTCCCATAGGTTCATATCAAGAATCAGGTGAGCCCTCCCACAGACTAATCGTCCGTTGTTCTAGAGCCTCAAGCCGGGACAGTTCAACTTGGAGATCCGGGTGAGGGGCAAATGAAACGTCTTGAAGCGTGATCGGTTCTCGCAACCACACCCCTGACAGGGATTTGACCCTGCCAAGCTGGACGTTGATCGAGGTCCATTTGCCATGCTGGTCAACGCCGCGTTGTTTACCAAAAAGGAGATCTAGAATAAGGCTGACAAACGTACTACCTTGGCTCTTATAATCGGTAAAGGCGAATCCAAGCGTCAACGGGACCTGATGTCGGTAAAACGACAAGCCGGGTATGCTCGGGATCTGCCCTTTCATCTGTACTGGGAAGACAGGAACCAGACCGTCGGAAATATCAGAGAATAATAAGTTATGGTCATGCGCCGGTCGAACGAGGACACATAGCGAAGGAACTGTACACAGAATGAATTGATCATCGAGTTCTATCCACGAGCCTATCGCCGTTGTTATGTCTTTGTTAGCAAATCAGACCTGCAAGAACGAAAACTGCTTATGTACCTCGCACGTCTGTATCCAATATTACTTCTTCGACAGTCCCTCTCATACCATTGACTAAACCGGCATACGTATGCGTATTCTGTTGGAGCATAATAGGCATACCCTTTGTAAAGGCAAAGAAGCCTGGGCCTTTAAGGTATCCCTGCTCACCGACCTGGTATATCATTCTGAGCAACGTAGAAGGATCTAAATTCGTTCCTGTAGGTGCATCGTGTCTGGCGGGAAAAAGATAGATTTTCTGACCTCTTTTTTTGGCGAACGCTTGGAGATGTATTAGGTTAGCTTCTTCACGTACACGATTGAGTCGTATAATGGCCCATTCTGGTGGCGTCTCCCCATTGGCAACCCTGTTTTCAATCGTACACGAATTCAAGGTAGCGACATCGTCTTCCGTCAAAGTGGCGGAGCGTGCTCGCTGGAGTAAATCCTGAAATGCTACATCTTCCGCTTGACGCATCTGCTCCGTCAGGAATACCACCTGATTAAATTGACACCAGATAGATTTCCCCGACAGGAGGACAGCAATATCGCTGCTCGTCTGGCTCCATATAGCGTGACCGCGGACTGGCCTAAACTGGTTGAAATCCCCTAGAAATATGACGATAGGTAGGCCACCCAAAACCGTATCAGACGCTCGATCCAAGTCCCAGATGGCATTGCACCGCTCGTTAATCTGGACCAGGTTCTCCAGACTAACCATACTAATTTCATCTAGAATGAAGATTTTCTTATGAGAAAGTCTCGACCTTGTCGCTTGGCGTACAGGTTGGTTTCCATTGTTCCCAAAACCAAGAGCAGAATGGTAAGTAGCGCCGCTGACATTCGCAGCGGCGGCCCCAGTCGAGGCAGTGAGAAGAACGTCATCATGTTTTTGCATTATCGAGAGACCAAGCATAACAGCCTTGATAAGATGAGTTTTGCCAACTCCACCGACACCGCCAAGATAAAGTAAAAACTGGTCACGAACAGAAATGATCCGAACAGGGTGCAGAATGCGGAGAAAGAGAGCTCTAATGACCATCCCCTGCTTTTGGTTTAAAGGATATTGGCCAGTGATCAGAGCAAGCAAATTCTCGAGGGACGGATCAGCTTGAAACGAAGCCTGTAGATATCGTATAGAAGCCATGGATTCTCTGCTGTAAGCAAGGATTGGAACCAGAGCAGCTTCTGGGTCACTCCTTTCGACTTCGAAAATGTTGGCTTCGACATCGACCTCGTCGTCAAAACTTAATTTATCCTGGTCTTTAAATGCCTTCAACTCCTTGGCCCATGTTTTGACTAGAGAGCTAGGTGCAAACTGGGTGCCATGCAATAAAGGGTACCGGGAAAATCGCAATGACGAAAAGCCACTAGTAGCAATACCAGGGAACGCCAAAGCAGCCTGGAGCAGGTTGCTCTCTGTTGATTGAAGCGTAGCAAAGTCAAAGTCTACATTAGCTTCGTCGTTATCATTGTAAATCTCGTGGTCTATAGCTTCAAGGTAGTCATCGAACTCTATCCCACGCTCCTTCCTGTCCTGATCGGCCGCTTCCTTGCTCCGACGAAGAAGCATTACATTCTCCGATAGTTGGACCAAATACGGAGGGAGAGAAAGGACAAGGAAGTTCCATAGCCACGTGTTTTTGTATTGTGCAGCACGGAGTGATGCTATATAGTTACCTCGGAGACTGCGGAGGCTATTCCATGGATAAAATAGACCGAGCAAAACTTCATGTATCTCATTTTGCGTCCATAGAGTAGTATCGAGAACATCGGTATCCTTCTCCGACATAGAAGTAAAACTGCCACACAGAGAAGGAGTCTTTAATGACTTTAGGGAGCTGACAGAAACTTGGATATGGGTCATATGTAGCGGGTGAGAAGGATCAAATGGAAAGAGGAACGTTCGATTTTTAGCGCCTTTGAACGTTTGCACGAAGATCTGGGACGCATATTCGTAGAAACATAAATGAGCAAGTCTAGCGCCTCGATGCTCGTAATTCTCATAAATAGAGGGGCGGCGGGTACGGCCGTCAAAGTTAATGTACTGATTTGCGGTTTCTGTTACGTCTTTATCGGTAGACTCGTCAAGTAAGCTGTTTAGAACCCTGCGGATGTTTGTCTTGACCCAGTAAAAGTTGATTGTAACAGACTTGTCGCTCTTTGGAATGTATGCAGACGGTTGTCCAAGTAGAAAGTGAGCTACTGCTGGAGCGCCGACCTCTACGTCTCTTGTAAAGCGGTTGTAGGCCTTCAATGCAAACTTGGACATATCAAGTGGTTCTGGTGCTGGCAAATCACTGTCGTCAGCGGCCGCCGCTTCCGCCGTCTCTTGGGCCTTCTTCAACACAGCTGCAGCTAGTACCAGCTGACCTCGATCCACCTGAGCCTTGGTTGCATAGTTTGTCATGTAGTAGACGGCGGCAAGCACTTTGGGAGACGACGCGGTGAAGTTAACGTCATGGTTATATCCTGTAGCAGATGCAATAACAGGGTTATACTTGTTCACGAATTGGTGATTCCTTTCCATCCGGATATAGCCCTCTTCCGTAACCATAGATTGTGGAACAAGCGGCCTTGGGAATAAAAACCTACAAAACTGTGAGAGCGGCTGCCTTTGAGTATCCGAACGCTGCGGAGATTCGTCGGCGTCGGTCGCCATCCCTTCGCTCTGGACAATCGGAACTGGATTCGCTCTCGTACGTGACCGTGTGTACTTCTTCTGGTATTTGGTACAGGTCTTGCTATGAGTATGCATCTGGACCCGGGCCGCTACATTATTCGAGTCGATATCAAGAGCCTCTTGGAATTCAGCGGGAGTTACATCTTCCGGTATAGTAAAACGAGACGGGCCGAGAGTTTCTGATTGGAATTGCTGACTAAGGGCGAGATCCACCGTCTCCCTAACTATCGAGCGGATATAAGTAAGGACCCGGTCCTTGAAATCAGGGTCCGACTTTAGTCTCTGATGCAAATTCGCGGCGCCGATGTTGCCGACGAGCCAGGCAAACCCGTGGAGGTGTAGCATCATCCGGGTCGTCGACTCAACTATTCCAAAATGAGAAGTCACTGTGCCAAAAATCCCAGGCTCCCCAGAAAGCGTCTTGAAGAAGCAGGTAAAGAACGAAGTGACGACGACGTGGAAGAACTGAGCGACGAGACTCGGATTCTTAATTGTCAGCTGTAAGAGTTTCGATTTAATACCTGGCTCATCCAGCGAGATCTCTTCGCCAGCAAGCCTGACTACGAAGATATTACCTATATCCTTTGGATTAAGCGTAAACCATATGAGTGGGAGCCCAAGGCGGGCGATCTTGCCGAATATCAGGTTCCTGAACTTCATTTTCTCCCCAAACGACTCTGGATTAAACGACGAGATGATCCTCATATTGGTAATCAGACTGTGAATAGCAGGGTTCGAGATTTTCTCCCTGTCAGTAAATTCCTGCGCTGCACGTTGGAGATCATCAGCTGATAGCCTGGAAAGTTCCTGAGTAGCTTTGGCCCAATAGCCATTCTTGACCTGGACGTGATTCCCAAAAGAAGCCTGCCGTATCAGGATCAAATCGTATATATAAAACATAAAGGTATGATGTTGAGAGAAGCTGCAAAGATCAGAACGACACAATACCAAGTACAGAAAACGTACAGTAAAGAATGGTGGAGCATGGTATATCTTGCAAAAGCCTTAAGAGATACTTCCTCCGGACGGTCTCCATTCGCATCACCAAGATGGCCACCTATGCCAAACGGAAATAGAGTAGGAAACGCAGCCGTGAAGTAGTCAGGGTCCGTAAAGGCACTCATTGGCGCTAAATGTTGTGTCGTCTTGTACGATATATGTGGCAGGCGAGAGTTATCGTTTCGCGCGTCGCCTTCACCCTCTCGGTTATTGATATGATCTTCCCTTGGGCCTGAACGGTCAGAATCTTGCTCTTGGAGGATGGCCTGGAGGCTTGCCAAAGTGGCTGGGGTGGAGTGGAGATCCTGACCATGAAGGTCGGAGAAGAAGGACCGGCTGAGAATGCTACCAGGCTCGGCGTCCTCCACCTCTGCATCTAGCTCGTTCTCAAAAAGCCCATCATGTAACGATGTAGCATAGCCTTCGCGTTCGTCTTCCACAAGCGTATCTGTAGAGCCTGGCTCAGAACCCAATGTAAGAAAGGCGTCTCGGATCTCTTGAGGAATGTGGTGATCAGGCCAAGACTCCAGAACAGAGTAGTCGACAACCACTGACTTGTAGCCGGGGTTGTTAGCACACAGCCAGAGCAAGGCCTTCACGACCTTCGCCTTATCGACAGAACAAAACCGAGCAAGGTTCTCTTCTGATGGCGGTGCCCCGCGATCCCAGCTGACCGTAATCGTCGTATGGTCTTGTAACCTTGCGGCTGGTAAGATCTTCAGAAGCTCACTCGGATCCTGCCTTACGGCGACAGAATGACCCCGACTGCCTCTATAACTGATCCCACTCTTAGCACCCGAGGTAAGTTTTAAGAAGATGCCAACAACATGAGCCCGTGCTATAAAAGCCTCTTCGATAGTATTGAGATTCTTCAGAGCCTCTGGGTAGTCTTGACAGAATAGGCAGTTGACAAAATTACCAGCCGAAAGTGGAGGGATAGCTCGTTTGGCAATCGCTGAGCTACAAGTCGCACATAGGCTAACCATATCGTCTTTCACGGCGCAACAGTCAGGGGCCGTCTTCGTCCTCTGGAGGAAGTACTGTAGGTCGCCCGCTTGAAGGTTAACGCTCACTATCTCGTCCTCTTGGAACAGCCCCCCACAAATTCCACATAGCAGACGCCTCGAGGCATCGGAGATCGCCCTCTGGTAATCCCTTATACACCTCATTTGGATATCGGAAGTGATCTCCTCTGGAAATTCGGTCGAAGCCTGCTTCATATACTGGTATTCCTCATCGAGAAAAGATGGAAGGACACCATCAAAGGCAGTAATACACCATTCTGTTAGTGATCTCTGCTGGGCCTTTTGCGCTCGGAGGGCAGCTTCGTGGCGTTCGAGAGCTTGAATACCAGCATTGTCTCGATAAACCCTCTCTTGGCGTCGATGGTCATCCTATAAGCGCGCCCTGTATTAAATCTAATACGGCCCTCGACATCATAGGTTCTTATACATTACTTACCTCGTGCCGTAACAGAGCTCCTACCATAGAGTCATCGCGAGCGCGTGCAATTTTAGGCCGTTGCTCGTTTTCTTGAACACGCAAATTTCGTAGCTCCCTATCCCGAAGCCTTGCTAGTCGATAGGTTTCCAGAAGCTGCTCGTCTTTGAGTCGCTGCTCCTGCCATACTTGCTGCCTTGCTAACCTCCTACTTTCCATAATCTGAGCGTTCTTAGCTCGTTGCTCCTCCCGTGCTCGATGTCTTTCTAAAAGCTGCTCATCTCTGACCCGCTTCAGCTCCTGACGTGCTCGCTGATTTGCTAACATCCTATCTTCTACAATCCGAGTAACCTCTGCTCGTTGCTCCTCTGCTCGTTGCTCCTCCTGTGCCCGACGTCTCTCTAGAAGCTGCTCGTCTGTGAGCCGCTCCTGCTCCTGATGTGCTCGCTGATTTGCTAACATCCTATCTTCTACAATCCGAGCGGCCTCTGCTCGTTGCTCCTCTGCTCGTTGCTCCTCCTGTTCTTCTAACTCGCGCGCGAGAACCTCCTCAGTTTTCTGAGTAATCTTCGGGGGTAACCTACTACAAAGCCGCTTAAGCCTGTTCCTCTCCCATTCTTCATCATGAAGCCTCCTAAACCTCTTCCGATCATCATCGCAAATCTGTTTAGCCTTAGTCTGCTCTTCCATCGCAAAGTCGCGCGTGTGAAGCTTCTCACTGAGAAGAAGACCATCTTGCAGCCTTGAAAGCCGAGATGGAGTATGTGCCGAGACATTACTGTTACAAGAGGCGAAGCAAAATATCAAAGCAAAACACTACCAGACAAAAAAGAAAGCAGCATGAGAAAGAAACAGTGGCTGAGACGAGCTTACTAAAATAGTGGCTGAGAGGAGGTTGCCAAGAGAAGAAGATTATGTAACCAAACCGGATTAACCCGGAAAAAGGATTTCCCGAAAGCACTGCGCTCTCTTCTCTTCGAAGAACCTTCTTATTTTATCCTACGGATAAAATTTCGAAGGCATGGACCGATCGATTCTTATAAATCTTAATGGAACGTCGAAGGGGCACACATTTAGATATGGGCAGAGTTATAATTAACTACTGCACTTCACTTTCCCTCTCCTCTTTGCAAGTAACTTCTTAATCACTTTAAATAACCTAATTTAGTAACACTCCCCCTTAGTTATTAAAAACAGCGGGCTAAAAGTAGTTTATTTCACCTAATAAAAAAAAATCCTGTAGCACCACTCTACCACTTCTAATATCTTATTCAATGTCACCGTTAACCACATAATCTCATGTAAATGCCCCTGCCCAACAAGCCCAATGTCTCCTCAATAGGCCGTTTCTCTCAGACCTCTTGCGCGGCACGAAGGGCACATCAGACCCCAGTAACCAGTGGTGAATTGGGTTCGAAGGGCTTGGTGCGCTTTAAAGGACGTCCACGGGCGCTCGTAGTTTGGCAGGCACAGAATTGTATTGCGAATCTACAAGTAAACTACGATACAAGTAGGGCCAGCGACCTCCCTACCACGCTTTCCCCCAATGATCAAGGCTCTTGCCAAAAGGCTCACTACTTTTCTCCTGGTTCGAAGGGTCGGCCCGGAGCACAACTTTCCCTCACGTCCCCTGCCCTGTTTGCTCCTTAAGCCTATATCAGCATAGTATACCAACTGCCCTATATGCTCTCCGTATAGACTAATACGCGCATCCGTCCTCTCGAGCCATATAGAAGGTGTTGTTTCCCGCCGTCAGGCCATCGCCTCCATTATAATGCTGCGCCGCATGGTTGTGAACCACTTCACGCTACCTTGCCAGGTCTCCCCTCACAGCAAGGGTTGCCCTATGTTCCCTATACCCCTAACCAGGCGGCATAGTACGGTATTTCCTCACTACTAGCCAAAGTGTAGCTTCCTTTTCCCCGCCTGCTTTGCCAGTTCTCCCTCTCCCACTAGCCCGTACACTCATACACATAGCGCCAACCGCCAACGCTCTCGCCAGAGCCGTAACCGTGAAGCCGGGCCTGCCTCTGCAGTCGAGTTCCTCCGTACGGCGCCGTCAGGGACTCTGCCATTCAAGAGAGAGTGTGTTGGCTGTGTATCGTCCCTCTAAAATATCCCCCTCCACCGCCTCCCGCTCAATATCCAAGCCAGAGTATGTTTGGTAACAAGAGCTCGTCAGATCGTCCGATTAACTGGAGCTTTGACGGGTCCTTCCGGTGACGTTCGACGCGCAGGCGCTTCCCATACCCTCCGGTGAAAATTTTTCACTTCACCCCAGAGGTGTCCTGCCAACCGAATAGGTCATAATTCCACAGCGTACATAGTACGCGGGCTCACCTTCAACACGAGTACTCGGTTTTCGGATAGTTTTCATACCCATTTTGGTGGTAGTCCTCTGTTCTGATGAGGACTCGTCGTTGTCGCAATTGAGGGGAACGAATGCACAACCACCACCACGACGCTTCACCAGCTCCACCGTGGGCCTATTTATTCAGCTCTGCCTATAACTTCCACTCCCCTTGGAGACTTTGTTGTACCTCAGGTATCTTCCTCTGAGATTCCCAGCGGAGTGTGAGTAGGGAAAATCACCCTATGATTGGCTGGGTCCCATTGCGCCTCATGTGTGAAAGACGGACCAGCTGGCGAACCATCACCAACCATTTCCAACCACACTCATCTGTATTCGGTGGACGCTTTGAGGATGGGCATCCATTCTCGGCATATAGCAGGGCTGCCTTGACGCCCAACTCACAGCAAAGCAAATCGCATTTATTTTGCGACAGGAAATGAGAAGAGACACGGTATCCATGTGCAAAGATGTGGGAAATGAGTTGGCCGGTGTCACTCGACCTGCTGACCGGCTATAGAGACACGGAGGATGCCAGAAGCCACCCACTGTTGAAGAGAGTCCCGATGCCGCCATGATAATCATTTCCCGGTGACACGGCAATATAGGCGCCGATATCAATAGATTCGACGCCAATCCGTATTTTCCGAACCAGCCGCAACTCTCAAACACTGGTCTGCAACCAGAATCATTCGCTAGTTCGTGTATCTGGACAATTAGATATGCGGATGAGTATTAATATTTCCCTGGGGGCGTAAACTGCGACGGACGATCGCTGCATCTTGGGGTTTTAAGTCGACTGTGGTTGTGTTGCACGAAGGACGCGGAAGCGCGGAGTGTGAGGGACCAAGAAAAAGCAAACCCATGAAGGAGGAGAAGAGGGATTTCAGGACTCGACCTGAACTAATCTGCCTTGCCCTGCCCTTGGTGGTGGTGATGATGATCGCTGGCATGCGTTTGCGAAGACATGATCTTCGTACCCAAGGCGATCAGCCGAATGTGGTGAGGTCTTTTTTCTCTCTGCTTCCTTTGGTCCTTCTTTTCCCTATAATCTGCGGGTTTTTTCGTCAAGCGGTGTTGCGGAGGGGGCAGAAGAGTTGTCTGCCTGCTGGTTGCCTTTTTCGCCTTGCGAGAGGACTATCCATATCTCTCCTTTTTATTGGAGATGCACCTGTGATATGTTGACCGTAAGCCGAATTTCGAACTGCTGCTTCTTGTACCCGTTTGCCCATCGAAAGAGGCGGTGTTCGGCCACTCCTGACCATTCCGTATACTGCACCACTCCCGCTCCGGCAAGACTCCTGCAGCAAGTATCAGTCGGTAAGTGAGATGTTTAATTGGAACTCTGCTGCTCTAGTGTGGCCCTGCTGTTTTCCAGACCAGAAATGTGGCTTGTAGTGGACATAGATGGACGCTTGGTCTCTGTTGCACCTCATATATCAAAAGATTCTCTGGGGAAAAAGTAGATAAAAACTGCACCATCCAGAACAATCCCCATTATTGGCAGCGCCTCAACCAACTCACCTGATTCACATGATCTCATGTGTAGAAGTCCCCTTAGTGTATGTTCAGATTCTGATATATGCCCAGGTAAGTTTGCCTGTGGTGTAATATCATGCTGTACCCTAACTCTCGCTTGCTGCTCTCGTCCTTTTCAAGAGTGCACCCCACATTTGCTGATATAAAACAGACTCTTTCACCTTTGATTATTATCTACGGCCAACATTCGCCTTCTAGCCGAGATATTCCATTGTGTGCCGTAGGGTAGCAGTTGCGACCGCCTTTTGAGATTTTACGCTGGACCATATAAAACACCAGGGCCGAACGATCAACAACATGTCCAACCAACAACCACCAAAACATGGATAGCACCAGAATTTGGCTGCAAGCTCGCGACACGATGGAAAGTAGCTACTACGAGCAGTTTGCCCTCCTTCAAGATACAGCGCGTTCAAAGAGCATTTTCTCCATCACCCAAGAAGCTCACCATTACGCTAGTCATCCAGCCCATCGACAAGCTCTATCAGTCTGGCACCCTCAACCAATTAAGCGCTACATGAACGAAGAAGGACCGAGGGCGTTTTCCAACTTTGCTCCGGTGGCTCACTATGGTCGATCAATGAATGCTGAAGGGATCTCATCATTGCCTCGAGTTGCCCGCAATCACATGATCTCTCCAGCACCCTCCCAGGACAACCTCAACTCTCAGTGTTCGAGCGCACAGAGTCCTGTCGCAGATCAAGACTGGCCAGCTTACAACTCCCCAGGACTTTACGGCTACTTGCCCCAATCTATCGCCTTAGAAAGGCCCATGAGCCAAGGAAATAGCCGTGGCCAATTCAGCAGTGGTCTTCAAGCCCCTCCACGAGATAATTACTCGCTCAACTACCAACCAGGCTTCGCACAAGCTGAAATGTGGGCTGAACAACCCTTTGAGCAGGTCCAAACAAATACTGATCCACAAGACTCCGAGGACTTCGTGAGCCAAGACGCTACCTATGGCATGTTTGATGGGGATCTCTACCAAGGGTACAAAGGATCAGATTCTCATGCTCATCGTGTTCATACAGGATCTGTATTTGTGCAAGTCCAGAGTCTACAGTAAGAGATCTTATAATTCAACTAACCATTTGAGAACAGGGGTTGCTAACATACTCCTAGTAGCTATTCCAATGATGAATGCGTTGGATCATCCGTAAAAGACCCTCGCTCAACCCACCATCACACCCCAGAATATAGCGATCACCAATCAAGATTGTACCGCATGAAGCGCGAACCTAACCTGGAGCCAGAATATCAAGAAGAATCTGAGGACTCTGATGTTTCCGAATTTAATCCCAGCCCACAGACCTCTTAATCTCGCAAGCGCACCGTCTCGGCTTCCAAGACTTCCATCTCCGCAAAGCGTGCTCGCGTGTCTAAGACTGCTTCTGTATCATCTACACCCTCCAAGATAGCCCTCCCCGAAAGCACCAAGAAGCCCCGCAAGCCCATTAAAGCTAACGCCCGTCTCTTCGCCTGCCTTCTCAACTTTGCCGGTTGCAAAGCCACCTTCCCCAACAAGAACGAATGGAAGCGCCATATCGCTAGCCAACATGTCGTCCTAACGGTCTGGATTTGCAACCAAGGATCTTGCAGCAATGCCGCCGAGCCCAACGAATTCAACCGCAAGGACCTCTCCACCCAACATCTCCGCCGCATGCACGCACCATCCGAGCTCAAGCGCGCAAGCGCCAAATCCAACAAGTGTAATGCGAAGTGGGAGGCCCAGCTAAAACTACTACAAGAATCGTGCATGCATGACAAGGAGCAATTACCAAGTCGTATGGGCTGCCCAGTTCAAGGATGTGGCTCTATCTTTGCTGCTCAAGGCGCGGATTTTGTTGATGCTGGTGGCGCGAAGGAGGCCTGCCGTAAGGCGTGGGAGGAGCGCATGGAGCATATTAGCAAACGCCTCGACCCTGTTCAGGCGGGCAAAGACGATGTGGTGAGAAATGAGAACGACTCCCTGTTTGTCAAGTGGGCGGAGGCAGAGGGCTTGATTGTTCGCAAGGCTAGCAGTGGTTGGCGGCGACGGCGAGGATGAGGATGCTGATGGCGAGGACGAGGACTGAGAGACTTGCTCCTTGCTTGGCTTCTTTCTCTGGCTTTGCTATAGCTTTTCGCCTGGCTCGTCGCATGAGTCTTATTTGCAACTTGCCCTCCTAGCTTGCTTTACCTCAGCTGAGCTTTCGCACTGGCGTATTCTTGCCTCGAGCTCACGCGTCTTGCACACGGCCGTCTATTCTTGCATATACTTTGCTTTCTATGCCTCACGACCAACGATTACGATGGCATGGAACTGGGAGGAATGATACCATGCGTGTTGGCGTATACAAGGCGTTGGATTTTCTACCAAGGATTTCTTTCTCGAGCCCTTAAGATTTTTCAGCGTGAATTATTTTTTCTCTTTTGACTTGTTTATTTTCAAGGCCGTCTTCTTCAGCACGAGATGGGATACAGCTCACGACTATCGCGAAGCGACGAACTTTATATGGATGGATGATGGTACATTAGATCTCCTTTCAAATGTTGCTATTATGAACAAAATGACGACTATGAAGATTGGTGATGGGTTGTATGTACTAGTAGGACTTAATGTAGGAATCAGCAATGCATTAATTGGAATGCAGTGATTATGGAACTATCTCTGCTCGTTACGTATATGACTCCGTCCCCTTGTCCTTTTACTTGGGTTATTTTCTCGAGATCCAGCAAATACTGCCGATATAGCGTACAGAACCAATATCAAAACGTCAAGTATTCATCACATGTTTCACTTGAACAGGGGACAAATTAAGTGGATGGCTGAAAGCACAAGGATATCTGGATCAAAGTGCTATGATTTATTCAAGAGACTTCTGCCAAGGCTAACTCAAGATCTGAGCGTACTACGGTAGCTTCGATATCATGAGATGAGAGTTCTTGGTATATGTCAGTCCCCTGACGTACGAAACTAGAAACCTACAAACAAAGCAGTCCTGCCCTGCCTCGTGGATTTCTCATCATGGGGTAGGAGTTTTGATATTGGTGCTCGAGCAAAATTGCCTCTCGACTTTGAAATTGCTTTTAAAAGGGTTGAAATTTGTTACTCGACTGAAACTGCCCTCTTTATGCTTCTCCCTGATCTTCACTAATACGTCAAACGAAACCTAACGAGCGCCTTCAACTTTTGATTTTTATTTAAAAAAAATTGCACAGTAAACAAACAAAGTTCGCCGATTTTGTGAAATCTGTAAATAAAAAAATTCCTTTTTTGCACCCAGTACAGTACCAAAAATTAATTTAAACGGCAAATATCTCGCGTGCCACAAAAATGTGATCATATATCAGCAGGAGCCGAAGCGAGAATGATGAATAGCAAGAACGGAATGCGATCAGGTCTCACTGACTTTGAGATCCGATCCCAACTGTGGCTGGCAGGTCGTCAATTGGAGAAGTATTACTGTCGGAACAAAGGGACAGGAGCCTAATCGGGCTTAACCTGATTAGGTACATTAGCCGAAGAGAGCGTCCTTAAGAGCTCTCTTCCACCTGCAACCTCTTAATTCTACACCTATTTGCAACACCATCAGAACAAGAGTATACTCTTAATAGGCCACCCCCTGTGAAACCGACAATTACCATATCCAGGTTATGTTTCCAAAATTGAATCCTGAGGCAGGCGCCTCTCAATTTTTTTCCGCGCGTTGTATTTTTATAAAAATAACGATAACTTTATTGAAACAAGTTTAATTAGTTTAACCGTATAGTCAAAATGAAACTATGTACTTAATTTACTATTTGCATATTAGCCCACTTAAAGTCCTAGGTTACTGGTCGGTCCCAGGACCGTCGCTCCTGGGGCCACCACTGGTCCTGGGACATCAGGACGTCCCGGGGCTCCCCTTCCTGGGGCCTCAGCAGGTCCCAGGATTCGGTTCGTGACACCAGCCTTTAGAGTAGCGTTAAGTAGGACTTAGGTCAAGTTTCTATCGCCGATAGTTCTAGCAGAAAGCTGTAAAATAAAGATGAAAGCGCCTGAAGGTTCGCGTAGTGCTGCTGCGTTTTGAAACCAGGAACTGCTTGTCACGATCATAGATCATGTGACCTAGATGGCTTGGCGCGACCCCTCATTTCTATTATGATCGTGCGCACGACAATTGCCTTAGTTTAGTATTCTCGTAATAGAACCACCTATTAGCCGCCTCAACGGGCCTCAGGATTTGGCTTCGTGACACTGCTGCTTTAATATGTACGGTAGTTATAGCCAAAAATATAATCCTATTGACCCCTAACCCTTTTTTGTTTTATTTTTTTTTCAAAATTTATGCTTTATAAAACGTGAGCTAGTTTTTCTGTTTTTTTTTGTTTTTTTTTTTTAAATTTATGCTTTATAAAGCGTGAGCTGGTTTTTTCTGTTTTATTTTTTTTTTTAAAAAAAAAAAATCTATGCTTTATAAAGCGTAAACTGGCTTTTCTGTCTTATTTTTATTTATTTTAAATCTATGCTCTATAAAGCGTGAGCTGGTTTGTTTGACCTTCTTTTCAAAACCTATGCCTTATAGGGCGTGAAGTGTTTTAATATTTCTGCTTAAACAAATTTCACGCCCTATGTGTAACAACTCAAGCTGCACAGGGATCTCGATCCGTGGATCTAAGTAGAAGGATGCAAAGGTGTGAACAACTATCAATTGTTATAACTAAGAGAACAAACTACAGGCGGAAGAAGGGAAGGAGAGCAGTGCTTTATATACAGGATGCTGGCCAGGGGCCAGTGTAAGCGAGCCCTGTAGCGTTGGCTGCCAAGCTCTGAGGTGCCGAGCCCTGTGGTAACAGGGGCCAAGCTCTACCGAGCTCTGCAGTGCTTGGCGCCAAGCTCGAGATAGGGCCAGGGCCGTGACATTACCCCCCCCTCCAGTGTAGCTTGCCCTCAAGCTACGGCGGATCAAGAATGGAATGTAAAAATCAAAAATCAAAAATCAAAAATCAAAAATCAAAAATCAAAAATCCACTTTCCCGGCTTCCGTAGCATGCTTTACCCATTGTCATTCAGGCGATCAGCTGGTTCCTTGCCCTGCAAGTAGCAATCAAGCCAGTATTGTAGGTTTGCCGGAGGACCTTTTGCTTTAGGGTACTCGTCGTGGAAAGCCTTTAGCTTGTATGGCGCCCCTTTAAATCCTTCGGCATCATAAAATACAGGGTCGTAATCTATGCCTACCCATTTGACCTGGTACTGAAGCCTTCGGCGGTACTTTCGGCTTTGCAGAACTTGCTCGATTTCCCATTCCGGTTGTTGGTTGTAAACTACAGGTACTGGAGGCTCTTGATGCTGGCCTGGTAGCGGGTCGCCAGGGTCTTTCCGCAGGAGTTCCGGTGCAAAAACGTTGCGGAGCTGATTGCCTTCTGGAAGCTTTAGGCGGTACGAGTGACCTACTTGCTCAGTGATTTCATATGGGCCTTCATTCTGGTAGCCTAGCTTTCGGCTTGGCCGTTCGCTGGTCCAGTTTTTTGTCGAAACCCATACTTTATCCTTGACCTTAAAGTCAACTGGTCGTCGGTGCTTGTTGGCCTGTATTGCTTGTTGCTTTTGGGCTTTGGCCATTGCGGTTTTAGCCCATTCCCAAGCTTTGTGAATCCTTTCAATATGAGCTCGAGCGTCTTTGCGAGCTTCTTTGACATGTTGTGAAACCGGAACAAAGTCTTTAGGGCGAACCCAGTCTATGTCCATTCGAGGTTGATACCCTAGTTCGACCATGAAAGATGACAAGCCTGTTGAGTGATGTGGCAAACTAGCTGCTGCGTAGTCTATCGCATGAATCAAAGTAGACCAGTTATCTTGAAAAGCATTGGCAAAGGGACGAAGGCGTTGATCGATCCATTGATTTGCGTTTTCAGTCTGACCGTCTGTCTGAGGGTGGTATGCTGTCGAAAGCTTAAGCTTTGTGCCTAAAAGCCGGCAAAACTCATCCCAAAACGCGGAAATAAACTGAGGTCCTCGATCCGACACGATAGTTGTAGCAGGACCATAGTACTTATGGACATGCACTAAATACAGCTGAGCCATAGTTCTAGCGTCGACTGTTTTGTTGCAAGGGATCGAAATAGGGCGTTTGCCGAGCCTGTCTATAAACACGCATACCATATTCATGCCTTTTTTGTCGAGAGGCATGTCTTTGAAATCAACTGATATATGCTGCCAAGGGCGGTCCGGTATTGGCAGTGAGTGCAACAGCCCTGGAGTCTTGTCTCTAGGGACTTTAGACCTACGGCAAGCGTGACAATTGCTTACAAAACGCTCAATATCGTCATCCATTCCGAGCCAGTAGTACCGTTCTTTAATCAGCTTTTTTGTCTTGTCTTGGCCTGGGTGAGCTGTAGCTAAGCTACAGTGTGATGCTGTAATCAAAGCAGTCCGTACTGATTCGGCTACTACAAGCCGGCTTTTCTTTCTTTAGCAACCCGTTTTCTAAGCTGTAGCCTCCTTTGCTTTCTTGACCTAGTTTTCTTGCAAGGTCTAAGTCTTGAGCAGTTCGGTTGGCCTGCAGGATTTCGTCGATCAAGTCGAGCTGTTCCTCAATTGGCGACAACGACAAAGCTACCCGGTTCACTTCGAGCTCTGCAGTGCTTAACGCTGAGCTCGTGTCGAGCTTTGCAGTGCCTGGCGCTGAGCTCATATCGAGCTTTGCAGTGCCTGGCACCGGGCTCATGTCGAGTTCTTGAAGGATCTGAGGATCAAGCTGTGCTGGGGATAAAAGAGCCTGATCTCGGTTCTCTCGCTTTGCTTGGTCCAAGCCTTTTGTCTGGTCTTGTCGTGTCAACGGGTCGGCTTTGTTGTGCTTGCCGGGCTTGTAAGATATTTTGAAATGGTACCGAGAAAGAATCTCAGCCCAACGGGCTTGTCTAGCTGATAGCAGCTTGCTCGACATGAAGTATTCTAAAGCTTTGTGGTCTGTAATTACCTCAATGTGATTTTTGGTGCCTTCGAGCTCGGCACGCCAATATTGCAACGCTTTAACAATAGCTAGCATTTCTTTGTCGTGAATTGGGTAATTGGTTTCCGCGGGAGCCATAGTTTTAGAGAAATACCCTACAGGATGCCATTCACCGTCAAGGCCTTTTTGAGAAAACACAGCTGCTACTACAGTGTCCGAAGCGTCCGTCTCCAGCATGCACTGACTGTCTAAATCGTAGTGAGCCAGCAAAGGAGCACTTATTAGCATAGCTTTGAGCTTGTCGAATGCTTGAGTACACTTGTTGTCGAAAACAAACTCGTAGTCAGCACGAGTCAACTGAGTTAGCGGTGCCGCAATCTGGCTGTAGCTTCGAATAAACCTTCTGTAGAAATTGCAAAAACCTAGAAAAGATTGAACTCCTTTAACTGTCTTCGGAGGTTCCCAGTCTGCAATTACTCGTATTTTGTCTGGATCTACTTGGATGCCGTCAGTCGAAACAATGAATCCTAAGTACTTTGTCCGCTTTACACTGAATTCACACTTTTTGATATCGGCTTGTAAGCCGGCAGCTTGCAATCTGTCGATTACTTGCTTCACGTGTGCTTCGTGCTGTAGCTCGTTTTCAGAGTAAATAAGAATATCATCAAGATATGCTGTACAAATCACATCTAACAGATCTCGAAGAGTGTCGTTAATGTAGCTTTGAAACGTTGCCGGCCCATTAGTAAGGCCAAAAGGTAAAACTTTGTACTGAAACAAGCCATAGCGAGTGCGGAATGCTGTAAGTTCTTCAGATTCTGGAGAAATCCGGATCCGATGGAATGCCTGACGGATATCTAGCTTTGTAAAGACTTTGGCTTTGCTTAGCCTAGCTAGCGTTTCGTCAATCAACGGCAAAGGATACCGGTTTTTCTTGGTTAACGAATTCAGTTTCCGGTAGTCGACACAAAAACGAAGTGAGCCGTCCGACTTCCGCGCAAACAAGACAGGTGATGCAAAAGGAGCTTTGCTAGTAACAACAAAGCCTTTTCTCAAATTAGCTGTCAAGTAGTCTCGCATAGTTTCAAGCTCTTCGATTGAGTGCTTGTTCAAATGGCAAAACCCTAGAGTATTGTCTCCCGTAAGCTCGATTTTGTGGTCGATGCTTCGGTGTGGAGCTAAAGTGTCTGATTCTTGCTTCGAGAAAAAAGCTAAGCGACTATGGTAAGTGCTCGGAATTTGGTTTTGCAAAGATTCTTCTAGCTCAACAGGCTGCTGTTCTTGCTTCCGATCTTCAATCATCCGGTCTAGGCCGTCTAACGTGATTGAAAATAGCTCGATTCCTTGTTGCCGAGCGTTTAGCATAAACCCGTTACTGGAAATCATTTTGATATCTAGGTGTGCACGCTGGCCAGGCCGGCTGTCAGGCCGGCTATTTCCCCCTGCTTTAGCGAAGCCTCCTGGCTGAAGTTCTGGCTTGGCCTCAGGCTGGTAGTCGTAAGGGCGAGAAAGCTCACTAGCCATGACTTTCAGGCTTTTGCTGGTTTCTCGAGCCCAGGTTGGCCCGTAAGCGCTAGCTCGGGTGAGCTTCCGGCTGGCTGTAGCAAAGCTCGATTTCTGGGGCACGAGCTTCTGGCTAGCTGTAGCAAAGCTCGATTTCTGGGGGACGAGCTTCTGGCTAGCTGTAGCTTCTCGAACAGTATGAACCGCCTGAACAGCTTGAACAGCTGACTGTATGGCCTGAACGACCGGCTGCTGAACAGCCTGTACGGCTGGCTGCTGAACAGCCTGTACGGCCTGAACGTGCAAACAGTCCCTCGCTGGTAGAGCCTGAGCTAGGCTTACTGTCAGGGCTTTGATCTGAATGCCGTCCAGGCGTCTTTTGTCGTTTCTAGCGATTGCTTTGTCTCGGCGTAGCATGTCCTGCTGGTATTGTATTTGAACTTGCTGAGGTCGGATATTGTCCCTTAAGTAAGTAGCTATAGTCCTGGAATAGGTGTGTGCTGGTGGAAACTCTGGAGGCCACCGTAGCTGTCGATAATGAACATCAATTAAAATCCGAAAATAATCAAAGAAGTTGCGTCCGAGAATCATGTCATGAGAGCCCAGCTCTAAAATAAGTAAAGGAAAGTTGTAGATCCGGCGGCCATCAATCTCAATATTGAACAAAAGGTACTGAGAGATAGGGGATCCTTTTTTACCATCGTATCCTTTCGGATAGATAGAATGAGGAAGCCGTTTAGGCTTCAACCCGAGAATGCGGCAAAGGTCTAATGCAAAACGAGTGTCAATAAAAACATAACCACTAGCTCCGGTATCACCTAAAGCTCTGGCCTGCACTGCAATCCCGTTTTTGTGAAGAGTGCATGCTACAGTAAAAGAATTGCCGGCCATTAGTGAACTTAGATCGATCTGTTGAAGATCGAACACGTGAGCCCTAAGAAAGGAGCCTTGGCTTAGGGCTGTTCGTTTTCCGACTTCTCTGCGTCGGCTTCATCTTGTGCTTCATCACCTGAAGCGTTTTCTTGCTCAATCTCTTGAATTCTAGGTGTTGCTTGAGAATTTAAGCAAAAGCTTGCAAAATGCCCTTTTTCACCGCATTTGAAGCAAGTGCTTTGAGAATAGTCCGGAGCTGGGCTACGAGCCGGGCTGGCCGTGCTGTCACGGCCTGTAGCTGGGCCTGGAGTAGCACGCTGAAGTGCTGGCGAAAAGGCTCGGTAAGCTTTCGGAGCCGGAAAGAGTCCTTGACGTTTAGGAGCCGAAACAGCATTTGGCCTAGCTTGACGAACTGGTGTAGAAGGAAATTGTCGATAGAATTCCTGCAAGTCGATACTTAGCCGTTGACATTCGTGTACTAGTTTTTGGTACGTAGAGTGCTGATGGTGTGTAGCCAAAAGTCGGTTCTGGAATTCTCTATTTAGCTTTCTCCACAAATGGCTTCTCCAGGTCGAGGAAGGAACTCGCCCTACGGCAGCTAAGCGAGCAAACTCGGTATGGAAATCATTGAAGTCTTGTGCAGCTTGTTGTTTCAAGGCGTAAAACTGGTTTTCGGCTTCTTCGGCTTCAAAATGGTTCCGAAAGATTGTGTCCAAGTAAGCTAGCATTTCGTCGACAGAAAGCCAAGGTTCCAAGCTATCTTCGTCATACCGAGGCGAAAGATGACGCTGTGCTTCACCTGTAGTACAGCCGAACACGTAATCGATCCGCTCTTGTTCCGTAGGCCACCAGTCCGCATTTGCTCTAAGCTTTCCTCGTAATAAGGATTTCCAAGCAATGTACGTAGGCGAAGTACCGTCGTCTAAGGAGTCTGGGTCTCGGTGCTTCGGAGAAAGCTTTTTGAGTATAGCCGAGACTTATGCCGCTTACTAGACTTAGGCCTATGGTTGCTATCAGAAGATGAGCTGTCTGATGGTGACGCGTCTGGGTCATTTCCTTGTTTCCGAAGTGATCGAGGAGTCGAAGGTTTCTCCACTGAAGGGACTAAGTTGCTTGGTCCCGTGGCCGCTAACCGTTCTAGCAACGCACGAAACTGGCTGTCTGAAAGCTGAACAGGGGTCCCTAAAATATCAGCCACTTGCTGATTCAATTGATTGCGTACGTCTCGTTCAGGTTCCTTGCTAGCTGACGACCGGCTCATTTCCTCAGAAGTAGCAGCTGACGACTGTGTCTGACTCGTTGCTTCAGGGGTAGTACGGTCGCCTAGTTGAACCAAAGGAGTACCTTCTGTCGAAGGGGGTCTGAAGGGCGTTTCTTGTCCTTTCTCGACGAGCTTCTTTTTTGTCGTGGGCATATTGCTGTAAAGTGAATTCGAAAATAAAGAGAAGTAGTAGTAATAGCTCAACTCGACTAATTAGGAGGAGCGGCTCGACCAGTATGTGCTGGGAGCTGGAGTTGGTGTATACAGGCTTTGACTCTGGCCTATATCTTCACAGACCTCGTCTGTGGCGTCGTGGAATGGTCTTCACGGTCTTGATTCAATACAAAAGGAAGGGATATTATTAAGCTCCGTCCCCGGAAGGTTTGTAGAGTTTGTTCTAATGTAACAACTCAAGCTGCACAGGGATCTCGATCCGTGGATCTAAGTAGAAGGATGCAAAGGTGTGAACAACTATCAATTGTTATAACTAAGAGAACAAACTACAGGCGGAAGAAGGGAAGGAGAGCAGTGCTTTATATACAGGATGCTGGCCAGGGGCCAGTGTAAGCGAGCCCTGTAGCGTTGGCTGCCAAGCTCTGAGGTGCCGAGCCCTGTGGTAACAGGGGCCAAGCTCTACCGAGCTCTGCAGTGCTTGGCGCCAAGCTCGAGATAGGGCCAGGGCCGTGACACTATGGGGCATGAAAATTGACCCTAACCCCAGGGCTACAGGCCGGTTTACCAACCCCAATGGAACCTTGCTGGCCACCATATCGTCAATTATTACGTGCTGCGCCTCTGCAAGATGCGGCGCCATTCTGGGGACGGAATTGTCTTCGAGCGCGGTATTCTGCTGACCCTGTCGTCGAAAGAACAAAGTTGTATCTGCCTGAGGCCGAAACCGGGAAATATCTATACAGCCTCTAGAGCTCCACGGTGGTTCCATCAATGAGAATGGAGATTGGATCGCGACTCAGTTGAACGACAGCCTCACTTGAATGGTGGCGTTGTTATGCATACACAGTAGCCAGGCGCATTGAACCCAAGGCTGTCAACCTCCCACCGGTCCAGCTCACACCTACCCATCGCGTACTGGGGATCCCTGTACTTGCAGCTCAGCTCAGCCTTGCCTCCAACCTCAGCTCCTCTTGCAATCTTGAAAGCCTCTTCTAACTTGCCTCAAACACCTTACTACGGATCCCCTCCTTTTCCTCAAACCGCACATAGCTGGCTGCTATTTAAATTATCCCTAAGACTCCGCCGAATATCAATATGGTTTCTCTTAATCCTATAAGGTCTTTTAAACCACGACAGTCTCTCCAGACTAGTTTCCATCGTCACGCAGAAAATGATACAGAAAGTCCTCTAGCGTATAAAGAGGTCGTTTCGGCATACCGTATTCTGCTGAAGGATCTGGAATTGTACTTACAAATTTTGTTTCGTGAGCGCAACTTCGAAATTACCCTTTCAAATGATTTCTATCATATGTACTTGCCTCGCAAGCTTACGGAAGAAGAACGAGAACATATGATTAAGCTGTGCCAGTTAAGCAAGCCCGACAGGCGAAGATCTATCACTTCCGAGTATGATTTCGATGTAGGATATGGATCTGCGTATTCGTCCGCCACCCAGAGATTACCCGTGGAGCCTTCAGAAGAAGAACGGCCACGTCTGAGCCTGCCAGAAAAATACAATGGCCGCAGAGATGAGGAAGAGGGCCCTAACGACATCCCCTTGATTACCCCGACTCCAGATGGCAAATTAATCATTCCAACAGACAACCCGGATAAAGGTTCTTACGAGGTCGTTACTGGCGGAGTAGACATTTCGCCGCTCCATGACTCGGTATATCTTTATAGTGCCCATTTCGCTTCCGGTTGGGCGTCTGAGGTATACGAGATCACTGCACGCTGGGCCTGGATTTCTAAGGAGGCGATAGAGGACAACGATAAGTACACGATCAAGGTCCGTACTTGCGTTCAATCTTCTTCATGACAAACTGATCATTCCCTATAGCTCGCAGTCAAGCGTTTGAAAAAGAATACGACTTTAGAGCAGCTGTTACATGAGTACAGTACTCTACGGACTGTCAGCAAGCGGAACCATCCAAACGTTGTTCAGGTTTTGAATGCCTTTCGTTATGGTAGTCAAGATGTGTATTTCAACCTCTCATTCCCACTCGCGACTGGCAACCTTAAACAGCTATTTCGAGGCTCATTAGATGGTAGCCTGGTTTCTAGAGAATCTTGGAGTCTTTGGTCAGAATTTGAAGGTCTTGCAAGTGCTCTTTCCTATCTTCACGACGAGTGTGAAATAGCACACACAGATCTCAAGCCCTCGAATATTCTCCTCTACGCAACTAGTGGCATCCCTCCGCTTGTGGCCAAAATAGCAGACTTCGGCCTTGCCGTTGAAATGCAGAAGACGCGAACTTGGAATTTAGGAACCGTAGAGGCCAAATCGGCATGGAAATATGATGCACCAGAAGTGCGAGCGCATATGGAGAGAATACAAACTTCCCACGGCAAAGATTCATATGATGCTCTCCAGTTTGATCTCCCTAATGCCGACCAGTTAAAGCGCGCGGATATTTGGAAGCTAGGAGCTGTCTTCACAGAACTCTCAACGTTTCTAGTACTCGGTGCAAAAGGCGTGTCTGACTTTCGAAAATATATTACCACGACACAACGAAACGTCACTTCTGACGAGCTCAGCGATACATTGTTCGATGGTGGCGTTAAAGTGAAAGAGGAAGTTATTGACTGGATTCGGAGACTATGCCAGAACAACTCTCGTGTGGCTGAGATTGAAAAGACACTCCAACAAATGCTAGCGGAACACCCCAATCGTCCTACCGCAGCCCAAGTTTCGCATCAACTTCAACAAGTAAACCACTCTTCCTTAAAGTTCCAAATCATTTTAACTAAGAGTCATAGGTTAGCTGGTGCGTCTTCTTCGATGGTGAAAGGCAGATCAGAATCATTTCGCGGGAGTCTATACCACAACTTTCGCTGATCGATGGGCTGAAAGAGAAGATTGAGGCCCGATTAGGATCCAAGATTGACTGGTGGCCACTGAGAACTGGCAACCGAAATTGCCCTCCAGATCACTCAAGGATTGTATGGGATGTATGTATTCTTCACCAACCACTGCATTATTTGCAACTAACATACTATATCCGCTAACACTCCGGCTACGAGCTTTCTGTAGATGTCCCCGACCATGCTGTCCGCGAGTACAGGTTTAGCTGTGTGCCCATTTCACAAGTCCCGGCGATAACAACATTACCACTCTATAATAATGGGAGTTCCTCAGGCCAGCAGGGCACTCAGCTCCCCTACAAACCACCCTCTGCACCAACAGTTTCGAGTGGAAGTTCTAACGCGGGCCCAACCATAGCCTTGACTAGTCTGAATAACTCATCCCCAGGGCAGATCGTCCCAAAAGAAATTTATTGGTGCGTTAACAAATTTTGGACGGAACCGAAAGAAACACGCCTCTGCCCCATTGAGAATGTCCATCAGCTCAGCGACGATAGTACCCTCTGCAAGCGTCTACTCCAAGAATACCACCGGATTCGTACTTGGAAAGGACGTATATTTTCATGGAAACGCTGTCTTGGAATAGAATTCATAAATGTAGGTTGATATTATATTTCCTGCATTCTAACATAATAGGAATCTGAACTTAACGTTTGAATACAGTTCAGCAGAATCCTAGATAATGACCAACACATCATTAAGCTTTCCAAGGGCCTCCCAATCCCTTCCCAGGACTACGAATACAGCCTCCAAAAATCCGACATCGTACACATGGCTATTGCAGCAGAACAGCTCATTGTCGGTATGAATTTCCCCACCAAATGCGCAGGGATAACATCTACGCTTTCCATGATCCCAAAATATACCCGCCCTCCTCTCCCCGTAAATGCCGGATCCGAGGGCTGGGGCTTACTTGCCATTCAATACTTCTCGCTTATGAAAATCTTATGGTGGCTGATCGGCATAACTGTCACAGGCCTTATTTTTGTCATTTGTTGGCTGGTTTTGGTAAGTAAGACAGATTTGCAAAGCGCGTTTATTCCTTTTACATTTTTGTCTACGATGGTAATGGTTGGGTTGGCGGTTCCGCAGCTTTTGGATGTTGACTGAATCATGATTATATTCTTTTGGTACTAGGTATATTGCGAGAAGTAAGTAGCAGAATTTCTCTGGATGCATGGTTTGGTGGTCTCTCGGTATTAAATGCTGCTATTCAATAATATGAGAAATATAAGAAAAGTTAATTTAAAACATTTTGAAAGCCTTATAAGTCTTCGACCAACCTCGCCCTAATAAGTTATTACTTTGCAGAACTCATGCTAATCAGTCACAGTCCCTTCCTTCCAACCTCCTTTTTCTCTAGACAGGCGGCTCAGTCGTCAGTCATTTTGGCGAACTCCTGGTCCGTGCTATAAGTTTAATAAAGGCAAAAAGAGGGGACCGATTCTGCTCCTTGCTGTACTAGCTGCTCCCGTGCGGAGGGGCCCACGAATCGTTTAGCAGAAACTGTCGGAAACTCTACCCATCTCAGCATGAGTAGAACGTTCCGGTTGATCCAACTCAATGTTAGGAAACAAGATGTGGTGCTGGACAGCCTAATGAACGATGAACAAATTCAAGACGCGACGGTACTGGCTATCCAGGAGCCCTGGGCAAGAAGGAACAAAGACCTACTTCTCACAACGCCGATGTGCCATCATAAATGGACAAAGATGGTCCCGTCGATATGGAGAGAAGGCAGATGGCCAATTAGAAGTATGCTCTGGTTAAACAAGGATGTCGAAGCAGAACAGATAGCAATACCATCCCCAGACATGACAGCAGCCATTATTCGATTACCTGAGCGGTCAATTCTAGTAGCGTCGGTCTATGTACCGGGAATTGATGCTCAGGCACTACAAGACACGTATCACAGCCTACGAAAGACTATTCAGGAAGTGAGAAGGAAAGCGAACACAGCGGTTGAACTCGCGATAGTAGGAGATTTCAATCGGCACGACCAACTATGGGGAGGAGATGACATTTCGATGGAGAGACAAGGAGAGGCGGATTTGATCGTCGACCTGATGAACGAGTTTACCCTAAACAGCCTACTTCGCCGTGGGACCAAAACGTGGCAGGGAGGAAACTACGAAACAACCATCGACCTGGTCCTCGCCTCTGAGGAATTGAAAGACGCCATGGTTAAATGCACATTGTATGGAACAGAGCATGGGTCAGACCACCGTACAATCGAGACAGTTTTTGACATCTCTGTCTCTACACCAAGACCCCAGGAAAGGCTCCTTCTTAAGAACGCCCGATGGAAGGAGATAAACGCCAGAATAGCAAACTCACTAGGTCTCCCGTCAGAAGGTACAGTGCAACAGAAGACAGATAGATTGATGGCAGCGGTTACGGAGGCAGTCCATGCCCTGACACCGAAAGCCAAACCATCACCATACACAAAAAGATGGTGGACCTCTGACCTTACACAGCTTCGTCGCATATATACCTATTGGAGGAACCGCGCACGGGCGGAACGACGCGGCGGACGGAGTATATCTGACCTAGAAGAGAAAGCAAAAGCAGCGGCAAAACAATACCACGATGCTCTTCGCCAGCAGAAGAAGAAGCACTGGAACGAGTTCCTTGCGGACAACGACAACATTTGGAAGGCAGCCAAGTACCTGAAGTCAGGCGATGACTCGGCATTTGGAAAAGTCCCACAGCTCATCAGAGCCAATGGGACGGCCACTGTTGACCATACAGAGCAAGCAGAGGAGCTGCTAACTAAGTTCTTTCCCCCACTACCAGACGACATCGACGATGAGGGCTTAAGACCACAAAGAGCCCCGGTAACAATGCCAAAACTCACTATGGAAGAAGTGGAACGACAGCTCTTTGCGGCTAAATCGTGGAAGGCACCAGGAGAAGACGGCCTGCCAACAATCGTATGGAAAGAGACGTGGCCAGCGATCAAACATCACGTGCTGGCTCTGTTCCAAGCATCACTAGAAGAGGGAATGATACCACACCAATGGCGGCATGCAAAAATAATCCCTTTAAAGAAGCCCGGCAAAGAAGATTACACGACTGCAAAGTCGTGGAGACCGATCTCCCTGCTTGCAACCTTAGGCAAGATTCTTGAATCGGTAGTCGCTGAAAGAATCTCACATGCAGTCGAGACATATGGCCTTCTCCCGACTAACCACTTCGGCGCACGCAAGCAGCGATCGGCAGAGCAGGCACTCCTCCTCCTACAAGAAGAGATTTATACGGCTTGGAGAGGTCGCAAGATCGTAAGTCTGATTAGTTTTGACGTCAAAGGAGCATACAATGGAGTGTTTAAGGAGCGACTATTACAAAGAATGAAAGCACGAGGCATGCCGGAAGAGTTGTGCCAATGGGTAGAGGCCTTTTGCTCAGAACGTACAGCGTCAATTCAAGTGAACGGCCAGACATCCGAGACACAAAAACTGCCACAGGCTGGCTTACCACAAGGCTCGCCCCTATCTCCAATCCTATTCCTTTTCTTCAATGCAGACCTAGTTCAGCGGCGGATCGATGCGCATGGGGGTGCCATAGCTTTTGTAGACGACTTCACAGCCTGGGTCACTGGGCCTACAGCACAGAGCAACCGGGAAGGCATAGAAGCAATCATTGGTAGCGCCATAGAATGGGAAAAGAGAAGCGGTGCGACTTTCGAAGCGGACAAAACAGCCATCATCCATTTTACTCGCAAGTCATACAAGACAGACACTCAGCCGTTCATTATTAAAGGACAAGCTGTCCAGCCGAAGGAGCGCGTTAAAATCCTGGGCGTGATCATGGACGCTAAACTTAAATATAGAGAACATATGGCGAGAGCTGCTTCCAAAGGACTAGAGGCGGTAATAGAGCTGAGACGACTCAAAGGGCTGTCACCGGCCACGGCGCGACAACTCTTTACGGCGACGGTCACTCCAGTGGTGGATTATGCTTCCAATGTGTGGATGCATGAGTGCAGATACAAGCCGGCCATACCGATCAACAGAGTTCAGAAGATAGGAGCACAAGCGATAGTAGGAACATTCATGACGGTGGCCACAAGCGTGGCGGAGGCGGAGTCAACCATCCCCACCGTGGAGGATAGACTCTGGAGAAGAGCTATCAAGCTCTGGACAGACATCCACGCCCTGCCTGTCACCAATCCACTCCGCAGAAATACATCCCGGATGCGGAAATTCAGGAAACAACACCGCTCGCCTATTTACCAGGTGGCGGAAAAACTCAAAGATATTCCAATGGAGGAGATGGAAACTATCCATCCGTTCACTTTGCCGCCGTGGGAGAAGAGAGTGCAGACTATCACCAACGGGGAAATAACGACGCAACCGGACTCAAACCGAGCAGCATATATTGCCGTAAGCAGCTCAGCACGAAATGGCGTGGTTGGACTCGGTGCAGCGATCAAGACACGCAAGCGAGTTGGAGATGATCCCACAGTCGAAACGCATTTCTCCACCCTAGGCCCAAGAACAGAGCAGAACCCATACGTGGCAGAACTAGCAGCAATGGCCCACGCCCTCCAGCAATTACCGCGGCGTAAATACCACAGCATTACGCTGTGGACGAGAAATAAAGCAGCCGTCCTCACGCTTAGAAACCCACGCCAACAGTCTGGCCAAGAACAGATTTGCAGCATTTACGAATCAATCAACCAACTTAAGAAAAAATGCAACAATATCACTGTGGTATGGTTACCAACGGATGAAGACGAGGAACTCTGGACTTGTGCCAAAGAGAAAGCCAAAAAAAGCTACACGACAGGGCACAGAACCACAGACACCACTCCCCAGAGTACGATCAACAACGCTCACCGTAGCGCGCGCCGAACGGGGTACTACTAGAAGCTTACCGGAGAAGGTTGGAAAACTATCTAAGAAAGTGGACAAAGCATTACCGGCAGTGTGCTGACAAAATAATCAAAGCTTTGATTATTAATCAATTAATCAGGTCTGATTAATCATGATTAATGATTAATAGGTGCTTTGATTAATCAAAGCTTAGGTAATCTGATTAATCATGATTAATCAAATTAATCAAAGCCGAAAACGTGACTTTAAACAACTATTTAAACTTTTATTAAAAATAATAATAAATAACTTAGAAGCTAAAAATTCTTTAATGATATACAATAAACCAAGTGAAACTATATTTCAATAAAAACTAACTAAAACTAAATTACAAAATATTCTCTTTTTCTATTTCTTCTTTTTGAAGTTCTACTTCAATTTCTTTTTCTTTTTTAATAACACCCTAATTTTTAAACAAATACTTTTTTCAAAAGTATCTTTATTTAATCGATTTCTTAATTTATTAATAATTAAAGCGCCGTTAGAAAAAAAGCGTTCTGAAAGCGTGCTAGTTGCTAGTATTTGTAAATACTTTTTAACTAATAAAGATAAAACCGGATATTTGTTTTTATTAACTAGCCAATATTGTAAAGGTTTAGTCTATAAAAATTAGTAATAAATATTAAAATTTACTTTAAAAAAAAACTTACTGTTTTAACAGCCTTTTTTTCTTCAAAGTATAAAGTTAATTCATCAGTAATTCCTTTTTCGTTTTCTTCGCTATTAATATAAATATCAGTGTATACAATTAGAGTAATTACTCTAGAGTAAGTAATATTACTCTAACTCTAATCTAATAAAAAAGCTATTACTCTAATCTAACTTTAATTTAATTTGATTACTTAAATTTTATTAGAGTAACTAGAGTAACGACACGTGATACCGGATTATTAATTTTCCGGCTCGATACATGCCGCATTAAGACTAGTGTTTTTAAATTAGCGAGTTTCGGCACGGATAAACTTCTATTTCCGAACTTCGGCTTAATAAAACTTCGAACTTTCTAAAAAAAATCTGTAAACTTCTAATAGTATTGTAAATAGTCGCTGTTATATAACTATATTACGCTTATACTTAAACAAATTATAACTTAGACATAAGTAATTATAAAATTAGAGTAAAATTAAAGTAATGTTAAGTGTTACTCTAACTCTAATCTAACTCTAATAAAAAATTGGTTACTTTAATCTAATATAATCTAATTAAAGTAACTTAAATTTTATTAGAGTAATTAGAGTAACTTGTGTATACACTGATAAATATCTAAATCGTCGTTTTCGTCGTCAGACGAAATAATATTTAAATTATTTAAAACCGAAAATTCCGTATTACCGACGATTGGTAAATTATTTTCGTAATCTTTTTTATAGCTATTTAAAAAATTAGAATTCTTTTTTTAAAAATAATAATAATAATAATAATAATAATAATAATAATAATAATAATAATAATAATAATAATTACTTTAAAAAATCGGTTTCTAATCTTGTTTCTATATCGTTTATTTGGCCAGAAGTTAAACCGATATTAAATAATCCTTCTTTTTTAATTCTAGGGTCTAAAATTAAAGCTAAATAAATAGCTTTATTTTCGTTATAAATATTTCTTTTATTAGGATAATATTTTAACAATTTTGCTATTCCTTTATTTATAGCATCTTTTAAAACTAGATCCTATTGTTAAAAGTTAGTTAAAATTTTAAAAATTTAGTAAAACAATAAAAATCATACATTTTTGAATTCTTTTTTAGCTTTTTCAAGCTTTTTGTAAATATTATAAATTTCAGGAATAATATAATAAAATGTCGGATATTTTTCGGCTTGTAATTTAGTAGTTGCTTTTACAAATATAGTTAATATTTGTAAACAATTTTCTAAATATTTAACTTCTTTATCAGTAAGTAAAATATTTTTATTTTTAAACACTTTTGAATCTAATGTCGAAATAACAGCTTTGTTGAGAATTGGTGGTGTAGCCCACCCGTAAGGCATGGGCCTAGCTTAGTCATCAGTGAAAGGGTCGCACCCCTTTTACTGAGCACCTCCGTAGAGCTCTACAATCAATCAATTCTTCCTGAACCACTGCGATTGGGCAGACCTTGCGTACAGCACAAGCTTCCCTTCCTCAAGTTGACTGTGGTCAACTTAGCATACTTATTTCAATAAGCTTTAATAGGCGTATATAAAAATAAAAAGTTTTTAAGCATATTAGCTGTAAACGACCATCGAGTAGCTTGATCTAATATATTATATTAGTAATAATTCTAAAAATTAAATTAAAAGTATTAAAAACTTACCTAATTGAAGTATATTATAATTTTCTATATTCTGAACTTTTATTTGCGATTTTAAAAGTCGTCGGTTTTCTTGGCTATATTTTAAACCAATTATTATTTTTCGAACTTTTTTCCAAATAGAAAATTCTATTAATTAATTAGTTTTTTTTTTAATAAAGCTTAATTTAAAATTAAACTTACCGGAAATATCTTCGTTAAAGTCGTTATTGTTTTTTATATTAAAAACATTTTGTAAATCGGAATAATCGTCTTTAATAATAGTTTTTAAAATATCTTGCGCTACTAAATTTAATACGTGAGCAACACAATGTATATCGCTTTGAAATTTTATAGCTTGTAAACTATAATGATTTTTAAAAGCTAATAATAAAGTATTATTCGACGAAGCGTTATCTCGAGTAATACTATTATAACAATTAGTTAAAGTTTTAATTTTTTTTAAATAAAAATCCGTACTTTGTAATATTATATTCAATATCGTATTCTTTTAAAATTTGAATTAAAATTTTATTTAAATAAACTCCGGAATGTTTATGTTTTAATATTCGAATAGCTAAATAATAAAACTTTAATTCGAAGTTTTTATTAATAAAATGTCTAAAAATTTAGTTAGTAATTTTTTTTTAATTTTTTTTTAAATAAAACTTAAAACTTACATAGTTACTCCGAAATAAGAATCTTGATTAATAGCGGTCCAAGTATCTAAAGTTATAGAAAAGCTTCCTTGATTTTCTTTTTGTTTTTTTAATTCGTTTTTAATTAAATTTTGTTTTGTTAAAAATAAAGAGTCTAAATCGGCTTTTAAAACTCTGTAATAAATCGGCGGAACTTTTCTATTCAAAAATTAATTAATTAATTTTTTTTTTTTTAAAAAAAAAAAAAACTTAACTTACGAAAATAAATAATTTAAAAGATCCCGAAAAGATATACTTTCTATCGCTCGAAAACTTATATTATTTAATATAATAAAATTTAAAAGTAATTCTTTAAATTGTTCTATATAAAAATCAGGTGATTTCGGTCGTTTTAATTGTCTATTTTGATTAAAATAGTCATTTATAGCCGACGATTAACTAGTGTTTTCTATATCGGCTTCTATTAAAAAATTAGTAAAAGTAAAATTAAAACAAATATTTAATATACCTGATTCTGAATCGTTTATAATAGCTTTTATATTAATAAAAGGATGCATATATTTATAATGCGTAATATAATTGCTAGTTGAATTATTTATTTTTTGATTTTCCCAACTTTTACTATTTTAAATTATTAGTTAAATATTTAAAAAATAAAAATAAAAAACAGTTAGCTTACTTGCAACTTTTTTGTAAACATTTAACTGTAACAGTTCGAGCTTTATTTTTGTCGTTTTGTGGCGGATTTAATATTTTTTCAAATAATATTTTTTTAAAAATATTTAGTTAATTATTAAAATCTATTTCGTAATTCGAATCGTTTTGTAATTGAATAATACGATTTGCTTGTATTTGTTGCTGAGACATTGTATATAATATAATATAATATAATGTATTGTAGTATAAGTAAATTGAATAGTAAGTAAATTGCGTTGTAAGTAAATTGTATTGCAAGTAAATTGTACTGTAAAAAAAGTTCAAATAAAGAAAATTCAGTGCTTATATACTAAAAAAATAAATTCTAGAAACTTCGATTTATTAGTTTACAAATCAATTAATTAGTAATTGAATTGTTAGTAATAAAAAAACTAGAAAGTTCTAGAAAGTTCCAGAATTCTGCCAAAAAATCGCTTTTTCGGGCTTACCGCCTTCCTAATTAGGTTAGTCTGATTAATCAGGTCTGATTAGCTTTGATTAATGATTAATACATGCTTTGATTTGATTTGATTTTGATTAATAGGTCTATTAATCAATTAATCAAAGCTGTCAGCACACTGATTACCGGGCAAACATACTCGAAAGTTGTACGACCAGTTAACACAGCGAGAAGCGAGTGTGCTTGCGCAGCTAAGGACAGGAATTGCGAGATTGAATTCGTATTTATTCCTTATCAAAGCTGCACCATCAGATCAGTGCGCCTGCGGGGAAGCAAGAGAAACAGTTGAACACTTCCTTTTTCGGTGCCGAAGATGGACCACGCACCGAACAGAGATGCTTCAGTGTACAGAAATTCACAGGAGCAACATTTCATTCTACCTGGGAGGAAAATCACCATCGGGTGACAAGAACTGGACCCCGGACATGAAAGCTGTCCGAGCGACGATACGATTCGCGATAGCCACAGGCCGGCTTGATGCTGACCCATGGCAAGAAAACAGCCAACAAAATTAACCCCTTCTCCCCCCCTTCTTTAACTATTTTTCAACCGCCTAACACTAATCACCTTGTGCCGAAGACAGGAGGCACCGCTTCAGCTGCTGAGGATAGGACGCTGAACACTTGGAGAATAGCCTTCAAGCTAGCCTGCTAACAATACTAACCCACGAGAATCCATAGAGATAAGTCAGAAAAGAGAAGCCAGAAGCCAGAAACAGCTGATTTAAGGGCCCAAGGAGTCAAGATTTCACTTTAAGAAATGTACATGTATATTAGTAATAGTTGCCCTATCGGGTTAGCCGCCGGGCGTTAATAAATTGTGTGTGTGTGTGTACTAGCTGCAGACTCAGTCGAGACGCGCAACTGCATTTTGTCCATTCTTCGAAGCAAAGCACAAAGTGGAGGACACAATCAAGGAGCTACAGTCGCTAGAGTAGAATCTGCCTTTATTAGATGGGTCAGCAAGTGTCAGCTAAGTCCTCAGGCAGAATTCCACTTTTGACGCTGACCCTCACAATATCAGCTAGGTTGTAACAGTACTAGTGTCGGGTAAATATAGGTCCAGAATTAAATCACAGAGTGTTCAGTGCGACACTAATTTTGCTTCCTACTATACAATATAGACAGTAAAGATACTGTATCTCATATAGGTATTGTACAGGGGCGGTATCTGTTGGTGATCGATTTTGAGGCGAACTTAGTAGACTTAGGAGGGGAATAGCGAGGAGAGCACAGCATAAAGAATGGAGGCAGGTGATACGACGCGTCAGACGCGTCGTGCCGCAAGCGAAGCAAGGTCACGTGGAAGAACAACGACAATTAATAATCTAACCGCCAGCAACCCTTTTACAGCTCTGGCTAGGCAAGCTGTGCAGACTGACAATAGCGACGAGGATAGTAAAAATAATTTCATAAAAAAAGACGTACTTTTTCAAGCAGCTTTAAGTGTAACGACGCAAGGAATCACTGGCTAGAATAGAGGCATATGGGAGTGCGTACAATAGGCTGATAGTGATTGCCTTATAGGTCTACCTACGAAGGATACAAAAACATGAGGAACAATTGTAGAGGGTAGAAGTAGGCCTTTATATAGGCGACTCCGACTCTACCCCGTATCTAGTCTGAAACCCCTCATACCCTAGATCGCACCCTTTTCATCCTTTTGTATCCACACTACTGACTTCCGGGTCGCACCCTTGCTTGCCATGTATCAATTGGGCATACCGATTGTTACATTAAGCGCACCGAAACCTAAGCGGTCTATCGCTATTAGGACACTAAAAAGTGTCACGGCCCTGGCCTTCTGGGGCGGAGCTCACCATCGGATGCCCCAGAGCTCGGACAGAGCACAGCACCGGACACCGCAAAGCTCGCCTATCCTGGCCTCCGGTCAGTTCCTGTATATAAAGCACTGCTTTCCTTCCCTTCTTCTGTCCGTAGCTTGTTCTCTTAGTTATAACAATTGATAGTTGTTTACACTTCTGAGTCCTTCTATCTAGATCCACGGATCGAGATCTCTATTCAGCTTGAGTTGTTACAAAAAGAAAAACTGACACAATCAGTGTTGCATTTGATTAAATTAAATTAAATTATTTATATATAAGTTAAACGAAACAATTACAATATTGCTACAGTATACAATGCAATATTTTAATTACTATTAGTTGTTTATGTACAACTGCTATATAACAGTTTAGCAATACGAAATTCGTGTTTATATAGTGTTTATACATTTAAATTATATAATATTTACACTTTTACTTTTAAGCAAATTAATATTATTGCCGTTACTAAAACACGCTATATACTAAATACTAAATGTCGATGCAACAATTATTTAAGTTTACAATTACACACAAAAAGCTTCAAACAAAAGTTTTAGCAAACGTACGTAATATTTACATTTATTTTTTCGAATTAGACTAGTTTATACGTAATGTTTACATTTACGCTTTTAAACTTTTAAGCTCGCTATACTAATAATGTATTTAAACCGCGCTAAAACGCTTGAAATAAGGCTATATTCCATTAGCAAGTGTAAACAAGTAATGTTAATGAAATAGTTTTTATAAAACGCAATTTGCGCGCGCGTTTTGCGATGGTTGTTGCGAATGTTGAATGGGCGCGGGGGCGGCGCGTGTTGCCCCACCGCTAACAGACTCTTTTAATTCTCCTCTGTGACCGCCATTAGCCATAACTTCGTCACAACCGTACGATTCCTGAGTCAGGCGACCCGATCCGGAAATGAAATCTTTTATGTGCCGTGGCGACTGCTAACATATCTCGAAAAACGACGTCATTGTCAAGAAATGGCTTATACAGAAAGGATCTGTGGTTCGGTCAAGAAAGAGACATCGAACTTCCAAAAAGGAAAGACAACGTAGGGGACTAAACAAGCCAGTCAACTGGTTGACTGGTGGCATCAACACTTAAGTAAATACAGTTTTCCTCCCACCGTTCCTGATCACTGTACTCTCGCTCATTCTGAATTGTACCCCATCCAGTCAGGCACTGCCGAGCTTGCTCACATCTGAAAGCAGCTTGCCGAAGTGAGGATCTCCAAAGTGGAGTCCTTTTGTGCTCCAGCCGCATGATGCCTTCACGATTAAGCTCGATCGTTTTGTTTAGTAGATGTTCTGTCCACTGTGGCTGTCCGGAGAAGGCGCAAAGCTTTGAGATGACGTCGGACGCAATAAAGAGAGACATGGCCTCAATGATCTCCCAGTAAGCCTTGGCTAGTTTCCGTGAATGCTCTTCTAACAAGCCAGTCGAGCATTCACCCACAATGAAAGCAGCTGACGTTTCCAGAGAGTCAAGACTTGGTGCGCTTCCTCGAGGGAAGCCGCTTTCAAGGACAGTACACAACGGCCCTGTAATTGCGCCTCGGAAGAGCACTACAAAACCTTGGCCCATGACTGGAAAGGCTCGTAAAGCATATGGCTTCAGAGAAGTAGATATTGCAGATTTGAGGAGCTCATCGTCGAAGCCGCCCTCGCCACAGCAATCTTCTAGGCTTGCTGCGATGATACTGACAATTTGATTCAAATGGCGTTTGCCAACCGCTAGGAAGTGCTGGAGCATTTCCTTACTCTGGACGGCACTTTTGGCCCCCGTCATCAACCCCCGAGTTGCGCCTTTTTCAATGGCATCGTTCATCTGTTCTAGCCGAGTGTTATCTTGAGGCGCATTCGGGAACTGTCGCACGAGCTCGAAGACATCCTCTCGAATACCATGCCAGCAATGACCTATGGCACCCATCAAGAGACATTTTACCAAGTCATCCTGATAGAATGTATACAAGGACTCGAGGATAATAGAGCGTAGCTTTTGGCCTGATTCTGAGCTCGGGTCCGGTTTTGCTGATATCCACGGAGGCAAGGTCGAAAGTTCGATGAATTCGGATTCATCTTCATCCGCCTCTATAGTATCCGGAAAGTCAAATCCATTGCTCACAAGCCATGCTCTCCAGAATTGTCGATGAGAAAGCGTAATCAAGCGAGAACTAGCCTCTCCAAGCGCATGCGCGGAGAGTATTTGGAGACGGTCGGCCATTGCATTTTTAGGGGCCAGCCCGAGGCTTTTTGATCGAAGACAAACCTCTCGAATATGAGGCAACACCATTTCAAGGGTCTTCTGACGGCGAGAAGCATCGGCGACAGTTTCCGTATCTGAGAACGAGACTATCGTGTCTAAGAGATCTGCGGCTTGCTGCAGGATGGCATCGTGGAATTCATTCGATTGCAACTCTAGGAACCGATACAGGCAATCTCGGATTGCTAGAGGGATGTAGAGAAATCGTTTGATGTGATCTACCCCAGATTGTACCAGTCCTAAGTTCCTAAGTCGAGGTAGCAATGGCCTGTAGTTCGTAGAGTCCAGCAGCTCCATCGGAATACAAGTAGAGTCCAGAATGGCAAGGAGCGCAAGAAACTGCGAATCTGATGGACCCAAATCTCCCAATACAAGCCACACCCATTTCCAGATTAAGGGATCCACATCTGCTGAGTCTGGCACGGTTTCCTCTACTAAAGCACTAAGCTGAGACACAGTCGAGGCCCAGTTTTGGCAGGTCTGAGCCAGATGGGATGCAGCCAACACGATAGCGAGGGGACGTCCTTGTAGAAATGAAAGCGCTGAGTTTGATTGGGTTGCTGGAGCTTGGGACAGTGGAGCGGTACTTCGTTGACGTTCCCATGTTCGTTTGAAAAGAAATTCTGCGTCCGCTGGGCTCAGTGGACCAATATTCATCGACAGCAAATCGGTGCTGGGTGCTCGAATTCTGTGACGGCTGGTTATTATGATCTTGCCCTTTCCACGCGGGCACAAGCCAGTGACGTCGAAGCCATCGTGAGCGTTGTCAAAGATGAGAAGCCAAGGCACATGCTCCTTCGCAAGCCAGTCCTTGAAAGGTTGGCGTAGAGAGGAGGTTCGACTTCCTTGACTGGATATCTTGGCGTCAACTTCCTTTACAGCGGTTTGTATGGTATCTGGGCTCTCTGCAGAAAACCAAAAGATGCTGTGGGACTCTTGCCGATCAAGAGCAAACTTTCGTACAAGAGCAGATTTCCTTTGCAAAGTCAGCATCAGAACATCGCCTGCATAGCATAGTGGGTATTACCCGGACCCTGCAGGTCCAGTGACCGTTAGACAAGCCTGGTTGTTGTTCATGAAAGCTTCGATATTGCAAAGCAAAGTGGATTGCCTGACGAAGAAGGGTTGAGCATTCGAGGCCAGCATGGACAGTTTCGCCGCGCGTGCTGGGATGGCAGTCTTAAGAATTAGTCCGATCGGACGAACATTGGATGAAGATCAGGGCTTACAGGCTCTCCAGAGCTGCCATCTTGTGTAAGCTCTTCATGGGGATGCCCCTGGTTCGTGGTGCTAGCCGCTGCGTCAGCAAGCCTTTTCAGATGGCGTACAACTCGTACGAAGTCTGGATCCGTGTCGCTTTCGAACTTGCAAATTCGCCTGTGATCTCGGTTCAAGTCGATTTTATGTTCTCTGTGACCAGCTAAGTTTAACACGGAGGAACTCGAGTCAACGACGATCTAATGGAAGTGTCAGTCTCCTCGCTCCAAGCCTCCCTTACTCTCAACTTACAGTACGCAGAGGGGCTTTTACCATCCCCACGGTTTCATAGACTGTCAAGAACTCGTAATCCTCGTATTGATGTGCGAAATCCGCCGTCAAATTGGCCAAATGCTTCGAGTCCTTCCTCAAGTGCTTAAGGATATCGTTGCGCAAATTGCCCGTAAAGTAGGTTACAACACTTGCAATGCTCTCACCGAGACTCATGCCATTTCCCCCTTTGTGAGGGGTTGCAAAGAAGGCTACAGCTCTTGTACATCTACGGATCTCTCCATAAACCCTATCATTCTGCTTAGCCAGAACAAGAGCCTGTGTACACGATCAGCTGTTTGTTATTCTTCGAAGCCAGGAAGGAATATCACCTGCTTGATGACAAGCCCCCCCAAACTATGACCCACAAAGATGATTGGGACGTTGGCCGTCTCCTAGAACGATATCAGGCTATACTTCGATCCGGAATTAGCGCCTTACAGTGTCTTGCCTGTGCCCTTGAACATGGTCTAGTAGTGCGTTCGCATGCTCCCGAATTCCGGCCTCCGAGACGTCAAAAGCAATATTGGAATTGTATTTGAAGATCAAGACGCGGCTGTACTGGATTCTCTGAGGAAGTAGATCCCTTGGCCACAAGACTTTCTCATGCTGCCACGTATTCTCGAAGTGACCGTCTCGGTTGAGAGGATTGAGCCCATGGACGAAAACTATGCTGTGAGAGTAATTAGCATTGAGTTGGAATCTAATTTGACCGATGTTTATTTCGTACTCAACTCGAGGGGAGTGTCCTTGGATTGACGTCGAATCAGGCTGAGGGTAAACCTGGGTCAGGCTAGCTGACTACAAAGATGACATAAACTCGAGATCAAAGTTGTTTGGGGTGGGGTATTGACTTACCATTGTCGTTGAAAGGGAAGTGTTCTAGGCGATGAGGGGAACTTGCTCGCTCATTTGAATGTGTGAGCGTCAACTGGGCCCTTTTTAAACACCCTGTCGGTGGGTAACAGCTTTGCACCGCGCAATCTGCAGGTTTCAGGATGCGTTGGCACAGGTCGAGACCTTCATCAGCAAGGCTGAGCAGTGAGGCGGAGCCGCCACAAAGCCATATTTTCATTTTTCGTCTTAATGAACACGTCGGTAAAGTTAGTGGCTTGAAGGAGGGGTCAGTTGGAGTAAGGTGGATTTGAAGTGACCAGTTGGGGAATCAAGATATTAAGTTACTTTATATGTAATGGGGACTCTGGGGCTGGGCCGGGTTGGGCAGGAAGGTTAGGAAGATAAAGGGTCTCAGCCCAAACGGATTTCAAATTTGGTGGAAGCTTTGGGCTTGTACGACATACTTATGTAGTAGTATTTATAACTTCAAATACTGCAGTATTTACTGCCGGAATACTATTCCCTACACTGCTGTCTAAGTCCGCGCACCCCCATTTCGCCCACCTAACCGAAAATCCAGACTTGACAAATCGGTATCCCCGAAAAGCCTTCTATCAATCGGAGCCCACATTAGTCTGACTATACGCCTTCATGGAGGCTGTAAGCCTTCGGCTGGCCGTCGGCTAACCTGCGTTATTACACTGATGGGTCGCTTACAGCCTGTACCCGTCTCTACAGTAACCGTCCTGGGCAGTGTAACAAATAAATTAGGTTAAATTAGGGTAGTGACTACTACTTTAATCTAATCTAATCAATTAATATGCTACTCTAAATCTAATCTAATTTAATCTAGAGTACAGTACAGTAGGGTGCGTTGTGCGTTTCGACTGGATGAAATGGTGCGTAGGCTTAGGCGGTGGTTTGAAGAACGGTATATCGCAAAAACGCAATTGAGCCACATGAAAAAAATTGAGAATAATAAGGACAAGATAATGCCCATATCTTCAGCTATTTCAGAGCTGCGTGCTGTGCGTGGTGTTGGCACAAAGGCTGAATGCGAAGCTGGATTTCCTGATTGAGCGGTGCTGGACACTCTCAAGCTCGTCCTTCTCCTCCCAGTCCTCATCGGTGCTCTTCCAGAATTGCCTATCCTATCCTATCCTATCCTATCCTATCCTACTCCTTATACTCAAATGAGTTTGACTCGACCCCATTTACTCACCTTTTCATTGGTCGCTTGCCGAAGCGTAACCCTGCCCGGCCACTTGAGCTCCCTCTTGTGTAGATCACGATACCGCCGACGATTTCAGAAATGAGCATTGGATTCTGCCACGAACTGTGAAATATAATGCATTTACGCGTATTTGACACGTTATATTGGCGTTTGAGCTCTATAAATTAGCTCAACTTTTTTTTTTTAATACTTGAGTTGGTTTTATTTTTTTGCCGAACTGAAAAATATATCGCTTATTCGCAATGCCGTCTCTTTTCTTTTCTTTACTTTTTTATGTCGGAGATAATCTTTTAATATTTGATTCGGTATACGAAGTAATTATTTGTAAAGTATGCTAATATGCTTTTGTACTAGCTAAGATTGCTAGCTACTTTCGGGCTTAGCACCCAAAAAATAAAAGATTTACAGCAGCCAAGATCACAGCTATTGCAAACTATTGCTTGGCTTACTCTATTCGCTTTCTCGCTTAGATTAAAAAAATGCCAGTAAAACTAGACACTTAGCAATTCGGTTTCTCCGCATTTACTAAAGTGCATTTTTTTTGCTTACAGTGCCCGGCTACACGCTTTTATACAGTGTGTCAATTGAGTAGAGTAGAGTAGAGTATAGGCTAATACTCTAACTCTACTCAAGCTAGATTTTATATACTCTAACTCTACTCTAATACTACTTGAGTAACTTGAGTAGTACTCGAGTAGTTAGCACGTGACAACACTAGTACTAATACAGATTGGTTTTTGCTTATTAATACAGAACAAGAATAAAAGCGAAACAGAACTCTATCGAATCTTTTTAATTGTTCGTATTATTAATATAGTTTATTATAAATGTATTGATTATAAATGTATTGATTATAAATGTATTGATTATAAATGTATTGATTATAAATGTATTGATTATAAATGTATTGATTATAAATGTATTGATTATAAATGTACTGATTATAAATAAATAATTTTAATTAGTAAAGTAAAAAACATACTAGATTTTTGATTAATAATAAAACGAAACTACTAGAATTATTTTAATTTGATATAAATAAAATCAAGTTTTTTGTTTTTTACAACTTATAAAAAGTAAAACTATATTATATTAACTACAAGTTTATTACAACAACAACTATTATTACAAAAGTACTTTAACTTATTATATATATTATTATAATATGTCTCAAAATACTTCTATCCGTTTTAATATCGAACAAAATCACTCTGATTTTAAATTGCCTTTTTTAAACAATCAACCTATTATTTTTAAAGAAAAGCTATTTAAAAAAGAGCTTGATTCTATTAAAAATAACCCTGAAAAAGTTAATAACTTTCGAACTGTTACTATTACTTGCCTTTATAAAGGCTGTAAGTAAGTATATTGATTATTTAAAGTACGACTTATTTATATATACTTATATAATATTTAGCAAACAATAGTTAAATCATCGAGTTTTTGAATCTACGAGCAATTATATTAAACATTATAAAAATAAACACAAAGTTGTTAATATAGATGCTATTATTAAAAGTGTACTTTTAAGTAAGTTTATTTTTAATAAAGCTTATTAATTTTCTTTTACTAATTATATTAATAGACGAACTTAGCGAAAGTTCTAGTACTCAGTCTACTATTACTAGTTCTTTTAAACGTCAAAAAGCTAATACTTCGCCTGTTTTTCGATTTAACGAAAACAAGTTTAAAAAGCTTTTACTAGCTTTTATTATAGCTAATAATATATCATTTCGAGCAGTTACTACTAAATCTTTTAAAAATATAGTTTATTATTTAAACCCGTAAGTTTTTTACTTATATATATGCGCATAATACTAATTATACTTATTAGGCAAATACCAAAATTATATTCTAAAGTATTAACTAATAAATTACAAGAAAGCTTTAATAATAATTTGCTTTTAATTCAAAACGAATTAAAAAAAAAATTATTAATAACGGTACTTTTTTTTTAACTTTAAACGTTTGGACTGCTATAAATCAAAACGCTTATTTCGGCATTACAATGCAAGTATTTTTAATTATATTAATTTTTAATAATTAATTTACTAACTTGAATTTAGACATTTTATTAATAGTCGATTTGAATTAAAATCGTATTTACTAGCAATGCGAAATTTAAAAGATATTCACTCAGGTGTTTATTTAAATAAAGTTTTAATTCAAACTTTAAAAGATTTTAATATAAAGTATAATATAACTAGGTAAGTTAATTATTAACTATTTTGTTGTTAAAAGATTTTTTATTAATTTTTTTAATAGTATTACTCGAAATAACGCTTCGTTAAACGACACTTTATTAAAAGCTTTTACAAAACATTATAATAGAGAAAAGCTTAAATTTCAAGGTAATATACTTTGTATAGCTCACGTTTTAAATTTAGTTATACAAAATATATTAAAAAATATTATTAAAAACGATTACGATATAGCTTATCAAGTTAATAAAAACGTTTATAAAAAAGAAAGCGAAAAAAAGAAACTAATATTACAAGTAAGTTATTTATTATATTATATTATATTATAAATATTAATATTATATATAGATTTATCGATTTAGCGTAAAGTCCGAAAAATTATAATCGCTCTTAAATATAATCAAGAAAATAAACGCTTATTAATAGCTCAGTTTAATGCTTTTAACATCGAAAACCTTCGGTTTCCTTAATTAAGTAAGTTTGTTAATTTTCAATAGCAATAAGTATTATTTATATTAAAGATTTAACTTATTATTAGATCAAAAAACTCGGTGGTCTTCTACTTATTATATGCTTAAAAAGTTTTTACATGTTTATACAGCTATTGAAACTGTTATAAACGGGTCTAGCTCTAAAGCTTTCAAAAGCAAAACTTTACTTTTAACCGAAAAAGAGTTAATTTATTTAAACAATATTTTAAAGATTTTAACTATTTTTATTCGAGCTACTACTAAATTACAAGCTAAAGAATATCCGACGGCTTATTATATTATACCGGAAGTTTATAATATATATAATAAACTTGAAAATTTTAAAACAGAATTTAAAGTAAGTATTTAAAATTTTTTATTAACTATTAATAATTTGTTATATATTAATAATTTAATAGGATAAAGTCTTTATTGAAGCAATTGATAAAAGAATAGCTAAACTACGTAAATACTATCCTAAAACAGGAAGTATTGAAAAAAGTAAATCTCTTCATTTAGCTTTAATTTTAGATCCTAGAATTAAACAAGAAGGGCTTGTTAATATCGGATTATTTAATAGTATATTTATTGATATATATAATAAGCTTTATATAGACTTCCAAAAGTTAGTTTTTTTTAATATATATTAAATTTTTATTAATATTTAAATAGTTATAAAAAAGATTACGAAGCTAGTAATCCTATTCAAGCGGATAATCAAGAACAAGATATTTACAACGATAGCGACGATTTAAATATATATCTTAAGCTTGAAGAAAAGCTTATTTTAGACGAATTAACTCTTTATTTAAAAGAAAAAAGAAAACCTAGAACTGTAAGTGATTTTTTATTATAACATAATACAAAAATAACTAATATTTAATATAAACAAGACCTTTAGACTTTTAGCGTACTAATAAAAATAAATATCCGGTATTATTTTTAATAGCAAGAAAATATTTACAAATTCCTGCTACTTCAGCTAGTAGCGAAAGTTTTTTTTAGTACAAGAGCTTTTATTATATCTAAAGTTCGAAATCGACTTAATAAAAAAACTTTTGAAAAGCTTATATGCCTTAAAAGTTGGGGCATATTTAAAGACGAGCTAGTAAAAGAGATTAAAGAAGTTAAAAAAAAGCTAAAACACGAAAATAACGACTTTTTTATAAAAGAATAGAAAAATATAAAAAGAGAAGCTAGGTTGTACTTAACAATACTTAAAATTAGTAGTTATTATTATTGTTATTCTATATTTATTGAGATTTTAAAAAATCACGTGCTTCATATTACCTACTCTAGAGTACTACTCGAGTTACTTGAGTAATATACTTTAGAGTAATTACAAAAACGCTACTCTAACTCTACTCTAAACTACTCGAGTAACTCAAGTAGTACTCGAGTAATTAGAGTTTTTTTTTGACACACTGCTTTTATACTTGTGTAGACGAGCGATCTTTACTTGCACATTTTAAAAAGGCATACTAGTAGTCTCGTCTTAAAAGTCGTCTATTTAGCATTAGTCAAAAAGCCTTTTACTTTCAAACAGTAGCAGCGTTTTTTGTAGCTTGTTAAACTTTTTTCCGACGGAATTTTTATATTCGATACTTTCCAGTGCTGCTGGCTCTTAGTCCCGTTGATACAGAGGGTCAGCTAAAAGAGCCTAGAGGCCGCTTACCGACATTCTCAATATCCGAGCAGATCCAGTTTTAATTATCTGAAAAGCTCGCAGCTCCAGACTATGCCGCCTTTAGCCGTCCTGATGTCACGAACCGAATCCTGGGACTTGCTGAGGCCCCGGGAGGAGGAGCCCCAGGACGCCATGTCGTCCCAGGACCAATAAAGGTCCCAGGGATAGAGGTCCCGGGACCAGCCAATAACCCAAGACTTTAAGTAGATAAAAAAGCAAACGGCTTTTAAACTCTTGAAAGCAGCCACCTAACCGCGAAGCTGATGCCACGCCGGCTGGTACCTGGCGCAAATACCAGGCGGTGAGGCGATTCTGCCCACGTAAAAATAAAATGGGGCCAAAGCTGGGGTCCCCAGATACCATGTTCCAAATACCAATCTGCGGCTGAAGCCCTACATAAATAGAATTTCGTAAAAATAAAGAAACATTAGACTTTGCTGTGTGTGAATAGTAGCGACCAGCAGACAAAGTCAAACTAAGTTACAGACCTGAATAAGGTGTAAAACTGAGCTAACGTAGCCCACAAGCGAGTTTCCAACACAAGCGAATTTCCATTTTTTTCTTGGCATCGTACGAAATACTCAAATATTTAAACAACAATACAAATAATTAATTATAACTCTTCAATATCTGAATCTTCAAGCTCTAATCTACTCTTTTGACATGTTCGCACGTTGTGGCCAAACTCTCCGCACAATCCACAGCGTCGTTGTTGTGGTGCGTTTTGCTTTGTACGACTACTATCTTGGCCCAAATCGGCTTGTAATTGAGCATTAACATCACTTTGAGCTTGAAGATCTTGCGCATCTTGCAAACTAAGTGATCCTCCTTCTTGTATTCGGCGCTTTTTCGTACGACGCCGCCGACTAAGCTCATTATTGCTTTGCGAAGTGCTCTGTTCTCTTCGCGCAACAACGCTAGTTCATGAATTGCGCGCGTTGCACCTTTTGCAAACTGATCTATACTTGACAAAAGCAAAGTCGGAGAGCTATTTTGATGTCGTATGATTCTTTCTTTGACATATATAGTCTGAGATTGTGTTTCAATTACGTTGCTTGGAGTTTTAGGCTCCCAAATTAAAGGTAAACCGGACGACGTTCTAGGCGAAGTTGGAGTTGGCAGTTTGATATCTAGGTGTGAAATCACATATTCTGGGTCGTACGGCACAAGGCCTGTTCCGCGGAACCCTCCTCGAATATTTGATTCAATCATTGTTGTACGAAATGCGGTATGGAAAGCAGGAAAAAGTCTTCCTTAGAAATATAAGTAATATGCGCACGCATCAGCTTTTCAATTTCAGCGCCATACGATCTTTTTAACGCACGAAAACAACCAACATCAAGAGGCTGAAGCTTGTGAGACGAATGTGCAGGCATACAAAGAGTAATAATGTTGTGTTCTTTGCAATAAAGCTCGAAATCAGTCGAGTGGTGGCTTTCGTGGCCATCAAGAATCAAAAGTCGATAACCACCCTTTGTACGACTCTTTGTATGTAAATTGAAATGCCGAATCCAATCTAAGCCTCGTTCATTTGTTGTCCAGCCATTCGCAGTAACAGCAATAACCCAATCGGACGGCAATTGACTATTTTCATACCACGACGAAAGGTGGGTTTTGCCCGCAACAATTATATATGGCGGCAGCACATAGCCGCACGAACCGATCCCTTGAATTACTGTAATCCATTCCTGGTTCCCTTGTTGTACAGTTTGAGGCTTATTACGTCGTTCAGAGCTTGTTACAACCATTTCAGACGAAATCTGGCCATTACAAATCCCGTTTCGTCAAAGTTGTATATATCTTCTTCCTGAATCCCATATTTGTCAATTGTGTTTCGTACGAGGCGAAACTATGCATTATACACGTCAGGGTCTTCGCACTGAACTCGCTGATAGTCGATTCTTCGATTAAACGCGTTCGTAGCTCTGGTTGTCGTCGTACGAAGTTTGAAGTCCAGTTTTTGCCGACGCGTCTGGCGTTTCGTTGTTGAAGTAATTGATTAGCCATATCTTCAATATTACTAAGTCGGGGAGGAAATGACCGTGAATCCAAGTCAAGGATATGTCGTAGGAAAACATTTTCTTCAAGATCGGTAAGTTTTCGGGAATCAGCTGAAATATCGCGTCGTGAAGTTATTCCGTGATATCGGTTATACAATGTTTTGCGAGGCACATTGTAAGTTCGAGCTACGCGACTTGGCTTTAAATGTGGATTCTTTTGAAGCGTATTTACTGCTAAAATAAAGTCGGATTCATTCCAAGTACGAACCATTTTAGTATATATAAAAAAATGTTGTTGAAAGGTAGTTCGTACAATGCCAAGAAAAAAAATGGAAGTTCGCTTGTGGGCTAGGTATACGTAAAGTTCTACTTACACCAAACTTATTTATTCATTTAATTACACATTTACTTGCAGTAGTTTTTATAGTCGAATTAATTAAGCAACGCAAAAGCATAGATTTGTTTAAAAGTTATATTGTACGCGCCGTTATAAAAAACGCGAAGCGCGTTTTTTTGGTGTGGCTTCTTTTATGCTTGGCATATGCTGGGGTGAGATTTCTACCCTGGCTGAGCTCTTAAAGCTATGATTTCTACCCTGGGCCAAGATTTTTCTACCCTGGCCCAACTGTAACCCCCGAAATTGAAAAGCTGATGCGTGCGCATATTACTTATATTTCTAAGGAAGACTTTTTTCCTGCTTTCCACACCGCATTTCGTACAATAATGATTGCATCAAATATTCGAGGAGGGTTCCGCGGAACAGGCCTTGTGCCGTACGACCCAGAATATGTGATTTCACACCTAGATATCAAACTGCCAACTCCAGCTACGCCTAGAACATCGTCCGGTTTACCTTTAATTTGGGAGCCTAAAACTCCAAACAACGTAATTGAAACACAATCTCAGACTATATATGTCAAAGAAAGAATCGTACCACATCAAAATAGCTCTCCAACTTCGCTTTTGTCAAGTATAGATCAGTTTGCAAAAGGTGCAACGCGCGCAATTCATGAACTAGTGTTGTTGTCCATAGCTTGACCGGTAATGCTTACAACACATGGCTCTATAGCCGTGAGAAAGATAACGTATATGGGCCTTACGAACTTCTATCAAAAGTCTACCCGGATGCTCGGATTTTTACATTTGGTTATGACGCTTATCCATACACCTCTTTATCCGCAATCTTTCTCCCTCTATCAGGTCATCTTCGAAGTTCACGTCTCGTTCGACATGTCAATATTGGGATGAAAGTCTTCCCTCTATGAATCCGTCACCAACTCAACCTGAAGCTGAAACTCATCATCATCCTCACTTCCGTCCGTGATATTAAACTCGCAGAGTTGAGGTGCTAATTTGGCCAATTGGCGGGCAAGCGACCGGATATCTCTATAACTGTGCTGAATGTCCTCGTCAAGATAGTAACGCATAAATGTTATACTTGGTAATGGTGCGGCGGCTCCAATTTCCTTTCCAGTTTTTTCCAGACCTTGAATCAAATCAGGTATAGAAATGTTAGCCGTGATATGGAAGTAGCTTAACTTCGGACAATGACGTGCTAGCGAAATAACGGCCTGGTGAGTAAGTACGGAGCGATTTTCAAGGCCAAAGTGGAATATTTCAATATTAGGCAAAGCGCGTGCGAATGCGTCTATAGTTGTATCATCGATAGATTCGCCGCGAGGGCAGGGCTCCCCTATCATGAGCTCAGAAGCTCCAGGAAGTTTGATATTTTTGAGTTTTGGGCATCCGTGGGCGAGTGCAAGTAAATCCTGTCCTGAAATACTGCTGCCCTCAGCATATGCGAGATCCCTACTGCAAGTTAGCACTTGGTTTTACAAGGGATTCAAGAGCCGAAATAGTTGAAGAGGAAGATTGACTAAACAATGCGACTGCATTGTGTCTCACTCCTCTCGGCTCCTCCCGACTCTTGCAAGAAAGCGAGAATAAGTTATAGAAAACATCGTACAAAGATGTCAGAAAAGAAAGATCAGCTAGCGAGCCCAGCCCTTCGATTGGTTGTGATAATTCTAGCGTCAATACTGAAAGATTAGGGAACAGTAACGATATGATGTCGATTGAGCCTGCGAATTTTGTAGCAAGTTCTTCTAGAACTGGAAATGCAGGCAAATCTCTTAAAAGCTCTACACTTAAGCTTTTCCCCTCGAGCTTACGTAACGCAGGAAGAGCAACCAAGGATTTCAGAACGGGTAGCGGCCAGATGTCAAACGAATCGTCGACAGAAAGTGACGACAATACTGGCGTAAACTTGATAAACCAAATAGCTTCTTCTACGCCTTCGAAGGAATATGATTCATTTAAAACCAAATGCAAAGCCTTCAGGTTCGGGCTACTTTCGGTAGGCCAGGATCGCTCAAGCCATTCAAAGAGGAATTTGTTGAATGCATCTGCCAGACCAATATCGTTCATCTTGTAGCTTCCGGCTGTAAGGGATTTGAGAGTAGGAAATCGTAAGCTCCGCAAGGAATTGTACCATTGCTCCCCTCCTGGCCAGTCCTCTTCGCTGCCAACAAACCGAAGCTCGTGAATGCAGTTGGCATAGTACTGAGCCCGCGACACGTCGTGGGCGGCGAGCTTGGCCAAGTCACGTACTGTAGGATGTCTGCCCAAATAACGGACAGGAAATCCGGCTCCACACCTGTGCCACAAGATCCGGACAGCTTCGTTAGAGAACAGATGATTGACTTGGAGACAGCTTCGGAGTAAGGCATGTTCGGACCTGGTAAGAATCACGGCCACTATCTCCGGGATAGAGACTAGCCGATGCATTGTCAATACGTGTCGAGAAGGTCGTGTTGTACTGTTGGAGAGGTGAGTCAAGGGAAGGTAAACTCGAGGTGCACCTAAAAAATCGAACGAGCACTTAGCTTGACTTCGACTTTTTCAGCCTCGTTTGATTTTTCAGCAACATTTGTTTTTGTTTTTTTTGGGATAATTTAAGTTAAATTGGAAATTCGAAGTGTTTTGACCAATCCTAGAGAGCTACGTAATTGCGGCGGAGTTATAGTCGCAGCACACTAAATAAACTCTCGGCTCGCACAGCAACACGTAAAAGTCAGCAATCCGAAGACATGGTAAGCTATCTGTAGGGTGATAAATTGGGAGGAATTGAAGGAATTAAGAGAAATTGAGAGGAATTGGGAGAAATTAAGAAGAATGGAGTGGATATTTACTTTAATAGAATAGTGGGGTAGTCCCGCAATCCGTGGCCCCATTGGCCTATTTATAGTCGTCCTCCCTGCTTCGCCTCATATCGTGATATTCAATTAAAGCGGCAATCTGCGGTAGGATAAGCTTAAAAATATACGATGGCTTAGCATCTATTGTGCACTGCCCGCTGCTTTTAAGGATCTGAATGCGTTCTCTTTATAGTCGGTAGGATTATTACGGGGACGTCCTTACGAGGTAATCTTTGGGCTATGTCTGAGGCTCAAGAGCTCCATAGTATTACACCTCTCACCATTATTCTGGGACTTGTGTCGTGAGCCTCCAGGATGTTAACACGATCCCGAGCTTTCCACAAACACGACGGAAACTTATAAAAAAAATGCAGATTCCACTTGCAAGAATCAATTCATTCACTTTCTCATCTCATTCCATCAACAACTCAGCAACACACACATTTCCATTCTCTTTTCCTATCTCATTCTATCAAAACACAGCAACACACAAGTTTCCATTCTATATTCCCAAGACACCATGCAGTTTTCTCTCAACCTCATTGCAGCAGCGGCATTCCTCCTGCCCAACTTGATCGCCGCCCGAGCCGTTTCCACCGATGCTGTCGCAAAACGAGAGGCTTTTGCCAGTGCCGAAGCCGAAGCCCTAAGCAACTTTGAGATTGCCAGACGTGACTTTGAGTCCAGTGTCGAGGCAGCTCAAGTCAAGCGTGATGCCTACGCTGAAGCTCTCGCATACGTTGAATCTGTGACCGGCCATCAGCTCGTGACTCGCGGTCAAGCGGAAGATCAGGCGAAGTGGGAAACGATTCACACGGCGTACAAGGCCAAATCGAGAATATATGACGGGCTGGCCAAGGATTTGAAAAAGGAAACGGATAAGAAACAGAAGGAAGCCATAGTTAAGAAAATCATTGCGGCCCTTGAAAGGTGGGTAGCCTCTTACTGGACTTGGTTTTTAAGCCATTCGTTGATAAAATGCTAATTAATGTATAGTGAGATTGAAGGCCGAAAGAATGGACAGAAGCTACTGCCAGGCTTGATTGGGTACTCAGGTTGGACCCAAAAGAAGGTCGATGGCCACGCAGCAGAAATTGTTGACAAGGAAAAGTGCCTGAGGAAAAACAAAGCCAAGGACACCTTCGGCTGTTGATTGATCACTGGTCTAATCGATAATTGAGATCTAGATTCACAGAAGTGGCGTTTTGCTTTTTTGTTTTTTGTGTTTGGTTTACTAGCCGGAAGAAATAAAGGGGCGTTAGGCGTTATAAGGAGATAACAGTAAAAAGATTAGATTCTCACTAATAGAATCACTGTATCCTCGACCTTTTTTAGATTAAATGGGGCATCCGGAATATAGTGTTCTCTGATGGAATGCTGTAAGCATCTTCCCAACATAGTCTCTCTTCACACCAAAAAGCGTTGCTCCACGTTTCTCTTTCTTTTTATAGAACACCGAAGGCTGGAGCATCGTCATAGGTTTCTCCCCTTATCTCCTTGAACTTCGAAGGACAAAGGTATTGATCTGAAATAGACTTTTCTCACTCCTCCAATGATGAGAGAACATTCTATCTCGCGAACCTCTAGATTTGTAACACTCTTTTTAATAATGATTCCTGATCACTCCTATAGCAGCGCGAGGTAATTGTCGAGCAGTTCCATCATAATTGAAGACCGTTCAAAGTCAATAACTAAGAATTCATCGCTTGCAGCCAGTGTTGGCAATAGTGTGGCAGTTTAGTGCGCTCTGATTTGCTCAACGGTGCGTTTCGTGTGGTGCCTTTGCACTGTTAGTCTCGCCAGTCTAGGGGTTGCGCACTGGGCAGTGCACTGCCAGTATAAGGTTTAAAAGTAGTCTAAACATATATGTTTCCAAGCATTTAATTAAATGTCCACACCATGCACTTGAAGGCAGTATAAAAAACAGTGTAGGAAAATCAATTATAATCAATTTACTAGACCCATAATCATAATCATAATCAAAATAAAAAACCATAATCAAAATCAAAATCAAAATCAAGTATTATAATTGATTATAATTGATTTAAAAGTGGGTCTGACACGTGATTTTACTATTAAATTTTTATTTTATTATGAATCTGTTACAGCATGCGCTGTGCATTTACAAATACAATAAGCAACAGTAGTATAATACGAAAAAATTAAAGCCTAAAAAAAAAAGTGAAACTCGAAAAAAGCGCGATTTATATACGTGAAAAGCTCTGAGAGCTCGGCTACAGTAAGTCACGCGTTATTCAAAGATAAAACGTGACACTATATATAAATAATCAAAATCAAAATCATAATCAATGATTACAATTAAGTATAATCAAAATCAAATCGAAAATCACTAAATCAAAATCAAAATCAAAATCAATAATTATAATTAATTATAATTGATTATTTTGATTTTTTCTTACTACACTGATAAAAAACGATCTTCTCATCGAATAGGACTAACAACACTTGAAATCATATGCTGCAGGTTGGCTTTATGGGACAGACACTGAGAATCCAGACTCCCTTCCAGTGGCTAACTTATCTTCCAAGTGAACATCGACTCTGTGTCTCTCGCTGTGCTTGAACTTTGCAATGATTTGCCCAGCTACCCCAGAGTCGATAATCCATACAACTCAGTCTTCCACCTTTCATCAGATCACCTTCGACCTCCATTTCTCACTCGACGTATCAAGCTTGCGATAAAGACATTCCCTGATAACACGCTACACAGTCAACCTGAAGCTGAAACTCATCATCATCCTCACTTCCGTCCGTGATTGAAAACTCGCAAAGTCCAGGTGTTAATGGCGCCAAGCGGGAAGCAAGCGAGCGGATATCCCCATACTTATGCTGAATATTCTCGTCAAGATAAAAAGTCATAAACGAAACGCTCGGTAATGGTGCAGCTCCAAGTTCCTTTCTGGCTTCTTCTAGACCTTGAATCAAATCAGGTATAAAAATGTCGGCCGTGATGTGGAAGTAGTTTAATTCAGGATAATAACGTGCTAACGAAACCACGGCTTTGTACGTGAGTGTAGAGCGATTTTCAAGGCCAAAAGTGAAAACTTCAAGCTTAGGCAAAGCGCGTGCGAATTTGTCTATAGTTTCATCATCGATGGTTTTGCCGTAAGGACATGGCTCCCCTATTATGAGTTCAGATGCTGCGGGAAATGTGAAAGATCTGAGTTCGGGGCATCCTTGGGCTAGTGTGAGTAAGTCGGGTCTTGAGATAGTGCTGCCCTCGGAATATGTGAGATCTCTAGTGCAAGTTAGCACTGGTTTGGCAAAGGATTCAAGGGCTGAAAAAATTGATAGGAAGATCGACTAGCAATGCAACTGCATTGTGTCATGCGACTGCATTGGTCTTACTCCCATCAGATCTCCCGGGTCTTGCAAGAAAGCGAGAAGTATGGAGGATATATTACAAAGATGTTAACAAGGAAAGACTAGCCAGCGAGCCCAGCCCTTCGTGGATTGGTTGTGACAATTCTAGCGTTAATACTGAAAGACAGGGAAATAATGACGGTATAATGTCGAGTGAGCCCGCGTATTTCGTATGAAGTTCTTCCAGAATTGGAAATCCCTCGGTCAAATCTTTCAAAAGCTGTGCGCTTAGGTACTTCCCTTGAAGCTTACGTAACTTAGGAAGAGCAGCTAAAGATTTCAGAAGGGCTAGCGGCCAGATGTTAAAAGAGAGGTCGACAGAAAGTGACGAAAGTATTGAGGAAAAGTTGATGAACCAAATAGCTCCTTTTATACCCTCGAAAGAATATGATTCGTTTAGAACCAAATGCAAAGCCTTCAGATTCGGGCTGCTTTCAACACGCCAGGGTCGCTCAAGCCATTCACAGAGGAATTCGTTAAATACACGTGCCAGACCAACATCATCCATCTCTCCGCTTCCGGTTGTCAAAGAGTCGAGGGTAGGAAATCGTAGGTCCAAGAAGCAATTGTACCATAGATCTTCCAATGGCCGTGGCCAGTCCTCTGGGCTGTAAAGGAAGCGAAGCTCGTGGATACAGTTGGCATAGTACTGAGCACGCGACATGTCGCGGGCGGCGATCTTGACCAAGTCGCCGATAGTAGGTTCTCTGCACCTGAGGGTGGGAGGAAAGCCAGTTCCACATCTGCGCCATAAGATGCGGACAGCTTCGTGCGAGAACAGGCGATTGACTTGGAGACACTGTTGAGGCAAGGCGGTTTCGCTATCATCTTTCGTGAGAATGGAGGCAACTATCTCTGTGACGGAGAATAGCCGATGCATTGCGTATAGTTCATACGTTATGGGTGAAGACGTAGGGGTCTTTAGGTATTGTTGGAGTTGGAGAGGAAGGAGAAAAGTGAAGGGAAGGTAAAGAGGTATCGTATACCATAAGGATCCCGTGCTCACAAGGATCCCGTGCTGGGCCACTGTGACGACCCACGGCTGCAGTGACGCTTAGCGCGTAGCCAATCAGCCATATTTTTGACAGCAGCGAGCCGCGCGTCTAGGTCCAGTATATCTTGAACAACCACCTCCTCCCCTATATTTGTGAGCCTCCTTGAATTGGTGTGATATCGCGTCGGGATGGTGTTCCAACAAGTCGGTTGCTTAGAGTAGTTTGACGAACGTTGTAAATCGCTGCAACGCGTCGCTGGCTGATAGTCGCGTCTCTTTCAATAGCTTCAAGAGCAAGCTATATTATTGCGAGTTGTTGTGAATTTTGGTAAGGCTTGGCATAGTGACCATTTCTCTTGGGGTGACCATTTTCGCTTGTGGGGTACGTTACTCTGGTTTCTTTAGCGGCCAAAACCCACATCCAGGGGCTTTATTTTGAGACAAGCTACTTTCTGTGCTTTTACAGAAAAGTCAGCATCGTGGGTTCTTCCTCCTGGAGATTATGTTCTTGCGTACCTTATCTAAAGCTGAAGGTACTACTGGAGGATTGAAAGGAGTGTAATGCCCTTTAGACATAGCCCATATTACGATTCTTTAGCTCGAGAGGATCAAGTGAAGTAAAATACGTAAAATACCAGCCACATCTTGAGACATCTTGGCTCCAGACCACTAGCCGTAACCGCGGACAAATCAAGAGAAGTGAAAACCCGCCAAGGCCCTAAGACAAAAATATTTGGGTACGATTGAAACGGCCGTCATTAGCGTCTTGGTTTTCCCCACTATATTCTTTGTTGAGATCGTTAAGCGAAAGTCACATGTACGCTTTTCTACTTTTAGAATTTTACTTTGCTGTTATACTAAGCGAATTACGCTAAACCGATTTTGTTTGGAAAGAATTTCTTTTCTTTTTAAATAAATATCGCCACAAAACATATATACATATATATTATAACAATCGGATTTAACTAAAATTATTAGATTCGAATAAATCAAGTTTCAATTTTTTGGGTTGTTATTTCATTTAGTTGTTGTAGTGTTAGTTACGCGAAATCGCAGAACATAATTTTCACCAAGTTTCGTGCCGAGAGATGTAAAAGCGGCATGTCGTGACTTTTTGGTATGTTGGCGCTAATGACGGCCGTTTCAATCGTACCCAAATATTTAACTTTGCAACATCCCACTCGCCAAGACAACGCCACATCCTGGGGTCTTACTGTACCGCCTCAATTAGATAAGCGAAATAAGCGTAAGATATTGAAACGGCCAGTCGGATTTTGTTCTTCGTAAGTGGAGGAGTCTTCATAAGTGGGGTCTTTTATAATTAGATTCTCATAAGTGGTCCTTTTGTCAAAACAGTCCTCCGTGAGATACTTGCGGGCAAACTTGGGCTATGTTTCTTTGAAGAAAGCAGAATTTTTACGGGCCTGGCGGTAAGACGCTCCTCTCAATCCTTTTACAGTAAGATACCTACTTGTATTGTGGGCTATGAGTACCTGGAAGGAAGAACATGGCCTCCAGGATACACGATCATGAGGTCCTGTGCTGTCTATGAAGACGGCGGAAACTTGGGATGAAATGGATATATAGTTCACTGCAAGAATCAATCAACTCACATTCCCATCTCATTCCATTAACAACACAACACAGCAACAAATAAGTTTCTCATTCTATCTTCTCGGATTCCCGTCTTATCCTCATTTCCTTCAACCAAACTCAGCAACACACACACTTCTATCTTATACCCTAAAGACACTATGCAGTTCTCACTCACCCTCATCGCAGCAGCGGCATTCCTCCTGCCCAACCTAGTCTCGGCTCGAGCACTTCCTAACTCGGCCGACGTCGCTAAACGAGAGGCTTTTGCCAGTGCCGAAGCCGAAGCCCTAAGCAACTTTGAGATTGCCAGACGTGACTTTGAGTCCAGTGTCGAGGCAGCTCAAGTAAAGCGTGATGCCTACGCCGAAGCCCTAGCACACGTCGATGCCGTGACGGGCCAGCAGCTCGTAGCTCGCGGAACCGAGGAAGATATTGCTGCGTGGGAAAAGCTGCATACGCAATATAAGGCGTACAGGACCCAATATGACGAGCATAGTCGGGGGGCAAAGGCGGAAAAGGATTACGCTAAGAAGGCTCCTATTCAGGCGAAAATGATCACGGCTCTTGAAGGGTAAGTCGCCTTGGCTGGACCACCAGCGGTGGTTGACCGTTGACCTATCGTGGACAAATGCTAACCTATATATAGGGAGATTCGACTCCGAAAGCAAGCACAGCCACTGGTGGAGAAGTTAGCAGGAAAGACCAAGGACTTCACCTCGAAGGGCGCCATTGGCCACAAAGCGCAAATCAAGAACTTGGAGACGTGCTTAGTGAATTTGAAGAACAAGAAGCAGTGCTAGTGTCTTACACTACGGTCAATATAAGGAATGGGACTTTTGAGAATCTCGTTGGCAGCCGAGTCCAGCCTCGTTGCTCTGCGCTAAACCTAAATAGGAAACAGGACTTTTGCATTTGCCCCCATAAAGTATGCCGTACCACACTAGATCCACATAGGAAATAGGGCTTTTGAGACCCAAGTGTTAAGAGCATCAACCCCAGATTCATTTCTTTTCTAAGTGCTCATCTAACTACTATCTACAATCTATTTCGATTTGTTCTGATAAGTCAATTCTCTCTTCGAGGTAATCCTAACAATCAATAAAACAAGCCAGTCTGATAATCATCCAACTGGGCTGATACTTCGGGCCGCCACTCTCCACAGTAAGCGTTGCCTGCAGTTGGCATTCGAACAACTTTCGTCCCCACCCCGCCCCCTGCCTTTCCACGGCTTTCTCTAGTGCTTCTTCACAGGTTTGCCAGAGATGTCATTCATTCAGTACAATCCTTATGCGCGTCAGCGACAGCCAAAGATCCCTAGCGAGGAGTGGGAGAAGCATCGACCTAAATCGGAACAATTGTACAAAACTCTGAAACTCGAGGACATTATGAGCCTCATGAGAGAAGATGGACTCAAGGCTAGGTCTGCCATCCCAGAGAATATTCTCCATCATTCCCATACGCAAAGACTTCGTTTAGTGTTTTCCTACAAGGGAACTTACATTCGCCTCCCCCTCAAGTAATTCTTCTACATAGGATAATAGCCGGGTGTAGCTAATTTGCGGCACTAGTCGACGCCAGTACACCCAGAAATTTAAAGAATGGAAGATTGGAAAAGATGTAACAACAAATGATATGAAATGGATAGTTCGAAGGAAAGCCCTACGACAGTTGCAAGGGAAACCCGAATCCCGATTTACAAGAATGGGCGAAGTTGTTAACGAAGATAAAATCCAACTATTTCAGGAGGGGAACGCTGGTTGGGATCCTATGTCCAGCCCAGCAGGATGTAGGTCAAACAATTTCCCTGAATTCTCACACCATGCCACGATCAATCACCGTTAACATATAGATCTTGCAACGCCCTCAAATATCACTTGTGGGACTCCGCAAGGTAGTTGGCTGACTCCAGGCGGCTATTGTGATGGACAAAGCCAGTCTATATTAAGCCCAGATAGTATTCATTCTAATATCCTTACTAGTCAGAGAACTCTCAACACTAAGAGCAATAGCCCACCTGGATTAGTGACGATGTCTGGGCTAGCTTGGACTTACCGTTCTCAAGGGCGATATGGAGAGTCTGAGCAGCTCTGTCTTCAAGTGCTAGAAGGACGGGAGAGAGGCCTATGTGTCGGACATGTGGATACGCTATGTGCGATGTCCGGTCCAGCCCCAACATACCGCTCCGGGCCGTTACCCGCAACCCTGTTGAAGATAAAAACCGCCGACCCAATTTCCAGTGCCCGGCAGGGATCAAATGTGTTAGAGCCAGACCTGAGACCCCAAGTGCAGTTCCTTCGGTGCAATGACATCCCATCTGATTTTTACGATAAGCTCACTATTTTAATCTAAATAACCCGTTTATTATCTAACTAGAACTCAGATTTATACGCCAATTAGGCTTGTAACTTGGCATTTGGTTGACGTCAGTATGCATAGTTTAATTGTAATTATCCTTCAATATCGGAACGGAAATTCTGCGTTGCCTTTCCGAATCTATGAATGTATACCAAGTTACAATGCCTTTAGCTTATTGGAAAATCAGAGTTTACACGGCTTAACATGAAGCCTTTATCGACTTGTTTATGTTCCCGTATAAATTTAACTTAGCAGCAAATGTTGTGCTTGAAACGAACTAGAGTGTGTATCCAGGTCCGGTCGATCGTGGCTAAAGTATCAGGAATTACTAAAATCGGTATCCCTATTAGACTGCGGTGCCTCGGCTTGCCGCCCAATAAAATACGTATGATTCTAGCCGATTCAATTATCCAGAACTAATAAGTCGCCCGAGCATGCCAGTGATGCTACGCATCTGCTGCCAAGTTCCCAGAATTGAGTCATGAATACTACCACAAAGGCTATGGGTTCCAAAAACCCGATCTATGATGCTGAATTTCTGAATTGCTCTGTTTGAAAGTCAGCTCCGTGTCGGGTAATTGTGGCTCGTATAAACCTTGCGTGCGGCAACTTCGTATCTTTAGTACTTTTAATTTTACTGGTCGACCCGAGTTGTCTCACTTCTACAGTACAGTCCAGGCTGTCGTGTGATTTTCTAATTTCACTGCAGTCCACCCCGCAATTTCCCAATCCCTCTGCCGTGTCAGGTGCCGGCATATGTAGTGGGATAAGCTATCTGGCACGCGGCGCTCGATATTGTGCCTTTTTGGCCCGTTTAGTGCAGTGGTAAAGCTTTACAACTACTGTCCCTGATAGTCGGCTGCACTCGGCATTTTCATAGTGCTTTACCTACAACATAAAAGACCTAATGGGTTCAAGAACTGGAATAATTAGTTCCGAAACTTAAATAAGTAAGGCTACCAGCTCGAACTAAACTAAAATCTGGAACGGAAAGTGTATCAAGAGGCTAGCTAGCAATTATGATATACAACTAGACGATTCCCTTCCGGATTTCTTGCTATCCTCACATTGCCAACCTCAATTAGTATGGTTTCTTCAATCCCCCTCTTTGGAGCCTTGCTCTATAGCTCAACAATGGTACTAGGCTATCAAGCTTTAGGCAGCCAATGTAAAATTGCCCTCGACTCCAATCTTCCCATCCTAAGAACTAACTTAATTCGCACAAAGGCTGGGGCATCGGCTGGGCTGGTTCAACTGAATGCGTAGTCGGTGCATGCTGTCAACCATTGAACAGCAGATACTCAGAATGCCGTCCCGGAGCCTGCAACCCCTCAGGAGAAACCACCCCCTCCACTAAGCTCGAGATCCGGGCCAATTCAGCTGGCTGCGGCAAGAACCCAACCTTGACATCTGGAGTTAAATCCATCATCGCCAACGGCAAAACCAGGCAATACACCATCCGTGTGCCAAACGGGTATGACAGGAACAAGCCCTACAAGCTCATCTTCGCATACCACTGGGTTGGCGGCACGATGAACGACGTTGCAAGTGGCGGCAGCGACGGCGCCTTGTGGGCCTACTACGGGCAGCAGCGCATGGCGAATGAGGCCGCAATCTTGGTTGCGCCACAGGGGCTCGGGAATGGCTGGGCCAACTCTAATGGGGAGGACATCGCATTCGTAGACGCGATGCGGCAGTCCATCGAGAGCGAGCTGTGCGTGAATCAGGGCCAGCGCTTCGCCCTCGGCTTTTCCTATGGTGGCGCCATGAGCTTTTCCATTGCGTGCGCGCGCGCCAAAGATTTCCGCGCCGTAGCTATCATTTCGGGTGGCCAGCTGAGCGGGTGTAGCGGTGGGAATGATCCAATTGCATATATGGGGATCCACGGAGTCAGCGACGGGACCTTAAATATCGCACAAGGGCGGGGAATGCGTGATCGATTCGTGGCGAACAATGGGTGTAATAAGATTACGCCTAAAGAGCCGGCTGCTGGGAGCAAAACGCATGTCAAAACTGAGTACACGGGGTGTAAGGCTGGGTATCCAGTTACCTGGATTGCGTTTGATGGTGGCCATGCTCCTGCCCCTGTTGACGGGGGAAATGACAGTGGTGCAAGGTCGTACACGCCCGGGGAAATGTGGAACTTCTTTTCCCAGTTTAACTAGTGAAGATAGGAAACCGTCTGGGTTGAGAAAGTCCGAATGACAGGGTTGCAGTTTTATATCGTGGTGGAAAGCTCTGTTGCCTTGTATTTATTTACTCAAAACAACTGCAAAGAGATATACACAAAATTATTTCAGTTCTTGACCAGGTCGTCGGGTATTTGCCTGGATACATAACCAACTATAAGCACTAAAATCACCAATTTTACGCCACCCATAGAAAACCGTTTTTGTTCTTGCACCATTTCTTCTCGTGGTCCGCCGAACTCTAGTTGGCAGGGATGCAGTAGGTGACGTTAGAGTGACCATGTTAACCCTATCTTCATAATGGGGATCCCCTGTGCTCATCCTCATAATGATCATCATACATGCAGCAGTATTCTTCGAAAGGCAATAAGGACTGTGAATAGATATAAATTCCATAACATTCCCTAAGTTTTCTGAGTTTGCACAAGTAATTAGCACCGGCTTCACCAAACAGCGCTACTGCACTCGCGAATTCATTATAGCGAGCCCATGGCAGCCGTGTAGGCTGCCTTAGGTTGATAGTTTGCATCATATAGTAACGGGTTATCCCCCCTTCTCCAGCTATCCTTATCACTGACGCCCCATACCGTGATACCGACGCACTTCGGAACATCGAGACACGCCTTAGCAACAGTCACATAGTCTGCGGCGGCAGCATTCTTGATGTCTAGTTCGGTCAGCGCGACTTCCTTGGCCGAGGCCGCAGCTAGGGCCTTGAGCGCCGCAGGCACACCAGACGCAGCTCCAAAACCAGAAGCGGACAAATGACCCTGACTACCAATCCCATCGATGGGGATACCTGCAGCGATCCATTTGTTGACATGTGCAACCATGCCGGTGGTCAGCTTCGCATATGAAGCGACGTCGAGATTGTACTCGTTGATATAAAGCTTGGCATTGGGGTCAGCGGCACGTGCGGCTCTGAAAGCAATACTGACGAAATCCTCCCCTAAGACCCGCGAGAAGACCGAATCCCGTAATGACCCATCCTCGTTGAAGATCTCGTTCACAACGTCCCAAGCATAGATTTTACCCTTGTAGCGATTAACCAGTGTGGTGACATGATTTTTGGATGACGGAAGTAAGCGTTGTCCTATCGTTGATAGCGCTCACCCACCCTGGAAGTTGAGAGTGCCACACTATTGAGTAACAGTCAGCCATACTCAGTTGCACGTTTCAAAATACGGAGATGTACTTACGGAGAGTGTGACCTCGGATAAGTTTCCCATTAGACGTCGCAAAGTTTGCAAGAGTATCAGCGCCCCCAAAAGTGAACTGTCCTCTTGATGCTATGAAAAGTTAAAATAAGTCATTCTTTATAAGTTAGCAACCAGGGCACTTACGTTCTGTAGCGTCCCATTTGAAGCTATTCTCGGCCGTCAATGCACCAAATTGCGATTTGATGATGTTAGCATTCTGTGTATTTGATAAGGTGCCTGCATCGCCAATCGTTCCGAAATACTTCTTTCCATGTGTGACGAATTTAGAATTTAGCGTAGCTGACTGTCTCTCATCGAGTGCGTTTGATTTTTGTTACGGGGAACGGACTTCCATTGACCACTGAAAGTAAGGTGGCAAGTATTGATCAGAAGTTGTACAGAAGCATAGTCACAATTGAGCCTTCGAGTGAGCGCAGAGAAAGGACTAACTTGGGTTCGAGAACAAAGATGTTTCAGAGAAAATTCGCTATAGTGAGAAAGTACATGGAGTGAGCACAGGTATTTGTTCACGAACTGACGTCGAGTCTTCACCGGATGACATGACCTCTTGTGGCATACATGTTAAGCCGTGTCGAATGTAAATGAAAAGAATCTACTGATATGGATGAATATAAGGATGATAGGTGCTAAAAACATATTGTTGTGAATTGAAATACCCTAAAAAAATTAATTTAAAATAAATAAAAATGCACGTGTGTTCCTTCTGACGTTGGATCATGAGCGTGTATTCCCAATCAATGGCACTTCCTTAGTGGATCTGGGGTAGTCGCCTTTGTATTCACCCCAGGGGTCGTAGCAACACAGAGAACGATGTAGTAAACCCACCTGACCTATGCGTAATTTAATTGGCTCTATCTAACTGCCGAGGTTGGTTCCGAAAATTGGCACACTGGGTCCTCGCTGGGTCTTCCTAGTGGCGCGCTTGCCCACCCCTTGGCTAGGGTCCATCTCCATCGTACTAGAGTGCATAATTCTCATGATGCTTACTGCCGCTCCAAATCGTCTCTTTTCTCGCTCATGTACCCCGGAACGAGTGGATCCAGCTCCTCCTTACGTACATTAAGGTTACCCTGAAAGTTCGGGCCGAAGTGGGATTTGTTTTATCTTTTTTTTTTATAGATTTCTGGCAAAAACCTGAATTCTGAATTCTCCACGTATCGCGAACTATCATTAACTAAGAACATTCAGGATGAACTCGAGGCTTTTCGACCGGAGATTAAAACATATGGTAAATCGGAGGGTTGCCTCTAGTTCAAGTTTGCCGGGAGTCATGCTCGAGAATTATATATATCCGACATTTCTTAGCTGAGCATGTCACTCCCCACCGCCTTTCTCTGGATCCACCTGACAGCTTCTAAGGCTAAAACCGTTCTCACTATGAGGTTTGCAGACATCAACCATAGCATTCTCGCACTGCTCGCGCCGGCCACGATCGTGGTAGCACAGTCATGCAGTCTTCCGTCCTCATACCGCTGGACATCAACTGGTGTACTGGCTGAGCCAAAGTCAGGATGGGCGTCACTCAAGGACTTTACTAGCACTATGTATCAGGGCAAACATCTTGTGTACGCTTCCAATAACATCAATGGAAACTATGGCTCAATGAATTTCGGTCTCTTCTCTGATTGGTCTCAAATGGGTTCCTCTAGCCAGAACTCTATGAATCAAGGCACCGTGGCGCCCACCATCTTTTATTTTAAGCCAAAGAGCATTTGGGTGCTTGCATATCAATGGGGTGCAACTGCATTCTCGTACAAAACTTCGACTGATCCTACCAACGCAAACGGGTGGTCATCCGCACAGCCACTGTTTAGCGGAAGCATATCCGGCTCTGGCACAGGTCCTATTGACCAGACTTTAATCGGCGACGATACAACCATGTATCTTTTTTTCGCCGGTGATAATGGCAAGATCTACCGAGCTAGCATGCCTATTGGAAACTTTCCTGGCAATTTTGGCAGCTCTTACCAAACAATTATGAGCGATACGCAAGCCAACTTGTTCGAAGCAGTCCAGGTCTACACGGTCAAAGGAGCTACTGGAAATTCTAAATACCTCATGATTGTCGAAGCTATGGGAGCACAAGGTCGTTATTTCCGTTCTTTCACAGCTAGCAGTTTAAGCGGATCATGGACTCCACAGGCTGCTACTGAAAGCAAGCCTTTCGCCGGCAAGGCCAACAGTGGTGCAACATGGACTAACGATATTAGCCATGGTGATATCGTTCGTCTTGATCCCGATCAAACTATGACCATCGACCCTTGCAACCTGCAGCTACTTTACCAGGGACGCAACCCTAGCTCTGGCGGCAACTATAACCTGTTACCATATAGGCCTGGCATCCTGACGCTACAGAATCCTGTCAGAAGCGATGCTGGTAGCCTCCCTTAGCAACTGGTTGCGCAACTGCACTCTATTGACGGTGTGGCGGAAGTGGCTTCACAGGCTGCACAGTCTGTGAGTCGGGCTTGACATGTACCGTTTCAAACGAGTGGCCCTCACAGTGGCTTTAGACGGTTGATGCTAAACCATTAACAAATTTGTTTCGTGTATATGTTTTCTGTACGTTAGAGCAGGGGTGGTTATTTACGCAAACTACTTTTCAGTCTAGAGATATACAGATGAAGGTTTGTTGGTATGTCACTTGAATCTAAACTCTGTACAGCTAGTGATAAATACGTGCATTGGCCTTCTACTCACATCGGTTTCACTTTTTCCAACTTGTCTAAACAGGCTGTTATTCTCTGCAAGATATAAAATTCTAATCTAGGCATACGAAAGCCTTGTTTCTCTTTACTCTTTTGCTTTTGTCTCTTGCATTTTGATGGCGAGATTCTGCATTCTTAATAGGTGACTTGAAGCAAGACGAACAGAATACATACTCAACTACAGTCAAATTCGGTTATATCGAAACCTGTTATATCAGAAACCTCTGTATCGGAATGAACCTTGGATCCGCCGAGCTATAGGTAGCTATAGTGGACCTCGTTATATCGGAAGGTTGGTTTGGCACCGAGCGTTCCGATATAACCAGGTTTGACTGTAGTCATATATGAGGCTTGGATAATTGTGCTAGAATAGCAGTGTAATTAGAGACAGGTTTCCATATGCGCTACAGTCAAACCCGGTTATATCGGAACGCTCGGTTTCAGAGTAGCTTCCGATATAAGAAGGTTTCCGATGTATCCAAGTTTTATATACCCAGCTAATAATCAATTGTTCCAGGCATCCTTCCCATAAAAAGAGGTTTCCAATATAAGGAGTTCCGATATAACTAGGTTTGACTGTACTTCCTTTCGAAATATGCGCCGTCCGCTCCACGGCAAATACCATGACGAACCTGTGAGTCTCTGAAGAAACTTGTATATATATAACTTAACCTCATGACAAATCTTACCTTCACTACAGCTGTCATCTTTGGATCTATAACATATATTTGACATCCCTCCACTACTGACCGACCGCGCTCGTTGCGTTGCTGTTGTATCGCATGAAGTTATCCAACATTTACACAATAATAAGTTGAGGCAATTTACCTAACCTTATAGACTCAAAATAGAAAAGCTCAAGGACGTAGAATTCCGTGCCGCACTTTCGATTTAGCATCGTTATATCTCTCAAATATGTATATTGTGTTGAAATTGAGTGCCCATGTAACATTTCTAATCTCTTCGATCTGATATTGAGCGTAAATTACTTCACTGTTCTTAGCGCTTGTTTCAAGGTGAGTTTGTAGTAGAGCATCACACTTGGAAATTGACACATCATTCATGATACCTTGAGCCATATACAAGAAATATGACTGGTCAATTCAAGGCTTAATTCTAGGTAAGATTGCACTTTAGGTAGGGCTTACGCAACCTTAACTAAGAACGCGCTATAATCGCGAAAAATTAGAATCCGATATCAATATTTTCTGACATTTGTGGCTTGCACGTATTAGTTAATAAGTTTTCTTATTTCTTGTTTGAGGGATTGTATCAACGCGATGATATCTCAGATGATTGTCGCAGGACCACATGACAGGATGACTATGTAAGATTAACCTTTGGCTTGTAACTCTTGTTCCGCTGCCCGGCTGCACTTTGCCTGTATAATAGAGTTAGCATTGGTTGTTCCCTTACACCCTAGAGTAAGTTAACAGATGAAAAAAACAAGTCCACCGTTTTGTGCTGAAACCTGAAACCTGAATTCTCCACACACATATTGTATGGCATTGCCATATTGAAATGATAATGCTAAATGTGACACCACCTCCAAGTGATTGAGGTTTCTATGATACTTACTTGAAACAAAATCAAGTAATAAAGAAGCTGTCCGATATATCTTACACTGCAATTCTGAATGGCTCCATCCGCTGAGAACTGAATTGTATATACAGTCCGATCTAGATATTTCGGAACTCTCAGTTCCATGCCTATTCTCCGATATATAGAGGTTTCTGATATAAGGAGTTCCGAAATATCCAGGTCGGACTGTAATGAATAAGTTCTCTTCTGGATTCAAAGTTTCCGTTCAACAAAACAATTATCCACAGATTCAACTTTTCGCAACTCTTCTTTTTATCCATTTTTTTTTTCTCATTGCACCCATATTGAAAGGTATGGCATGACATAACGACCAACGTGCAACAACGCAAAATAGGGTAATAAAATATGATAATTGATCAAATTGCAAATCGCAAATCGCAAATCGAAATCATTCAATTAATAACTTAGTGCTTTTGACTTTCCTGGCCCTCGACTTTCTTGGCGCTCTCGACTTTCTTGGCTCTCGACATTCTTGACGCTCTCGACTTTCCTGGCCTTCGACGTTCCTGGCTCTCGGCATTCCTGGCTCTCGACGTTCTGTGACGGCGCGTAGGATAAGAGCAACGGCTCAAAGTAATACGGGTAAAGATTGAGAATAATAGAACTACAGAACTATGGAAGCAGAAAGGGAAGCTTATATACAGGAGTTTGGATCACGTGGCGTGCTACGCGAGTGTCCCTACGGGTACCTTACAGGCTGTCAGGCCGTAGGCGCGCCAGCGCCGTGACACGTTCCTGGCGCCGTCGACTTTAAAAATAAAGCTGTATTCGTTTTTTATTGTAAAAATGAAAGAAAAATACAAACACAAATACTTGTAAATACTTTAAAAAAAACAAATATGCCAAGACAGTCCCTTGCGTAGCAAATTTTTTCACTTTTTTTGTTTTTTTAAATGCAAACAAAACTAGCTTTAAAAAATCGACAGCGCCAGAAAAATCGAAAGCGCCAGCAATGTCGAGAGCCAAGAAAGTCGAAAGCGCCAGGAACGTCGAGAGCTAGAAACGTCGAGAGCCAGGAACGTCGAGAGCCAGGAACGTCGAGAGCGTCAGGAATGTCGAGAGCCAGAAAAGTCGAAAGCGCCAGGAACGTCGAAAGCCAAGAAAGTCGAGGGCGCCAAGAACGTCGAGAGCGCCAAGAACGTCGTAGGCCATGGGGAGTAGGAGGGCTAGAGCGTAGAGGAGGGCTCATTTCCCAGTTTCAGTGTAAATACCTTCCTACCTAATACTTGCGGTTAAGGAATAACGCCAAGTATCCCAACATGCCCCAGGCCTTCAGCCTCTGGTTTCTAGGAGTTTACTCCTAGCGTCGTATCTTCGAGCTAGGGTTGCAATCGGTATATATACGAAGCAATACGATACGATACGATACCGGTATATATACTGTATAGCTTCCGAAGCTGGACGAAGCTGTACAGGCACGTGATGTGATAAGTAGCCAACAGTTACCAATTTCTGAATGAATTCCGCTATTCTGACCAATCAATTTGAAAATTTAATATAAATTAGCGCCTTGGCACATCACGTGTTTTGGTATATATACCGTATAGCTTCAAGCCATGTATCGATACAATCGTATATATACGGTATAGCTTCCATGAGATACAGTATTTTATCATCCCTACTTCGAGCACGGAGTAGGTCCCGTGCTTTGCACGGCCCTTTAGTTAGACGTTAAATAGAAAAACAAACAAACAAACGTCGAAGGGCCAGGAAAGTCAAAAGCACTAGGTTATTAATTGAACGATTTCGATTTGCGATTTGCAATTTGATCAATTATCATATTTTATTACCCTATTTTGCGTTGTTGCACGTTGGTCGTTATGTCATGCCATAAAGGTCATATTCAATAATTCGATCATTTTGAACAATTACGTCCAACAATTTTTCAAGCTGAATCCTCTACCACTTTCACGGCTATTCCAATTGCTATTTTCCCGCACACTGTTTCGGCTCATTACTTCGTCCCATATCTCTTCCTACACGATGTGCGATCACAAGAGTTCCATTACATTCGCCGCTTCACTCAGAGGTTTTGGCCCCATTTGGCACCGCAATCCTAAGCAGTAACGATATACGCTGCAATACGGGTGCCCAAGCAAATGCTACCACTACCAAGGTCGCAACCATTAAGGCAGGCAAACGATTGGTTTTGGCACCAACCTCACTAGTAACATCCAGCACCCAGGTCTTATCCAAGTATATATGTCTAAAGCCCCATAGAGCATCACTCGGTGCGACGGTAGCAGGGACTAGTTAAAGATTTTCGAGCTTGACACAAACTTTCTTATAACATCTACAGGCGAAAAATAGCTTGTTTGGAACAAGAATCACATCGATATCACTATTCTAAAAGAAATTACTACCTGGCAATACCTTGTCCGACTAGAACATCTTACTCTTCATTGGCCGCACAGAGATTTATTTCAATTGCGCTCAAATCGAGGCCGAAAGCGACAGTACTATAACGCCGACGGCCAGAGTTAAGATTTCGGGTGTTTACAGCACTGATATAGAAGGTCTAAGCCCTAATATAGTATTTCCAGTAGCAAAGCGGTTACCCTTCACGTTGTAAAATAGTGCAGGCAGTTAACCAAATCTCAGAATCATACTCTAAACTTACCAGAGCATCCAAAAACACAATAGAAATTAACTTGGACTATTCGTTGTCAGTCTCTTGCGAGCCCTTAGCTAGCCATGAACTGGTTTAGTTACACTATATAGCAGAAGTATTATATGGTAGAGAGTGGTTAGAAAATGGTAGAAAATAGAGGGAGACCGCCATTTGAGGAACCTGCTTTCCACATTGGGAATGCATGATAAAACATGCATTCGAAAAAGATTAATAGGCTTTCACTCGTTATCTCAGTTTGAGGCTTATTGGGTGATCCGGGTTTGATTGACTGGATTATATGGCTGTGGATTGAAGCCACGCCTGTACTCCGCTTAGGCTGTCCCTGCCAAGTATTGCTGGTCCCAACGTATAGAACTGAGGATCCTAACTGGGCTTTACTTTAGCCGAGGCTCAATCGTCACTATCTGTGCCAGTGAAGTTTTCGTGCATTGGTTCTGGACTGGCATGTTTTAAGGAAGTCGAATGAAGTAACAATGATTCTTTAGTACTAGTTTCTTTCTATCTAAATCTTAAGTGTAGAGCCGCTAAAATTTAGCTTCATAATGTGGACTTGGTATCTACCTATTTGAAAATATTGAAATTGCAATCACGTTGAATTAGACGCTCACCTAACTATGGTAACTATTATTTATAGGTTTTTGGTACAGTTCTTATGTAGTAAATATTTTCCAGCCTTCAGGGTATTTAGGTTTGGAATTAGGGCCAATGCGGCGCTAGTAGTTTAGCCAAATATGCTTTGTAAGTCAGATCACAGCCTAAATAAACCCATGCGGCTATTCTAAGCCTAGCATAGGGTATTGTATGTCACCCTGGTTCAAATTGTGAGGAGCTTCGAAAATCTCGGATAAAGATGACCTCAAATATGTCACTAGTTGACCCTATTGGTGTCTTTGATAGCTTCGTGTATTCAATCATCTAGTTTATTTTTAGTTTCCTGAATAGTGAAAGGCTGTCGTTGGGTACTTAAAGTCCGTGTTTGCAACGGCTTTGTTGCGACCCAGTCTTGAGTACACAAGCGTTTTTGAATAGCCTTCGCGTCCTAGATCGCTGAAAATGTTTCTCTCTTCTTTACTCGTTACTACGCTGCTTGCGCGTAGCTCACTTGCTTTCCCACCTCCACCACCACCATCACACAAGAATGAGCCGACTCCTTGGGGTTTCTTCACCAACAACACCATCTACCAGACCGCAGGCAATGAGAGTATCACGTATCCACGTTACACGGAGCTAGAGGATGGAACCATCATCGCTACGGCATCCCTCACAGGTCATTCACCGGGATATTTCCCCGTACTGGAAAGCAAAGACGGTGGCGCCAGCTGGAAGTACATCTCCAACCTCACCGACCAGGTCAACGGCTGGGGCATGAGTGCACAGCCTGCGCTCGTCGAATTGACGGTGCCGCTTGGTGGCTTCGAAGCAGGAACCATCCTTGGCAGCGGAAACAGCTGGAGCAGCAACGGGACCCGGATCGATCTGTACGCAAGCAGAGATCGAGCTCGTACATGGGAATTTGTGAGCCACATTGTGCAGGGTGGCCGACCAAACACCATCAATGGTGCTAATCCCGTCTGGGAGCCCTACCTCTTGTAAGTCACCTTAATCTCAGTACCTGCTGCGACCTAGGCTCTTTTTGACGTGCCTTCGCTTACAAAATTAAATCCAGAGTCTATAACAAGCAGGCCGTCTGCTATTTCTCGGACCAACGTGACCCCTTACACGGCCAGAAACTCGCACACCATGTTTCTTCGGACCTCAAGAATTGGGGACCCGTCGTCAACGACGTAGCATATGCCGAATATCAGGCGCGTCCCGGCATGACCGTGATCGACTATATTCCACCACTCAATAAATGGATCCTTGTCCACGAGCTACCAGTTGGCAATTCGTCCTCGCACGGCTCCCATTATCCTGTGTATTACGTAATGGCGAACTCGCCGCTAGATTTCCGCAAGGAGGTCGGGCGACCCATTGTTATCAATGACGAATTCGCACCGAATGCCAGCCCTTACGTGGTTTGGAGCCCCGTGGGAGGCCCCATAGGCACGATCGTGGTCTCGGATGCGGATAACCGACAGGTGTATACTAATCGACATGGGGGCGACCTCGGTAAGTGGGAGATGCACGCTACACCAGCGGGGGCGGTATATAGCCGTGCTATCCAGATCTTCAAGAAGAGACCCGACCACTTGATGATTTACGGCGGCGAGACCTTTGATGACTTTGGGAAGGGTCTTCATACACCTTTCTCGGCCACGGTGGTCAATCTTAATGATCTACTGAAGGCGAGTGCTCAGAAGTAAATTTAGTACAGTCGAAACTGTTTATATGAAAACCCCTTATATTAAAAACCTCTAGATATGGGAATGAAGGCCTGGAACAGTCGATTTTATAGTGCGTAGATGGGAAAACCTCTTTAAATGCATATGGGAATGAGATACAAGCTTTTTTGGTGCATTCCCATATAGGAATGTGGTGGAGCCTAAGTTCCTGTTTCCAGACTAGTTATTATATGATTGTCAACACCCCTTAATTGAATAAAAATACTTTTATTTTGACCCTTTCTAAGCTCCATTATATGCTTCATCGACGAGCTAGAGAACCAATTGTCCCAGGTGTAGTAATCGCAGCACAGTTTAGAAGTCGAATAAAGGGCTACAGTCAAACCCCGATATAAGGATGTCCTTCGGGGACAGCAAAGTTAAGGATATAGTGGGGTATCCTTATATCGAGAATAACGCCAATTAAGCTCTAATTTGCTAAAAAGAAGCTATCTATCGTCGTTTGAGTCTTTTTATTAACCATTAACGCCATAAACTCCCCTGCAAGTTGATCAAGCGCCCGTATACTCCGTGAACCATCGTCTCTTGACATCTCGAACCTTTGTAACGTCGTAAGAGCTTCAATTGCGTCAGCAAGTAGTGGTGGAGGCTCTTCTAGCTCTCCTTCTACTTCTTCTTCGTTCTCATTCTCGTCACGTCCGTAAATAGCCACAATTGCCTCCATTATATTACTATCCTCGTCAACGACTCGTTCTGCCAGTGGTTCTATAAACTCGTCTACCGATAAAGGGTCTTGAATTCCAGGAAGAGCTGAAATCTGGACGCGTAAAGCCTCTCTTTCGGCCATTCCTTCGTCAATGACAGTTCTATTCGCTGGTTTCTCGATAATAGTAGATTTCCAGTAGCACCGTGAGATTGTTGAGTCGGTAACCCAATCGTTCCATGCAATTCGAGTCCACTGAATAGCTTTAAGGAGAGTAGCTATCTTATTAGGATTGTTCAAATAGAGGGAAGTAGTCACGTGGCCTTCAGAGAGTATAGGGCAAACAAGTATCAATTGCTGAAGGTTGTAGGATCTAAACCACAGGAGATAATCCCTCTACTTGTAGAGGTACGATACTCACATGTCATCACACTGATACCTACTGTTGCCTACCGTTGCCTACAGGTGCCTACTGGTGCCTACACTAGACTAGGTATGATCCTTAGACCTAGCCTGTTCAACAGAATGGAAAATGGGACCGTGCGGTTGCAGCTGTGTCATGGGATATTACCGACAATGGACTTTGTTGGTATCACTCTCTGTGATACCTTCTTCGTATTGATGACTTGCAATAGCTTAAGTCGGTTACCCACGGGGCACGTAGCACCGCGATCTCAGCACAGTGCTATATATGCTCGTTGTAGGTGGTTGACTTGTTCTTGATTGTTCTAAGTTACATCTTACGAGCGAGAACTTAAATACATTCAGGTGGTGGCCTGTGCGTCATAGGGCATTCACATGACTTTGACTTTATACCAACAGACTTCCTACTCGAGCAATTTGAGGCTGCAAAACAAACGTATGCTGTGGACCTTTTATGAGTTGTTGTACTCCAGCTGGGCAAAAATGGACAAATATTACACTTTGACAGAAAGGTTGCCAGTCTATCCACGGCTAAGCTTATGTATTGCTGCTACAGTTCTCAAGGCTATTAAAGCCCACCACACTAGATCCAGACTTTCTATTCCGCGCGCACAGGCACATCGGTACGGGCCAGTCTACATTTGTTCCGGACCCGAATGTGGCTTTTAGCTTGGAGTTCAGACGCACCATGTCTATGCAGTTTTTGCAAGCCAAGGAATGTTTCAAAAACCATTCAGTTTGCACACAATGTTCTCGCCTAGTTCTTGCCCTAGCCCTATTATCTTAGTTCACTGCTTCACACTTCACTTCCCATATCCATTTCATTACACTCATCCATCACCATTACCACTACTGCCTTCCGAGTGCGCTGGATGAGGAGTGCGCCACTGACATCTTGCAAGCGTCAAAGCCACCCGATACGTCACCGTGTGCTGAAGCCGCTGACGAGTTGTACTCACCAGCTTCGAGCTTGCTCTCATCAGTCTTGATCACCTGTCGGCCAGCGGGTCTGTCTTCTAACTCATGTTGGTTCTGGAGGTTGTGCCAGTGCCGTGTGGCCGAGAGGCGGAGTGAGTGGATGAAATTCAATTTCTTGGTCTTCTGCTGGAACGCGGGCAGGCCTAACCGCTGGAGTGCATGTCCAATTGGGGCTTTGAGGAGCGGAGCGGAGGAGGCTACGATTAGGATGACCTCCTCTATGCGGCACCATAAGAACACTGGCATCATCTCTCGGAAGACGTCGGGCGACGTCTTGTCGAAGGTCTTGGAATAGATAATCTTCAATACTCCCGCGCCAGTTGCGAAAAGACCCAACGTCATCAACAATGAGATGAGACAACGCTCCACAACAGATCGACTCAATCTCCAGATCAAGAACATAGGCATTAAGGCAAATATCAAGTCGCCAACCATACCAGTCCCTTGGGAAGATTTAGTGCGCGCTGACTAATGCCTTCTCTTCGCGAGACTTACCAGTGAAAACATAGCCAAGTGTCCACATTACCGGGGGACTAAAGCATTTTCCCCCAGGGACCTTCTCCCAAAATGCATGTATTGGCTGGCATTGGACCAGTTCAACGACTTCGGTTGAGATAAGCGATGCTGCTTGGAAAATGATCGAGATCCAGAGGATGACCCTCCACGTGGTCGAGATGGTGAATTCCAGAAGCATACACGCAACGGAGATTCTGGCGAAGACTGACGCCCACAGCCCCGTGATGATGACTCCGTATAGGCACTGCAGAATTTTGACACTGCTATCGGGTGTTACGTAGACGCTGTGCCGACCAAAGCCATTGGCGACTGCCACTGCGAATAAGGCGTAGGTGACAGCGCTTGCCAACTAGCCAAAGCGGTTAGTATGTCGCACTTACTCTCTCCTCTATGCTTGTTCTGGCACTTACAACAGCGATAGTGCTTGCGTAGTCGGACGCGTCCAGCCTATATGTCGGAATCACGCGCGAGTAAATTCTCAATGTGTAAAAGAGTATCCCGAGGGCGAAAATAGGAGTGAGGATGTAAAGGCTCTTTGGCCCGGTGGAATCATCTACCAGTGGAGAATGAGTCGGTTGATCCATGACGTAAGGGCGCGAGTAAAGGTAGAGTGAATCATCGGTCCTATGTCGCGAAGAGAAACGGGAGGGGAGGCGTCTGAGGAGATAGATATCAGAGTTGGGAGGGGAGATTAGTTAACATGACTCTGGCAGGCAGTGCTTTCATCTCTAATATATCGACGCAGTTCATGGCGGCTGACTCTATTCTGCAACAAGATGCGCCACGATGGCTAGCCATCACTCACTCGCGTGGACTGATTTATATCTCCTGATTAATGAAACAATGTGCCGCGTTTGTAGGATGCGCAAACTGATAGATCATGAAATTGATTTCTTCATGTGGAGGGCGTTCCCCTGAAGTTGAAAGAGCTGTACGGGACAGGTGCAAAAAGAAAGGAAAGTCAGAGCTGGTGGCAACGGAAGGGAACACAAGCCGCATCCCCGTCTTTATCAGTAATTGGTGGTGATGTGCGGTTGCGGGTTTCCAAGGCGGATTATGCCGGGGGTCTGAGGGAGCGTGTTTTTTGGTTGGGATCGTTAGCACAGGGGAGGCTGAGACGACTTGCATGGCGCGCCTCGCTTGGGAGGTGGCTGCATCAAGGGGCGGCTTTTTCCAGTTGGACGAGGTATTATGGGAAAGACATCAAGGACGATATCGATCATGGCGATTTTAACGAGTCAGGAGATGGCGGTAGCTAGTTAAGGCGACGGGAGGTTTTCCTTTTGTCAAATGCCAAATTAGTCGCTATAAACAAATCTACATTTGTGGCAGCGCTAGTTGGTCGCGGAAGCGTGAAATTTCGGTTCGGAGGCATGTGAAAAATAAGCGAGCTTATTCGATAAGGGTTGCTGAGCCGAGCCCACTAGTTTGCCGATTCCGATTCCGTGGCGAGTGATACACGACCTCCCCCCTGCTTACTACACGACCTCCCCCCCCCCCCCTTGTAGATATTTGTAATAGGAAGGCGGTGTAGAGAGCAGTCAAGGGTACGAATCTGTAGTAAGGAATTGGCTGTAAAATTTTGTACCGTAGCTGCCGCAACCATTTGAGCTCGTCGTCACCACCTAGCTGTCGCTACCTCACTGTCGCTGAAACGTATTGTCGCATTCTCGCAATTGATTAATATGCCATTAGCTGCATCTGCCACCCAAAATCAAGGCAATTCAGCAGCTCTAAACATCGAATCCTCGTCGTTGAATGTTGAATCTTCAATTGTACCATTATCCCTTCCACCATATAGCTCTTTTAATTCATTCGACGACCTTTTTGCTCATACGCAACAACACGCAAAACAAGCTTTGTATGCTTTTATAATTGGCCATTCGGAAAAGCGCAAAGGGCGGATAATTCGAGTGCTGAATTGCCAGCGAGGAGGTTGTAAGAAAGCAGCTTTCCTTCGACCTGGAGTAAATAGTCAGCACCGGAAAAGAAAAAAGAATACAGCCAAAACTGGGTGCTTGTTCTCTATTAAAGTAAAAGAACGCTCTGATGGCACATAGGAGATTTTATACCGCGAAGATCCCAAATACTCAGCTCATAATCACCCTTCTGCTGAACGCTCAAGCGCTTTTCATATTCATCGCCAATTAGCTTCAAATCACCTCGATATTATAGCTTCTTACCAGGTAGCTAGAGTGCCTCCTAAATCGACTGTAGTTGCATTGCGTCAGCTAGATCCTTCTTTAGATATCATACTTCGGGATATTTATAATATCAACGCTGAATTGGCTCGTAGCAAACGAGGTGGAAAATCACCACCTAAAGCTTTAATCGCGCAATTAGAATCTCAAAAAGCTGAAGGAAAAGTAGTGTTTTCTATAGAGAAAAATGATCAAGGCCATAACAATTTTCTATTTATTGCGGCCACAAAGTCAGTAGAATATTTGAACAAAAACGCCGAAGTAATATTGCTTGATTGTACTTACAAAACCAACAAATTCGGTATGCTTTTGCTTCATATTATAGCTATCGACAGTATGAATCAACCGTTTACAGTTGCAATTTGCTTTCTCGATCAGGAAAATGAAAATTGCTACAATAAAGCTGTATTGCAATTTCGTCAGCTTTTCGAGCAATTTGTGTATCTTTCAGTACTTGCAACTGACTGTGATCTTGCTTTAATTTCAGCTCTTGAACGCCACTTTCCAGCTATTCGTACTAAGGTCGTTCTTTGCTTTTGGCATATCCTTAAAAACGTTGCTTTTCACTGTAAAGCTAAGTTCGAAACTCAAGAGCGTTGGGAGCTATTTGTAAAAGGATTTCGAGACGTCGTACACGCTAAGACTAAGGGCGAATATGAGGATATATTACAAGAATAGAAAAACGATTTTCATTGGAATAATGGCCATCTACACGTCAGCGTACTTTCTTCGACACCGCAAGAAATCCAGGAATTAGCTGAATTCGAGTTAAAGCGTGAAGCACTTGCTTACTGTATTGGCCAGTGGCTAGGGAAGCACAAATCGAAAGTCGTTCACGCTTAGGTTGATCGATATTTCCATGCAGAAGCTCGTACTACGTCAGTTCTCGAAGAAGGGCATCATACTCTTAAAAGCTGGATAGGCACTTCTGCAGGTGATTTAACAACTGTATAAGAGAGCACGCAGCTAGCAATTGAAGTTGAGTTGATCAAAATACAACAAAAAAGAGCTAGAAAACGTCAGTCAGTACCTATACACCTTTCGAGCTTATTCTACCATGGAGTAACTAGCAGTATCACCAATTTTGGGCTGAAATTACTATTAGAGCAATACGCGATTTATCAACAACAAAAACAATCGGAAACAGACGATTTTCATACAATTTGTACTGGCAATTTCTCCTTTGCGTTTGGCGTACCGTGTTGGCATACAATCAAGCTCAAAATCGATTACAATCAAGTTATTCAGCCACTCGATTTTCACTCTCATTATCACTATTTACGACCTCCTCCAGGTGCTGAACCTATCGAATTTCCTACTCCTACTCTCGATCCTGTTAGCTATCAACGACGTCGATCTGCTGAAGCAGAAAAACGAGCACACGTACGCTAGCACAGTCGACTACGAGCTGCACAAACAAGAAGGATTCTAAGCCAATTTGAAGAAATATCACAGCCTTTGCGGCACTGTTCAGCTTGTATTGCTTATAGGCATGATAAAGCAACTTGTAAAGGATGCCAATCAACTGGCTATACGAGAAGTACGTGCCCTAATTAACCTTTAACGCCTTCTATAAACCGAGATTTACTTATCTACGAACCTTTCTCTTCCTTACAACCAGCCTACAACTCTTTCTATAACAGTCAACCTCGTCGAAATCACATACAAACTGAAGGAAATCTGCTGCAAGAAGAAAAGCGAGTACCTGCAACTTAATACGCGATCGATTTTAAAAAGCAAATGGCTCGATTTTTTTAGATTTTTAATACTATATTGGCTACATTGGCTCCTTAGCTCGATTCTTTATTCTTTCTTCATTCTTTCTGCAAGTAAGCAGTTGATTTTGGTGAGCGCCCCACCAAAATAGTCTGATTGGTGGCAGAAAACCGAAATCCCAGGGGGGGGGGGGGTGGGGGAGGTCGTGTAGTAAGCAGGGGGGAGGTCGTGTATCACTCGCCGATTCCGTGCGCATCCTCGTGGAGTGCCAAGCTTAACCGCCGAATCAAAGAAAAATGTCACGTCTGCCTAAATCGTTTGCTATTCGGTCGAGTCAGTGGTTTCGAACATTTGGCTGACTCAGGGAGACAACCGGGTTTGTTGCCACAACAACATCATTTAATTAGAAATTTGAACACTGCCACGGTGATTTTCAAGTTAATTTAACGTAGTTCACAAGCGAATGTTACACACAAGCGAATGATCCAAATTTTCTTGGCATCGTACAAAACCATTAAATATTTCAACAATTAATTGATTAAATTATTCTAACTCTTCAGCATTTGAATCATAAGATGTATCTACAACATTTGGGCAAGTTCGTACGTTGTGACCAGATTGTCCGCAACATCTACAGCGTCGTTTTGACGGCCCGGTTTGCTTTGTACGACTTCTCTCCTCTCGCAAATCAGCTTGTAATTGTATATTAGCCTCTTTTTGAGCTTCTGAGTCTTGGACATCTTTAACAGTAAGTGCTCCTCCTTCTTGTATTCGACGTTTTGTCGTACGACGACGTCGACTAAGTAAGTCATTTGCTTTGCGAAGTCCAACAATTTCTTCTCGCAACAACGTTAATTCGTGCGCTGTACTTGTTGCACCTTTAATTACCTGATCAAGACTTTGTAGAATTGTAGTTGGTGAACTATTCTGATGTCGTACGATCCGGTCCTTAAGATATGTTGATTGAGATTGCATTTCAAGTACATTGCGAGGAGTTTTAGGCTCCCAAGAAGCAAGTGGAGTTGGCGAAAGTGTTGGCGTACGAAGCCGAATATCAAGCTGTGAAATCACATAATCAGGATTGTACGGTACAAGTCCTGTAGCTTGAAATCCTGCTCGAATGTTTGATTTAATCATTGTTGCACAAAACGCTGTATAGAAAGCAAGAAAAAAGTCTTCTTTGGAGATGTGCGTAATATATACGCGCATCAACTTTTCAATCTCAGCGCCGTACGATCGTTTTAATGGACTAAAACACCCAACGTCAAGCGGCTGAAGCTTATGAGACGAATGTGCTGGCATGCAAAGAGTAATAATGTTCCAGTCTTTGCAATATTTCTCAAACTCGTACGAATGGTGACTTTCGTGTCCGTCAAAAATTAAAAGACGATATACACCCTTCGTACGATTCCTTGTATGTTGATTAAAATGATTAATCCAATTTACTCCTTGTTCATTTGTTGTCCAGCCGTTTGACGTTACTGCAACAACCCAATTTGCCGGCATAGGTGTGTTTTCGTACCAAGAAGAAAGATGATTTTTCCCCGCAACAATAATATATGGCGGTACTGCATACCCGGACGATCCAATTCCTTGAATAACTGTAATCCATTCTCTATTTCCTTGCTGTGTCGTACGAGGTCTGCCAACTCGCTCAGCTTTTGTAACAACAATTTCGGACGATATCTGGCCCATTAAAAATCCCGTCTCATCAAAGTTGTATATGTCTTCCTTTTTGAATCGCATACTTGTTGATTGTATTTTGTACAAGCCGAAACCACGCGTTATACACGTCGGGATTTTCGCATTTGACTCGTTGATAGTCGATTTTACGTGTAAAACGCGTAGAGAGTTGTGGTTGTCGTCGTACGAAGTTCGAAGTCCAGTTCTTTCCGACGCGTCCGCCGTCGCGTTCAGCGAGTAGTCGATTCGCCATATCTTTAACAGCACTGCGCCGAGGAGGAAATCCTCGCGAATCTAAATCAAGAATATGTCGTACGATAGTTTCCTCTTCTAGTTTTGTAAGTTTTTGAGAATTTGGAATCGTATTAGATCTTGCAGGCATTCCTTGAACTCGACGAGATAATGTAAGTTTTGGAACTTTATAAATTCGTGCAATTTTTGCAACATTGGACTGAGGGTTTTGTTGTACGATTTGAACAGCTAAAAGCATGTCAGATTCATTCCATGTACGAGTCATTTGTAATTTTGTAATAACGTAGTTCATAAGCGACCCGATAACACAAGTGACCCGATAGATTTTTCTTGGCACTGTATAAAAAAGTTAAATAACTTAACAATTAAACAAGTAATTAATTAAAGCTCTTCAGGTTCTGAATCTCCAAGGTCTACTCTAATATTTTGACATGTTCGCACGTTATGACCGAATTCCCCGCATAATCCACAACGTCGTTGTTGTGGTGCGGAAAGCTTCGTACGACTACTACTCTGAATTAAATCAGCTTGTAATTGTGTATTAACATCACTTTGAGCTTGTAAATCTTGCGCATCTTGCAAACTAAGTGATCCTCCTTCTTGAATTCGACGCTTTTTCGTACGACGACGTTTACTAAGCTCGTTGTTTGCTTTACGAAGTACGGCGACTTCTTCACGTAGTAAAGCAAGTTCATGTATCGCACGTGTTGCGCCTTTTGCAAACTGATCTATGCTTAACAAAAGCGAAGTCGGAGAGCTATTTTGATGTCGTACGATTTTTTCTTTAACATAAGTTGTTTGAGATTGCGTTTCAATCAAGTTATGCGGTGTTTTTGGCTCCCAAACTGAAGGTAAGCCAGACGATGTTGTTGGAGGAGTTGGTGTAGAAAGCTTAATATCAAGCTGTAAAATCACATATTCTGGATCGTATGGCACAAGCCCTGTTCCGCGAAACCCTCCCCGAATATTAGATTCTGTCATTGTCGTACGAAATGCAGTATAAAAAGCAGGAAAAAAGTCCTCTTTCGAAATGTGTGTTATATATGCCCGCATTAACTTTTCAATTTCAGCGCCGTACGACCTTTTCAATGCGCGAAAACAGCCAACATCAAGCGGTTGAAGCTTGTGAGATGAATGTGCTGGCATACACAATGTTACAATATTGTGTTCTTTGCAATAAAGCTCAAAATCGGTCGAATGATGACTTTCGTGACCGTCAAGAATAAGAAGCCGATGCGTGCCTTTCGTACGACTTTTTGTATGTCGATCGAAGTGTTGAACCCAGTCTAATCCTCGCTCATTTGTCGTCCAGCCATTTGCAGTAACAGCAATAACCCAATCGTACGGCAATTGACTGTTTTCATACCATGACGAAAGATGAGTTTTGCCCGCAACAATTATATATGGCGGCACTACATAGCCGTATGAACCGACTCCTTGAATTACCGTGATCCATTCTCGATTTCCTTGTTGTACAGTTCGAGGTCTATTTTGCCGTTCAGAGCTTGTTACAACTATTTCGGACGAAATCTGGCCCATTACAAATCCCGTTTCATCGAAATTGTATATATCTTCCTCTTGAATCCCATATTTGTCAATTGTGTTTCGTACGAGCCGAAACCACGCGTTATACGCGTCCGGATCTTCGCATTGAACTCGCTGATAGTCAATTTTTCGATTAAAACGCGTTCGAAGCTCTGGTTGTCGTCGTACGAAGTTGGAAGCCCAGTTTTTGCCAACGCGTTCTGTGTTTCGTTCCGCAAGTAATCGATTCGCCATATCTTCAACAGCACTTATCCGAGGAGGAAATGATCGCGAATCTAAGTCAAGAATATGTCGTACGATAACTTGCTCTTCTAAATCGGTAAGTTTTCGAGATTTAGGAGTACTATTACGTTTTGCAGGTATTCCATGATATCGATCGTATAATGTTGTATAAGGCACCTGAAATATCCGTGCAACGCGACTTATAGACAAATGAGGGCTCGTACGAAGCGTATTTACCGCAAGAATAAGATCAGATTCTTTATATTTGCGAGTCATTTTGTTGTGAAAAATAATTGCTGTTGAAAGTGATTGTGTACAGTGCCAAGAAAAATCTATCGGGTCACTTGTGTTGTCGGGTCGCTTATGAACTACGTTAATTGATATGTTTATGATGTTGTACAATGCCAAGAAAATTTGGATCATTCGCTTGTGTGTAACATTCGCTTGTGAACTGTCACGGTACCGACCCTGGTCGGGCACGTGCCCTGCTGCCGAGCCACTAGGGCTCCCTCGTGTATATATAGCTTGCTCTCCTCGAGCTCCCTCTTCCTTCCTTAGCTATAGATTCTCGTATAGTACCACAGCTGCCCTCTGTATCTGTAGATCCACAGCTCGTGCCGTGACATGAACTACGTTATATAATAAATTTTGGTTTTTGTTTTTTTTTAATAAGTTAAAAGCGAAAATTGTTTAAGTATATATAATAAATTAAAAGTTACTAAAATATTCGATAAAAGCTATTATTAATACAAAATTACAAATACAAAATTGTATTACAATTAGTCGATTAAGACTTGAATTATTAGTAATAAAAAGTTTAAGAATCTACTAGAACTTTTAAAATTCTGCCGGGTTTCTGACTCACCGCCTTCCTAATTAGGCCACCGCCTTCCAAATTAGTTTTTATGCCTTGTCATGTGACTAATCTGATTTGATTTTGATTATTTTGATTTGATTTGATTTGATTTTGATTTAAAAATCAAAAAATCAAATCATTTATTACACTGATTGTTCCAAATGGAGCCTTTCATGGTCGTCCAACTGTAGCAGCCGCCTCATTCGCAGTTTGGCGCGACTTTATAGTAAATTTTTTTAAAAAGCTTCTACTATGTTATCCTGTTTTCGAAGGTTATTTTGCAAGTGCTAGTTTTCCAAGTTTGCTGTGTACAGTATTACCTTAAGTTGATTCGTGACCTCTTCAGCCTCTCGCCTTAGCTGCGCCTCGACTGTCGTAGCATCTCTCCACCAGTCAGGGACGTGGAATTTCCTTGTACAACCCAACTGCCAGCCACATTTGCTGACGGTGCGTGGCAGTGCTTAGCGGCGGCTGAATTATTCAAGGCTGAGTACGTTTTTCATCAGCTCCAAGTGCCAGCGGCCACGCCCATAGAAATGCAAAATGATACGCTCCAATTCCTAGCTCAATATGTCCCACCGCCCAGTCTATACCTGAACAAGACGAGGCAGAAAGGTGCAGGTCGGCCAGGCTACGATGAAGGCTGACCACAACGCCTGGTGGCCCTGAACATATTAAACATATTAACCAGAAAATTATACAACAAAGCAGAGTACAAATATATTTCCTCCTGATCCCGGCTCTCCGTGAATCAAGAAACATTAGAAACAAATACGGAAAGCACCGCCGCATAAGCAGCAGATACCACCATCATCTCCACGCTTGTTGTTTTAAGCATAATTGATACTAGAAATGAGAAAATCGTAATGCAAACCGAAACCGTGATTAACTGCACGTCTTTTCGTAATCCATGCGCTAATATCGCAAGTGGTACAACCAAGAATACCATAGAAAGGATTGCAACGACGAAGCGCCCACTTACTTCCGCCAGAAGAATAGTATTTTGGTGACGCATTCGAGATGGAGGACTAGTGCTGTTTGACTTCGACAATTTCCAATAGCGGAAGCTTCTTAACCATTTATGCAGCTGACGCTGGATTGGATCCTGCCGGCTACGAGCCTCCAAGTCTGTCCTGACTAGTCTCGTGTTATATATCTCGTACAACGTTATATCATCGCGAAGTTCGGAATAATCGTCGTTGTCAAGCAACGAGAACGTTTCCATCGTCATGGTCCGATTGAATGCAGCGAGGGCGTCATCTAATATATTAGCTATATATTTACTCAGGGTGGACCTGCTAACTATACCATATTGTCGCAGAAGGTCACGCAATTTGTATATTAAGTCCTCGGTAATTGCATCTTTCATATAACCGCTTGCTTCTTGCTTGCTATATCTTAGCCCAAGCCGGTCCGTGGGAGAGAGTTCGAGGCCGAGACTAAGCCCTGCTTGGTATATAACATGATCTAACCCGGCGATCTCATCTTCGAGAAAACGTAGATTTATAAGATGTGTAGTCTTGAAACGGCGGAACCCGTGAAGAACAAGGTTATTGTCGCTGGTAGAGCTCCGCCAATGGTTAGGAAAGAGATCCGCACCGCCTGGTTTTGGTTTTGGTAATATTGGTGTAGGCGGAGATGGTGGCGTGGAAACAGGTGCATTTAGTTGAACATTTCGAGAATCCGATTCCATTAGATTTTTATACAGCAATCCGCTAAGAAGATCTGTTGACTTTGGTGTTCTTACACAAGAGAGTTATTGAGCTATGTGTGATTGATTTTTAGTCAAGTTTATTATTCCTGACTACGAATCATGTGATGTTAAGCTGTGCCGTGCTCTCACCGCGCAGACTGCGCATTTGCCATGTCCTCCTTTAGCGGGGCTGGGGGCTGAGCTGAAGGCGCAATTTGCAGAACAAATTTGAAGATGCGGTAAATGCAGAGCCTGGTGGCGCAAAATCAAGCAAGGCTGAAACTTACTGGAATTTCTATTCTTTATTAAACGACCCTAATAACGAATAAAGTAGGTTCTCTCTTGCACAAGCAAACAGCTCTTTATTATTCGATTTATACTGTATAGTAATTCATGATTATTCTGGAAGATTCTGGAAATCGAGTGGCGATTATAAGGGACTATAAAGACACATGTTCCCCTTGACCCTCTATAGAATAGAGATATAAAGAAAACATATTATATATAAAATCTTTCACCCATCGTAAACCTGTTAATGTACCTGAGAATGTTAGCGAGGGGATGATGTAAAGTCCACCATACTACAGCCAGTATATGGATTCGGCTTCTGCGTGCTTTCCCTGGCTGTGCAGCGATGATGCGAGGTTGCTTATACTCGCAAGCGTGTCTGGATGATCTTTCCCGAGCACCGTCTCTCTGAGCTGCAGCGTCTGCCGGTGCATGGCCTCCGCCTCTGCATACTGGCCTTTGATTTGGGAACACCATCCTAAGTTGTGTAATAATCTCCCCAGTAACTCCTTTGTCTCTTTTGTTCTACTAAGGCCCGTATTAAAATTAGCAATAGTATACTGCGCGTGAGGAAGGTACATTATCCACACAGCTCTATTCTCATGCCGGGGCCACGGGAAAACACTCGTGATCTGATTCAGGGTCTTTTGGTTCAAACTTCTCCATTCGTCCTTAAGCTGTAGCCAATTTTGCATCGCTGTATGAACTAGTCGATGCATATAAGCTTCCACTAACGCGTTCTTTTATAAACCCAAAGGATTTCAAGGTTCCAAGTGCCTCTCCCTTGTCGAATTCAGAAGCTGGAGGCAACAAGTCCCGGGGAATGGCTTGCTCTTTGATACAAGATATAAAGGCCATGTAGTCCGCTGCTAAAGGATCTCGGTCCTGGATTTGCTGAAAGAAATGAGCCACGTTGTAGCCACTGGATTTTTCATACCCAGATATCTTCTTATGTCCTCAAAGTCCTTGCTTAACAGCCTAGCGACATTATCACTACTCTTGTTATAGATTCTGAGATACTCGGCGATAGTGCTAACCTTGGCGTTTAGGTATGCGGCTGCTTGCATTATTGCGAGCGGAAAATTAACAAGCAACTCCAGGAGCTTTATTGTACCGTCATCGTCATCGAGAAGTCGCTTGTTTTGAAGACTTCTTTGAAGAAGCTTTCTAGATTCTTCGTCATCCATCTCGTCTATATCAATCACATCTGAGCCAGCGTATCTTGTAGCAGCCTCACGATCCCGAGTTGTGAAAAGGATCGCACCAAGAGTACTAAAAGGAAGATACTCAGATAATCCACTGGATCTACTGTCTATGTTATGATAGAATATTTCGAAGTCATCTGCGTTATCCATAATTATAAGCCATTTCCCTGTGCTTTCTTGGGATAGTTTAGCCTTGACTAATCTTTTGACGTCTGCTTTATCGTCCTCAAGCCCGGGAATCTTGAGTTGCAGTCCAATATCGCGATAAGCGTTTTCGAAACTTGTTATATCACTAGCCCGGACCCAAAACACAGAGCATGTCAGAGAAAGCAACTGGAGCTGAAAAGCGCACTCCAAGGCAATTTGGGTCTTTCCAACTCCACCAAGACCGACTAGAGCTATACGTTGACAGTTTTCCTGGGTATCCTCGGTGTAGAATTGTGATCAGCTGATTTAATTGAGACTGGCGGCCAACAAAATCCTTATTGCGGCCAAAAGGGAGTACCCTGAGTGGCTTGAGAGGGACTGATTTGAGTTAGCTATAATCATTAGAGCTAAATCACAAAATCATGGCTTGACTATCTCACACCATCCAAAAGGACCAAGAAAAAAACTGTGATGACACTCCTTCAATTAGAGGAAATAATCTTGAAAACACGAGTCATGCTAAAATGGGACTGATATTCAGTAGAAGTTATCTACTCACAAGGCATCTTGATCACTTCTTGTTCATCGATGAACCCAAGAAGCACTCTAGTAAATGCCGCAGCTGTGGCCGCAGCATATGGTTGCCATATTTTGTTTTTGTGCGAATCCGCATAGTCACAAATGCCTCTGATCACAAGACACTGAAAATTGTCCATCAATCCGGCTGCCTCCATCTCGAAACAAATCACGCCTTCCTCCTTGGCTATTTTGTCTCGAGTAGTACCATGCTTCATTACTTCGTTCCCAGATGCAATGTTCCCATAGTGAATCCTAGGACCAGGGTTTTCGCGGGCTGGTCTCTGCACAATCAACTTAGGGTCGCAGTCATCACACGTCTCGTCACCTTCGTGGTTATAGGTAGCCTCGAACAGCTGATCCTGATCTTCCCCTTGATATCGATATGTCTGGGCCATTCGCGGCTTATTCTGAACCATCAGGGAAAAAGACTCTTCTAGATTGACACCATCTGTGATATCAAACATCTTCAATTCTTGCAATGCATGCAGTAATACCGGTGGTGGTTTATCCAAGGAACCAGTCCGTTGGAATTTTCCATCCCTTTCTATCTTTCCAAAGTCCCATTGTACAACACCGCCATGAGTGCCAGTGGGTTGACTGACAACAATGTCTCCAAGACGCATATCACTTTTCTTGCTCCAAACGCCCCCTCCAATGCCCACTATAAGGCCAAACTTGATTGGAAAGCTGCGTTGCATATTGTTTGCGATAATAGCAGCAGGACCATTCCCTATTAAGCCGGCTGGAAGGCAAGCAATAACGACATTGTGCACCCCAATTCTGCCCAGTGTGTATTCGTTGTCGTCGCTGTTTTCCTTCTTTAATTTAGGATGAGATTCATCCAGCATAGCCACCATAGCAGCCTTTTCAGTTGCTAAGGCGCATATGATTCCGATTTGGTAGTCTTCGTGTGTTCGAGAAGGCGCCTCTGAGACCAGAGTTTGTGCAGGGATATGGCGTTGCGCAGCCTCTTTGGCTTCATCCTGTATCCACTGTCTTTAGTCTCGGTTCTCTAGGAGACTGAGTTATATTATACGTACCGAAGGATTCATCTAAGATTCGACCGTGGAAGCAATGTCAGGCTGAAATTCGTGCTGGGTAGCAAGCGCACAGACCAGTCATGCCTAGAGCCCCCAGACAGTTCCCTGCTCCGTACTCAGCCTTGCACGATATCGTGACTATCCGTAGAACTTTAGATAGATTAAAGCTTGATAACTCCGAATAGTATATGCCCAAAGAAGGAGGTTGCAAGATTGAAAGTCAACAAGGAAAAAGTCTGGGTCGAAGATCAATCTTGTGGACCGTGGCTAAGTGATTCTTGAAATGCGTAACGTTATTAAGAATGGGGTATCCCTTTAACTACTCTGTGGAATCGCAACAACGGTAGTCAGAGTCATACTATTGCAGCCGAAAGTCAACAGAAGCTCTCTTTTAATCAAGAGGAAGACTTAACTAAGTGGGTACTAGCCCAGGAAGCGCTAGGTTCTCCTTTAACTCATGGTCAAATCAAGCAATTTGCAAATCGACTCTTGGCAATCAAAGGAAGTACGCAAGAACTAGGGAAACGGTGGATAGAAGGCTTTCTACGCCGTAACCCTATTATACGTACTAAAAGAGCTAAGAATATCGATTCTGTACGAGTCAATGGAGCTACAACTACCGTGATTAAGGACTGGTTTGCCCGACTTAATATACCTGCAATTTCGAATATCAAGCCTGAAAATCGATGGAATATGGACGAGTCAGGTATAATGGAAGGTATTGGAGCAAATGGCCTAGTTGTAGGAAGCTCTGAACGACGTTCTATTCAAAAGAAACAACCTGGTTCTCGTGCTTGGACTTCATTTATCGAGTGTATTTCAGCTAGTGGAAAAGCCCTTTCTCCTCTTGTAATATTCAAAGGAAAATCAGTACAACAACAATGGTTTCAACAAGATCTTTCAAGCTATAAGGACTGGCTATTTACAGCTACCAATAATGCCTGGACTTCCGACTCTACAGCTATAGAATGGCTAGAAAAGATCTTCCTTTCTCAAAGCTATACTCTTGAGCCTAGACTTTTGATTCTAGACGGCCACGGGAGTCATGAAACTACCGAATTTATGTATCTCTGTTTCAAAACAACGTCTATTTACTTTTCTTACCGCCACATACGTCACACGTTCTTCAGCCTTTGGATTTATCAGTCTTTTCTTCCCTCAAAAGTCACTATCGAACCGCCGTAGGTTTTTTAGCTCTCTTGACCGATTCTAGCCCAATTGGAAAACAAAACTTTCTTACTTGCTATTCAAAAGCTAGAAAAGAAGCATTATCCGCAAAAATAATTAAAGCTGGGTGGAAAGCTACTGGGTTGTGGCCAAAATCGATAGCTAAACCCTTACTCAGCCCTTTACTTCTCGAGAACTCAAATACGAGAAAAAAGACTTTACAAGCTAGTCAAAGCAAGTCAAGACTATCAAGAATAAATTCTCCACTTGTGCTTTTATCTACTCCTCGGAAATCGATCGAAGTAAAAGCTCAAGTAGCTAAGTTTCAAAGTTTAAGTACAGACGACTCTTTCACTCAAAGAATCTTATTTCGAAAGATTATTAAAGGATTTGAAGATCAAGAATCTGTTTTAGCTAGTAATAGCTACAAAATACAGTCTTTGGAAGTTCAATTAGAAAAAGCTAGGCCTAGAAAAAGAAGGAAAGTTAGGACAAGTCCAAATTCGAAATTTGCGGATATTTCGAATATTCGACAAGCGCAATTGAAGGCAGGGGAGGCTATAAATATAGAAGAGGATGAAGATGAAAGTAATGAGTCTGATTCTACTTTGGATTGTATTTTGGTTGAGTAGTTATTTAATTAGAATTGTTTTTGTTTGAGTAATACTCGGCTAGGCGGGGTATCCAAATGGGGGGGGGGGTATCCAAATGGGGGTGCACGGACTTAAAGGCCTGCTTTTACTCTCTACAGTTGTTCTTTATGTTTTTGTATCCTTAGTACAGTCGACCTATAAGGCAATCGCTATCAGCCTATTGTACGCACTCCCATATGCCTCTATTCTAGCCAGTGATTCCTTGCGTCGTTACATTTATAATTACAACAATTACAAGTAACGTAGTTCACAAGCGAATGTTACACACAAGCGAATGATCCAAATTTTCTTGGCATTGTACAACATCATAAACATATCAATTATTACAAAATTACAAATGACTCGTACATGGAATGAATCTGACATGCTTTTAGCTGTTCAAATCGTACAACAAAACCCTCAGTCCAATGTTGCAAAAATTGCACGAATTTATAAAGTTCCAAAACTTACATTATCTCGTCGAGTTCAAGGAATGCCTGCAAGATCTAATACGATTCCAAATTCTCAAAAACTTACAAAACTAGAAGAGGAAACTATCGTACGACATATTCTTGATTTAGATTCGCGAGGATTTCCTCCTCGGCGCAGTGCTGTTAAAGATATGGCGAATCGACTACTCGCTGAACGCGACGGCGGACGCGTCGGAAAGAACTGGACTTCGAACTTCGTACGACGACAACCACAACTCTCTACGCGTTTTACACGTAAAATCGACTATCAACGAGTCAAATGCGAAAATCCCGACGTGTATAACGCGTGGTTTCGGCTTGTACAAAATACAATCAACAAGTATGCGATTCAAAAAGGAAGACATATACAACTTTGATGAGACGGGATTTTTAATGGGCCAGATATCGTCCGAAATTGTTGTTACAAAAGCTGAGCGAGTTGGCAGACCTCGTACGACACAGCAAGGAAATAGAGAATGGATTACAGTTATTCAAGGAATTGGATCGTCCGGGTATGCAGTACCGCCATATATTATTGTTGCGGGGAAAAATCATCTTTCTTCTTGGTACGAAAACACACCTATGCCGGCAAATTGGGTTGTTGCAGTAACGTCAAACGGCTGGACAACAAATGAACAAGGAGTAAATTGGATTAATCATTTTAATCAACATACAAGGAATCGTACGAAGGGTGTATATCGTCTTTTAATTTTTGACGGACACGAAAGTCACCATTCGTACGAGTTTGAGAAATATTGCAAAGACTGGAACATTATTACTCTTTGCATGCCAGCACATTCGTCTCATAAGCTTCAGCCGCTTGACGTTGGGTGTTTTAGTCCATTAAAACGATCGTACGGCGCTGAGATTGAAAAGTTGATGCGCGTATATATTACGCACATCTCCAAAGAAGACTTTTTTCTTGCTTTCTATACAGCGTTTTGTGCAACAATGATTAAATCAAACATTCGAGCAGGATTTCAAGCTACAGGACTTGTACCGTACAATCCTGATTATGTGATTTCACAGCTTGATATTCGGCTTCGTACGCCAACACTTTCGCCAACTCCACTTGCTTCTTGGGAGCCTAAAACTCCTCGCAATGTACTTGAAATGCAATCTCAATCAACATATCTTAAGGACCGGATCGTACGACATCAGAATAGTTCACCAACTACAATTCTACAAAGTCTTGATCAGGTAATTAAAGGTGCAACAAGTACAGCGCACGAATTAACGTTGTTGCGAGAAGAAATTGTTGGACTTCGCAAAGCAAATGACTTACTTAGTCGACGTCGTCGTACGACAAAACGTCGAATACAAGAAGGAGGAGCACTTACTGTTAAAGATGTCCAAGACTCAGAAGCTCAAAAAGAGGCTAATATACAATTACAAGCTGATTTGCGAGAGGAGAGAAGTCGTACAAAGCAAACCGGGCCGTCAAAACGACGCTGTAGATGTTGCGGACAATCTGGTCACAACGTACGAACTTGCCCAAATGTTGTAGATACATCTTATGATTCAAATGCTGAAGAGTTAGAATAATTTAATCAATTAATTGTTGAAATATTTAATGGTTTTGTACGATGCCAAGAAAATTTGGATCATTCGCTTGTGTGTAACATTCGCTTGTGAACTACGTTACCGCTTTTAATTTTCTTTCTTCTCTCCGATCAACCTATTCTATCAAAACTATCTTATTGATGCTTGCGCTTGCTTTTCGCCATAACCCTACCCTCCTTTAAATTGCTTTCTATTTCTAACTATTTCTAAATGTGATAATTATAACTTGGACCTTTCCGGGTTTACTACCGGCCCATCGCACTGCTGGCTTCGAGTTACGCATGGTAAATATATCCTGTGATGGTTTGGTCCCTTCCCCCCCCCCTCCCCCCCTTTCTCTCCCATTATCTTTAACTCGAACATGCCTCGGACCTGGCCGAGGGTGGTAAATAAAATAATTATTGGAAACTCCTTTTTCTTTTTTTTCCCCTGCCGGGCGCTTAATGCAGATGGGTTCGGGTTATATTTTAATTTCTCCTTCCCATAAAATACTCGTTGATAACATATTCCACGCCATGTACAAATTACCCACCGGAAACAAATCCTTGAAACTGTTACTCTCATTTCTTTCCCTGCCGGGGCGCCTAATGGGGTCGGGTTATGGGCTATCCTAAAACTTATTGGGGCTTAACCCCAAATCTAATACTGGTTACCCCGAAACTCCAACCCGATCCTTTACTCCTTATACTGCCTTTTCCAAACGTCCAATCTATCTGTTAAATAATAAAACACCTGTAATAATACACTTGCTTCAATTAATGCCCATCTAACCTTTTTCCCGAACCATATCAACATTCTCTTTTTTACCTGATCATTCTCGTCCTCCGTTAACTTACTATTGGTTCCCCATATTCCGTTGCTCTTCACCTCCGCATATATCACTTGCTCGTGTTTCTGACCGGCGTCGATGCTGATAAATTAAATAATCATTGGAAACTCTTTTTTTTTCAAATATTTCCTTCTCCCCTGCCGGGCGCCTAATACGGACGGGTTCGGGTTATATTCTAATTTCTCTTCCCGATAAAATACTTGTTTTATGACATATTCAAATCCAGTTGCAAAACACTTACTGGAAACAAATCCTTTACCCCGTTCTCGTTGTTTCTTTTCCCTGCCGGGCGCTTAATACGGACGGGTTCGGGTAAAAATCATTTTGCTGGATACTCTTGTCGCATCTTTAAATATTCACTACAAACTTCCCGCCACGTTTTCATCCAATTACTCTCCATAACCGATCCAAACCCTCTGCTTCTTCTTTCATCCACTCCCATAAATCTCTTGAATAATACCCTTGAAACCCGACGCTTTGAACCCCACCCATTTAAAATCCCTACTCGTGTAATATATATATCCCAACCAACATCACATCGATATACTCACACACTTCCCCAGTTTCCTGCTTTCGACACATCTTCTGGGGCAACCCACAATCAAAACAATGCCCAAACTCCTTTCCAAAGTCCACCTTTTCTCGCCACTGCTGGAAATTACAATAACCGACGCGATTGGCTTCCGCTGCAAAACACTCTGCATACGGATGCGGCTGTTCGTGGGCTCCGCCATCAATGCGAACGAACTCGCAATACACGCACCCGCCTTTTAATACGTCCATGGCCTGGAATACTAACTCGTCCGCCTCGGCTAACTCTTTCAACCTGCCAGCAATCATTTGACTACCGCCAACCTCGCTGCTCGTCGCTGATGCTGCTTCACTACTTACCGCGTCTTCATATTCGCCCCTAACCTTTTCTTCTGATATCCCAGTCCCGTGGGCTGACGGAAATTTACACTACACCAATCACACAAAATGCTATCGGTGCTCCTGCAATCGGCTTCCTCCATTTCACCATCGAAATGCTTTGCCATCACTTGCCGCCGACACCCTTCCACCTGCAAAAACTCCGTCATGGCATCTTCATCAACCTGCTCAACGCAATACTCACTTAAAACTTCCTTCCGACGCCGCCCGCTGGTGGTCTGTACCCGAACAATAACAATGGAATCGCTAACCTTGCCACCTCTTCCACCGCGACCGGACTGCTGCGCAAAACTGGTTAACCCATATAGCCGATCAATATGAACCACGAAAAATAATGTCGGCGATATTAATCCCGGTCCCCAACGCACCGGTCGCTACAATCCAACCACAACTCTGCATCCACGCTTGTAATAACTCTCCTTTGTCATCTGCTCGTGCTTTGTAAAATGGACACTGCATCGCTTCGCGGATAATTTCGCCAGTGGCGTAACTGCGGACGTAAATTACACCTCGTTTTCCGGCGGGCAATACCGAACTTTGGATAACTCGTAACCCAACCACGGACGGTGCTTCATTTTCACTGTCGTGGACGCGGTATCGAATGGTGCGGCGTGCGGTGGACCGTCGGAACAGCTGCGCATCGGGGATTAATAACTTATCCCGCAACACGCCCTCCAGCTGCACGATTAACGTGGCAGTCAAACACGTAAACGGGCAATCCAAATACCGCAACGTCCATAAATCGCGCAACCGCTCCCGGTACGATATGTCGGTGCATGCCACATGACCCTCGTCAAAAAACATATGTGCCAGCTGCCCATACAATTCTAATCCTTTGGCATAATGTCGAAACTCCCCAGTCACGGCCCGATCGGCGCTAACAATAACCAGCTGCTGCATTTCACCACATGAATGCGGCCCTAACCACTCTTCACACGCCAACCCAGCCTGTTGGCCACGCTTAACCAGATCATCCACCAATGCGGCAAATGGAACCACAACAATCACTGTTTGTTGCTCGGCCATGGCCGCCACGAAAAAAAACAATACGGACTTGCCACTGCTCGTCGGCAAAACAACAATGGACGTTGCTGGAGGGTCATGAACCAATTCTAATGCCGCTGCTTGACCTTCGGATTGCGGCTTGGTAAACCCGATCCTGTGCAAACCGGCCATGGCTTTACGGAATGCAGCACTATGCTCCTGTGAAACCCCTTCTCGGCCTTGATCTTTTTCTCTAATGGGGACACCAACTGCCTGCTGGCGGCACGCCGAAGGCTGAACTCTTTCTCGCGTCGACCAGCTCCGTCCGACCTCAAATGGAATAAATCATGCCATGCAATTGATGCCTGCTCAAACACTCGCAACAACTCGGGCCCTAACCGATGCAAAAATCCCCCGTCAATGGCATAATGATCCCGTGCAACCGGCTGGCCGTGGCTGGACTGCCGGACCACGGCATGCTGAAACATCGTTACCTGCAATTCTTCTTCATCGTCACCTTCCGCAAAATTGTCCCCATCCTCATCACCTTCTTCTTCCTGCTCCCATGACTTGCTTGCCCGGATCAAATGACATTCAGCGATCCCAACCGCAGTCTGACGCCATGACGACACGACCAACTCCACTCCTAAATGCTTGCCGGTGGTTGCTTTTAATTCGCGTGACAACTCTTCTCCCGCCCATGGACCTCGGTCATCCCCAAACAAATATTCGGACTCGCGCTGATCCAATGCCCGCGCGAATGGACGGACGCGAGCCAAGATACTGGGCAATCATCTGACTCGGCTCATCGGGCAAAAACCGGACAATGTAGGTTACTCGGTGTTGCCGCGCCGTTTCCGGGCTTTGTCGTACATCGTTAAAATACACACCCGGCCATTGATCAGGTATATATTTCGGGCGGAATATATGCTGTTACTAACCTTGATCGACCCAATTTCGGGTCCACGGGCGGGCTGCCCATACTGGATGTGAAACCTCCCATGGCTTTCCGCAAAAACTTCTTTTCAACCGTCAAATACGCATCTACGCGGTGCTTGATCCATTCGTCCTGCCCGCCCACTCCCTTCTTGATTATCTGCCGTTTGCCACGGGCCTTTCGCGCGCGCGTTAACAACCATTGATACTCAACATTTAAATGCTTGTTCTGGGGATGCTGGATAAAGCTATACTCATCACGCCGGAATTCGTGGCTCCACGCCATGCTGTCGGTAATCTGGCTTAAATCAATGTCGGGAACGGCTTCGTCAAACATCAACCACGTCAACATTTCCTGCAGCTCCGTATTAACGGCGTGACACATTTTGGAAATCTTCTCCAGCCGCACGGGTCGGCCTTCATAAAAAATGGTCTGCTGGTCGTCCGACCAATGGATGTTGGGCGCGGACTTGTGCAACTTATTAAATGCTTTTCCATGGCCAACTGGCTCAAAATACATGATGTGGCGAAAACGACCCTTCACATAAATGCTTGCTTCGAATCTGCTTAATGCGATTCGGAACATCTGCAATATCATCTCGGCTTTGTAACATGGGCCATGCTTTTGCTGGGACGGCCACCCCTAACACAACCAACCGGCTAATATACAACACCGCAGCCAAAAACTTGGCACAATGAAACGATGAACGGAGCGTTTTGGTGTGTGCATCTACACCCATCACGGCCAAAAAATGCGTCAATGGAGAATCGTACACGGAAGTCTTGCTCATATCTTGCATCACAATCAACATACACAACCGCATTAACTCTGTCGTTAATGCTCGGTCTCGCTCTTCTTCTTCTGTAAACTCATCTTCTGGTGGATCGGTTTGCAACATAACCCGGATCTTTTGCATGCTCTCGAACTGCTCTTCGGTAAATTGCACGCCAGTCTCCGTTTCATCTCCCGACTCCGCTGGCGCTGTTCGCATCCAGTAACATAGCCCTTGCTGCCATAACCCACTATACTTGGTGATGGTCTTTGCATTTTGCGGCAACTCGAACGGGTGCTGGCTGGCCACTTCGTTCTTTGGTGATTTCCACCATTTTAACGTATCTTTGTGGTCAGACCCTGCCAACGTATCCAAACACCGCTCTAATATCCGGTTCCATGCCCGAGACACGCGGACCAATTCGGGCTCGTCGGGATCGGCTTCCCGGGCGAAACGGTGGGTCTTGACCATATTGTGTTGAGACCGACTTAAAACCTCATTCCATTGAGTGAATTGCAACCACGAATCAACTTCGATGGGTGGCCCTTTCTGCAACAATGTCAGCCGGCGTTCTTTAGCCTGACTTTTCCATGCTTCAATATCTTGCACAATCTGGTCATCAATGATTTTCTGATTGCCATTTTCACTATTATTGTCATCATTATTACCGTCATCCTTCTCGTCATTATCATGGCCGTCATCTGCTTGGCCGGCACCCGACTGGTCTAGCTGACGTATCTCGGCGGGCTGCTGGCTCTCATCCACTACCCAATAGCGCTCTTTCCCTTCCCAAAACCAAGATTGCAACCTGACGGAGCAAAATAAATCTTCGTCTGCAACTCTTTTTTTATTATGAACCTTATTTCCGTGCTGTTTCAATGCTTTGCGGCTTTGCGTCCGAAATGGCTGGATTGGGCAATGCTTGCATTCTAAACCATCTACAACCTTAATAACCAGCTGCGGTGATAATCCATCCACCGGTAAATTGATTGTAGAATAATCGTAATGGTGCGAGAACTCTTTAATATACTGATCCACCTGCTTGCGAAGCTCGAGCTGGACCTGATGTTGCCTGCGTAAATGGTCGGACATGGCTGCCGGACCTACCGCGCAACGACACTTCTCATTCAAACAAAGCAGCATACTATAGCGCTCGTTTAACGCGATTAAATGACTCAATGTTTGGGGAACGGCCTTTTCCTGAATGGGCAATTGGTTTTCCATGCTGGTTGTATAATTATTGATGGGTCTGGTGGGGTTCGATAAAGTTGGGGTTGATGAAGCGGCGGTCAATTCCAAAGTTCTGCACTTACGGATATCACGGTCACCGTATCATACAAAAAAAATGGAATTGACGGTCAGTTCTACGATTTTTACGGGAGATAATGTTAGGGGTATGTACGAACATATAGACCGCACTCCTCTCCCTTAGAAAATTTTGAAATTTTGGCTGCTTTCCTCGCATTTGCAAGCTTGATTAGCGGTTTACGTCCGCTTTACTTCTCGCCCCCTACTTTAGCGAGTCGCCCTCTCCGCCCTCATTATGCAACAACAACGCCAAGAAGAGGATCCAGCCTACCAAATGGAAACTATACCTGCCTCTGACATGTTACTTAATGCTAATTGGAGATTTAGTGGCACCGAGGCTGGGTAAGGTTTTTTTTTTTTTAGGCTGACTGTTCCTGGGCATCAGTGCGGAATCATTGTGCAGCTATGCGGAATCCCTTTCCGGTTTACATTTTGCCCCTCAACAAGAAAATGATGCAAATGCACGGCTCTGGGCAGCACCTTTCATGCCAGTTTTAGAAGAAAATACTATCGAATGGCAGCCTTGGCCAGCTTTCGTTGCAGATTTCGATACTGGCGCTTTCCCTGACCATCACGGAACCGTAGCAGCCCGGCAAGCACCTTTTGGCCCACCTTTCACTTTCCAGCAACTACTCCCTTTCCAGGGTGAAGAAAATGCCATAGAGGGACAGTCCTGGCCAGCCGTTTTAGTGCCAAACTTAAACGTTGGTGACCTCCAGCTAGCTCCCCTTAGTTTACTTCGTGCTCAACAACCACCTTCTTTTCCACAAAGCTTCCCTTGCGCCCAACCCGGCTGTACCAAAACCTTCCGCCGCGATTCCGACCGCGCTCGCCACCAGAACACTGTTCATAGTGCCAGACAGGGACGTTACCTCTGCCCAGTCCCTGGTTGCCCCAAGAGCCCTGGAGCGGGATATAGTCGTGCTGACAAGGTAACGGAGCACTTGTGAAAGAAGCACGCCGATTTAGGATATATAAAGAAAGCTTGATACTTTAAGTACAGCTGCAAGGTCTTTGAAAGCCATTGAGTTTATAGTTTCTGAAGCAGGGTATGCCGGCTAGAATTTGGGTTTTATTATCCTTGCCTTCTTTACCTATTACAGGTATTCGGAGTTCTGTCTTTACTTGACCCGAAATTTTACAAATTCTCTTACTTATCTTAACACTGAAATCTACTTGGCAATTTCTCGAAAAAGAGTTTCATGCCCCATGGGGCGTGAGCTGACCTTTGATCCTAACCTGAAAATCTACGCCCCATGGGGCATGAAATTTGACCCTAACCCTAGGGCTACAAACCGGTTTACTGACCGCAATGCTCACTGCTTGCCTTGTTCACTACTCAAAGCCCAATACCGGCCTGGCTCAACTTTGTTGTCCCGGTTTTCTCCTCCAAGAGAATGGCTATCAATAGCCTTCCACCAGCTAAGAATGTCTTCCGCATGGGAAGAAATGTCGTTATTCGCGCTTCGCCTTAGTTCTGCTAAACGCCGACCCCAGAATTTCCACCGAACAAAGCTAAACCCCCTGGGGCATCCTGAAGGGCATAAAGGGCCGGGGGTAGAAATCGTAGTTTCCCACTCGTCTGCTGATTCCTGAACAAAGAATTCCAGCTGGTAACGAGTAAGTTGGATCCAACAAGTCACTCCTGGCAGCAAATCTTGTACTGAGGTTTCATTGTTAGCCGTGGGTGATAGCAGCTGCCGTGGGGTTTCAGCGGCGTCATGGAAAAGAAGTAGGCCAAGTCCGAAAAAAGTCTTGTCCAAAACACCAAAAGAAGCGAGACGAGCAGTAAAGGCGGCAAGGTTCGTTCGCTGGTCGCGGGTCAAAGTGCTGTGGAAAGCAGCCTGGAGATCATCGTAGAAATAAGGGAGGTCAGTCCAGATCTTTTGGCCATTAGAAGCATATACGGGAACTAGCACGTCCGAAAAAGCGTGTTGTAATGTTATACATCGAAGAGAAAGTAACTCTGCAGCAAGGACGCATTGATTTAGATCGTCTTGACGAAAACCCTTTGCCGCCTCAATAAACATATGCCAGTAAGCATGAAGGTTGATGTCTAGGATTAGTGGATGGCCAGCTTCGGTTGGACGTCTTGGGAATCTGTTGCTGATCCATTGTTGGATCTCATATATCCGAGGGTGGACAAGCCCGGTTTCGGTTGCACTGCCGGAGGGATGATCGTCTTGAGCCACTTGTTCGCTGTGGCGGAGATAATATTGTTGGTTCAAATGAATCAGCTCCTTTGTTGGGTGGCCAAAGTTCTCCCAGAGCTGCGAAGCTTGAACCTGGAGTTGGTGCTCGGTAACGTTGATAGTATTTAAAGATGCCATAATGTTATAATCTGAAGGCGGGCAATATAAAAATCAAGTAGTGGGTTGAACTGGAAGTAAACTTTAACTTTGGTGTTTTCTTTTTCTTTAAATCGCACAAATAGTACTAGTTAGGTCAAAAGTTGTTCATAAATGAAATTGCTTATATAGCAAAACGAAATGCAGCTAGCAGGGGCAAGCGGCTGTGTCCCCTTTGCAACACAACATATCTTGTCCAACAGCCAAGCGTTTTTTGCCCTATCGACACAACATGTTTTTGTCCAACCGCCAAGCATCTAAGCCGCAAATGGGGTCTTTCACACAACGGGGAACACCCCCTTGAACCAACAAACAAGACAGCTAATCGAGCCGGCCGCATTACACTCTTTTATAATCCTTCTGTTAGATGTAATCTAAAAGTAGAAGAGTAGTGGCAGTGCATTTCGGTAAGGATCAAGTAGAGTTTTTTTGATTTTACACTTGACAATAGTTTAATCAAGCATTTAGCAAACGGCCCGCTCTATATTCAATTCCTAAGACGAACAAAGTTGGAATTAGTTAAGCCACATCCTTTCATTCCTCTTTTTGAGCATATGCAATAAATCAGCCCGTCTTGGCTTTCTTGCCCTTGTGGTACGGAAAAGAATGTCTGGCCCATAGTATCGCGTAAGGTTGCCCACGGATATTTGGTACGTTTCGGATTTCCTTTCGCAGGACTCCCATCTGCGTTTCGCTGACTGCTGCATCTCATAGCCCCATCAGAAGCTCAACAGTTTTTTTATCCATTGATTTTCAGGTGCTGAAAATTTTTTTGCATCATATTCGATCTTCCTCAAGCTAGCCTCCAGCTTTTCTATCTGAATCTGCTGGATTTGCGTGGTAATTTGCGCATCTTCATCCGAGGTAGGCTGTTGAGTACACGGGGGAGACATCTGTTAGTATCTTGATGGGCCATCGTCTTGCGACACCATGACCACCCATGCCCTACATATTTACTGTGCTAGCCTTCCAATTAGCAAAGAGAAAAACTAGTCAAAGCTCCCAAACGCTGCCACTGTTTGCATCTGAAAAGATGTCTGAATTATCGTGTTCGTGACCCTCGGCAGTGAAGGTGCTGCTCTCAAACGTGTTACCACATGTATCTCGGATATCCCGCTGGAATTGTAAAATGAGCTCGTCGAGTTCATCTAGAGACTTCCCTCTTATTTCCTCCAAAAGCTTCAAGCGAGGTGGTCGGTGAGATTCCTCCCACAATGACTTAGAGGATCGGTTTGGGTTGTGGCGCTGAGGGCTCAAAATCCATCCTTTGGCGCAGTTGCTAGCCGTAAGCCCCTGGGCCGAGTAAACGGAGACGAGCTGCCGGATTTCCCATTGGCCATAGCAGGAAGCATCCCCAAAAGCTGTTAAATTGCAAACTTCAACGATTCGGCCCAGATTGTAGGGCTGATCCTCGGGCCAGTGTGACGGAGCATCACCTAGTTGGTAGATAGCCGAGAACCACATCATCCGCGCTTGAATTCCATTGTTTAGTCTAGACTTTGTATGTTGCAATATGCTTTGGGGGCCAGGACACGGAAGAACCCAGTGCGTAAGCTGTAAAACGTGGAAGAATTGATCTGACCACTGTTGTGCATCTTCCTGACCAAGGCGCTCTTCGATCAGAGTAAAAGACTTCCTAAATATCATACGGTACGGCTCTGCATTCCACCCTATACGCTCGTAGCCATCTTTCCAGGAGAATAAAAAGCTGAATAGTTCAAACCCGTTTTTAAAGCGGGACTTGTTACCTGTCACGATATGGGGTGGCTGGATTTTCCCGTCTATCTTGCACATTGCGCGCATATCTTTAAAGCAGAACTGTATATCCGACAGCTGGTCAGCCATCCCAGGTGCTAGTTCTGGGCGAGATGAATTCATCCTCAAGACGGTTTTCCAGATATCCAAATCGAATTGCTCAATGTTAAGTGCCAATAGATACTCAAGCCACTTGTTGCGTAGTGGCTGGTTTTGAGCCATTAGATGTTGATCGAACCATGCATCTGCCTGACTGAGGCGAACGAAAACGCTTCGCAAATCTCGAACTGCGCGCCACCGTCTCTTGTACTCCCCGTGCAGTAGCATGCTACTTTGAATGAGTTGGGCATGATGCACGTACTTAAAACGAGGGACCGCCGAATTTATCTTGGGAAGAAACCAAGCGACCCCGTACCGCTCCATGGTTACACCTAGTCCAAGGCCTTCACGCAAGGTAGATTTTACATTTCCTTTTTTCTGTTCCCATTGATCCTTGAACAGAATTGGCTCCAGTAAGGTGAGAGAGCCGCCATAGCAGTGTCATAGTGCCCGCAGCGCCACAATCATTATGGCAGTTTCTGACAAAGAAAGCGTCTTACTCGAGTGTGAAAGAATGTGCTCGAAAAGAAAACAGTACTTGTTGACTTGAGCATGGAGGAAGGCGAAGAGGTCGCTACTCGGGACAAGATAGTAAGGAGGCGGTCGATCTCTCGATGGACCAAGACTGCTGTCGTGCTCCCACTGCCGCCAGTGCTCACATACTCTATCCATAATGGACATAGTAACGTGGTGCTCTTCACGACAGCCGCCGCCGGGCCTCTGTGAAGCCGATGTGGGCTCGGTCCTTGCTATATAGGTAGCTATTCATGCATACGGTCCATGAAAAGCTCGTGGCGGATCCTTCGCGCTTCAGAGAGTTGACATATTCCGGATCGAGCGCCAGGTTTTCTAGTGCATGATTTTGAAAAGGATAGACCCCTGCTGCATCACTGGGGACCTTGGTCAGATTGTAGAATTGGGTGTAAGCATGCTCTCCAAACCTTCGTCAAGCGCCGCGGTACCGGCGCGATGGTATGGTCCACGACATCTCGTAATCCAGCCCACTGATAAACTGTACGCCTCAACCCGTGTTCTTTCCCAGCAATGCTTTGACTGTGTTGTGCGCCCCCCCGAAAGTATGCATCGGCGCAGAGATATATATATATATCCCTGAGCTTCCAGTAATAGTCTGCTTACCGATATCAATGTATATCTTATGGCGACAATAGAATCGATCATCGGTGACGTAATTCCATCGCTCCAGCCAGTGGGCATAGATTTCAGGCGGACTATCTCTCATCTGCTTCAGCTTTGTATTTTTGGCATTCACGAAGATGATGGGTGCAGTCGAGGATTGGCAGATCTGAGTAACACGATTCGCAAAATCACGTTTCAAGATCCCTATGCATGCTTTGTCGTAGTACCCGGATCCTTTTGGCGTCTCGGGGAAAGATATGTTGAGAAGTGACTTCTGGAGATCCAGTACCGTTTTCGACTTCAGACACACTTCGAGTGGCTTTTCTGGCCACACCCCCATTTTGCTCAGCCCTTGTAACAGAGACCCCAAATTCAAGGTATGGCAGATCGTGCGGCTACATAGTTCGCACTGTTTCGATTGTGCGAGCTCTTTAAGGTATGAGTCGCAGAGGTCAAACAGAGCATTGATGGTTTTCTGGCGAACCTCAATCATAGTTTCTACACTCGATATTAGCGTTATGCCTTGGCATTATACTGTGCCAGAACACGTACCAATGGCCTGCGAGACCTGAAACAACTCATTGAAGGATACGCCGCTCGACATGCTCAGAGTCCGAGGACCATTCTCACATGTACCTAACAAAACGAGGCGTTTAGCGGCACGTTCAAATCCCGAAGCGTCGCCAAATACCCAAAAAACCAAAAGCAGTTTCTCTGGTTTGGACTCGTTCCAGTTCTTTTTGTGTTCTTCAATCCATCCCCGCATCCAGGGTCGAAGTAACATGCCATTGTCATACTTTTCACAGACTTTAGCTATCACAACGAGGTCTGTACGACTCATCTTAGTGGGTACGTGCACAAACTTCAGATGCGCAATGTGAAGCAGCAGCAACATGGCGTCTGCATCATCGTGTGCGAAGGTGGCTCGTCTCTGCGTGGTTTCGTCAAAGCCGTTGGAACAAATCTTCTCCCAGACCGGGGAGCTCATACACAGGGCTTGCGAAAAGACAAGGACCTCCACCTGGCCTTCCTCTTCGGTACCCAATACAACTGTGAAGTCTCCCCCAATGGACAGCGTGTACTTCTGGGGTGGACGTCGTATATTCTCTTGCGCCGAGGACGTGTCGCTCTCTTCTGGTGTGTCCGGGCCATCAGAGGAATCCCCTTCGGTCACACTTTTGTCCTCAGAGGAAGCAGCTGCTCGGATGGGAACTTCCATTTCGAAGGTGGCGTTATCCGGAATGATAAATTTTCGCTTGTTGGGCGCCGATGGACCGGCTGTATCGGTCGTGTCCGCCGAAGAGGCCTGCTGCGCATCTGCCGCACCCGGAAGTGCGGGTTCAGTGGCGGCCTCTTCCTCCTTCTGCCCTTTCTTCAGGTGAGTGGCTTTGATATGGTTGCCCCGAGCCCACGCGAACCTGAATGTTTCATTACAGGCCAAGAAAGGACATTTCCATCGAAAGCAGTCATCTTCCGCTTTGGTTTGAGAGGCCATTGGTGGGGAATTTCTTATGTCTCGAGAACCGTACACGGTTTCAATAAAAGAGAGAGAAAAGTATTTGAAGCGAAACTTTGCTGATAATTTGTCTTTGACTATTGTCCTTATATACCTGGATAAAGGTTTCTAGCACGGCAGACTCAGGGGGGCTTGGCCAGCCACAGCGCATATTAGCCGCCTTAGCTAGTCTAGATACCAACGCTGTTAGCGCTTAAAATTGCATTGTACCCAAAGGGCGGTTTCACTGCAAGGACCGTCGCTTGGAGCGGCGGCTGCATGTCAAGCCAATCATACTCCAAGATACAGCGTAGTGCGCTTGCGCCACACACGGAGCCTAGGCATTAATTTTCAGCCGCATTACGGAGCATAGAGTTAGCTCTGGATCGATCTTGTTAAAGCAAAAACCGCTCTAACTTTATAGCTACGTATCTGCTGAATCATATTTAGCTCATTCCCTGACAAGTTGAAATACTCTGTGATACGCAGAGTTCCATTCGTTGCATCAAATGAAATCCGCAGGTCACCCTCCAAACAAAATCGAAGGTGTTCTGTGTGTGGCTGTGATGCTCACAGTTCTATCGAAACGTAGATTGCTCGTGTGAGTAAGTCCGTGCAACCCCATTTGGCGCCCTCCAAATAAGCGAATATCTGTAACGACGCAAGGAGTCACTGGCTAGAATAGAGGCATATGGGAGTGCGTACCATAGGCTGATAGTGATTGCCTTATAGGTCTAAAGTACTAAGGATACAAAAACATGAGGAGCAATTGTATAGGGAAAAGCAGGCCTCTATATAGGCGACTCCGACTCTACCCCGTATCTAGTCTGAAACCCCTCATACCTTGAATCACACCCTTTGCACCTGCGCCATGACTTCCCGTGTCGCACCTTTGCTTGCTGTATTGCAACTTGGGCATACCGATTGTTACAATATCAGAGAGCACCCTATGTTCAATTAATTATAATTAAATAACTACTCAACTTCAATACAATCTAGTGTAAAATCAGGTAGACTAGCTATATCTAAAGCTTCCTCTTCAATTTCAGCCCTATTAACTTCCTTTTGCGTGCGCTGGATCGCCTGAATATCTGCAAACTTAGAATTTGGGCTAATTTTAACCTTCTTTTGCTTTTTGGGCCTAGCTTTCTCTAATTGGACCTCTAAAGACTGTATTTTAAGCTTATGATTTGCCAAAACGCTTTCTTGTTTCTCAAAGCCTTTTACGATCTTCCGAAATAAGAGCCTTTGCGTCAAATGACCTTGGTCTTGAAGCTTTTGGAACTCGGCTGCCTGAGCTTTGGGTTCAGTCGATTTTTTAGGCGTAGACCATATAACCGGAAGTGCGTCATTATTCCAATTGACTTCAGAACTTTCGATTAAGCTTTGTGAAGCTTGGTTTGGAGTTTCTTTAGCTTTACTTAATGAGGCAGTACTATGAAGAGAAAGTTGGTTGTTGCGTTTTTGCTATGCTACCTAATAATGTAAAGTATAATGAGCAGGGTTGATACCCTTGCTAGCCTATCTACAAATAATAACCGCTGTACCTTCGTAAGTAAGTAGTTACCAGCCCCCTTTCAGCCGGTTGGTTTCTGCGCGAAGCCGTTTACTACTTGCCAATTGACTGCTAGTGACTCACCTTGTGCATATGGGTAGCACATGCATGTTCATTGGCTCTAAATGATTCAGGATGTTTCATGACATCAGAACCAACGGGCGGCACACTCTCAAGGCAGAAAGAAGCCTAATCACACGTCATTTTGTTTGTGACTCGACAGAGGATTTTCCCCTGAAGCCGCCCCGCTAGACTTTACGAAGGTACAGCGGTCAATAGTTGTCACTCGACTAGTATGGGGTTTTCCCTAGACCAGTCCCGCTAGACTTGTTTAGGTTCTCCAGTGAGAAGCTTTGTCCTAATAGTTAGGTACGCTCAGCTTAAGAACTATTACTTTTTTGGGGAAGCTCGTGTGAGGTACGGCCGTTTCCACGTAAGGAACTAGAGAGTAGAGCTGACCGGGATACAAACTTTTTGCAACCTACGCGAACGATAACCTTCTAAACGCGCAACAATAAGTTCGCGAAGCTTCGTGATTTCAAGTCTCTCTACTGGGCAGCGCAATATGAGTACTGAAACACACCTATGCAGGACTCTGCGCGCCCAATTTAGCCCAAGCTTGGCGTGACGGATTACTCTGGCACTTCTTGTCATTCTTTGCCCATTTTTGACTGATTGATTTGATTCGTGCTGCATGAGTCCGTGACTATGTAACACTACTAGGTCCTCCCGCCTAGGGGCCACGAGTACCTAATCCTCAGATAGTATACCCTATCCCAGCTTATTTCTCTAGCTATCATCAACAGCATAGTGCCCAAATAAACCGTCATTCGACGCAGTACTTAGTAGGTAATTGGCCCTTATTTCCACATCGCTACACTGACCAAACGCCAGATACTGCCCTGTCAGGAAAAACAACTCCTAAAACCACTTGACCCTAGATCAAGCAGGGCTACTCGGTGTTTATTTTATGCCTCTAGGCTTCTTACCCGCCTAGCTATCAATCGAAGGATTTCACCCGAGGAGGCCCACACGGGTGAAAAGCCTTCGATTGATCACATCCGCATGTGGGCGTATTCCCGGCGCCTAGGATTGAGTTCTCGACAGTGTAGCCAGTAGTGTGGCCGTAAAAATACCACGGCGTAAATTACGGTACGGTACGGTATAACACGGTACGGCCGGCCGTAATGGTACAGCTTTAAGAATAGGGTTCCAATACATGTACCCTGGGGTAGTAGTAGTAGTAGTAGTATTATTTTACGTCTGTCTAAGGCTCGCGCGAAGCACGTGGCCTACTCCGAATTCGAAGATAGGACGCTAGGAGTAAACTCCTAGAAACTAGAGGCTATAAGCCTTGAATATACAAAGGTACTTGGCGTTTTTCCTTAACCGCAAGTATTGGACAGGCAGGTATTTAAACTAAAATTAGACAATGAGCCCTCCTCTATGCTCTAGCCCTCCCACTCGGCGCAATTGTAGTAGTAGTAGTTTATTGCGCCCGGCTAAGCCTAAAGGGCCATATTCTATATTACATAATACGCTTCTTTCGGTGTTTCTAATGCCTCCTGAAGCCCATACAGAACTGCTTCTATTTATATTTTCCAATTTCAGTAACACATATTCAACGTGGTCTCGTGCGTAGTTAGTAGCAAGTTAACTTTAAGTTCATTCCTCCAAGTGTTCAATGTCCTATTGTCGGCGACTGAAGCGAGACCTGCTGGGGACACGAGGGTGATAAAGGGTTAGTCGGAATAAAAGAAGAAAAATGGGAGTTCCTATTGTAGAGAGTTAGTTGCCTGCTCTACTTCCATGTCCAGTCGTTTATATAAGCATACCTCATTATATGCTTACGAAATACGGTCCCCGACCGTATGCTTATATGGAGGTTCTACTGTACCTCTTCCGGCGGAGGCAATTTGTCCCTGCATGTAGAAATGAGACTCTTGTTGGGCCTCATGCTTGGGAGATGGCGGAAAAATGCTTTGCTAAGTTAATGCTACATGCTCAGATGATACCTGTAGAAAGAGAGTCCCGTGGCCTTCAGAGAGTATGGGGTAAAACGAGTCAATTGCCGAAGGTTATAGAACTACGAACTACAGTAAAGGATCTCTCTACTTATAGAGATGTGATACTCACACGTGAGTATCACATACGACGTAACACATACGTCAGTAGATTCGTCATCAAAGCTAAAATACGTATGTGCATACGCATGCGTATTCAGAACTTCCCCAATAGGCTAGGTATGATCCTTAGACCTAGCCTGTTCAACAATACCGCTGACAACCATTCGACGAGACACCACGTGCTTTTTCAGTCGCACCGGCACACAGTACAGTGAAGACGGCCATCACCACAGCATAGCATCTAAGCATTTCGTTTCAGAAAATGCGATTTCAGAGTCGTTGTCAGACCGATTGCTACTCTTGCTCTGTTATATGCATCTTCAAACGTGCGTCCGTGTCCTAAAGCTGTGTAGAACTCTCTAGAGAAAGCAATTGAGTCTTCATCCAAGATAGAACCCTCCATTCCAATAACATATCCAACTGCGTCAGCAATCGCTTGCCCCTGATCCTCAGAATAGCATGCGTTCAGAATGACAATTTTGAGGCTCCTTTGCGTGACTAATAGCTCAGCAAGTGCAGTTTTCTCCACGGCCGTGGCTTCTCCTTTGTCGTTTTCAAAGAACAAAGCTGAATTGTCTCCATGACCACTAAAATGGAGAATGTTCGGAGTGTGTCTGTCAAGAGCAGATGTAATGTCTCGCACGCGACAACTAGCCACATCGTGAAGCTCCAATGATCCTCGAAAACGGGTGCGTAATATAGCATCTTCCAACTCGCGACGTTCTTCAGCAAGTCGAAGCCGGTCGGTATTTCGGGGGTCGGATGACATAATGAGCAGGCTGAGAGGTTGTGAAAGCTGCACAAGGAGTCTGCTAACCCCGGCGGCGGTTAAATCATCCGCCTGTTGTCGGAGAAGAATCTTCCCGAAGGCCTCTGTCACTATCCCCAACTCAGGGCAGCGATGGTCGACATCTCTAAGATGTGCTCGAGCCGAGCTTTCGGCGAAACCTGGCCCAGTAATCGATCTTAGGGCGAGTGTACATTGACCGATAAGCACAAGAGCAGAAACGGCAGTTCCCTTTAGAGATTGTACCACATCTAAAAGTACCTTCGCGGCGTGCACCGCGTCGTCACCGCTAGAATCCAAAACGGTAGATGCGGCTAGGGGAATGCTGTGACTCGATAGTATCCGATCAATGGCTGCGGTGGCTTTCTGGCGTGTCGAAGCAATGTCCATGCCAATATCGTCTAGATTCTCCCTCGTAAAAGCAAGGATAAAGCTTCCAAGCCATTGGCCGAGTTCAATTGCCCAACCGTGCTGGCTCTCGTTGTATTTCAGGTCGCCTAGAATGCCCGCTCCTATGACTGACTCCATTGCCGTGTTTATCCGAAGGTTGTATGAGACGTGTCCGATTGCGGCGGAGAAGCGATGTGATGAACGCGCTAATAAAGGCAGTCAGTAGGATTGTCGATTGAAGTTGAGGTTTTGGAGATAGCTTCGATGAGTGATGGTGATAGGGAGGGAACGAGAGAGGCAGCCTCCAGAATGAAATACGGTCTAATGTAAGCACGCTAATGCACATCAATACGCGCTAGAACATCACTCCACTACAGGGCGAGTGATACACGAACTCCCCCCTGCTTACTACACGATCCCCCCCCCCCCCTTTTTGTCGTCTTCAACTTTCAACTTCAACTTCAGCTTTTTGCTACAATATACTCTAATATGGGATATGGGGGGTCGGACACCCCCAAACCCCCCGAAACTAACCCTAACCCTAACCGTTGACTTTATAAAATTCAAAATTCAAAATTCACATGACACTTTGCAAAATCATAAGAAAACTGGGGAAAGACAAAGGGGGGGGAAGGGGGGGGGGGGGAGGGGGGAAGGGGGGTTCGTGTAGTAAGCAGGGGGGAATCGTGTATCTGTAACAGCCAGGGTCGGTTAAAGACGGCCATCGTGACAGCCTAACAGCCAGCCGAAGGCTTTTCAGCTGTAGTACTTTCAGGCTTGCAAGCGGCACGCTCCGCCCATGGCCAGCCACAGGCTTATAGCTACAGCACAGTTAAAGATATAAGGAACAGCTAGAGCTCTCTGAACAAAGCAAGCTTGAGTTTTTCTCCTGTTAGACTTACAAGCATACTCCTGATATCAATTCATTACTATTGCAACTACATCGCTAGTCACGTATTCTCATCTGTTATATTGCAATCCCTCCTGCTACCCTCTATCTGTTACAATAGCAATATCGCTAAAGAAACCCCTCAGGCTGTGCAAAGCTCGATTAAGGGTTCTAAAGTCGATTGGGATCAAACTATTTGGTCTACGCCTAAAAAATCGACTGAGATCAAAGCCCAGGCGGCTGAGTTTCAAATGCTTCAGAACCAAGGTCATCCGACGCAAAGACTTTTATTTTGGAAGATTATAAAGAGTTTTGAAAAACAAGAGAGTATTTTAGCAGACCATGAGCCTAAAATCCACTCTTTAGAAGTTCAATTAGAGAAGGCTAGGCCAAAAAAAAAGAAGGAAGGTTAGGACTAGTCCAAATTCCAAGTTTGCAGGGATTAAAGATATAAAAGAGGCGCAAAATGAGGCTATAGAAATAGGGAGCTTTTCTGAGCCATCAGCGTTACAAGTCAAAAGAACGGAAATCCTAGCTTTTTCTTGCTTTTTACCAGGAGCCTTTGCAGTGGCCAGCCCGCGCGTAGGGCACGCTTTCCGGTGGTACCCAGTTTCATCATTATTAAAAACATCTTTAGCTTGATATTGCTCGCAAGTCTGCCGGATTTCCTTCATAATACGCTGCGTTTCGGCAGAGCGATCAGCAGAGGCAGCATCACCATGTCGAGCGTACTGCTTAATCCCATAGCGCAGAATCATATCATCATTCAATCCAGAGTCCTTTGGAGAGAAGAATTCAGGACCTAATATTCGGCAAGATCGGCCGTCTTGGACTTCCGCTTATTTGGTTTACGCTTAACCCTAAAGATATTGGTAATATCTTTGTAGTCAGACTTCCTAGTGAAGAAATCTCGCTGGATGAGCCAGGTGTCAAGTCAAAGCTCTTACAGCTCACCATCAAGAAACCGAGTCTCGTCGCTCAGTTCTTTCATGTCGTCGTGACTTCGTTCTTTAGCTGCTTCTTCAGGACGCTTTCCAAGGAACCTGGTATCTTCGGTACGATCACTTCTCATTTTGGAATAGTTGAGTCGACGACACGGATGATGCTACACCTCCACGGATTTGCCTGGCTTGCTGGAAACTTTGGCGCTGCGAGTTTATCTCAGAGGTTAAAGTCTGATCCAGAATTCAAGGGCCGCGTTATTTCTTATATCCGCTCGATAGTCAGAGAGACAGTAGATATTAGTCTTGGTCAACAATTCCAATCAGAGACTCCTGGCACATCCGTTTTTGCTCTATCAGAAGATATGACCCCGGCTGAATTCCAAAATGCTCTTGATATCGACTCAAATAATGTGGCAGCCCGAGTTCAGATGCATGCCCATAGCAAAACCTGTACCAAATACCAGAACAAAGGTCGAAGATCACGTGCGAAGGCGAAATCTGCTCCGATTGTACAGATGGAAGGGATGGCAACGGACGCTGATAACACTCCTCAACGTCCAGATACTCAGAAGCAGTCGCCTTTGCAGATATGCCGGTTTCTGTTCCCAAGGCCACTTGTTCTAGAATCTATAGTTACGGAAGAGGGTTATATACGGATGGAGAGGAATCACCCATTTGTGAACAAGTACAACCCTGTCATTGCATCTGCGATAAGATGCAACCATGATGTTAACTTCACCCCGTCATCCCCTAAAGTTCTTGCCGCCGTCTACTATATGACAAACTACGCGACGAAAGCTCAGGTTGATCGAGGTCAGCTTGTGCTCGCTGCGGCTGTATTAAAGAAGGCCCAAGAGACGGCCGAAGCAGCAGCTGCGGAGGATAGCGGCTTAGCAGCTCCAGAACCACTTGATATGTCTAAATTTGCATTAAAAGCCTATAATCGCTTTACGAGAGATGTAGAGGTCGGCGCTCCAGCGGTGGCTCACTTCTTGCTTGGACAGCCTTCGGCTTATATTCCAAAGAGCGACAAGTCTGTCACGATCAACTTTTACTGGGTCAAAATAAACGTCCGGAGGGTTCTAAGCAGCTTGTTAGACGCGACTAGCTCTGAAGGGATAGAAGAAACAGCAAATCAGTATACTAACTTTGATGGTCGTACTCGCCGCCCGTCTATATATGAGAACTATGAACATCGAGGCGCTAGACTTGCTCATTTATGTTTCTACGAATATGCGTCCCAAATCTTCGTACAGACGTTTAAAGGCGCTAAAGGTCGAGCGTTCTGTTTTCCTTTTGATCCTTCTCACGCGCTACATACGACTCATATCCAAGTCTCTGTCAGTTCTCTAAAGTCGTTAAGGACCCCTTCCCTGTGTGGCAGTTTTACTTCTATGTCAGAGCAGGATAACGATATTCTGGATACCACACTAAGGACACAAGACGAGATACACGAGGTTCTCCTCGGTCTATTCTACCCATGGAATAGCCTCCGCGGCCTCCGAGGTAACCACATCGTATCACTCCGTGCTGCACAATACAAAAACACATGGCTATGGAGCTTCCTTGCCCCTTCTCTCCCTCCGTATCTGGTCCAGCTATCCGAGAACGTCATGCTCCTTCGGCGGAGCAAAGAAGCAGCGGACCAGGACAGAAAGGAGCGTGGGATAGAGTTTGATGACTATCTCGAAACTATAGACCATGATATCTATAACGATGACGAAGAAGCTAATGTAGACTTCAACTTTGCGACACTCCAACCAACCGAGAACAACCTGCTCCAGGCTGCGTTAGCGTTCCCTGGTATTACTACTAGTGGCCTCTCGTCGTTGCGATTTTCCCGGAACCCTCTACTGCATGGCACCCAGTTTGCCCCTAGCTCTCTAGTCAAAACATGGGTCAGAGAGTTGAAGGCCTTTAAAGACCAGGATAAATTAAGTTTTGACGACGACTTCGATGTCGAAGCTAACATCTCCGAAGTCGAGAGAAGTGACCCAGAAGCTGCTCTGGTTCCAATCATTGCTGACAGCAGAGAATCCATGGCTTCTATACGATATCTACAGGCTTCGTTTCAAGCTGATCCGTCCCTCGAGAATTTGCTTGCTCTGATCACTGGCCAATATCCTCTAAACCAAAAGCAGGGGATGGTTATTAGGGAACTCTTTCTCCGCATTCTGCACCCTGTTCGGATCAATTCTGTTCGTGACCAGTTCTTACTTTATCTTGGCGGTGTCGGCGGAGTTGGCAAGACCCACCTTATCAAAGCTTTTATGTTTGGTCTATCGATAATGCGAAAACATGATGACGTTCTCCTCACCGCTTCGACTGGGGCCGCCGCTGCGAATGTCAGCGGCGCTACTTACCATTCCGCTCTTGGTTTTGGGAACAATGGGAACCAACCTGTACGTCAAGCGACGAGGTCGAGACTTTCTCATAAAAAGATCCTGATCCTAGACGAGATTAGTATGGTTAGTCTGGAGAACCTGGTTCAGATTAACGAGCGGTGCAATGCCATCTGGGACTTGGATCGAGCGTCCGATACGGTTTTTGGTGGCCTACCTATCGTCATATTCCTTGGAGATTTCAATCAGTTTAGGCCGGTCCGCGGTCATGCTATATGGAGCCAAACCAGTGACGATATTACTGTCCTGCGGTCGGGGAAATCTATCTGGGGTCAATTTAATCCGGTGGTATTCCTGACGGAGCAGATGCGTCAAGCAGAAGATCTCGCATTTCAGGATTTACTCCAGAGAGCAAGGTCCGCTACTTTGACAGAGGACGATGTCGCCACTCTTAATTCATGTACTGTCGAAAACAGACTTGCAAACGGGGAGACGCCACCAGAATGGGCCATCATACGACTCAATCGTGTACGTGAAGAAGCTAACCTAATACATCTCCAAGCATTCGCCAAAAAACGAAACCAGAAAATCTATCTCTTTCCCGCCAGACACGATGCACCTACAGGAACGAATATGGATCCCTTTACGCTGCTTAGGATGATATACCAGGTCGGTGAGCAGGGATACCTCAAAGGTCCAGGCTTCTTTGCCTTTACAAAGGATATGCCTATTATGCTCCAGCAGAATACGAATACGTATGCCGGTCTAGTCAATGGGATGAGAGGGACTGTCGAAGAAGTAATATTGGATACAGACGTGCGAGGTACATAAGCAGTTCTCGTTCTTGCAGGTCTGATTTGCTAACAAAGACATAACGACGGCGATAGGCTCGTGGATCGAACTTGATGATCAGTTCATTCTGTATACAGTTCCTCCGCTATGTGTCCTCGTTCGACCGGCACATGACCATGACCTATCATTCTCTGATATTTCCAACGGTCTGGTTCCTGTCTTCCTGGTATAGATGAGAGGGCAGATCCCGAGCATACCCGGCCTGTCGTTTTACCGACATCAGGTCCCGTTGACGCTTGGATTCGCCTTCACCGATTATAAAAGCCAAGGTAGTACGTTTGTCAGCCTCATTCTAGATCTCCTCTTTGGTAAGCAGCGCGGCGTCGACCAGCATGGCAAATGGACCTCGATCAACGTTCAGCTTGGCAGGGTCAAATCATTATCGGGGGTCTGGTTGCGAGAACCGATCACGCTTCAAGACGTTTCATTTGCCTCTCACCCGGATCTCCAGGTTGAACTGGCCCGACTTGAGGCTCTAGAACAACGGACAATTAGTCTGTGGGAGAGCTCACCTGATTCTTGATATGACCCCATGGAATGACTCTCTTAACCCTGAGTATTACTCTTCGCTTCATTCTACGTATCATATCTGCCTCGTATTTAGACTTGCCTTAACAGAGATATGGTATATTACTTTTCTTTGCCTTTTAGGCAATTGTTGCGAGGTTTCTGATACACTTAAGGCTACGGCTATCCAACGCTGTACCATCACTTGCTGTTTCATATAATGCTTTTTCATTGTCTTTATCTCTACTACGGAGCCTCTTATTTCCCACACACGTCTTACTTCTTCGCTGTTTCTCATATGACCTATGTTAACTCCTTTTAATTCTTTTCATTCTTCTGTGTTGATACTTCCATAGTATAACGATGGTTGGTACTCGTACAACCCCGAGCGGAAGGACCACGGCCACGTTAGCTGGTTCCCCTGTTATAGAGGCCGCTGATGATAAAGACGATACAATTGATATTACTGACCGGGGCTCTGTAGGTTCTCCACTTGCCCGGATATTGCTACCTGCTGATTTCTTAGGCTCCGTGGAGTTCTATGCCGCCTTACTCGGACAGCATCTACGCTAGCCCTTACCAATCTAGTTCGATCGATCCACATACACCCCTTTCGGCCCTCACTCCCTCATCATTTGCGTCGCCGAATAAGAGACCAGCGACTCCCCCTTCAACCTTAAACTTTGACGGTGTCCCGAACCTTCCCTACTTTCGTGGCCAGTGGGTATACGTTGAGAATCTTAAACGTCTTGATCCGAAGCTTTCATGGGGGACTTTCAGTAGAAATGGAATACTGTGGCTAGCTTATAATGACCCAAACGACTTATACGATGATGAAGAACTTGGACCCTTAGGTATTATTCTCCTAGGCCAGCTCGGTCCGTTCATTACACTCAGGACTGCCGAGAACAATTTCAATAAGGACAAGCCTGAGTTTTCTTTGCAATTACAAGTAGAGGAGCGATCTCTAGAAATCCTAAAAGACTTGATTCGTCGGCGGGATAGAAATCTCACTGTTACAAATCCCTTACGTGTTAAGGTGGCCGAGTCGGACATCACTTTCCCCTCTTTTACCCCCGGAGACGCATTCCCTTTTACCTTTGACGGAACGACCACGGACGACGACCAAGACGGCGATGGCATAGATGCCTCTCGCTTCGCCGCTGGTGACAAGGTCGCTGTTCAGGCCTGGTTTGGCAGCTACGTCTTCACGAACAAGTCTGGGAAAACCGTGTCTGGTCCGAGCTTCCGCCTTTTGAAGCTTTGGAGGTTGCAAGCTGGTGCTCCTGGCTCCTCGAGCCTGAATAGCAGCCCGATTACTAAACGGAGGCGCATATTGTAGTATGGTTACGTCCTCTCTCAACATTTAATTATATACGAGCTATTTCTTTTATAATCTCACAGTTCACCGTTCGTATTATCCCAGTTGTTTCTGGTGAATTCGTCACGTGTTCGTTTACTCCGACGCTGTGGTCTGTGCGCCATACCTGAAACTTTACACTTACAAACTACTTATTCTAACGTACACTTACAAACTACTTATTCTAACGTTTCTTAATTAAAATTCCACTACTCTAATCTATTTCGAAGGCTTCGTGTGAGCCGCAGGCTAGCACCCATGTATTTCAAGAGTAGTCTAGCGCCGCTAGGATAAAAGTGCATCCGTTCCGAGATCATGTTACCTACTCTTGTATATGGCCTGAGATCCCTGTCAAACGTATACACTGCTCTGCGGTTATTTTGTATGTGTTTTTCGTGAAATCATCACATTCGCCATTTTGGATTTTCACCCATAGAACCATCAAATCGTGATAATATTATCCATGCAACTATACGATTGTGCGCCGAAGTTGGCTCTATCCAGTGATATGGTTCGTTTTGCTCCAATCCCATTTGTTCATAGAGAAATGATCCCCTAAGTGTTAATCCAGACCGTGTCGAAGCCGGCACCCAACTACTATTCCCACCCTTACAGTCTGAAATACGACGCCAAACACCGTCTATAATTAGTGGATAGCTATTGAATACCGCCAACAAATTTACTTGTTACAAACAACCGATTTTACCGAGTTTTTGGACGCGCGTCGAGCCCTCTGCAACATGCGAACGAAGTCGACTGTTCGAAGAGAGTGGCGAATGCGTGCCCATACCTCTGAGGATCTCGTCGAACAGGCCAAGAACACAAGTGATATGCGGGGTATCCAGCATTTGGTTAAGAAGGCAGAAAACGCGTCGGTTGACGTGCAGAAAGGTGTTATCCAGGCCGGTTTAGAACGCCATCTCTATCCATTCCAACCGCGTCAGAAGCAAGTGGATGCGATCTGGCATTTGGTATTCAAGAAGGACGATCTGCTTCTTGCAGCCAAGACATCTTTTGGCAAGAGCGTCATATTCCAGGCAGCGCCATTGTTTTGTCGCGGTGGCATCGGCCTCATCATCATCCCTTTGGATCGAATTGGACAGGAGCAGTGCATCAAGATCCAAAAGCTTCCTGGAGCGAGATCCGTGTTTATCAATGGCAGGACGGACAAGACTAATGCATTGGCCCAAGAGATTGAGGTAGGGGCGTATACTCATCTTATCATGGGTCCTGAGATCGCGGCCGGTTGGTTTCGGTCAATAGCAAGGAACCCGTCCTTCAAGAGACGCGTCTCTGTCGTAGCTATCGATGAACTGCATTTGGTAGCCCTATGGGGGAGTGGTATCCGTCCACAGTATGCACAACTTTCTCTCCTCCGTCGAAGATTAGGAGGAAATATCCCTTGGTTTGGCTGCTCCGCTACTCTAGACCAGAAGACATTGGGCATTGCGAGAAAGATGACAGGTTTCCAAGCCAGCTGTGAGTTCTTTCGAACGTCCGTCGACCGGCCAGAGATTAAATTGATCGTCGAGATAATCCAGCCACGAACAACCAAGAGATTCACGAGTCTATTCTTCGTTCTCCTAGCTGCCATGACGGACGGCTTGCCAACACCAGAAAGGATTCCGAAGACTGTGATCTTTATAGACTCCCGGCGTGATATCCAACAATGTGCAGAGTGTTTGCGTGGGTGGCTGCAGAAACTGTCAGCTGGTATTATCAAAGACCGCGACTGCAGAAGGATCATCCAAGTATACCACTCACACACCACTATGAACGATAAGAATGCTATATATGAAGAGTTCTCGAAGGCGGATTCCAAGATTCGAATCATGGTTGCCACAGAATCATTGGGGACGGGGGTAGATCTCTCCGACGTCAAGCGAGTCGTCCAGTATGGCTTCCCTTTGGACCGGCTTTTATGCGTCCTTATCCAACGGTTTGGTCGTGCGGCCAGAATGGCTGGTATCAAAGGAGAGGTTATTTTCCTGGTGGAAAGCTGGGCTATAGGCGACAAGATCACATCGGCAAGAAGTGCGATGTTGCCTGGCAGTCAGACGCCGTCAGCTTTTAGACGGCCTTCCGGCATAAGCAGGTTGGCTCGGTCAGACTCTACTGAAGTAGAGGTGGACAGCGATGTTCCAGATAATGAATCGGATGTTGCTCTAGGCGACATTGATGGTGTCGTGCCGGAAGAGCAGCGCAGACGTAAAACAGAGAAAGAGCGCCGAACGGACTTGTACCATGACTCTCCTGCGCTATACAATCTTGTCAATCGATCCACATGCCTACGCCGAATTCTGATGGACTGAGTACAAGAGAGCTTGTCCGACCCAGCATCTAGATTACCAGCTCCAGAACCGGACGAGTGTTGTAATGTATGCAATCCCAGCCTATTTCGGACGGTACCTTTTCCATGGGATATTGCACCTAGTCTTCGGAAACCACAGGCTGGAACGGCATTAGGAGCGTTTCATGATCGCCTAGTTCTCTGGGGAGACAACCTTGTCAATTTGACACATCAGATGGTGAAGCCTGAGGTTTCTGTGCGTCTACTTACGCAGAAGGGTGAATGGATCTCATTATCTACAGAGTATGCGGACATCTGCTCGGCTGCTGACTTGAAGAGGTTTTTGAAATCAGCTTGGTTAAGAGAGCATTGTGACGAGCTATTTAAGGGGTTCAAGGATATCAAGTCCTATGTAGTGAAGAACTGGCCCGGAGCCACTGCTCAAGGTTCTATGTTACAAGCACGGACAGGATCATGGGAAAGTGGGTACTCCACGCCACAGGAAATTGGTACGTCATTCCTGCAGCAGAGAGATGAATATATTTCTTCCCTACATCGAGTTATTGCTCGTGCAAGGGAGAGTTCAGCCTCATATTCTCCGTGTCCGCCAAGCAGGACGATACCGTCAACTGAACCTAAAATCACTAGTGAGCAGCCGTCTCAACAAAGAGCATCTCTCGAGAGGCAAGGCCCTCTTACCACTGAGCAGCAGTTTCAGCAGAGAGCATCACCCGAGCGACAAGCTCCTCGCACCACTAAGAAGCAAAGGTCCCAAGAAAAAAAAGCGTTTGTCGAAGCAGAGACTTCAATAAGTCCTGATCAGGAACGAAGGGCGTCATTCTTGCGTGAGCGGGAAGAGTATGCTTCATCGCTCAAGCGAATCATTGTCCAGGCAAGAGAGAGATCAGCCTCATGCACTCCTTCTCCATCCGCCCGGTCAATAGCGATAGCACCCATCGACTCCTCGTTTACAACTATGAACGGGTCAATAACATCTACTATAATCGTAGATTGCTCTTCCCCTCTATCTTCTGTTTTCGAAAACAGTGAGAATGAGGTCTCTGTTGCAAATGATAGCAATCGGTTGTCAAAACGTCCTGCATCGAGTCAAGGGGAAGGGGATACGACGACGAAACGGGTTGCACTCCGCGCTCTGGACTCTAATGTACGGCGAACTTCTCGCAGCGACAATGGCAAAATCAGCCGTTACTACCACGTATAGTATGTACTGTAGATGGACTATTCTGAGTCGGTGTCTGAAGGTAAACCCCACTCATTGGTTCCATCCCTGTCTTCTAAGGGCTGTGATATGCATTAGTATGAGAATAGAACTCCATTAGAATATACACACCAATATCGCCATCGCATCACTAGCGGGATCTAGATCAGCGGTGGCCCTTCTCCTTTCATACGGTGGCACTATAATTTGATCTTCGTCTCTCATGACTTTGGCATTAAACACTTCCAGCTTTTTCGTCGCTACTCTTTCAAGCCCGATTGTATGTATGTCTGGTGCTTGGTGCCTTGCCGCTCTGCCGCCCTCGTATAATCTGATCGAATCGCATGCCAACTCGAACGCCAATGTATGGATATCATCAACTGGGGAGGGCACAGAATGCCTGGAGTTGTCCTTCCGAGCAAATGCCTTCTCTATGGCCTTGCGTAGACGGACAGTATATTCTCCCGTCAATGAGGTAGTCTTGAACAGAGCATCTAATCCAAACGTCGACGTTCGACCGGCCCAAAGCTCTCTTTTCAGCTCCAGGTTTAGATATTCAAGGCTACGATCGACTTCCTGCCAGGTGTCCCGACGGCCATGTGGATTAACGAGGCTATTTGAAAGTATTGCGCGCCGGAGCTCCTCATCACAAGCTTTGGTGCTCGTAAGCCGCTTCAGATAATGCATTTCGAATGCGTAGTTTGATTGACCAGTTCCCTCGAAGTAAAAGCAGCAGACGCCAATAACCCGGTCAATGAGTCCTATGTCTCCATTCTTGATGCCGTACTTCAAGGCCTTGTATACAATCATTTGTTGAAGGTATCGAACATGACTGAGAAACTCCTCATCAACGGTGTTGTTGGCGTGCCTCTCTTTGGATGGTCGCCAAGCTTGTGGTTCGAAGGCTGATCTGCGAATGTCTCCCACTAGATCCATGAAACCTTTAGCACTCATGTCTTTAATTGCCTGGTCAACATTATCTTGCTCCGAGGTATCGATGTCGTGCTGTTCGAGGCGGGTATAGAGAAGGCCTACAACCCGAGCGTCGAAGCTATGAAGTACTAGCTCCTCTAGAACCTGAAAGGCTGCACGGTCCGCGGGAATATTCTTCCGTCCCCAAAAGTTAATGTTATGGTAGAGTGTTGAAGCGTCTTGCTGCTCCATAGTTCCATAATGTGTCCGTTGCATAAGCCAGAGGAAATTCATCCGCAGGTGAAAGAGAGCAGCGACTCCAATTAGCCAGTCTTTTCTGTCGTATGTTGCAGATGCGTCCACTTGCTCGGCTTGCATAGGTCGGATGAGTGAAGAGGTCTTCTGATCGCCAAATACTAAAAACAATCGGTCGTTAAACTCTATATCATCCAATTGGAACTGATGCTTGTAGATACTTTCTATGACCTCGTAGGAGCCGTCTAGAGTACCTTCGTTGAAGAGAATCGGGCCGAGCGTCTTGCTGTCTGACTTTCGAGGCTCGAGCAACTCAACTGCTGGCATAACGGGGTAAGTGATGTTGGAATTAGCGAATATGGACTTGACTGATTCTGGATATGCTGTTCGAATGGCCTCTGCTATGAAGTAGCTGTCAATGTTGGCGGCAGTCTCGTCATATACTGCAGCACCAGGAGAGTATAGAAGATCTTCTATTGTAAGTGGAACCTCGCGGTGCAGCATTGACTTCTTCAATCCGCCTAAGGGGATGTCGGCACCTCTGAAAACCTTACCCGTTGTCACAGAGCGCATTTCTGCGTGGTTTGAAATAAGCTGACGCTTGACACCTTCACGGTAATCGAAATTATCATATACAACACAAGCATCTAGCTGCTGGCCATATCGACGGACTGTCCCCTACATGCAATCAGTCGACGCCTATGCTGAGAGACACTAAGGATGCCTTTGCTTGTTCTGCCACTGTTTCAAGATGCTTGTGGACCCCTTTGTAACCTTCACAGAGCCCGAACTGGTGAAAGAGATCCAGAACACGTCGTTTCACCCCATTGGAGTGAAGAAAGGCACCAAAGACGCGGGGAAACTTGTTGCTCCCTTCTGAGGCCCGAGAATAGCAAAGAATTGATGTGATGATCGCGATCCTATGGTTGAATTTGGAAGGATCTCGCGGTGCCCGATCTTTCCTCTCCATCTTGGGCGCCATGAGTCCATTGAGCAGTCCACATAGCATTGGAGCGCGCACGTTGACTTCCTCATGCATCTGACCAAATTGCATATCGCCAAGTATACACTCGTAGTCCTCGAGTTTCTGGCCATCCCCAGGCTGTCCCTCCTGACCAATACCGGCCTGTGAAGTCTTCTCTTGCCGGCGGTCGACTTGATAAGCACTAAACATATCTCCGGCCGCTTCCAGTGCTTTCATTTCCTTCCTGAGAGCTTTGACAGTGACAATTCCCGCCGTACCAGATGCGGGATGTCCTTGCAACGCATCTAAGACCTCTGGCTGACCGTAGATAGCCTCCGCAAGCCGTTTGGCGCGTGTGGTAGGGCGTTCCCCGTAGCCACCGGACCCTTGAGTTGTGACGTAGACATGGATGAATTCTCGTAACGTGATGTCCTTTTTCCTCATAAATTGACATATCTCGTCCACCCGCTGTGCTTTGCTATGCCTCTGAGACCCTCTTGCCCTTTGACGGCGTCCATTAGTTGTGGTAGAAGAAGCAATTCGCTGTGGACTTGGGGGTACGATTGAAACGGCCACAATTAGGGCCTTGGCATCCTTAACACACCAAAAACCAAGGCATGCCGCTTTTATTTTTGCCGACGCAAAACTTAGCGACAATTGCATGTTGCAATTTTGCGCAACTGTACAATACAACACTTAATTAAACAACAACGAAAAAATTTACAACTTGATTTATTTAAATTTAATAAATTTAGGCAAAACAAATTGCAAAAATATATATTTATATATGTTTTGTTGTAACGTAGTTCACAAGCGAATGTTACACACAAGCGAATGATCCAAATTTTCTTGGCATCGTACAAAACCATTAAATATTTCAACAATTAATTGATTAAATTATTCTAACTCTTCAGCATTTGAATCATAAGATGTATCTACAACATTTGGGCAAGTTCGTACGTTGTGACCAGATTGTCCGCAACATCTACAGCATCGTTTTGACGGCCCGGTTTGCTTTGTACGACTTCTCTCCTCTCGCAAATCAGCTTGTAATTGTATATTAGCCTCTTTTTGAGCTTCTGAGTCTTGGACATCTTTAACAGTAAATGCTCCTCCTTCTTGTATTCGACGTTTTGTCGTACGACGACGTCGACTAAGTAAGTCATTTGCTTTGCGAAGTCCAACAATTTCTTCTCGCAACAACGTTAATTCGTGCGCTGTACTTGTTGCACCTTTAATTACCTGATCAAGACTTTGTAGAATTGTAGTTAGTGAACTATTCTGATGTCGTACGATCCGGTCCTTAAGATATGTTGATTGAGATTGCATTTCAAGTATATTGCGAAGAGTTTTAGGTTCCCAAGAAGCAAGTGGAGTTGGCGAAAGTGTTGGCGTACGAAGTCGAATATCAAGCTGTGAAATTACATAATCAGGATTGTACGGTACAAGTCCTGTAGCTTGAAATCCTGCTCGAATGTTTGATTTAATCATTGTTGCACAAAACGCTGTATAGAAAGCAAGAAAAAAGTCTTCTTTGGAGATGTGCGTAATATATACGCGCATCAACTTTTCAATCTCAGCGCCGTACGATCGTTTTAATGAACTAAAACACCCAACGTCAAGCGGCTGAAGCTTATGAGACGAATGTGCTAGCATGCAAAAAGTAATAATGTTCCAGTTTTTGCAATATTTCTCAAACTCGTACGAATAGTGACTTTCGTGTCCGTCAAAAATTAAAAGACGATATACACCCTTCGTACGATTCTTTGTATGTTGATTAAAATGATTAATCCAATTTACTCCTTGTTCATTTGTTGTCCAGCCGTTTGACGTTACTGCAACAACCCAATTTGCCGGCATAAGTGTGTTTTCGTACCAAGAAGAAAGATGATTTTTCCCCGCAACAATAATATATGGCGGTACTGCATACCCGGACGATCCAATTCCTTGAATAACCGTAATCCATTCTCTATTTCCTTGCTGTGTCGTACAAGGTCTGCCAACTCGCTCAGCTTTTGTAACAACCATTTCGGACGATATCTGGCCTATTAAAAATCCCGTCTCGTCAAAGTTGTATATGTCTTCCTTTTGAATCGCATACTTGTTAATTGTATTTTGTACAAGCCGAAACCACGCGTTATACACGTCGGGATTTTCGCATTTGACTTGTTGATAGTCGATTTTACGTGTAAAACGCGTAGAGAGTTGTGGTTGTCGTTGTACGAAGTTCGAAGTCCAGTTCTTTCCGACGCGTCCGCCGTCGCGTTCAGCGAGTAGTCGATTCGCCATATCTTCAACAGCACTGCGCCGAGGAGGAAATCCTCGCGAATCTAAATCAAGAATATGTCGTACGATAGTTTCCTCTTCTAGTTTTGTAAGTTTTTGAGAATTTGGAATCGTATTAGATCTTGCAGGCATTCCTTGAACTCGACGAGATAATGTAAGTTTTGGAACTTTATAAATTCGTGCAATTTTTGCAACATTGGACTGAGGGTTTTGTTGTACGATTTGAACAGCTAAAAGCATGTCAGATTCATTCCATGTACGAGTCATTTGTAATTTTGTAATAATTGATATGTTTATGATGTTGTACAATGCCAAGAAAATTTGGATCATTCGCTTGTGTGCAACATTCGCTTGTGAACTACGTTAAAGTTACTTTGAGTTATTAGAGTTTTTTTTTCTCACACTGTCAAGACGTGTGAGGGTCTGTTCGTGGTCTGTTCGTGGACGATACGGTCCCCGAGGCTATTATGTTGCACCTGTCAGTGGAACGTTTCGGCGATAAGAAGAAACTAGAAGAGAGCAACGACCGGTGGCGGAAAGAAAAGGATTGGACCGAAAGAATATTTTAAGTTGGAGAAAGCCGATAATGGAGAATGGTTGCAATTCAGTTTAGAAGACGCTGCGAATGATAGTCATATTCTAGGAGACATTAATGTAGATTGGTTGGTCTCCTTAACTCGTCTTGGATAAACGTTGTTCCCTGCCTAGACTTTGCACCTTGTAAGCACCTCAATTGAATTTCACTTTTTAATCACCCTTCTCGCCAAATCCTTCAACAGTTTTCAACTCGGATTCCTTGCGTACTCGCAGACTCAGCACACAGCCTCTCATCGAATACTGGCTCATGGCGATTATCCCCAATGGTGTAAAGACATCTGTTAAACGGGCTAGGTCTAAGGATCATACCTAGCCTATTGGGGAAGCTCTGGATACGCATTCGTATGCGCATACGTATTTTAGCTTTGATGATGAATCTACTGACGTATGCATTACGTCGTATGTAAAACTCACGTGTGAGTATCACATCTCTATAAGTAGAGAGATCCTTTCCTGTAGTTCGTAGTTCTATAACCTTCAGCAATTGACTTGTTTACCCCATACTCTCTGAAGGCCCGTGACTCTATTCATCTCTTTCTACAACATCCGTGCAAGTATGTTCCGTGTTATTAGTGACATATCCTTTTATAGTCCTAAAAGACTTACAGGGTAAAGAGAAAGACTATATGGGATCTGCCGGCCACGACTATCATGATTTAGCCAACCTTCGTACTTTGAACCCTCTATTTTCGGAGGCGTCCACTCCGGGCACTCATGATACGAAATGCGGGGATGCGGCTATTAGGATAAATTCGATTAATTCTCCCCTCAACACACAAACGAAGTAGCCGAGAGGACAAATATGTTCACTTCTCACCCCGCTAATATATTGCTAGCGGACAATGACGCCGCCCACCACTTACAACATCAACTGTCAAGGTGCCGACTGTTATGCGTACCACTTGGAAGATAGTAGTACCAACGATTAATGAATTAATTTACTTTCTGGTGTAACTGCGAAGATCAAAGCAATTTTTACCAGATGGGCATATTGGCCTTATAGTGCCCATGAATGTGACCTGTAAGTAAACTCCAAGGCCCAAATAAACTAATAATAGGACTGCTCCCAAATGTTATTCTTCTGAAACTTCGTATCGAAGACCACGCCAAGGACGTAATCATTGTTCATTGATCCCCAGTCTGGGCTCGAAAACTCATTATGATGAAGATTTCCACCTCGCCAATGCTAAGGCGCATAATTGCCGCTTCGCAGGCTCTCCTGTTCTTTGGCGTTGTCCTGAACCACGTTGGTGTTGCCAAAGCCGATAATCCAATCGTGCAAACTATCTATTCAACAGACCCAGCACCAGTTGTGTACAACAACCGCGTGTACGTCTTTACTGGTCATGATGAGGATGGTGCAACAACTTTCGTCATGAAGGATTGGAGGGTTTATTCGTCGGCAGATATGGTCAATTGGCAAGATCATGGCTCACCTATGAGCCTGACTACCTTCAGTTGGGCAGATGCAAACGCCTGGGCCCCTCAAGTTATTCCTCGTAATGGGAAGTTCTACGCCTACCTCCCAATGCGACGTAGGGGTGGGAGTATGGCAATTGGTGTGGGTGTTGCTGATAGTATTACTGGCCCATACCGTGATGCACTTGGAAAGCCTCTAGTCGAGAATGGTGAAATTGACCCGACTGTCTTTATTGACGATAATAGCCAGGCATATCTTTACTGGGGAAATCCCAACTTGAACTACGTCAAGTTGAACACGGACATGATATCCTATAGCGGTAGTGTTACCAAAGTCACGCTTACGACCGCTGGCTTCGGTACTCGTTCTGGCAATGCTCAACGTCCGACCACTTTCGAAGAGGCTCCATGGCTATACAAGCGTGACGGGCGCTACTACATGATATACGCAGCTAATTGCTGTTCTGAGGATATTCGCTACTCGATTGGTACGAGTGCAACAGGTCCCTGGACTTACAAGGGGGTCATCATGGCTACGGCTGGTAGAAGTTTCACAAATCACGCCGGTATCATCGACTTTGCTGGCAACTCGTACTTTTTCTACCATAATGGTGCCCTACCAGGTGGTGGTGGTTACGCTCGTTCTGTTTGTGTCGAACCCTTTAACTACAATTCCGATGGAAGTATTCCAACTATCTCGATGACCACCGACGGCGCACCTCAAGTTGGCACTTTGAACCCCTATGTCCGCCAGGAGGCCGAAACAATCGCTTGGTCTGTTGGTGTCGAGACTGAAGTTTGTAGTGAGGGTGGAATCAACGTTGGATTCATCAACAATGGTGACTACATCAAAGTCAAGGGAGTTGCTTTTGGCTCTGGCGCAACCTCTTTCAGCGCTCGAGTTGCTTCTGCCGCTAGTGGTGGTAAAATCGAGTTGCGTCTAGATAGCACATCTGGTACGCTTGTCGGTACATGCACAGCCTCGGGTACTGGTGGATGGCAATCATGGACAACAGTGACCTGCCCTGTCAGCGGCGCAACTGGGACACAGGATTTGTTCTTGCGCTTCACTGGTAGCGAAACCGGCGAATTGTTCAACTTCAACTGGTGGCAGTTCGGTAATGGTAACCAACAGACTACTACTCCGTCTGTGCTAACCTGACAACCCCTCGGCCGGCGGTGACCACCACAGCCACTCGGGCGGTCACAACTACGACTTTTCAGATTGCAACCGGTTGCTCGGCTAAGTGGGCCCAGTGCGGCGGCCAGGGTGGACTAGTGTGAAGTGCTGCACGGAAGGGACCTGCACATATTCGAATGACTGCTACTCTCAATGTATTTGAACTAGGACCTAGGGGTAGAAGGGTATATAGGTTCCGCATTCCGCATCTGTCCTATTATATATAGCTTGGACTCTAGAATGATACTGTGATTGGTTACACCCAATTATACTCTCATATCCCTCACATTCATCATATCCCCCACACTCTTCACAGCCTCGGGAATCCTGTGCGAATTAAATTTCTATCTTCCCTCGCCTTTAGTATCGCTCGCCGGCGTTCCACGACAAATACCGCGACCAAGCCTCCGGGCAAGAACTGGGCTCAAGGCTTCCAGAAGCGAAAGAAGTCAGGTGCGTTTTGGGGCAAGAGAGAATCAGCGGATAGCATGACCATTGAATCAGGCGCGTCGCTCTTTTATATGAGGATCTTCCCCACCACAACAAGTTTCTGAGCAACGACTCTCCCAACTCGATCGAGGAGAAAGAGAGAGTTCTAAGGGAGAGATGCAACCCTCTGTTATTTCTTAGAGAGTTGTTCGAAGACCCAGAGAGATTGCTTGATCTTCCGCGATGCACAGGAGCGGTTATCACAGGTTCCACGGCTCTAGAGTACTTCTGTCCGGGTGCACTTGTTCCGGTTCGGACGTGGATTTTTATTGCCCATCAGATGTTCAGACGGTTGCTCTATTTACCTATCACTTGAGCCTCATAGGAGTTGAGTGGGCTACCTTAGGATCGTCTGAAAAAGAGTTCTTGGATTATTATGCGATGGGATTTAAATTGCTAAAAGGCACCTCACGTCACAAGGGTCAGGTCATTAACGTACAATGTATATGGTCGGCTAGCGAATATCTTTCACTTTCACTCTACCTTAGCGCAGTGTTTCATCTCCGGATTTGCAGCCGTTTCACTCTACGACAAATATGCCTCAGCCAAACAGGGTATACATTGGACAGCTAACGACACGAATATCGCTCGTGGTCAATGTCATCGCAAATATGTCCAAAAAGAGGTGTTTTCCGTAAAGGACGGAGAAGTGCAAGAATACACTCCTGGAAGCAGCGATGAGGATCGCAATGAGCTTAAAATTATTGAGAAGTATCGTGACCGCGGCTTCAAATTCGTCGAATACTTCTCTCAAGACATGCCAGCTCATGGTAACGGAAACGAAATTGGATGCTATGGTGGTAGATTCAGGTCTGTAGGTGATTCTGGTTGTCAGAGAGTAAGTTTTAAGCCATACATTAAACACGATCATGGGCACATTCCGTTTGATGTTTATTATGATGCCTTGAGCTACATCCCGTGGTTTGAGACAGAGTATAAAACAACATCTACACAAGGGATTCTCGATGATGACTTTCCATACCAGCGGAAGAGTCGCACTCACTTTGACAAGAACTGGTCTGGGCCGAATCAAATTTTTGATCCCATGGAAAGCTCTTACGCCACCGAATTGACGAATAGTAGTGGATCTATAGAAACCCCATGGCTGGGGGATGAGGCGATTTTGGAGGACATTGACAAAATCTTTTTATGCTTATCGTTATCCTTGCTGGAAAATGTATCAAAATCTTTAAATTCATCAGTATTCTACAGCAGCCTGTCACGCCCATGACGAAAGCAGATGAGACTATTTCCGAATCTTACCTCCCGTCATTGGTGACCTTTGATGCCCCGAAATCATTTTGTTATGAAAGAAGAGAAGTTATTGGGTGCGGCCTCCTCGCTTGCAGCCGCCTCAACCCATCTTTTCTTTGTCTCATACTGATCAAATGCAAAGAGAAGGACAACAACTGTGATGCGAGGAAGACCAAACAGACCCATAGGCTGCCTGGGCAACCCTCCGTAGTGCATCAGACTGTAATACGGGATAATGTCGTGGGTGCCGAACTTTTCGAAGGAGGTATAGAAGCCATGGACGTGGTCGGCAAGAAAACCCCCGTAGTAATCATAATGAATGCCAGAACAATCTGAATCACTCATATGTATTGCTTTCCCCGAGCTCTTTAGCTCTGGGATTGGCTATTTCAAGGCTGACGTTGCGATCATTGCATATACTGGCCGCAGCTCCTTTTCTTCTGTCTCGGTCTCACAGTTCTCTGTAGGCCAGAACGTTCCGTGAAACGCTTCTAAATACTCGGGGGAGTCTCCCGCAATCACGGTGCCGAGGGTCGAGTCGCTCGTCGCAAAGACTCGATCACCCCCCAGACCGCGGTCCAGCTCACGCCCCTCTTGTCGAGTGCGCCTGCTCCTTCGTGGCAGAACTCCCTGCCCAGCTCTACCCGGTATCGACTCTTCCAGCGAGTCCTGTTCACCTAAAAGAGGAGCTGCGGGTGTATTTAGGCCATGTGCTGCCCGTGGAGTAGCATTTTGCCATACAACCACCTGGGGGACGATCGTTTTCCCAGCTGGCGGCTTGCTCGTTTCTTCACTATGCCGGTCGACATCTCTGCCAGAACGGCTCAAGGTGCGCGGGCTGCGTCTCTAAGAGCTTCGCTAGTCCCTTCTTGTGCGCCATTTCCTGCTCCTGGCATGCTTTCAGGAGCTGGGGTAGTTTCAGGAGTCAGGAGTCCTATAGATTCCCTGTTGCGAGCAGGGTCTCCGTCTTTTGCTAGCTCTACAGCTATTGTCACCCCCGAGTCCTGGCTCTCTTGACCTTCACTCGGAAGTTCTAGTCCTGTAGCTAGTTGTCCTGATATATCAAGGAGCGCGTCTCCGTAGGTTCCCAAGTGTTCCATAACGGAAGCAGCGTCCTGAATCACATTCTCTTCGATCATATCTATCACTTTCTGGACGATCTGGACTGGTTGGCCTTCCAGTCTCTCAAACTCTTGTGAATAGAACAGGTCTTCATTGAACCTAACATTCCTCGTGATCACTACTTTGTAGTTGAGGCACCAAGATCGTATAAATGTTGGACGCAACATACTCAACTAGATATCCGATGTGCGCTCTAGGATTGACTTTGAACGCTCTCTTTTCTTTCAGAGCTTCTCTCTCTTTGTACAGTGGATATGCCCGAGCTCCATACGCATAGGCCCCGTTCCAGTTAGGTCATTGATCCATTGTAAGCTTGCGTACGAGCTGGGAATCGAACCACCGGAAGTAGTTCCTGAACCATGTGTCGAGCGTCTCATTCGGAGAGCGCATCTTGTTAGAAGGAGAGGGGCTCATATTGAGCAAGTGTATTCCCGCCATTGCGGATTCCAACCATAAGCTATCCGGAAGGTTGGCTCCGAGGCGCATCCGAAGAGAGCGGGTTATAGATTCTTGCCCTGCTCTTTCTGCACCCCCTGTCGGCCCATGAGTGTATGGTGGCGGCAACTCTAGCTCTATTCCTTGTTCTTCCGCCCAGCGCTGGTAATGAGAGTATCCTTTGATCGCGATCACTGAAGTGTCATTGTCGTGCTTCATTTTGCAGATAGTAAGCCCGAATTGCTTAGCAATCCATCTCAAAGCCACACACTGCTCTCATTACTTCAAACCCGCTTTTCTGGTATAGCAACAAACCAAAGAGCTTGGCGCTGTAGTCGTCATTGATCACCAAGAGCCACTCCGCACTGTTGTAGGCCGGCGCAGGAGGGAAGTCAAACAAATCCCATATGATTCTATAGAACGGGCGCAAGGCCTTGCTTTCCGGCGTGCTCCTCGATATCTCCTGTGTAGCATGTGCCTGAGCGCACGCCGCACATTCGATGCGCATCACGCCTTCTATATTGACGTTCCTGGCTGACTAAACCAGAGCTTCCAATGATTCTTTTCCCAGATGCCCTGCGCGTAGGTGCCACGGTTCCGCAGTGTCGGTTCGAGGTAGTTGGTACTCTCTTGTTGATTGGAACCGCCCATTCAGCTTCCGGTTGATCGTAAGATACACAAGAGCAGAAGGAGTAGGTTCAAGAGGCTCTGGAGACCGGAAGTAAGGAGAAATAGGCTTGTATTCAAAGAAAACTAAGTTCCCTCTGCGCTCCATCTTCCGCAGTTCCACGCTCTCTTTTCCTTCCTTGTATTGAGGTGAGCATCTCAGACCATGGTACCAGATCCCAGCTTTCAGCAAGCGAGCTTCCGAAATGATATTTACATGAAACCCTTCAACTACAGCCACGTCATCCATAGTCAAATATATTGACGCGGGGCCGTTTGTGCCGACCAGCGCGTTAAGGAGCGTGCGTTTGCCACGTCTTATGATCGGATAGCTTGTAGTTCCGGATTCCACACCTTCATTGTACTTGGCTTTTACGAAGGTTCCAGGGTCAAGCAGGGCTTTGTCGTTCACCAGTTGCGTAACACCGCAATTGCCGAACAGAGTGCTCTCGGAAAGAGGGTACTTGTTGAAGTTGATATGCTGCGTCGCATACACACCAGTCGAGAGCTTCTCTAGTAGGTCTGGGTTGACCACTGCACCATTGAAGGAAGTAGGGAAGTTATTGAACTGAGAGCTCTTAGACTCAGTAGTAGTCTCGTTCCCGAGTTCCCAGCCCCTCTGTTTGAGAGCGGCGCGAAGCTTGCTCCATTGTTCAGTCACAAGCCGGCCCCTGATTTTCTCTCTTTCCTTATTTGATTGCTTATGCTTGAGCTTGCCTTCGGTAGAGCCCTTGATCGCGTACTCAAGAGTGTTGCACTGCTCTGAACTCCACTTACGGTCGTGCTTCCGTTCTCCTGTATAGCACGGGCAGGCTTTTGGCTTCGTGTTCTCTTGAGAGTCAGACGAACCCTCAGAGCGCCCGCCTAGCGTAGCAAAGATCCCCAATCCTAGTCCCTTTCCGCCAGGTGCAAGAGAATCCGCATGTAGGAACCCCGAAAGGCCTTTGGCCAGCTCGTCTATTGACCTCGGTTGCTCGCCGAGTTCGAGCTTGACTAGAAGCTCCCGTAGCTCCTTGTCTGCCCATGCAGGACTGATCTTGGCTCTGATTGCGAGCAGGAAATCCTGCGTAGCCAGTTCTCCTTCAACTTCCGGTAACTTGTATAACAAAGCTTCGTTGTATGCTTCACGCCAATCGAGCAGCCACTACGCTCTATTAACGTTCCCTTTATATGCCTGAGCCAACACCTGTCGGTAAGATGCTCGCACTGTATTGTAAGTACTAAGGGTATTAAGTGCGAGCTCCTCTCTCAACGCGCGGACTACATCCTGGAGCTTGTGTTTCTTCTCTGTAGAGAGCTTGTGAGTTATGGTCTGAAGTCTTTTGGGATTCACTGTCTGGCCTGCTCGTTCCAGTGAACAACGCTATTTGTGTATTCCTTTTGAATGAAAGCCCACTCTGTCTTGATATCTTCGAGTGAGGCCTTAGTAGGCGCAGATGGTCTTGCGGTTGAACTCTGCGAAGAGCTGCTCCGCGACGCATTGTACACGGCCAAATCTTCATTGTATTTCTCGCTACGAGCATTGTCAAGCTTGTCGAGTAGCTGTTGATAATCCACGAATGCCAAGTCCTACACAGGTTACTTTTCAATCTTCTGCGTCAAATCTGTACAGATAAATGCGAATTCATCGATGCGTTTAATGATTGCTAATTATGAGAAGTGTGCTAAGATGCTCTTGCCCATATCAGGCTTACCTTCGCGAGAGGAATTCAACAGCTTAGTACCCGTCGAGATTAAATTGACAGTAGACCGACTGATTAAACGTGGCCTTGCTATTATACGGGCGGGTCAGCTCAATACTCTTGTTCTTTGGAGCCTAGCTGACTTCGTGCTATAGCCGCCGTCGGCAAATATTCTAGGGCTACCCTTGACTCCTACCTCAGGTCTTTGGCTTACCCGGAAATGACCTATCGACGGCAGGATACGAAGCGCGCCCACGGAAATACATGTGGCTGGATTACATGTCATCAATCTTATATTGATTGGCTTAAGGAAGGTTCTGGAGTTCTCTGGATCAAGGGCAAGCCAGGATCGGGGAAATCGACCTTGATGGAAGCTCTTCTCCGAGACTTTGAGAAGCAAGCTGTCTATAAGGAGTCCATTCAGCTTTCGTTCTTCGTCCACGGCCGTGGCACGGGGCTGCAGAAAAGTCGACTTGGAATGTTTCGATCTCTCTTGCATTAATTGTTAATAATGGCGCCGAGAGCCGGAGTGGATATCCAGCGCGCATTTGAAGAGAGATCTCGAACCCAAGGAAACTCAGGAGAGGATTGGAACTGGCATGTCAATGAGCTCCGTGAGTTATTCGCGTTTGCTGTTGTGAGCGTCGCGAATGCACAACCGGTCAATATCTTAGTTGACGCATTGGATGAGGCTGATGATGGTATGGATGGTAAACACGCGAGTTACGACATTGTAACTGATTTCCACCAATTAAACGATTAATTATTTAAACCGAACTAAGCTTCGATCGACTATCTGTTTTTCATGCCGCCACTTTCCTGCACCTTTGACAAGGCAGAGGTGGGAGATCTGGGTTGAGAACGAGAACCGCGACGATATATCGAGATGTGTTTATGACGAGCTTAATAGAAGACTTTCCCTTAGTGCTGAGAACCAACATGTAATGGAATGGCAAAATACTATGCGGAACGGAGCACAGGGAGTATTCCAGTGGGCTGCACTTGTAGTTGATATGACCGTTCGACATTACAACCATGGTAGGCTGCCAAAGGAGACGATGGAAATGTTAGCAAAGGCGCCTAAAGAGCTGAGCAAAGTCTATAAGCATATCTTGAGCGAAGTCATCGATAAGGAAGATAATCAGCACACTTTACGCCTCATGCGATGGGTACTTCTCGCTGAGCGGCCTTTACCTGTTGAAGAGGGACGCTTCGCTTTGTATCTGTCAGACAAAGAAATGCTTGCCCCCGAGTCTTCCGCAGAATTGGAGTTGCCAACAACTGATATGATGGTGAAACAAATCGTCAGTCTCTCTGGCGGCCTTATAGAATGTAAGTGTTGGTTCAAGTGTCTTACCTTCCACGGGGCAAAAGGCGTAGCTCTACTTTGTAGGCCACGCTCTTGCTCTTGATGGATATGGTAATAATTGTTGTTGTATTAGGTTCTACTCTAGATTCTACAAAATGGGGGTTGTGCGGACCACGTGACCAGGTGGGTCATACGCGGATCCGTAAAACCCCTACTTCCTACAGTAAGGAACCCAAGGGAAGTTAGATCATCCAGTTTATTCACCAATCTGTCAATGACTTTCTATCGCGAGAAGGCCTTGGACTCCTCGACGTGACTTCTCGTGAGAACTCGATTGGACAAGGCCATCATCAATTATCACTTATTTATGTAAATGACATGAAAATTACAGAAATGGACAACTTGAACGAGCTTAGTATAGATGCTATCAAGTCCCGGCTTCCGTTCATGGATTATGCTGCAAGATCTTGGTTCTTACACGCCGAAATAGCTGAGACACGAGAGGTTCCACAGGACCATCTGCTACCTTTAAGTCAGCATTGCCCGAAAGTGCTTCAGCATTGGGTCATGTTGTATAGAATACTTATCGTGGTAATTTTTCCGCACGGACACCCGACCACAGTTCAACCATGCTCCATATTGCGTCTGGTGCGAATCTTTTAACCGTAGTGAAGGGTTTGCTATCGACATCCGCTTATCTTGAACAAAATGGATGATCTGGAAACCCAGCTCTTCACCATGCATCTCGTTGGGGTCATGCAAAGATAGTTAAAATACTACTTGATGCAGGTGCTATGGTTGACGCACAGAACCACAGCAAATGTACAGCACTAGAGCGAGCAGCAGCAAACGGGCACCAAGAAGTAGTCCCGTTGTTGCTTGCAATCGGTGCCAAGGTCAACAAATGGCCTGGAGCAGCGGGAAGCGCTCTATATGAATCTGCTGTGAAAGGGAGCATAGCTATAGTGAAAGTCCCACTCGACCACAATGCGGAGGTTAACACTCAAGGCGGACACTATGGCAATGCTCTCCAAGCTGCAGCATATGAAGGCCATCAAATAATTGTGCGGCTGCTTCTTAACAACAAGGCGGAGGTCAACGCTCAAGGGGGAAAATATGGCCGATACATCGGATTCGATGGTGCTTTGCGTTATAATCAATATTCTAGGAGTCATATGCGCCTAGATGAAATTAGTAACAATAACAAAGTAATCGGGTACTACTCACGATCCTCACACCTCATCAAGGTAAGAGCTGGTCAGTTTTCGGATTACAGTACTAAATATTCATTTTGGTTTATGTACAATCCCACACACACGATAGATAGTGACTCCGAAATGCTTTGATTGCACAAAGCGCTTCAGAGGATTTTACGAGGTATTGTGGAATAAGAAGTTTTTTCCAAATCCTTTACCATTTGCTTTTATCAGGACGGTATATCATCGCCTTCGTTAGTACAAACATTTTTTCAAGGTTTAATGATAGGATGCTCCCTCACATGAAGAGTGTTCGTTCTCCTTTCTGATATTAATGATAACTTTTTGATTGTTGGTATTGCTAACACTTGTGCAGCACTATACCCTATCTACGCAACATCAAATCCGAGATTCTTTTTAGAAAGGAAATCCGCTTCTACCGTCTCTGAGTGAAAATCTTGTGCAAATCACCTCGGAAATATTCAGGTAATAGTACCACAACCGTTCCTGTGTTGCCGTCGGTATTCGTATTACGTATATCGCGTGTTTGAGCACGGCTATACGTCGAGTTCCTAGCTGGAGCAGGCCTTCACATAGTCAGCGTTTGTTTGTGAATTGGTCGCGTTCCGTACTTGCAATTTAGCATTCTGTGCCACAATAGCCACAGGCTCGTCCTGGAATTACCCAGACTTCCTGCCCGTTCGCTGCGCAAGTTGGGCACCTGACACCCGACATCTGATTCGGTCAGTAAATGATCATTCTCTATTGAATGTGGCACCAGTGCCCTTACTAGTGTAGTTCGGATAGCTGGTTTCACGGAGGGCAGGATTTCATTTCGTGTCAAAGAATAATCGAGGATGCCTTGCTCCTGGACAAGATTTTGCTTGAGTTCCTCTATCATTTGATCCATGTTGTGTTTTTATTGTCTTTACACTATGCTTGAAACAATGAAGCGATGCTGTTGACTTCAAAAGGGAGGAGTCATTGGGGAGGATTGTGCGAGATGATTTGTCTCCAAGCTGGAGTCGGAAAGAAGATTCTTAAACTTAATATTCGCTCACTTCGAATACGAATATGTTCTTGTCGAGCTGGGGTTAGGTACTTATCCATCCTGGCGGCTTTAGAGTTTTATTTTTGAACTCTCGGTGAAACGTCACGAAGCGTTATTAAGATGTTGCCCGCCAGCACTTCCATGTTATCGTACACGTCGGCTCCGGAACCGGCTGCAAATACCCGGAATCATCACACAAGGAGTGTCAATCTATTCTCAAGGCTCTAGGTGACTGAAGGAATCCAGGGTTTCTCAAAAGGTATCAAATAATTAGTCGTCGTTCAGTTTCGTTTCGAGTGATATGTCATATACTCACTGCTAATGCCGGTTTTATGAGAACTCGGAAAATTAAGCGAGTTGAACCAACAAACACCTCTTTTTCAGTATCCGTGCTAGCATTGATTCTCAGTATAGCGGTCTGTTTTGTGCGGGGCATTTGCTGTGGGTGGTGTTTCAGTTCGCTAGGTTAGCAAAAATTAGACTTTAAAGTTGATAGAGCTTATTGACTGGAACGGAGACAACCGCGGAATGTGCCATAGTATCGCCTAAGCTGGGCACACTTTTTATTTTTCTTTTACTACCAAGGACTACCCATGTAGTCCACAGGCCAATTCTCAACGGCAACCTATGCTCGAACGCCACCGTAGCTACTAAAGTTGCTATTTGGGAATGGCGGGAGGTGTATTCTGCAGATATTAGCTCACTCATCGGCATGAGTCCATATATCTGGCTACTCTAGGCTAGTCATGACGCACATTGTCTTGCCAAGACCAATCCTGGGGACGGTAGCTTTTCAGTGGCTTGGAGCTCATTGGGTTTTCGCCGCTAACTAAGGGAGGGAAGATGTAATATACTCAGAGTACGTTGCAAAAGAGCTCCTCCACCAAGCTTCATATTGCGGGGATAAGCACTTTTCTGTGGTACAGTTGCACCTCGTCACATCATGCATAGTTTGAATGATCCAATGCTGAATTTATTGAACATGAAATTATACCATTGAAAGTTAGATAGTTCCTTGATTCTGGATTTCTCGATGCGAACATATTACAATCTATTATCTGATTCCTGGGCGTTGTCCCTTTGTCCTGCTTTGCTTATTATCTACATAGGCTGGCACATAGCAGGGTTGCATTGTCTTATGTGATACGCCTCTATAATTTAGCAAATCCCATGCCGATGGTTTGGTATGATGATTTATGACCTATCAGATTTGCATGGCCACTACTTGGATCTACTTACATCATCCTGGTACTATTCCGGAGAGAATTCCGCGCCATAGTTCCTCCCGCGCAGATCCATCGGTTATTCGCACCTATAACAATTATTAATTTGCCAGTAGTGCGTCGAAAAGAGCTGATGGCACGATGTGCAACCCGACTGCACTACTATGCTTCGCATTGAGTTCAAGATGCAGTTTTCAAAGCTTATTCCCCATTATCTGGATGCTGCCGTTCCGTAGGCAAAATTTGGGCTTACGCTCCTACAGGCGTGCAAAGAACTACCTATGTACGAGAAAGATCTAAACGGCACTCTTGCAGCAGCTCGATACGTTGATTGGTTAACTGTGGTGTGTCTTGCTTGAAAAGCGGTCAATTTATCTCTAATTCAAGTCCGTCACATAGCTTTCAGTGTGAAACATCAACGGAAAGTAAGCGTTGCGGGTCGGCTTTCCGGTCCCCAACCGTGTCAAAATCATTTTGGACTGTATCGGAGGATGGTGCCGCCTGCAGGCGTGCAATTTTGAAATGCCCACCTTTGACAAGAAACAAGATGCGATCAAGTTGCCTGATAGTAGAGAGTCAATGGTTGTGTCGGCAAGGGACAGCAAACATAGCTGTAAGAGACGGGAAGGGAGGAAGACACTTACACGATGATTACCGCCGTTGGTCTGAAACTGATTTTTAATTAATATCGTAAACAAGAGTATGATTCTTAGATTTGGTTAACTGCCTGCACTATTTTGCAACGTGAAGGGTAACCGCTTTTGCTACTGGAAATACTATATTAGGGCTTAGACCTTCTATATCAGTGCTGTAAACACCCGGAATCTTAACTCTGGCCGTCGGCGTTATAGTACTGTCGCTTTCGGCCTCGATTTGAGCGCAATTGAAATAAATCTCTGTGCGGCCAATGAAGAGTAAGATGTTCTAGTCGGACAAGGTATTGCCAGGTAGTAATTTCTTTTAGAATAGTCATGTCAATGTGATTCTTGTTCCAAACAAGATAGTTTTCGCCTGTAGATGTTATAAGAAAGTTTGTGTCAAGCTCGAAAATCTTTAACTAGTCCCTGCTACCGTCGCACTGAGTGATGCTCTATGGGGCTTTAGACATATATACTTGGATAAGACCTGGATGCTGGATGTTACTAGTGAGGTTGGTGCCAAAACCAATCGTTTTGCCTGCCTTAATTGTTGCGACCTTGGTAGTGGCAGCATTTGCTTGGGCACCCGTATTGCAGCGTATATCGTTACTGCTTAGGATTGCGGTGCCAAATGGGGCCAAAACCCCTGAGTGAAGCGGTGAATGTAATGGAACTCTTGTGATCGCACATCGTGTAGGAAGAGATATGGGATGAAGTAATGAGCCGAAACAGTGTGCGGGAAAATAGCAATTGCAATAGCCGTGAAAGTGGTAGAGGATTCAGCTTGAAAAATTGTTGAACGTAATTGTTCAAAATGATCAAAATTATTGAATATGACCTTTCAATATGGGTGCAATGAAAAAAAAAATGGATAAAAAGAAGAGTTGCGAAAATTTGAATCTGTGGATAATTATTTTGTTGAACGGAAACTTTGAATCCAGAAGAGAACTTATTCATTACAGTCCGACCTGGATATTTCGGAACTCCTTATATCGGAAACCTCTATATATTGGAATAAACCTCTGGATCTGCCAGGCCATAAGTGGATGTAACGGACCTCTTTACATCGCAAACCTCTATATATCGGAGAATAGGCATGGAACTGAGAGTTCCGAAATATCTAGATCGGACTGTATATACAATTCAGTTCTCAGCAGATGGAGCCATTCAGAATTGCAGTGTAAGATATATCGGACAGCTTTTTTATTACTTGATTTTGTTTCAAGTAAGTATCATAGAAATCTCAATCACTTGGAGGTGGTGTCACATTTAGCATTATCATTTCAATATGGCAATGCCATACAATATGTGTGTGGAGAATTCAGGTTTCAGGTTTCAGCACAAAACGGTGGACTTGTTTTTTTCATCTGTTAACTTACTCTAGGGTGTAGGGGAACAACCAATGCCAACTCTATTATACAGGCAAAGTGCAGCCGGGCAGCGGAACAAGAGTTACAAGCCAAAGGTTAATCTTACATAGTCATCCTGTCATGTGGTCCTGCGACAATCATCTGAGATATCATCGCGTTGATACAATCCCTCAAATCAAGAAATAAGAAAACTTATTAACTAATACGTGCAAGCCACAAATGTCAGAAAATATGGATATCGGATTCTAATTTTTCGCGATTATAGCGCGTTCTTAGTTAAGGTTGCGTAAGCCCTACCTAAAGTGCAATCTTACCTAGAATTAAACCTTGAATTGACCAGTCATATTTCTTGTATATGGCTCAAGGTATCATGAATGCTATGTCAATCTCCAAGTGTGATGCTCTACTACAAACTCACCTTGAAACAAGCGCTAAGAGCAGTGAAGTAATTTACGCTCAATATCAGATCGAAAAGATTAGAAATGTTACATGGGCACTCAATTTCAACACAATATACATATTTGAGAGATATAACGATGCTAAATCGAAAGTGCGGCACGGAATTCTACGTCCTTGAGCTTTTCTATTTTGAGTCTGTAAGGTTAGGTAAATTGCCTCAACTTATTATTGTGTAAATGTTGGATAACTTCATGCGATACAACAGCAACGAGCGCGGTCGTTCAGTAGTGGAGGGATGTCAAATATATGTTATAGATCCAAAGATGACAGCTGTAGTGAAGGTAAGATTTGTCATGAGGTTAAGTTATATATATACAAGTTTCTTCAGAGACTCACAGGTTCGTCATGGTATTTGCCGTGGAGCGGACGGCGCATATTTCGAAAGGAAGTACAGTCAAACCTAGTTATATCGGAACTCCTTATATTGGAAACCTCTTTTTATGGGAAGGATGCCTGGAACAATTGATTATTAGCTGGGTATATAAAACTTGGATACATCGAAACCTTCTTATATCGGAAGCTACTCTGAAACCGAGCGTTCCGATATAACCGGGTTTGACTGTAGCGCATATGGAAACCTGTCTCTAATTACACTGCTATTCTAGCACAATTATCCAAGCCTCATATATGACTACAGTCAAACCTGGTTATATCGGAACGCTCGGTGCCAAACCAACCTTCCGATATAACGAGGTCCATTATAGCTACCTAAAGCTCGGCGGATCCAAGGTTCATTCCGATACAGAGGTTTCTGATATAACAAGTTTCGATATAACCGGATTTGACTGTAGTTGAGTATGTATTCTGTTCGTCTTGCTTTCGGTCACCTATTAAGAATGCGGAATCTCGTCATCAAAATGCAAGAGACAAAAGCAAAAGGGTAAAGAGAAACAAAGGCTTTCGTATGCCTAGATTAGAATTTTATATCTTGCAGAGAATAACGGCCTGTTTAGACAAGTTGGAAAAAGTGAAACCGATGTGAGTAGAAGGCCAATGCACGTATTTATCACTAGCTGTACAGAGTTTAGATTCAAGTGACATACCAACAAACCTTCATCTGTATATCTCTAGACTGAAAGTAGTTTGTGTAAATAACCACCCCTGCTCTAATGTACAGAAAACATATACACGAAACAAATTTGTTAATGGTTTAGCATCATCCGTCTAAAGCCACTGTGAGGGCCACTCGTTTGAAACAGTACATGTCAAGCCCGACTCACAGACTATGCAGCCTGTGAAGCCACTTCCGCCACACCGTCAATAGAGTGCAGTTGCGCAATCAGTTGCTAAGGGAGGCTACCAGCATCGCTTCTGACAGGATTCTGTAGCGTCAGGATGCCAGGCCTATATGGTAACAGGTTATAGTTGCCGCCAGAGCTAGGGTTGCGTCCCTGGTAAAGTAGCTGCAGGTTGCAAGGGTCGATGGTCATAGTTTGATCGGGATCAAGACGAACGATATCACCATGGCTAATATCGTTAGTCCATGTTGCACCACTGTTGGCCTTGCCGGCGAAAGGCTTGCTTTCAGTAGCAGCCTGTGGAGTCCATGATCCGCTTAAACTGCTAGCTGTGAAAGAACGGAAATAACGACCTTGTGCTCCCATAGCTTCGACAATCATGAGGTATTTAGAATTTCCAGTAGCTCCTTTGACCGTGTAGACCTGGACTGCTTCGAACAAGTTGGCTTGCGTATCGCTCATAATTGTTTGGTAAGAGCTGCCAAAATTGCCAGGAAAGTTTCCAATAGGCATGCTAGCTCGGTAGATCTTGCCATTATCACCGGCGAAAAAAGATACATGGTTGTATCGTCGCCGATTAAAGTCTGGTCAATAGGACCTGTGCCAGAGCCGGATATGCTTCCGCTAAACAGTGGCTGTGCGGATGACCACCCGTTTGCGTTGGTAGGATCAGTCGAAGTTTTGTACGAGAATGCAGTTGCACCCCATTGATATGCAAGCACCCAAATGCTCTTTGGCTTAAAATAAAAGATGGTGGGCGCCACGGTGCCTTGATTCATAGAGTTCTGGCTAGAGGAACCCATTTGAGACCAATCAGAGAAGAGACCGAAATTCATTGAGCCATAGTTTCCATTGATGTTATTGGAAGCGTACACAAGATGTTTGCCCTGATACATAGTGCTAGTAAAGTCCTTGAGTGACGCCCATCCTGACTTTGGCTCAGCCAGTACACCAGTTGATGTCCAGCGGTATGAGGACGGAAGACTGCATGACTGTGCTACCACGATCGTGGCCGGCGCGAGCAGTGCGAGAATGCTATGGTTGATGTCTGCAAACCTCATAGTGAGAACGGTTTTAGCCTTAGAAGCTGTCAGGTGGATCCAGAGAAAGGCGGTGGGGAGTAACATGCTCAGCTAAGAAATGTCGGATATATATAATTCTCGAGCATGACTCCCGGCAAACTTGAACTAGAGGCAACCACCCGATTTACCATATGTTTTAATCTCCGGTCGAAAAGCCTAGATTTCATCCTGAATGTTCTTAGTTAATGATAGTTCGCGATACGTGGAGAATTCAGAATTCAGGTTTTTGCCAGAAATCTATAAAAAAAAAAAGATAAAACAAATCCCACTTCGGCCCGAACTTTCAGGGTAACCTTAATGTACGTAAGGAGGAGCTGGATCCACTCGTTCCGGGGTACATGAGCGAGAAAAGAGACGATTTGGAGCGGCAGTAAGCATCATGAGAATTATGCACTCTAGTACGATGGAGATGGACCCTAGCCAAGGGGTGGGCAAGCGCGCCACTAGGAAGACCCAGCGAGGACCCAGTGTGCCAATTTTCGGAACCAACCTCGGCAGTTAGATAGAGCCAATTAAATTACGCATAGGTCAGGTGGGTTTACTCCATCGTTCTCTGTGTTGCTACGACCCCTGGGGTGAATACAAAGGCGACTACCCCAGATCCACTAAGGAAGTGCCATTGTTGGGGAATACGAGCTCATGATCAAAAGAGAGAAGGAACACTGGTGCATTTTTATTTATTTTAATTAATTTTTTAGGGTATTTCAATTCACAACAATATGTTTTTAGCACCTATCATCCTTATATTCATCCATATCAGTAGATTCTTTTCATTTACATTCGACACGGCTTAACATGTATGCCACAAGAGGTCATGTCATCCGGTGAAGACTCGACGTCAGTTCGTGAACAAATACCTGTGCTCACTCCATGTACTTTCTCACTATAGCGAATTTTCTCTGAAACATCTTTGTTCTCGAACCCAAGTTAGTCCTTTCTCTGCGCTCACTCGAAGGCTCATTTGCCACTATGCTTCTGTACAACTTCGTATCAATACTTGCCACCTTACTTTCAGTGGTCAATGGAAGTCCGTTCCCCGTAACAAAATCAAACGCACTCGATGAGAGACAGTCAGCTACGCTAAATTCTAAATTCGTCACACATGGAAAGAAGTATTTCGGAACGATTGGCGATGCAGGCACCTTATCAAATACACAGAATGCTAACATCATCAAATCGCAATTTGGTGCATTGACGGCCGAGAATAGCTTCAAATGGGACGCTACAGAACGTAAGTGCCCTGGTTGCTAACTTATAAAGAATGACTTATTTTAACTTTTCATAGCATCAAGAGGACAGTTCACTTTGGGGGCGCTGATACTCTTGCAAACTTTGCGACGTCTAATGGGAAACTTATCCGAGGTCACACTCTCCGTAAGTACATCTCCGTATTTTGAAACGTGCAACTGAGTATGGCTGACTGTTACTCAATAGTGTGGCACTCTCAACTTCCAGGGTGGGTGAGCGCTATCAACGATAGGACAACGCTTACTTCCGTCATCCAAAATCATGTCACCACACTGGTTAATCGCTACAAGGGTAAAATCTATGCTTGGGACGTTGTGAACGAGATCTTCAACGAGGATGGGTCATTACGGGATTCGGTCTTCTCGCGGGTCTTAGGGAGGATTTCGTCAGTATTGCTTTCAGAGCCGCACGTGCCGCTGACCCCAATGCCAAGCTTTATATCAACGAGTACAATCTCGACGTCGCTTCATATGCGAAGCTGACCACCGGCATGGTTGCACATGTCAACAAATGGATCGCTGCAGGTATCCCCATCGATGGGATTGGTAGTCAGGGTCATTTGTCCGCTTCTGGTTTTGGAGCTGCGTCTGGTGTGCCTGCGGCGCTCAAGGCCCTAGCTGCGGCCTCGGCCAAGGAAGTCGCGCTGACCGAACTAGACATCAAGAATGCTGCCGCCGCAGACTATGTGACTGTTGCTAAGGCGTGTCTCGATGTTCCGAAGTGCGTCGGTATCACGGTATGGGGCGTCAGTGATAAGGATAGCTGGAGAAGGGGGATAACCCGTTACTATATGATGCAAACTATCAGACCTAAGGCAGCCTACACGGCTGCCATGGGCTCGCTATAATGAATTCGCGAGTGCAGTAGCGCTGTTTGGTGAAGCCGGTGCTAATTACTTGTGCAAACTCAGAAAACTTAGGGAATGTTATGGAATTTATATCTATTCACAGTCCTTATTGCCTTTCGAAGAATACTGCTGCATGTATGATGATCATTATGAGGATGAGCACAGGGGATCCCCATTATGAAGATAGGGTTAACATGGTCACTCTAACGTCACCTACTGCATCCCTGCCAACTAGAGTTCGGCGGACCACGAGAAGAAATGGTGCAAGAACAAAAACGGTTTTCTATGGGTGGCGTAAAATTGGTGATTTTAGTGCTTATAGTTGGTTATGTATCCAGGCAAATACCCGACGACCTGGTCAAGAACTGAAATAATTTTGTGTATATCTCTTTGCAGTTGTTTTGAGTAAATAAATACAAGGCAACAGAGCTTTCCACCACGATATAAAACTGCAACCCTGTCATTCGGACTTTCTCAACCCAGACGGTTTCCTATCTTCACTAGTTAAACTGGGAAAAGAAGTTCCACATTTCCCCGGGCGTGTACGACCTTGCACCACTGTCATTTCCCCGTCAACAGGGGCAGGAGCATGGCCACCATCAAACGCAATCCAGGTAACTGGATACCCAGCCTTACACCCCGTGTACTCAGTTTTGACATGCGTTTTGCTCCCAGCAGCCGGCTCTTTAGGCGTAATCTTATTACACCCATTGTTCGCCACGAATCGATCACGCATTCCCCGCCCTTGTGCGATATTTAAGGTCCCGTCGCTGACTCCGTGGATCCCCATATATGCAATTGGATCATTCCCACCGCTACACCCGCTCAGCTGGCCACCCGAAATGATAGCTACGGCGCGGAAATCTTTGCGCGCGCGCAATGGAAAAGCTCATGGCGCCACCATAGGAAAAGCCGAGGGCGAAGCGCTGGCCCTGATTCACGCACATCGCTCTCGATGGACTGCCGCATCGCGTCTACGAATGCGATGTCCTCCCCATTAGAGTTGGCCCAGCCATTCCCGAGCCCCTGTGGCGCAACCAAGATTGCGGCCTCATTCTGCGCTGCTGCCCGTAGTAGGCCCACAGGGCGCCGTCGCTGCCGCCACTTGCAACGTCGTTCATCGTGCCGCCAACCCAGTGGTATGCGAAGATGAGCTTGTAGGGCTTGTTCCTGTCATACCCGTTTGGCACACGGATGGTGTATTGCCTGGTTTTGCCGTTGACGATGATGGATTTAACTCCAGATGTCAAGGTTGGGTTCTTGCCGCAGCCAGCTGAATTAGCCCGGATCTCGAGCTTAGTGGAGGGGTGGTTTCTCCTGAGGGGTTGCAGGCTCCGGGACGGCATTCTGAGTATCTGCTGTTCAATGGTTGACAGCATGCACCGACTACGCATTCAGTTGAACCAGCCCAGCCGATGCCCCAGCCTTTGTGCGAATTAAGTTAGTTCTTAGGATGGGAAGATTGGAGTTATTATCTACATAGGCTGGCACATAGCAGGGTTGCATTGTCTTATGTGATACGCCTCTATAATTTAGCAAATCCCATGCCGATGGTTTGGTATGATGATTTATGACCTATCAGATTTGCATGGCCACTACTTGGATCTACTTACATCATCCTGGTACTATTCCGGAGAGAATTCCGCGCCATAGTTCCTCCCGCGCAGATCCATCGGTTATTCGCACCTATAACAATTATTAATTTGCCAGTAGTGCGTCGAAAGAGCTGATGGCACGATGTGCAACCCGACTGCACTACTATGCTTCGCATTGAGTTCAAGATGCAGTTTTCAAAGCTTATTCCCCATTATCTGGATGCTGCCGTTCCGTAGGCAAAATTTGGGCTTACGCTCCTACAGGCGTGCAAAGAACTACCTATGTACGAGAAAGATCTAAACGGCACTCTTGCAGCAGCTCGATACGTTGATTGGTTAACTGTGGTGTGTCTTGCTTGAAAAGCGGTCAATTTATCTCTAATTCAAGTCCGTCACATAGCTTTCAGTGTGAAACATCAACGGAAAGTAAGCGTTGCGGGTCGGCTTTCCGGTCCCCAACCGTGTCAAAATCATTTTGGACTGTATCGGAGGATGGTGCCGCCTGCAGGCGTGCAATTTTGAAATGCCCACCTTTGACAAGAAACAAGATGCGATCAAGTTGCCTGATAGTAGAGAGTCAATGGTTGTGTCGGCAAGGGACAGCAAACATAGCTGTAAGAGACGGGAAGGGAGGAAGACACTTACACGATGATTACCGCCGTTGGTCTGAAACTGATTTTTAATTAATATCGTAAACAAGAGTATGATTCTTAGATTTGGTTAACTGCCTGCACTATTTTGCAACGTGAAGGGTAACCGCTTTTGCTACTGGAAATACTATATTAGGGCTTAGACCTTCTATATCAGTGCTGTAAACACCCGGAATCTTAACTCTGGCCGTCGGCGTTATAGTACTGTCGCTTTCGGCCTCGATTTGAGCGCAATTGAAATAAATCTCTGTGCGGCCAATGAAGAGTAAGATGTTCTAGTCGGACAAGGTATTGCCAGGTAGTAATTTCTTTTAGAATAGTCATGTCAATGTGATTCTTGTTCCAAACAAGATAGTTTTCGCCTGTAGATGTTATAAGAAAGTTTGTGTCAAGCTCGAAAATCTTTAACTAGTCCCTGCTACCGTCGCACTGAGTGATGCTCTATGGGGCTTTAGACATATATACTTGGATAAGACCTGGATGCTGGATGTTACTAGTGAGGTTGGTGCCAAAACCAATCGTTTTGCCTGCCTTAATTGTTGCGACCTTGGTAGTGGCAGCATTTGCTTGGGCACCCGTATTGCAGCGTATATCGTTACTGCTTAGGATTGCGGTGCCAAATGGGGCCAAAACCCTGAGTGAAGCGGTGAATGTAATGGAACTCTTGTGATCGCACATCGTGTAGGAAGAGATATGGGATGAAGTAATGAGCCGAAACAGTGTGCGGGAAAATAGCAATTGCAATAGCCGTGAAAGTGGTAGAGGATTCAGCTTGAAAAATTGTTGAACGTAATTGTTCAAAATGATCAAAATTATTGAATATGACCTTTCAATATGGGTGCAATGAAAAAAAAAATGGATAAAAAGAAGAGTTGCGAAAATTTGAATCTGTGGATAATTATTTTGTTGAACGGAAACTTTGAATCCAGAAGAGAACTTATTCATTACAGTCCGACCTGGATATTTCGGAACTCCTTATATCGGAAACCTCTATATATTGGAATAAACCTCTGGATCTGCCAGGCCATAAGTGGATGTAACGGACCTCTTTACATCGCAAACCTCTATATATCGGAGAATAGGCATGGAACTGAGAGTTCCGAAATATCTAGATCGGACTGTATATACAATTCAGTTCTCAGCAGATGGAGCCATTCAGAATTGCAGTGTAAGATATATCGGACAGCTTTTTTATTACTTGATTTTGTTTCAAGTAAGTATCATAGAAATCTCAATCACTTGGAGGTGGTGTCACATTTAGCATTATCATTTCAATATGGCAATGCCATACAATATGTGTGTGGAGAATTCAGGTTTCAGGTTTCAGCACAAAACGGTGGACTTGTTTTTTTCATCTGTTAACTTACTCTAGGGTGTAGGGGAACAACCAATGCCAACTCTATTATACAGGCAAAGTGCAGCCGGGCAGCGGAACAAGAGTTACAAGCCAAAGGTTAATCTTACATAGTCATCCTGTCATGTGGTCCTGCGACAATCATCTGAGATATCATCGCGTTGATACAATCCCTCAAATCAAGAAATAAGAAAACTTATTAACTAATACGTGCAAGCCACAAATGTCAGAAAATATGGATATCGGATTCTAATTTTTCGCGATTATAGCGCGTTCTTAGTTAAGGTTGCGTAAGCCCTACCTAAAGTGCAATCTTACCTAGAATTAAACCTTGAATTGACCAGTCATATTTCTTGTATATGGCTCAAGGTATCATGAATGCTATGTCAATCTCCAAGTGTGATGCTCTACTACAAACTCACCTTGAAACAAGCGCTAAGAGCAGTGAAGTAATTTACGCTCAATATCAGATCGAAAAGATTAGAAATGTTACATGGGCACTCAATTTCAACACAATATACATATTTGAGAGATATAACGATGCTAAATCGAAAGTGCGGCACGGAATTCTACGTCCTTGAGCTTTTCTATTTTGAGTCTGTAAGGTTAGGTAAATTGCCTCAACTTATTATTGTGTAAATGTTGGATAACTTCATGCGATACAACAGCAACGAGCGCGGTCGTTCAGTAGTGGAGGGATGTCAAATATATGTTATAGATCCAAAGATGACAGCTGTAGTGAAGGTAAGATTTGTCATGAGGTTAAGTTATATATATACAAGTTTCTTCAGAGACTCACAGGTTCGTCATGGTATTTGCCGTGGAGCGGACGGCGCATATTTCGAAAGGAAGTACAGTCAAACCTAGTTATATCGGAACTCCTTATATTGGAAACCTCTTTTTATGGGAAGGATGCCTGGAACAATTGATTATTAGCTGGGTATATAAAACTTGGATACATCGGAAACCTTCTTATATCGGAAGCTACTCTGAAACCGAGCGTTCCGATATAACCGGGTTTGACTGTAGCGCATATGGAAACCTGTCTCTAATTACACTGCTATTCTAGCACAATTATCCAAGCCTCATATATGACTACAGTCAAACCTGGTTATATCGGAACGCTCGGTGCCAAACCAACCTTCCGATATAACGAGGTCCATTATAGCTACCTAAAGCTCGGCGGATCCAAGGTTCATTCCGATACAGAGGTTTCTGATATAACAAGTTTCGATATAACCGGATTTGACTGTAGTTGAGTATGTATTCTGTTCGTCTTGCTTTCGGTCACCTATTAAGAATGCGGAATCTCGTCATCAAAATGCAAGAGACAAAAGCAAAAGGGTAAAGAGAAACAAAGGCTTTCGTATGCCTAGATTAGAATTTTATATCTTGCAGAGAATAACGGCCTGTTTAGACAAGTTGGAAAAAGTGAAACCGATGTGAGTAGAAGGCCAATGCACGTATTTATCACTAGCTGTACAGAGTTTAGATTCAAGTGACATACCAACAAACCTTCATCTGTATATCTCTAGACTGAAAGTAGTTTGTGTAAATAACCACCCCTGCTCTAATGTACAGAAAACATATACACGAAACAAATTTGTTAATGGTTTAGCATCATCCGTCTAAAGCCACTGTGAGGGCCACTCGTTTGAAACAGTACATGTCAAGCCCGACTCACAGACTATGCAGCCTGTGAAGCCACTTCCGCCACACCGTCAATAGAGTGCAGTTGCGCAATCAGTTGCTAAGGGAGGCTACCAGCATCGCTTCTGACAGGATTCTGTAGCGTCAGGATGCCAGGCCTATATGGTAACAGGTTATAGTTGCCGCCAGAGCTAGGGTTGCGTCCCTGGTAAAGTAGCTGCAGGTTGCAAGGGTCGATGGTCATAGTTTGATCGGGATCAAGACGAACGATATCACCATGGCTAATATCGTTAGTCCATGTTGCACCACTGTTGGCCTTGCCGGCGAAAGGCTTGCTTTCAGTAGCAGCCTGTGGAGTCCATGATCCGCTTAAACTGCTAGCTGTGAAAGAACGGAAATAACGACCTTGTGCTCCCATAGCTTCGACAATCATGAGGTATTTAGAATTTCCAGTAGCTCCTTTGACCGTGTAGACCTGGACTGCTTCGAACAAGTTGGCTTGCGTATCGCTCATAATTGTTTGGTAAGAGCTGCCAAAATTGCCAGGAAAGTTTCCAATAGGCATGCTAGCTCGGTAGATCTTGCCATTATCACCGGCGAAAAAAAGATACATGGTTGTATCGTCGCCGATTAAAGTCTGGTCAATAGGACCTGTGCCAGAGCCGGATATGCTTCCGCTAAACAGTGGCTGTGCGGATGACCACCCGTTTGCGTTGGTAGGATCAGTCGAAGTTTTGTACGAGAATGCAGTTGCACCCCATTGATATGCAAGCACCCAAATGCTCTTTGGCTTAAAATAAAAGATGGTGGGCGCCACGGTGCCTTGATTCATAGAGTTCTGGCTAGAGGAACCCATTTGAGACCAATCAGAGAAGAGACCGAAATTCATTGAGCCATAGTTTCCATTGATGTTATTGGAAGCGTACACAAGATGTTTGCCCTGATACATAGTGCTAGTAAAGTCCTTGAGTGACGCCCATCCTGACTTTGGCTCAGCCAGTACACCAGTTGATGTCCAGCGGTATGAGGACGGAAGACTGCATGACTGTGCTACCACGATCGTGGCCGGCGCGAGCAGTGCGAGAATGCTATGGTTGATGTCTGCAAACCTCATAGTGAGAACGGTTTTAGCCTTAGAAGCTGTCAGGTGGATCCAGAGAAAGGCGGTGGGGAGTGACATGCTCAGCTAAGAAATGTCGGATATATATAATTCTCGAGCATGACTCCCGGCAAACTTGAACTAGAGGCAACCCTCCGATTTACCATATGTTTTAATCTCCGGTCGAAAAGCCTCGAGTTCATCCTGAATGTTCTTAGTTAATGATAGTTCGCGATACGTGGAGAATTCAGAATTCAGGTTTTTGCCAGAAATCTATAAAAAAAAAAGATAAAACAAATCCCACTTCGGCCCGAACTTTCAGGGTAACCTTAATGTACGTAAGGAGGAGCTGGATCCACTCGTTCCGGGGTACATGAGCGAGAAAAGAGACGATTTGGAGCGGCAGTAAGCATCATGAGAATTATGCACTCTAGTACGATGGAGATGGACCCTAGCCAAGGGGTGGGCAAGCGCGCCACTAGGAAGACCCAGCGAGGACCCAGTGTGCCAATTTTCGGAACCAACCTCGGCAGTTAGATAGAGCCAATTAAATTACGCATAGGTCAGGTGGGTTTACTCCATCGTTCTCTGTGTTGCTACGACCCCTGGGGTGAATACAAAGGCGACTACCCCAGATCCACTAAGGAAGTGCCATTGTTGGGGAATACGAGCTCATGATCAAAAGAGAGAAGGAACACTGGTGCATTTTTATTTATTTTAATTAATTTTTTTAGGGTATTTCAATTCACAACAATATGTTTTTAGCACCTATCATCCTTATATTCATCCATATCAGTAGATTCTTTTCATTTACATTCGACACGGCTTAACATGTATGCCACAAGAGGTCATGTCATCCGGTGAAGACTCGACGTCAGTTCGTGAACAAATACCTGTGCTCACTCCATGTACTTTCTCACTATAGCGAATTTTCTCTGAAACATCTTTGTTCTCGAACCCAAGTTAGTCCTTTCTCTGCGCTCACTCGAAGGCTCATTTGCCACTATGCTTCTGTACAACTTCGTATCAATACTTGCCACCTTACTTTCAGTGGTCAATGGAAGTCCGTTCCCCGTAACAAAATCAAACGCACTCGATGAGAGACAGTCAGCTACGCTAAATTCTAAATTCGTCACACATGGAAAGAAGTATTTCGGAACGATTGGCGATGCAGGCACCTTATCAAATACACAGAATGCTAACATCATCAAATCGCAATTTGGTGCATTGACGGCCGAGAATAGCTTCAAATGGGACGCTACAGAACGTAAGTGCCCTGGTTGCTAACTTATAAAGAATGACTTATTTTAACTTTTCATAGCATCAAGAGGACAGTTCACTTTTGGGGGCGCTGATACTCTTGCAAACTTTGCGACGTCTAATGGGAAACTTATCCGAGGTCACACTCTCCGTAAGTACATCTCCGTATTTTGAAACGTGCAACTGAGTATGGCTGACTGTTACTCAATAGTGTGGCACTCTCAACTTCCAGGGTGGGTGAGCGCTATCAACGATAGGACAACGCTTACTTCCGTCATCCAAAAATCATGTCACCACACTGGTTAATCGCTACAAGGGTAAAATCTATGCTTGGGACGTTGTGAACGAGATCTTCAACGAGGATGGGTCATTACGGGATTCGGTCTTCTCGCGGGTCTTAGGGGAGGATTTCGTCAGTATTGCTTTCAGAGCCGCACGTGCCGCTGACCCCAATGCCAAGCTTTATATCAACGAGTACAATCTCGACGTCGCTTCATATGCGAAGCTGACCACCGGCATGGTTGCACATGTCAACAAATGGATCGCTGCAGGTATCCCCATCGATGGGATTGGTAGTCAGGGTCATTTGTCCGCTTCTGGTTTTGGAGCTGCGTCTGGTGTGCCTGCGGCGCTCAAGGCCCTAGCTGCGGCCTCGGCCAAGGAAGTCGCGCTGACCGAACTAGACATCAAGAATGCTGCCGCCGCAGACTATGTGACTGTTGCTAAGGCGTGTCTCGATGTTCCGAAGTGCGTCGGTATCACGGTATGGGGCGTCAGTGATAAGGATAGCTGGAGAAGGGGGGATAACCCGTTACTATATGATGCAAACTATCAACCTAAGGCAGCCTACACGGCTGCCATGGGCTCGCTATAATGAATTCGCGAGTGCAGTAGCGCTGTTTGGTGAAGCCGGTGCTAATTACTTGTGCAAACTCAGAAAACTTAGGGAATGTTATGGAATTTATATCTATTCACAGTCCTTATTGCCTTTCGAAGAATACTGCTGCATGTATGATGATCATTATGAGGATGAGCACAGGGGATCCCCATTATGAAGATAGGGTTAACATGGTCACTCTAACGTCACCTACTGCATCCCTGCCAACTAGAGTTCGGCGGACCACGAGAAGAAATGGTGCAAGAACAAAAACGGTTTTCTATGGGTGGCGTAAAATTGGTGATTTTAGTGCTTATAGTTGGTTATGTATCCAGGCAAATACCCGACGACCTGGTCAAGAACTGAAATAATTTTGTGTATATCTCTTTGCAGTTGTTTTGAGTAAATAAATACAAGGCAACAGAGCTTTCCACCACGATATAAAACTGCAACCCTGTCATTCGGACTTTCTCAACCCAGACGGTTTCCTATCTTCACTAGTTAAACTGGGAAAAGAAGTTCCACATTTCCCCGGGCGTGTACGACCTTGCACCACTGTCATTTCCCCCCGTCAACAGGGGGCAGGAGCATGGCCACCATCAAACGCAATCCAGGTAACTGGATACCCAGCCTTACACCCCGTGTACTCAGTTTTGACATGCGTTTTGCTCCCAGCAGCCGGCTCTTTAGGCGTAATCTTATTACACCCATTGTTCGCCACGAATCGATCACGCATTCCCCGCCCTTGTGCGATATTTAAGGTCCCGTCGCTGACTCCGTGGATCCCCATATATGCAATTGGATCATTCCCACCGCTACACCCGCTCAGCTGGCCACCCGAAATGATAGCTACGGCGCGGAAATCTTTGGCGCGCGCGCACGCAATGGAAAAGCTCATGGCGCCACCATAGGAAAAGCCGAGGGCGAAGCGCTGGCCCTGATTCACGCACAGCTCGCTCTCGATGGACTGCCGCATCGCGTCTACGAATGCGATGTCCTCCCCATTAGAGTTGGCCCAGCCATTCCCGAGCCCCTGTGGCGCAACCAAGATTGCGGCCTCATTCGCCATGCGCTGCTGCCCGTAGTAGGCCCACAGGGCGCCGTCGCTGCCGCCACTTGCAACGTCGTTCATCGTGCCGCCAACCCAGTGGTATGCGAAGATGAGCTTGTAGGGCTTGTTCCTGTCATACCCGTTTGGCACACGGATGGTGTATTGCCTGGTTTTGCCGTTGACGATGATGGATTTAACTCCAGATGTCAAGGTTGGGTTCTTGCCGCAGCCAGCTGAATTAGCCCGGATCTCGAGCTTAGTGGAGGGGTGGTTTCTCCTGAGGGGTTGCAGGCTCCGGGACGGCATTCTGAGTATCTGCTGTTCAATGGTTGACAGCATGCACCGACTACGCATTCAGTTGAACCAGCCCAGCCGATGCCCCAGCCTTTGTGCGAATTAAGTTAGTTCTTAGGATGGGAAGATTGGAGTCGAGGGCAATTTTACATTGGCTGCCTAAAGCTTGATAGCCTAGTACCATTGTTGAGCTATAGAGAAAGGCTCCAAAGAGGGGGATTGAAGAAACCATACTAATTGAGGCTGCAAGGCGATGAGGTTGGCAATGTGAGGATAGCAAGAAATCCGGAAGGGACTCATCTAGTTGTATATCATAATTGCTAGCTAGCCTCTTGATACACTTTCCGTTCCAGATTTTAGTTTAGCTTGAGTTGGTAGCCTTACTTATTTAAGTTTCGGAACTAATTATTCCAGTTCTTGAACCCATTAAGTCTTTTTATGTTGTAGGTAAAGCACTATGAAAATGCCGAGTGCAGCCGACTATCAGGGACAGTAGTTGTAAAGCTTTACCACTGTACTAAACGGGCCAAAAAGGTGCAATATCGAGCGCGCGTGCCAGATAGCTCATCCCACTACATATGCCGGCACCTGACACGGCAGAGGGATTGGGAAATTGCGGGGTGGACTGCAGTGAAATTAGAAAATCATACGACAGCCGGGACTGTACTGTAGAAGTGGGACAACCCGGGCCGACCAGTAAAATTAAAAGTACTAAAGATACGAAGTTGCCGCACGCAAGGTTTATACGAGCCACAATTACCCAACACGGAGCTGACTTTCAAACAGAGCAATTCAGAAATTCAGCATCATAGACCGGGTTTTTGGAACCCATAGCCATTGTGGTAGTATTCATGACTCAATTCTGGGAACTTGGCAGCAGATGGGTAGCATCACTGGCATGCTCGGGCGACTTATTAGTTCTGGATAATTGAATCGGCTAGAATCATACGTATTTTATTGGGCGGCAAGCCGAGGCACCGCAGTCTAATAGGGATACCGATTTTAGTAATTCCTGATACTTTAGCCATGATCGACCGGACCTGGATACACACTCTAGTTCGTTTCAAGCACAACATTTACTGCTAAGTTAAATTTATACGGGAACATAAACAAGTCGATAAAGGCTTCATGTTAAACCGTGTAAACTCTGATTTTCCAATAAGCTAAAGGCATTGTGACTTGGTATACATTCATAGATTCGGAAAGGCAACGCAGAATTTCCGTTCCGATATTGAAGGATATTACAATTAAGCTATGCATATTAACATCAACCAAATGCCAAGCTACAAGCCTAATTGGCGTATAAATCTAAGTTCTAGTTAGATAATAAACAGGCTATTTAGATAAAAATAGTGAGCTTATCGTAAAAGTCAGATGGGATGTCATTGCACCGAAAGTACTGCACCTAAAGTCTCAAATCTGGCTCTAACACATTGTGATCCTCTGTCAGGCACTGGAAATTGGGTCGGCAGTTTTAATCTTCAACCGAGTTGCAACTAACGAGAGTATACTTTCATTCATCGCATCACAAGACTAACTGCGCAATTATATAGTGCGCTTTTAGAATTCCAGAAGCTCAAGCATATTTCTCAGTCATTCGCTGCTAACAAACTTAAGGATTGATAGTCAAATTAACAAACAAAATGGTTCGGACGCTCTTCACACTCCCTTTTTGCTAGCGACGCTAGGAGAGCGGCCTATGCAAATTCAATAGAGTACAACAAACGGCTAGAGAATGGTCTGGGTAGAACCCCAGCGCTTGGCTGGAACAGCTGGGTAAGCTCATTCTGCTGTTGCTTTCGTAACTACCAGAATGAACACATACTCGCCAAAAATTTAGAATGTAGGAGGATGCTCAGCTGGAACAGCTGCACACGCACTAACGACTGCAAAAGCATTTGTCGGCCTTGGCCTGAAAGACTTAGGTTACAACTATGTCAATATCGACGATTGCTGGGCAACAAAAGATAGAAACTCGGCTGGAGAGATGGTTCCCGACCCTTCTAAGTGGCCAAATGGGGTCAAAGCTGTGGCGGATCAGATCCACGGGATGGGGCTGAAATTTGGTCTATATGGCTCCTCAGGCACAAAGACCTGTGAAGGCTACCCGGGATCTCAGGGCTATGAGATCAGGGATGCAAGGCTGTTGGCATCTTGGGGCGTGGATTATTGGAAGTATGATAATTGCTACACGCCGAGTGGAAATTCCTCGGGCAGGTTTATAACGATGAGAGACGCACTAACCACTTCCGGGCGTCCTATTCTTTACTCGATATGCCAGTGGGGTAATGACAATGTCTGGACCTGGGGTAAGTCAGTTGGAAATTCTTGGAGGACGACGGGGATATCCAGAATAACTGGAATTCTATCGTCAAGATTGGTTCTCATGCAGGGAGTATATCCACTTACTCTGGACCCCGGGGATTTAATGACCTTGACATGATGGTAATTGTAACACACTGGGAATGCAACAAAAGTGCAGGGGCTAACCATCTTTCAGGAAGTTGGGAATGGAGGGCTTACTACAGCCGAATAACGGACCCATTTTGGACTGTGGTGTATTGCAAAATCACCAATTATTCTAGGGAGCGACCTTGCAAAGATTTCTTTCTCATCTCTCAACATCATTAAGAATAAGGTACCCGTAAAGTCTTTGAACTGATCCGATCAGTCACCAAGCCAGGCACTTGCTAATAGAGATAAAGGCACTTATAGCTATCAACCAAGATCCACTCGGAGAAGCTGCTGCACCATTCCAACCAAGGGGCAAACCCGCCCCACAATCAGGCAAGCTCTACCCATACTGGGCAGGCCCAATTAGCAACAGTGGTGTTGTTATCGGTCTCATCGCAGCAGAAAATGCTGCCACGCTCTCGGTCGATTTCGCCGATGTTCCTGGATTGGGTACTGGTACTTTTAAGTGGTCAGAATTATATGGGGAGCATCTGGTTTAGGAACCAGTGTGTCTGCCGCTCTAAGCCTCCATGATATGGCCGTATTTAAAGTTACCAAAGCTTAGTTTTATGGTCGTAACGGACAAGAAGTTTTGTCAAATCCTCTGCGTACACACCTGTTTCGAGCATATTTTATACATCTATTGTAAGAGTTGGGGCCATTGCCGCCTGCCAACTTCGATTTGCTTAGAATAGGGCCAAACGTTCTAGCACCTCCGCTTTCATTATATATAACAATTGGAAACCTCTAATTACTTTCTCTTTGAATCAGGAATCAAATATATCCTCCTTCGTGGCACTTTAAGCCAAAGGCTCCTGACTTACTGATTAGTTTAGAAGAGAAGCGGTTTAATTCTGAAGATCATTAGAAAGAAATGGTTTAACTAGGACTAGAATTTAGGTAGATTCATGTCGAATCGAGTCGTGTAGAGGGAGAAAGCAAAATCTACGCAGTCTAATTATACGACTGTGCGAGAAAGCGCTGGTTAGGGCTATTGACGAGCAAAAGCTATTAATAGTTTAAATTTGTATTGTACTCTATATCTCCCGAATATGAGCAAGAATACGTCGCCTCTCGCAAGAGGGCATTGCTAATTGGGGGTTTCTAATCAGGCAGCTTGTTGGCTTGTAGGAGGTGACTGGAGAAAATTAAATTAGTCAAAAATCAATTTCATTTCGGGCTATTCAACAATGGAAAGTGTCGGATCACTCTACCTGTGGCAACACCACGTCTTTACGTGGATTGCTTTGGTTGAATGTGATTGATTGTTGAAGGTTGAATGGAGGAATGAGGATATGCCCTTCCTGAGTCATGTGACTCCGTCACATGACCTATCACCATTCAGTAGCTAATCTGATCTACGTACAAACAGAAAGATATAACTTGTACACTAGGCTGACGGGAAAAAGTATCAGAACCAATGGCTAACTTAACGGTCAGAACGATTTCATTTGTGTCACGTCGCGTGCTCCCAAGCACACTGTCACGGTACCGACCCTTGTCGGGCACGTGCCCTGCTGCCGAGCCACTAGGCTCCCCTCGTGTATATATAGCTTGCTCTCCTCGAGCTCCTTCTTCCTTCCTTAGCTATAGATTCTCGTATTGCACCACCGTTGCCCTCTGTATCTGTAGATCCACAGCGCGTGCCGTGACAATTTGTGCTTTTCAAGGAGGAGGGCGGTGAGGAGGTGACTCTAGGACATACCTACATTAGGCATTTCAATTCATTGTATTTTATAGATTTAGTCAACTTGACACTACATATATCTTTACGGGGAAAGGGGGACGGTGCATAAGGGCCATGCTCGGCTCCCTCGACTAGAACATGGCAACTAATGGCATAATTGGGCACCTTCATGGCAAGCCCTGGGCCTAACTAAGGATAACGTAGTTCACAAGCGAACTTCCAACACAAGCGAAATTCCATTTTTTTCTTGGCGTAAAGTACAGCCAAAATCGTCTGTGCGTAGCTAATATCCACTTTTTATTTTATCAATAAAGTATTAATAAAAAACTTTATAATTTTAATAAATGTTTTATTATTATACAAATAAACTGATATTTAGAAAATTTTATTATAATTATTTATAGTTATTGCTACACAGTAATATAAATAATTATAATAAAATTTTCTAAATATTAGTTTATTTTGTATTATTTTATTAGAAGTCCAACCGCTTTTACTAGTTGAGAGCCTCCAATTAGCTGGCGCGTTAGGTGGTATCCAGCCTGAATTGGTGTTTTGAGCTCTAAATATAACCATTGGTGGGAGTGCCCCTCCAGCAGCGTCAATACACTCAATTGCAGTTATCCATTCTTGTCGACCAGGTGTAGCCTTCCAACTAGATTTCTCCCTTGAGTCTACTATTATACGCGTAGATTGAGTTGTTCCAACCGCGAATCCCGTCTCGTCCATGTTATACACGTTTGTAGTTCGCACTTTTGTTCTGTGCAACGCGACCGGAATGCCATAAACCACTGGGATACTTTGTCGTACGTAAGCTCTTGTTGTCTTGCAGACTCTAATTGTCTAGAGTAGGTTCCTTTTAATGTAGGATATCGATTTAAGAACCGGTAGAGCCATTCGTAGCCAATTGCACGTTGCTGAATAGGTTGGGTACTCGGAGAGGGTAAGCTTGACGCGTCCCTGGCGAATCTGCTCAGCTGTTTCTATAACCAACGCAGGAGTTGCTGGAAATCCAGTACTTGTAAGTCGTGGAATCCATCGTTCTAGAGTTTTTCTTCCACGTTTGAGAGTAATTGGGTCTTCTCATGGGCCGTTGTATGCGATTTACGCCCAGCCATCCGATCACGCAGTGTTTGAGGTGGAATACCGAAATGGATTGCTGTAGCTGATTTCGACCGAAACTCTTGATTTTTCCAGCTAGTTATTGCCCTTTGTATGTCTTCTTCGGAATACGCTTTATTAGCTGTTCGTTTATAACCCATGGTGGGTAGTTGTAGGGGTTAAAAGGTTGGGGGTTGGGGCGAAATGCACGAGAAGCCTTGAGTGACGCCCATCCTGACTTTGGCTCAGCCAGTACACCAGTTGATGTCCAGCGGTATGAGGACGGAAGACTGCATGACTGTGCTACCACGATCGTGGCCGGCGCGAGCAGTGCGAGAATGCTATGGTTGATGTCTGCAAACCTCATAGTGAGAACGGTTTTAGCCTTAGAAGCTGTCAGGTGGATCCAGAGAAAGGCGGTGGGGAGTGACATGCTCAGCTAAGAAATGTCGGATATATATAATTCTCGAGCATGACTCCCGGCAAACTTGAACTAGAGGCAACCCTCCGATTTACCATATGTTTTAATCTCCGGTCGAAAAGCCTCGAGTTCATCCTGAATGTTCTTAGTTAATGATAGTTCGCGATACGTGGAGAATTCAGAATTCAGGTTTTTGCCAGAAATCTATAAAAAAAAAGATAAAACAAATCCCACTTCGGCCCGAACTTTCAGGGTAACCTTAATGTACGTAAGGAGGAGCTGGATCCACTCGTTCCGGGGTACATGAGCGAGAAAAGAGACGATTTGGAGCGGCAGTAAGCATCATGAGAATTATGCACTCTAGTACGATGGAGATGGACCCTAGCCAAGGGGTGGGCAAGCGCGCCACTAGGAAGACCCAGCGAGGACCCAGTGTGCCAATGGAACCAACCTCGGCAGTTAGATAGAGCCAATTAAATTACGCATAGGTCAGGTGGGTTTACTCCATCGTTCTCTGTGTTGCTACGACCCCTGGGGTGAATACAAAGGCGACTACCCCAGATCCACTAAGGAAGTGCCATTGTTGGGGAATACGAGCTCATGATCAAAGAGAAGGAACACTGGTGCATTTTTATTTATTTTAATTAATTTTTTAGGGTATTTCAATTCACAACAATATGTTTTTAGCACCTATCATCCTTATATTCATCCATATCAGTAGATTCTTTTCATTTACATTCGACACGGCTTAACATGTATGCCACAAGAGGTCATGTCATCCGGTGAAGACTCGACGTCAGTTCGTGAACAAATACCTGTGCTCACTCCATGTACTTTCTCACTATAGCGAATTTTCTCTGAAACATCTTTGTTCTCGAACCCAAGTTAGTCCTTTCTCTGCGCTCACTCGAAGGCTCATTTGCCACTATGCTTCTGTACAACTTCGTATCAATACTTGCCACCTTACTTTCAGTGGTCAATGGAAGTCCGTTCCCCGTAACAAAATCAAACGCACTCGATGAGAGACAGTCAGCTACGCTAAATTCTAAATTCGTCACACATGGAAAGAAGTATTTCGGAACGATTGGCGATGCAGGCACCTTATCAAATACACAGAATGCTAACATCATCAAATCGCAATTTGGTGCATTGACGGCCGAGAATAGCTTCAAATGGGACGCTACAGAACGTAAGTGCCCTGGTTGCTAACTTATAAAGAATGACTTATTTTAACTTTTCATAGCATCAAGAGGACAGTTCACTTTTGGGGGCGCTGATACTCTTGCAAACTTTGCGACGTCTAATGGGAAACTTATCCGAGGTCACACTCTCCGTAAGTACATCTCCGTATTTTGAAACGTGCAACTGAGTATGGCTGACTGTTACTCAATAGTGTGGCACTCTCAACTTCCAGGGTGGGTGAGCGCTATCAACGATAGGACAACGCTTACTTCCGTCATCCAAAATCATGTCACCACACTGGTTAATCGCTACAAGGGTAAAATCTATGCTTGGGACGTTGTGAACGAGATCTTCAACGAGGATGGGTCATTACGGGATTCGGTCTTCTCGCGGGTCTTAGGGGAGGATTTCGTCAGTATTGCTTTCAGAGCCGCACGTGCCGCTGACCCCAATGCCAAGCTTTATATCAACGAGTACAATCTCGACGTCGCTTCATATGCGAAGCTGACCACCGGCATGGTTGCACATGTCAACAAATGGATCGCTGCAGGTATCCCCATCGATGGGATTGGTAGTCAGGGTCATTTGTCCGCTTCTGGTTTTGGAGCTGCGTCTGGTGTGCCTGCGGCGCTCAAGGCCCTAGCTGCGGCCTCGGCCAAGGAAGTCGCGCTGACCGAACTAGACATCAAGAATGCTGCCGCCGCAGACTATGTGACTGTTGCTAAGGCGTGTCTCGATGTTCCGAAGTGCGTCGGTATCACGGTATGGGGCGTCAGTGATAAGGATAGCTGGAGAAGGGGGATAACCCGTTACTATATGATGCAAACTATCAACCTAAGGCAGCCTACACGGCTGCCATGGGCTCGCTATAATGAATTCGCGAGTGCAGTAGCGCTGTTTGGTGAAGCCGGTGCTAATTACTTGTGCAAACTCAGAAAACTTAGGGAATGTTATGGAATTTATATCTATTCACAGTCCTTATTGCCTTTCGAAGAATACTGCTGCATGTATGATGATCATTATGAGGATGAGCACAGGGGATCCCCATTATGAAGATAGGGTTAACATGGTCACTCTAACGTCACCTACTGCATCCCTGCCAACTAGAGTTCGGCGGACCACGAGAAGAAATGGTGCAAGAACAAAAACGGTTTTCTATGGGTGGCGTAAAATTGGTGATTTTAGTGCTTATAGTTGGTTATGTATCCAGGCAAATACCCGACGACCTGGTCAAGAACTGAAATAATTTTGTGTATATCTCTTTGCAGTTGTTTTGAGTAAATAAATACAAGGCAACAGAGCTTTCCACCACGATATAAAACTGCAACCCTGTCATTCGGACTTTCTCAACCCAGACGGTTTCCTATCTTCACTAGTTAAACTGGGAAAAGAAGTTCCACATTTCCCCGGGCGTGTACGACCTTGCACCACTGTCATTTCCCCCGTCAACAGGGGCAGGAGCATGGCCACCATCAAACGCAATCCAGGTAACTGGATACCCAGCCTTACACCCCGTGTACTCAGTTTTGACATGCGTTTTGCTCCCAGCAGCCGGCTCTTTAGGCGTAATCTTATTACACCCATTGTTCGCCACGAATCGATCACGCATTCCCCGCCCTTGTGCGATATTTAAGGTCCCGTCGCTGACTCCGTGGATCCCCATATATGCAATTGGATCATTCCCACCGCTACACCCGCTCAGCTGGCCACCCGAAATGATAGCTACGGCGCGGAAATCTTTGGCGCGCGCGCACGCAATGGAAAAGCTCATGGCGCCACCATAGGAAAAGCCGAGGGCGAAGCGCTGGCCCTGATTCACGCACAGCTCGCTCTCGATGGACTGCCGCATCGCGTCTACGAATGCGATGTCCTCCCCATTAGAGTTGGCCCAGCCATTCCCGAGCCCCTGTGGCGCAACCAAGATTGCGGCCTCATTCGCCATGCGCTGCTGCCCGTAGTAGGCCCACAGGGCGCCGTCGCTGCCGCCACTTGCAACGTCGTTCATCGTGCCGCCAACCCAGTGGTATGCGAAGATGAGCTTGTAGGGCTTGTTCCTGTCATACCCGTTTGGCACACGGATGGTGTATTGCCTGGTTTTGCCGTTGACGATGATGGATTTAACTCCAGATGTCAAGGTTGGGTTCTTGCCGCAGCCAGCTGAATTAGCCCGGATCTCGAGCTTAGTGGAGGGGGTGGTTTCTCCTGAGGGGTTGCAGGCTCCGGGACGGCATTCTGAGTATCTGCTGTTCAATGGTTGACAGCATGCACCGACTACGCATTCAGTTGAACCAGCCCAGCCGATGCCCCAGCCTTTGTGCGAATTAAGTTAGTTCTTAGGATGGGAAGATTGGAGTCGAGGGCAATTTTACATTGGCTGCCTAAAGCTTGATAGCCTAGTACCATTGTTGAGCTATAGAGAAAGGCTCCAAAGAGGGGGATTGAAGAAACCATACTAATTGAGGCTGCAAGGCGATGAGGTTGGCAATGTGAGGATAGCAAGAAATCCGGAAGGGACTCATCTAGTTGTATATCATAATTGCTAGCTAGCCTCTTGATACACTTTCCGTTCCAGATTTTAGTTTAGCTTGAGTTGGTAGCCTTACTTATTTAAGTTTCGGAACTAATTATTCCAGTTCTTGAACCCATTAAGTCTTTTATGTTGTAGGTAAAGCACTATGAAAATGCCGAGTGCAGCCGACTATCAGGGACAGTAGTTGTAAAGCTTTACCACTGTACTAAACGGGCCAAAAAGGTGCAATATCGAGCGCGCGTGCCAGATAGCTCATCCCACTACATATGCCGGCACCTGACACGGCAGAGGGATTGGGAAATTGCGGGGTGGACTGCAGTGAAATTAGAAAATCATACGACAGCCGGGACTGTACTGTAGAAGTGGGACAACCCGGGCCGACCAGTAAAATTAAAAGTACTAAAGATACGAAGTTGCCGCACGCAAGGTTTATACGAGCCACAATTACCCAACACGGAGCTGACTTTCAAACAGAGCAATTCAGAAATTCAGCATCATAGACCGGGTTTTTGGAACCCATAGCCATTGTGGTAGTATTCATGACTCAATTCTGGGAACTTGGCAGCAGATGGGTAGCATCACTGGCATGCTCGGGCGACTTATTAGTTCTGGATAATTGAATCGGCTAGAATCATACGTATTTTATTGGGCGGCAAGCCGAGGCACCGCAGTCTAATAGGGATACCGATTTTAGTAATTCCTGATACTTTAGCCATGATCGACCGGACCTGGATACACACTCTAGTTCGTTTCAAGCACAACATTTACTGCTAAGTTAAATTTATACGGGAACATAAACAAGTCGATAAAGGCTTCATGTTAAACCGTGTAAACTCTGATTTTCCAATAAGCTAAAGGCATTGTGACTTGGTATACATTCATAGATTCGGAAAGGCAACGCAGAATTTCCGTTCCGATATTGAAGGATATTACAATTAAGCTATGCATATTAACATCAACCAAATGCCAAGCTACAAGCCTAATTGGCGTATAAATCTAAGTTCTAGTTAGATAATAAACAGGCTATTTAGATAAAAATAGTGAGCTTATCGTAAAAGTCAGATGGGATGTCATTGCACCGAAAGTACTGCACCTAAAGTCTCAAATCTGGCTCTAACACATTGTGATCCTCTGTCAGGCACTGGAAATTGGGTCGGCAGTTTTAATCTTCAACCGAGTTGCAACTAACGAGAGTATACTTTCATTCATCGCATCACAAGACTAACTGCGCAATTATATAGTGCGCTTTTAGAATTCCAGAAGCTCAAGCATATTTCTCAGTCATTCGCTGCTAACAAACTTAAGGATTGATAGTCAAATTAACAAACAAAATGGTTCGGACGCTCTTCACACTCCCTTTTTTGCTAGCGACGCTAGGGAGAGCGGCCTATGCAAATTCAATAGAGTACAACAAACGGCTAGAGAATGGTCTGGGTAGAACCCCAGCGCTTGGCTGGAACAGCTGGGTAAGCTCATTCTGCTGTTGCTTTCGTAACTACCAGAATGAACACATACTCGCCAAAAATTTAGAATGTAGGAGGATGCTCAGCTGGAACAGCTGCACACGCACTAACGACTGCAAAAGCATTTGTCGGCCTTGGCCTGAAAGACTTAGGTTACAACTATGTCAATATCGACGATTGCTGGGCAACAAAAGATAGAAACTCGGCTGGAGAGATGGTTCCCGACCCTTCTAAGTGGCCAAATGGGGTCAAAGCTGTGGCGGATCAGATCCACGGGATGGGGCTGAAATTTGGTCTATATGGCTCCTCAGGCACAAAGACCTGTGAAGGCTACCCGGGATCTCAGGGCTATGAGATCAGGGATGCAAGGCTGTTGGCATCTTGGGGCGTGGATTATTGGAAGTATGATAATTGCTACACGCCGAGTGGAAATTCCTCGGGCAGGTTTATAACGATGAGAGACGCACTAACCACTTCCGGGCGTCCTATTCTTTACTCGATATGCCAGTGGGGTAATGACAATGTCTGGACCTGGGGTAAGTCAGTTGGAAATTCTTGGAGGACGACGGGGGATATCCAGAATAACTGGAATTCTATCGTCAAGATTGGTTCTCATGCAGGGAGTATATCCACTTACTCTGGACCCCGGGGATTTAATGACCTTGACATGATGGTAATTGTAACACACTGGGAATGCAACAAAAGTGCAGGGGGCTAACCATCTTTCAGGAAGTTGGGAATGGAGGGCTTACTACAGCCGAATAACGGACCCATTTTGGACTGTGGTGTATTGCAAAATCACCAATTATTCTAGGGAGCGACCTTGCAAAGATTTCTTTCTCATCTCTCAACATCATTAAGAATAAGGTACCCGTAAAGTCTTTGAACTGATCCGATCAGTCACCAAGCCAGGCACTTGCTAATAGAGATAAAGGCACTTATAGCTATCAACCAAGATCCACTCGGAGAAGCTGCTGCACCATTCCAACCAAGGGGCAAACCCGCCCCACAATCAGGCAAGCTCTACCCATACTGGGCAGGCCCAATTAGCAACAGTGGTGTTGTTATCGGTCTCATCGCAGCAGAAAATGCTGCCACGCTCTCGGTCGATTTCGCCGATGTTCCTGGATTGGGTACTGGTACTTTTAAGTGGTCAGAATTATATGGGGGAGCATCTGGTTTAGGAACCAGTGTGTCTGCCGCTCTAAGCCTCCATGATATGGCCGTATTTAAAGTTACCAAAGCTTAGTTTTATGGTCGTAACGGACAAGAAGTTTTGTCAAATCCTCTGCGTACACACCTGTTTCGAGCATATTTTATACATCTATTGTAAGAGTTGGGGCCATTGCCGCCTGCCAACTTCGATTTGCTTAGAATAGGGCCAAACGTTCTAGCACCTCCGCTTTCATTATATATAACAATTGGAAACCTCTAATTACTTTCTCTTTGAATCAGGAATCAAATATATCCTCCTTCGTGGCACTTTAAGCCAAAGGCTCCTGACTTACTGATTAGTTTAGAAGAGAAGCGGTTTAATTCTGAAGATCATTAGAAAGAAATGGTTTAACTAGGACTAGAATTTAGGTAGATTCATGTCGAATCGAGTCGTGTAGAGGGAGAAAGCAAAATCTACGCAGTCTAATTATACGACTGTGCGAGAAAGCGCTGGTTAGGGCTATTGACGAGCAAAAGCTATTAATAGTTTAAATTTGTATTGTACTCTATATCTCCCGAATATGAGCAAGAATACGTCGCCTCTCGCAAGAGGGCATTGCTAATTGGGGGTTTCTAATCAGGCAGCTTGTTGGCTTGTAGGAGGTGACTGGAGAAAATTAAATTAGTCAAAAATCAATTTCATTTCGGGCTATTCAACAATGGAAAGTGTCGGATCACTCTACCTGTGGCAACACCACGTCTTTACGTGGATTGCTTTGGTTGAATGTGATTGATTGTTGAAGGTTGAATGGAGGAATGAGGATATGCCCCTTCCTGAGTCATGTGACTCCGTCACATGACCTATCACCCATTCAGTAGCTAATCTGATCTACGTACAAACAGAAAGATATAACTTGTACACTAGGCTGACGGGAAAAAGTATCAGAACCAATGGCTAACTTAACGGTCAGAACGATTTCATTTGTGTCACGTCGCGTGCTCCCAAGCACACTGTCACGGTACCGACCCTTGTCGGGCACGTGCCCTGCTGCCGAGCCACTAGGCTCCCCTCGTGTATATATAGCTTGCTCTCCTCGAGCTCCTTCTTCCTTCCTTAGCTATAGATTCTCGTATTGCACCACCGTTGCCCTCTGTATCTGTAGATCCACAGCGCGTGCCGTGACAATTTGTGCTTTTCAAGGAGGAGGGCGGTGAGGAGGTGACTCTAGGACATACCTACATTAGGCATTTCAATTCATTGTATTTTATAGATTTAGTCAACTTGACACTACATATATCTTTACGGGGAAAGGGGGACGGTGCATAAGGGCCATGCTCGGCTCCCTCGACTAGAACATGGCAACTAATGGCATAATTGGGCACCTTCATGGCAAGCCCTGGGCCTAACTAAGGATAACGTAGTTCACAAGCGAACTTCCAACACAAGCGAAATTCCATTTTTTTTCTTGGCGTAAAGTACAGCCAAAATCGTCTGTGCGTAGCTAATATCCACTTTTTATTTTATCAATAAAGTATTAATAAAAAACTTTATAATTTTAATAAATGTTTTATTATTATACAAATAAACTGATATTTAGAAAATTTTATTATAATTATTTATAGTTATTGCTACACAGTAATATAAATAATTATAATAAAATTTTCTAAATATTAGTTTATTTGTATTATTTTATTAGAAGTCCAACCGCTTTTACTAGTTGAGAGCCTCCAATTAGCTGGCGCGTTAGGTGGTATCCAGCCTGAATTGGTGTTTTGAGCTCTAAATATAACCATTGGTGGGAGTGCCCCTCCAGCAGCGTCAATACACTCAATTGCAGTTATCCATTCTTGTCGACCAGGTGTAGCCTTCCAACTAGATTTCTCCCTTGAGTCTACTATTATACGCGTAGATTGAGTTGTTCCAACCGCGAATCCCGTCTCGTCCATGTTATACACGTTTGTAGTTCGCACTTTTGTTCTGTGCAACGCGACCGGAATGCCATAAACCACTGGGATACTTTGTCGTACGTAAGCTCTTGTTGTCTTGCAGACTCTAATTGTCTAGAGTAGGTTCCTTTTAATGTAGGATATCGATTTAAGAACCGGTAGAGCCATTCGTAGCCAATTGCACGTTGCTGAATAGGTTGGGTACTCGGAGAGGGTAAGCTTGACGCGTCCCTGGCGAATCTGCTCAGCTGTTTCTATAACCAACGCAGGAGTTGCTGGAAATCCAGTACTTGTAAGTCGTGGAATCCATCGTTCTAGAGTTTTTTCTTCCACGTTTGAGAGTAATTGGGTCTTCTCATGGGCCGTTGTATGCGATTTACGCCCAGCCATCCGATCACGCAGTGTTTGAGGTGGAATACCGAAATGGATTGCTGTAGCTGATTTCGACCGAAACTCTTGATTTTTCCAGCTAGTTATTGCCCTTTGTATGTCTTCTTCGGAATACGCTTTATTAGCTGTTCGTTTATAACCCATGGTGGGTAGTTGTAGGGGTTAAAAGGTTGGGGGTTGGGGCGAAATGCACGAGAAGCCCATATTCACGAGAGGCCCATACGTCACGTTATGTTGCAGTATAGAAGTTATGGATTTACAGGTTGTAATGCTCCGCCAGAAACCCCTGGCCAGGAGCAGCCTTTTTGTGACAAAATTTTGTCACATCTTGTGATATGACATGATTTCTTACTCCACATTCCTGACAACATAATCAATTGCCTTGGCTACATACTTAACATTGGCCGAATTTACTAGTCAGACAGTTAGCACAAATTTACCAGAAACTTCAGCAAGATTGCAACTTACACCCAGCAATGCAAGCCCGTCCAGTACTCATGGCATAAATATGATATTTTTCATTGAGAACAGCAACCTGGCCAGGCGTTAGACCCAGGTAGGAGAACATGCCGATTTGGTGTACGATATGCTCCCAGGTACCCGGGGTTCCAAGGGCTACGAGGCAATCATATAACTCCTGCCTCATCTTCTTTATCCTACCACTCATAACCCCCAAGTCGTCCAGCCACTGCCGGTACATGTCATTGTCGGACAATATCTCTTTGACTATCGCAGCACCAGCCCTCGGCGGCGTGGAATATTCTCCTCTGATGTGGAAGCAGAGGTTCTGAAACACAGATTCCTTGTACGTGGAATCCTTTCCTGGTAATACAAGGTGAAATGCACCAGCTCTTTGTCCATAGAGACCAAAGCTTTTACTGAATGACTGGGCAACACACATCTCAATGTCCAACCCCAGAAAATAATGTACAGCCCACGAATCCTGTTCAGGGTTGCCAGTCGCGAAACCCTGATATGCGCAATCGAAGAAGGGAAACAGTTTACTCTTCTGGCAGACGTCCGCTATCTGCTTCCATTGCTCCTTAGACGGGTCTAGCCCTGTTGGGTTGTGCGAGCATGCCTGTAGTAAGACTACATCTCCCCGTTTGGCTTTATTCTCAAGCACATTGATGGTGCCTTCGAAATCAAATGAACGAGTTGTAGCATCGTAGTAGGGATACTCATTAACTTCTACTCCAGCCACTTCCCAGATGCGGCGGTGGTTGATCCATGTTGGGTTAGAAATCCACACTCGCTGGGGCTTCAGATAATTGGCAAGAAAAATGGCACCAATATGGTTTGCGCCAGTACCAGAGATAGTTTGGACAGAGGCAATTCTCGCCTTTTCTTCGCTATCGCTTTTTGACAGACCGAAGACAAGATCTTGAGCAAGACTGACAAAGGAGAGATCACCGGCTATGCCAAGATATTGGTGTCTGTGGGGATCTGCTCTTTCGAAAATTGTAGCTTCTGCACTGGCGACCGAAGGTAGTGGCCATGGTTCACCATTTTCCGTCTGATAGACACCGCCTCCCAGGGCAACTCTGTTGGGATATTCATCTTCCGCGTAGAGGCGGAGGATATTGAAAGCTTCGTCGATTGGTCTAGCCGGTAGATTTGCGAATGCTGTAGTTTCCCTAACATCTTCTTCTTCACTTATATTGTCCCGTACTTGGGTCCGGGTTGTGGATGGCATTGTGGTATCAAGGGAGGGATAAAATGCATACAGGGCCAGAGGCTTTTTAACATGGGACTTTGTACTATTTGTACTACAAAGCCCACTGGCAAAATTGAGTTTGGAAGATGAGAAGCAGCACGAGCGATGGCTGCCGGCGCGTTCGGAGACAGGAAAGCTGCCGATCATTCCGTATACTCCGGGAGATAATGCAAGCAGGCTTATCGCCCCCGCTTTACGGAGCCATTCTAGGGAAATCGTTCCAAGTCGTATCAATTCCTCTGCCCTTGGTTGCTTGTTTGTAGATTTGCCATCGAAGCCTCATCAAAGAAATCTGGTACTGTATTTCAAATGATGATTACACAATAGCGGATGGACATGGGTACTACTTCAATCAGAGGCTTGATTCCATTCCATTCGCGAAACCGATTTCACAAAAGAACAAAGCTTTATTTCCATTGGGAATGAATTTACCATGATAATATATCACTTCAGACATACACATACGCTCACGCATCAATACAAGCAATAGAGGAAGGAGATGGTGGGGCCAAGATGGACGCACATAAGTTGGCGTGTCATTAATTTCTGACTGGAAAGATCCTGCTATATAACAAGACTCCTCAATTTACCGCTCATGTTGAACTTTAGAAAAGCCAGGAAATCAGCCGATAGTACCGTCCTGCCTGCTGCTTATTCTTATTCTCCGCGGCTTTCCTCGCAAGGAACTCCTCTTCCTCCCGATCGATCTCGGCTTTCCCAGTATAAAAGCCAGCTAGCATGGGTTGAACAACCTTGCTCTTAGTGAGGAACTTGAAACCAAAGATCAGAATCAGATAAACAGGAATTCCAATATAGGATGTGGTGAAGGTTTTGTAGTCGAACCCGGTCCCGTTTTTTGTGCGTACAAAAACTTGAAAGGTGTCGGCTCCATAGTCGAGCAGCTCCTTAATCACTCTTCGTGTCCATCCAGCACCGCCAAATGCAAAGGTTTGTTCTGGTTCTCATTGTCTGATGTGGCCGTCGACTTTTCTTTTGGATTGAGCAAGGTATTAATAAGGTTCTGAGAATAAAAGAATGATATAGCGTACCATCAGACATGGTGTTATCGTACGCTCTTTGATGTGCCATCCTTATTGTGCCATCTTCATTATGCCGTTGTTGTATGTCGTGGGTGGCATCGCCTTTGGTCGTCGGAGCAGTCTGGCGTGCTGATACTGTGCGCCTTTCGAACAACCACATGTACTGTACCTAGACAGATAATCTCCACAGGGCATTTCGCTTTGACTACGCACGGCTTTTTACCCATCCAGAAACAGCATATGACTTCTCCACACACAGTATTCAATCTCGTCTAGAAACAGCATCCAGACTTTCCACAAATGGCATTCAATCTGATCAGAAACTAAGAGGAAATTACCCACACCCGCTCAGGATAGTGTTGGGATTGAACTTATCTTCTGTTAGTATGGCGGGCAGCTCTCATACTAATAGTACAGCGCACAGACAACAAACCGTTTCCACAGCAACTCCTGCTAACAGATAGTAAAGAAACACCACAGTAGGACCTGCTATACCTATTCATAAGTCTCTCCAAGAATCTCATGCTTTTCCCAACCCTCTGCTTTGACCTGAATCTTCATGCTCTCCAAGATCCTTCCTTTCAAATTGACATCATAGACTTCCGTTCCTTGGAAACCTCCGTACGTACTCGTGAATGCCCAGGGTCTTTCAAATCTGAGGGATTCGAGTGTGGCATTGAGTTACCGATGTCAGACACACATCAAAAAGCATCTTCTATTCAGAAAATATATGCTCTCCGACGCAGTTAGAAAGTTTCAAATATTGGAAGCTTCTAAACGACCACGAATTAACAACATCACTTCACTTGGCCTTGGACTCCACCATTTCGGCCAAGTTATATATTTGTTGGGGTGATACTGGCTATTTGGCTGAGTCCGAGGGGAGAGTCCAAGGAATAATGGGGGGCAGTGATGAAGGCATCAGGAAGATGAAATAGCAATTCGATATAAGGCCGGGAAGGAAATATACATTTCCAACGGAGGGAGTTCTCGATGACTTCTCGGTGTGGAGTGTTACACAGTGGTAGAATGATGGTTAGGCGGTGGCGAATTCGGTGGCTCAAAGACCCCACCCGCATGGCACTCCGAGGTATGTCATTGCGCTAGTTTACCCGCCGTTCCCTTCGGCTGTGCATTTCGGTATCCTAGGATATTGAAATGCTTCACATTCTGGTTTATCAACCTGCGAGGAGCGGTTACAAGGGTCGAGTATACTTATATCCAAATAATCTAGATTGATACTTCGTGAATTGAAAAGTGCTGTTCTCAGATTTGGGAATCATTGTTTACCAATAATAGGCCACTGCTGGAGGAGTTCGGAACAGTCTTCCGGAAGCGCGCTTAACCATGCATTTCGCAATAGTCAGTCGTGATAAGGACAACGTTTTGCAAAATGCGATGTGGCTTCTTCTATTGCTAAATGTATCGTGATGTCCCGAGTACCAGAAAAGCAGGTGGACCTGCAACCGCCCACCCAAGTAGGAATGGTCCAAGAATATGAAATTTCTTAGCATCAACGATCACTACAACCGCCCACCCAAATAGGTGTAGCACAAAATTGTGAGACTACTTGCTGCAAATGCTTCTGAGTGTTACCTGGGTAATCTGCCCCACCGTGTGATGCCAAATCGAGGGGGCGGTTGCAGGCATCTCTGCCGCGCCAAGGGATTTGCATCTACCGCCCACCCGGAACGGCATAGCGTTAGCATGTGAGGCTGCAGGGTAGGTTATAACCTTGTGCGACAGCATTGCATCTAGCAATAGTAGGTAGAAACGCAAAAATTGTGGAAATTTTAGTAGAGGGAGGGGCAGATCTCGACAGCTTCAACTTGTATGGCGCAAACGCCTGAAAGGAAAAGCTCGATCTAACTGATCATGTACATCTACTACATTAGTGCTCAAGGCCAGCACGTATAATGGAGGGGATAGATGTGGTGTAGTGACTTTTTTGTCAGAAATAGGGTCTATTGCACAGGGAATCAATTAGAGGATCTGCGAAGGTATCACGGTGATTGAATTACGGGCTTGTTGGAGCGTTCAGTGGTGATGATATTCTCTACAACGCTGAGCAGTAAATGAGGGGAAGACATGCTCTAACGTACTTGATCAGTTAGCTGGCCATGTCATCATCCTGGCCACTATCCCTGCAACCACCACTTTTTTTCAATTTTGATTTGCAATTGCTCAACATCCAACCTTACAAATAGCTAATACAGAAAGGAGAATCCTTTTAGGCATTCAGGCCTATCGACTGGGACGATTTTCAAGCTTACGGGCCGCCGCGTCTGCGTACGGCGCGCCACGATCGACAATAACGTCTCGACTGAAAAGAGTGCCCGCAAAGTCTAGTATTCTTTCTGCCAACCGCAAACTTACTTCAACGGAGGAAACGACACTTATTAATTGGATATTAAATATAGATACGCGTGGAATGCCCTTAACGCAACTATTAGTACGTGATGCGGCCAATCTATTGCTTGCGGATCGAGCAACGCGCGACGCGTCTGCGCAGCCAACTGTAAGCCAACGCTAAGTTTCACGGTTTATAAATCGACATTTACAGCTCAAATCGAAGTACAATCGAAAGTATAATTATCAGCGAGCAAAATGCGAAGATCCTAAAGTGATTCAAGGCTAGTTTCGACTCGTACGAAATACAATTGAGAAATATAGAATTGCGAAAAATAATATTTATAACTTCGACGAAACGGAGTTTCAAATAAGTGTAATATCTACTTCAAAAGTAGTTATAGCTACAGACTTTCGTACGGTATCTGTACAGCCTAGAAATCGCGAATGGGTTACTGTAATAAAGTCGATTCAATCTACAGGCTTTGTACTACCTCCGCTAATTATATTAAAAAGTCAAATGCATTAATATAAAGAGTCAAGAAAAAAAAGCTGTAAAGAAATCATTCGTACGCAAAGAAAGTGTTTTACGGGTTTCAGAAGTTTAAAACAGGTTGAATCAAGCTATAGCTAATATTGAAGTTGTAAATCAGGTAGTTGATCAAAATGTTGCTCCAGCACGTACACGTGCCGCAGCGAAGTGTAGTATATGTAAATCGCTAGAGCGCACTGCTCGTACATGCCCTGACCGTCAATAAATCAATTATTTCAATCCGCAAATTGATATTTTAAGTAGTTGTGATACAATTGCAAATCAAAACTGAAAAAAAGTGGTGGTTGCAGGGATAGTGGCCAGGATGATGACATGGCCAGCTAACTGATCAAGTACGTTAGCTCCTTGGCCTACTTACGTAAGCCGATTCCTGACATTTTTTCCTGTGCTGTAATATCACGTGATATACTGGCCAGTCATGTGACTAAGGGAGCTTGATTTCTATGTGGAAGCACATCGCCAACTAATTGACAATATAACGCGGATGCTTCAGCCTACCGGTGTATACTTGAACATGCTACGTTTTTGCCACGTCTTAGTTTCGTGCTAGATCCTGTTCCTGTTCCTGTTCTTGTGCTTCAAGCTGTTACAGGCCAAATGGCAGCCGTAAAGTGTTTCGAGCGCAGCGAGGATCGGGGGTTTGGGGGCTGGCCCCCATAAAAAGCAAGGTTTTCAGTTCAGCACGGGTTACGCTTAAGCCACTCTAAGTTGATCTTAGAGTCGGTATATCCAGAGTCGGAGCATGCATACTGCCATCCAGAGGTAGGAAACGTGGTCCAGTTGCTTCGATGAGTACTCGCTGGCCAGATAATCATAGGGTTTTGATACTTACCATCACCACTAATGCATTCGATCGCAGTCACGGTTGTGCGCTTGACTCGCACACCTCTATAATTAATCTCGCATGTCGTGCTTACTTACAAGGACTTTGACAAAGCCTGGCATGCATAGCATCACACCAGTCTCGTCCATGTTATATACATTTTCGGCTAGGACAGCCGGATCTTGTAATACGTCTTTTATCACCTCAAACCAGTGTGTGATCTTCCTATAAGTGTTTTTCTCGTGACGGTTCCAGTTCAACGCATTGACTCTTCGTGCTATAAGTTCTGGATGGCGTTTTTCTAGAGCCTTTGTCCAGTTCCGACCGGGAGGCTTGAGGGGTGGTTCATCAAAGCTTCGGTCAAAAATACGAATCTTTCCTGGCCGGAGGCATTCCGTACTACTAGATGCCCCGCGCCAACCCTCGTAATCCCAGTTGGAGTTTTGCGGTGACTATAATCAGATTATTATATTAATCTTCGTCATATCGATGGCCTATTAAAGAGTACAAGGCATGATAGAAGCCCCGTCTTACTCCTCACGCCCAGTAATCCAGAGACCAAGCTTCACTGTTCGGGGTAAAATATCACAGAAAACCATTTCGACTTTGCCTATATAACCTTCAAAGGAGGTTCTGTTCTTGCTTCTGTTCTTGCTTCCGTACCAACTTATAGTATCACACAATAATCCTCAACCGAACTATCCCCAAATTTCAGAGCCTCCTACCTACCGAATACTACACTAGCGCCAGACGAGCACAAGCTACCTTAGTACTCTTCCCACCACCTCTCTTTCTCTATACCTTTTTGCAAAAGAAACTTATACTCGCCGTGTCCTAGCTGAGCCTACAACAAAACCGCTCAAAATGAGATTCTCCATCATCTCTATTGCTAGCGTTCTCGTCCTAGTTCCATTCTCCACCGCCTGGCACGTCTATCTATACAAGGACAAGAACTACGAAGGGGGCGAGATTATGCACAAGACAGGGGAAGGAAGCAAAGGATGCACCAATATTGGGTCAAGTGTTAATGACGAGGCATCCTCTATGGAATGGTACAGCAATACTTGTTATCTTTCTCTGTATTCGGAAGCTGGTTGCAATGGGGATTGGTTAGATTTTTTTGAAAGCCAAAACGTACCCCGCTTTGCCGCTTACGGGTTCGACAACCTGATGACTTCTTGGGAGGTGTGGTGTTGAGAATGTTAGAGTTGCATCTCGAATTTTCTTCTGGGTTGTTGAGAATAAGGAGGTTCGGCGACAGTAAGGATTTATCTGACAAGTATTTTATTACTTTTTCTAGTACTAATGGACTTGTTTATAAATGTTGTGTGACATAGCACAATTATCTGGAGTGGAAAGTAAATTTCATAATCTGTAGAGACGACCCACGTTAATATAGAAAATCAGATAAAACCTTCCAAGATATCCGGGTAGAAGAACACTGCGATCGGAATACCACTAAAGCAGTTAATATGTAGAAAATTAAACCCTTAACCCTAAGTGCCTAAGTGAGATTAGCATAAAGCTAAAGAATCCTGTATTTGAGATCAGTTGCAGTTGAGCGTTTCTTTTCTTCTTCTTTGCTCCTTTGCCTTAAGCCCTTGAACCTTTGCACCTATAGTGGTCGACTTCTTGCGCAGTGTGACAGCGGGCCTTTATCCAACCGATCTATTCTCATGCATATACGGCTTTTATCCAACCGATCCCTTCTCGCGCATATGCAAGCTTTTATCCAACCTCTCGCAGGAGAGTTAAAACTTATTTTCATCGCTTGCAGTTTGTTGCCTTAAAGAGAAGCATTAGCATGCATGGCGAGAATGTCGTGTAAAGTCCTCTGTTCCATTTGCAGGTTGTGTAACGTACGGGGTTAGCCTTTGGCCCAAGTAACCGGGCTTGGGGCTCGTTGGTTATGTATAAAGTAAGCTAGACTCCGGTTCTTCACTAAGAAGCGAAGACGTTACAAGTATAACAAGATAAACTACATTGCTAAACTATGAAGAGGTTGAGCACGAAGCTCCTAACTATGAAATTATGACTGCTTATATATCATGCTATGGGCTGGAGTCTTGTCTTCCTGCCGGAGTCCCTGGACTCCTGCAGACTCCATTATGTGGCCGTCCTCCGGGCTGGGATTGGCCTGGATGCCTCAGGACTCCGCTCGTGACAGGTTGGGGTAGTGGGAATAGGCTATTCATGACACTCTTGGGAGCATAGTAGCAAGTGCGCATGCGGACAAGCAGGCAGTACTCTAAGGGCTGCTTCCTCCATGTTCTACCACTTGTCGCAAGTGGACCCACAAAACCTTCCACATTACACCCCTTGTCGCTGAATGGTCAATTGCATTAGCGTCCTAATGTAGTTAACGGCGGGGTTTGGCGGCAATACGTCAGTGGAGGGTCAGATTTTTGGACAGATCAGTTTTTGGATGGGGAGTCTAGTCATTATTTAAATAGGCATGAAGAGCATAGGAGACATTAACTATCGATATGAGCGTTAACAAGTCATCGGACCAGAAGACCATCTGCCATCCTGTATCAAATTGTGACATTTTCAGTCCACGTAGGATATCTGCCATGTTGTGCATAGCTAACGCGATCTCAAAAAGTAGCTCGATCTACAATAGCTAGCTGCGCCCTTAGGTTATTAACTCAAACCCATTGAATCTTAGCCTTTCATGATACAGTAGTCAACTCGAGATAATACCTGGCCTGGGTAAGGCGAAAAGATAGAGCTCTCTAATGCATCGAAACGGCGGGGCAGTATACTCTCGGTTACCGCGGTGTAGTTTACTAATCGGTTGTTATGATGGGATTGGTCTTCCTCATCAAGTTGTAACCAGTCTTCTCCCAACATCGAGCGGTTTGCCATAGCTCGCAGCTTGTTTTTTGCACAACCTGCAAAGATGTGAGAGGGTGTCATCTCGTCCAAGTAAGAGACTCCTTGAAGGACTTTTGTGAAGTTGCCGTCAATTGGAGAGCAGTCTGCATTGACAAGTACGAGATGTACGATGCTGGAGACTAGCGAAAAATATGGCCATAAATGAGTGAGTTCGACGTAGGCTGTAAAGCTCACGGTAGGAATGGACCGCATTGGCAGCTTGATTGCAAATCTCGCGAAGGAGAAGGATGGAAAAATGGTAATACATGCTTCCAGACGGCCGGGTTGTTAGTAATGGTAACATCATAACAAGGGGCATATAGCTTACTGAGAAAATAATGCAGTTGGGGTGAAGTTAGCTCCACTTTTAAGCACTCCTTGGACGTCATTGTACCAGGTTAGATACTGTAAATAAATATCCATGACATCTTTACGGGTGATGCACCGTCCAGGCGAATAGAGGAAGCAATGGTGAAGAAGTTGGTCGAGGGAGCTGAACACGTGCAGTTGTTTAAGGGGAATGCAAGAGGGGTATTGGAATTTTGTGGAGAGACTTTGGGGATTGGCAGGTGGTGTGGGTGAGACAGCCTAGATGTATTGTGAGAAGTGTTCATTTTGGCAGTCAAATTATGTGGCTCCAACAATTAAGCACCCAACTGTTTTGTTAAACCGGAAATTGCTGACTTCGCAAAATTCAAGCTCTATCACCAGCGGTGGCGGCTCCAATACATTCATTTCTCCAGACGGTACGCATTTGATCTACGTGCAGTCGGACGAGGCAGTGCTTCATCACGGGGACTTAACAAAACCTTCATTGAAACCACTGGGGGGGGCTGAATGGTGAAGAATATGGCAATGCGATGCGGGTTGCTTCATTTAAAGGACATCAGAAGATTGTGCAGATGCTACTTGATGCTGGCGCGGAAAAGAGTGCTGACGGTGCTATGATGTCTGTGATACTGTGTTGGTGCTGTCAAGATGCGCTGGGGTTCATTGATTAGAAGGCTTGCCAATTGGATGAAATGGATAATGTAGCTTCAATGTAAATCTTTGCAAGGCCGGCTAGGCGCTAAGCCACACTGCACCTAGGGCCGCATCATGGACCTGGAAACTACAAAAAAAAAAAAAAAAATTATGAGAATTCTTCTATCCTATATTTACTAAGCCTATACAACCTTAAATCCATCTGAATTTCCTTTTCCGTACCAGAGTCCTGTCAGTTGTGACAATGGCATCCGATCAAATCTCCTGGCAGAGCGCCTACTGGCCACTTGTAGCCGTCGCTCTCAATACTATGGTTCAGCCTTGCGGAAGCGTCTGCGGATTCGACCCTTCACTACAAATATACCTGAGAAGCTCACCTCTTGTATGCATCTTTGACACAACGGCAATTCTCCTTCGGTTTGCCGTTCATTTTTACCAAAGTCGTTCCCCAGCTCTTGCTGCCAAACTCGTCCTAGATGAACGCCACCACTCTCCCCAAACTCGTCCTGAAGGTGTCCAGGCCTTTGAATGTCCGTTGATTATCAGGGTTGTCGTTTTCGTCGTCGGAATAGTCTATTCATTTACCAAGCTAGTGGTGTGTTCCGGCATAGGATGGACAAAGACGTGGGCATGCTTCTACTTTGCGTCTTTCATAGCGGTGTTGGTGATAAGCATCATTTCCAAATTCGCGAAGGAGGAACAAACACCACTCCAAGTTGCTCAACCGGATTATTGCATGACATGGTTCGACAAGAGCTTTGGCTACATAGCAATATTAGTACAACTGATCATCCTCGCCTGGGTAGACTTAGCCGCTATACCACCGGATCCAAATCTTGTGAAGCGGTATAAGTTTCACTTGTATAGATTTTGCGCCCATATAGTTGCTTTCCTTATTCATCTCATGTTTGCTTCCTTTGAGGCCGAAAGGATCAAGCTATCGATCAGCGTCCGAAAGAGGCTGTCCCTCCTGCTGGCGTTACTCATCTTCGGTGTTCTTACAACTCTGCATGGTTTCAATCTTAGATATACCCAAATGTACTTCTTCTGTTCTATCATTATAACAATTGCTGCTTGGCTTTTATTTTGGGTTCCGCAATCTTGGAAACTAGTTTGTCCTTCTGGTACTAGAGACTACAAAAATGTTGCTGCTTTTGATTTCTTTTTGAAGGTTCTCTTACTCTCTCTTTTTTGGTACGTTTCCTGTTATCGTTCTGTTGGGACATCAAAACCAATCTGGGTGGAGTTCTTTGGATGAAGAGAGGGTCAACTCCAGGGTTGTTGGTCTGGGGAGAAGTAGGTATATCACATATAAGGATTAGATCCCAATAACAAGTATGCTATAAGAATACTATTTGAGTTGAGCACGAAGCTCCTATCTAAGAAAGTTATCTACTTATATAGATCCTTCGCAGGTTGGATCATGGGGATCAGTGGATCATCGCCATGATCCCAATGAGCCATGATCCATCACGTGATCAATACCCGAGGGGTTCTCTGTGTAAGCCGAGCTTACCGAGCCTCAGGCCCCTAAGGCATAAGCCTGTTTAGCGATGCGCGTAACATTCAGGGAAGAAAACACTGATAAATCTAAAGGCTGGAGTACGTGAGAAGTGTGCGGAGGCAAAAATAAAAGGTGTACGTTATGCTGCTAGCATAAATACATAAAATCCGTAGTCTCGTGGCTTTTGTGGCCGTCTAGAATAAGAAGTCTAGGCTCCGAAGTGCTAGTTTGCGGAAGAAATACCTTGCGGAGCCATTCGACGGCCGTAGCATCTGTTGTCCAAGCGTTTTCAGTAGCTGTAAACTGCTAGCTAGCGTACGGTGCTAGATCTTTAGGAAACCATTGTTGCTGGACTGTTTTTCCTTTAAAAATAACTAGTGGAGTAAGTGCTTTTCCGGTTGCAGAAATGCACTCTATAATCGAAGTCCAGGCACGAGAACCAGGCTGTTTTTTCTGGATATTACGCTTTTCAGCCCTCCCAACTACTAGCCCATTAGCTCCAAAGCCTTCCATAATGCCAGATTCGTCCATATTATACCGATTTTCCGGTTTAATAGCCTGAATTTGAGGAAGTGAAAAAAGCTGGAACCAGGCCTTAATTATAGGAGTGTCACGTCGCGTGCTCCCAAGCACACGTGATCCATATTAGGCGAGCTCCCCGAGCTCCTCGTGTATATATAGCCTGCTCTCCTCGAGCTCCCTCTTCCTTCCTTAGCTATAGATTCTCGTATAGTACCACAGCTGCCCTCTGTATCTGTAGATCCACAGCTCGTGCCGTGACAAGGAGTAGTAGCACCGTTAACACGCTGAGAATCGATATTCCGGAACCTTTTAGTCTTGAGAATAGGGTTGTAAGGTGCCCCTCAATGCCCCCTTAGCACGTGACATCCTGGCGCCTGACAAGGGTTGCGTTTTAAGAAAGCTTGCATCCAGCGTTTTCCTAGTGTCCTATAGTCTCCTTTAAGAACTAGAAGGCGCTGCGCAAACTCTTTGATCTGGGCGTGAGTTAATAGCACGCCTAGGGCTTCCTGAGTAAGGACCCAATCTGCTAAGTGGTCCTCTTGCACCCTTGATAGTCTCTGCTGACTTTCTGCTGCAATAAAGTGGTTTTCCTGGCCTTTAATCCGACCTCGAAGTGTAGAATAAGGCACCCCCCAGTCCTTAGCAGCTAATTTAGTGGACTTGCCATTTGTAATATCATTAATAGCCTGGGCTATATCATTTTCAGTATATCGATGCATAACTAGTCCGAGAAGCAAAATCCAAAGTTTAAAGAATTTTAGAGTGGAATTGATAAAATAAAATCTAAAACTGTGGGAGTAGCGGTCTAAAAATTCGCTTATTTTTGGGGATGCGGAATGGGGTGCACGGACTTAAAAGCACATTGATTTCGGAGAGTGATACACGTCCTTCCCCCCCCTTGTCTTTTTCTCCAGTTTTCTCGTGATTTTGCAAAGTATCATGTGATTTTTTTTTTAATAAAAGGTATAATTTCAACTGCTAAGTAAACAAAGTCAATGGTTAGGGTTAGTGGTTAAGGTTAGAGTTAGTTTCGGGGGGGTTGGGGGGTGTCTGGACCCCCGTATTAGTATATATTTTAACAAAAAAGTTGAAGTTGAGGTTGGAAGTTGACGAAAGACAGGGGGGGGGAGGACGTATAGTAAGGGGGGGAGGACGTGTATCACTCCCCTTGATTTCAGGCTTATATTCTACTTACAGCGTACCTACGACGTGCTTACAGCGAATGTTGAAAGCTTTCTCAAATACCATCAATTATTTGGTGGCTTTCTGAAATACCATCATTTGTGGTATGTGAGAAAGCCTCCAAATTCAGTGGTGGCATTTCAGATATTTATCGACTTTTTGATGGTATTTGAGATATTTGCCGATAAATGAATGAATGAATGGTGTTACGGAATTTAGCAGAAGAGAAGAAGAGTTTTTTTTTCATTATACACCTAGGTTTTTAACAATGCCTAGGCCATTCATCTCAACACCACAGCCCGGCCCAGCGTGAAAACGAGGCCCCTCCCCCCCCATCATCTCCAAACCACACTTTTCACTTTTTATCCATCCATCAATCCATCCATCTCATCTTCGCCCCCGTGACGTGAGTGCGCTCAGCAGATCTGGAAGTACTTGGGGTCGTTGGCGAGCGTGCTCTTGCAGAGCTTGATGGGGATGCACTGCGCCGTGGGCATGGTCGGGTCGTTACTCACGCATAAGTCGTTGGTGAAGTAATCCTCCATGTGTGGCGACCATGCGACGGCAGGTGCGCACTGCGTCCAGACGAGTGGTTATTAGTACGAAGGTTGCTATAATACTGCAGTGTAATACTGCCATGAGTAAGTGGTGCATCATACATCATACAAGATGCAGCGGGAAGAGGGAGAGCAAGAGAGAGAAAGGGAGGGGGGAGCACGTACATAGTCCCCTAACGCTATACCAGGCAGATAGAGGCAGGGGCCGATGGTGCTTCTCGAACCACCGTCCGTGCAGGAGCAGGCAAAGCTGCTGATGGGAAACGTCGTGGGCCATGGATCGCCCACTGCGGGAGCGGGAGCGGCCAGGACGGCAGGGAGAGCGAGAAGGGCAACCAAGAAGAACTGCATGATGATGACTGGTTGGTGGGAGTGGATGGAAAGAAGGAGCTTGATTGATTGATAGTGATGTGGTGTGGTGTGATGGTGATAGTGATGGTGAGGAGAGGATGTGAGAGCTCGGGTTGTGGTTTGCATCTGATATATATATACTGTAGTCTGTACAGTAGGTTGTTAGACTATAAATCTATAATCTCTCACCCGCTCGGAGCAAGTCCGCATCTCCAACCTTGTTCCCGTATGAATTGCATTGCCAACTTGGCCGTTTAGATTGGATGTAACGATATGTTCGGCGCAACGCTAGAAGGGGCTCTCAGCCGATGAGACAAGTATTCATTCGTCGACCTCCGTATAGCTTCTGATCCCCCACCCTGTAGGCATGCTGCACGGGCTTGGAGTATCGAACAGGTTTGTCCGATCTCATGTCTCCGAGGTACCATCGGCATTCCTGAGTATCAGCACGACTCGTAGAGGTATTTGTCGGCCTGTCTCAAACAGTACACGGATTTCGAGCCTTGGTAGGTATTGCAAGCATCGCTGCCTGCATAGTCATTGACAATTCCCGATGCTCGATCCGCCGGCCGGGCAAAAACCGGGTAAAGCCAGGACATACAGTAACCTCGATGCACATTGCGACCGGTTACAAAGGACAGTCCCCTCAACGCCACCAAGACCACCATTCTTCTACCCCACAGCGAGGATCGCAGTATAGTATAAAGTAAGCATAAGTAAGCCAATACAGACGACCATTCCGGTAATTGAGCCGGGCGCCGTTTCCATACACCGTACTGTATCTGCAGATATGGCAGATATGGCCCAGGTTATAACGTTAAGGTGATGATGATTTTAAAGCCGAGTCGAGTCGGCTTTGGGATTCTTGATTTAAATCAAGCCAGATGGGGTGAGGTTTTCAGCTTCGACGGATAAAGAACCGGGAGTCTCTTTCTTCAATTCATATCCATATTCATCCATAAGCGATGTGGATTCATGGCCGGCACGTCGCATGGTACGGAAGGGGTTTGTAAGAAGTCAAGAGCCGCCCTTGCAAGGCGGTGAGAAGCTTAGGCCAACCAAAAGTATAGAATATTGGCCATCACTCCATAAATTCCCTTTTATAGCGAAGGCAGAATTAAGACGGCTCTTGACTTCTTACGACCCCCTTCCGTACTGTACTAGTACTGTACTTGTCCTGTCCCATACTGTCCTGTCCTGTCCTGTACTGACTGTCCTGTAAGGCGAGGAAAAAAAGGTTCGCCCCGCCTCCGCGGGTATGAATCCTAAATCTGCACTCCCCCGCAAGTACTCCGTATGCCATGCATGCCGCGGTGGGGTTCCAGGGGCTCAATTATTCAGAGTTTTCGGACGGTCGGTCGGGAGCCGTGGGTACGGCTGGAATTTGAGCACTTTGAATCCTGGATCGACCTCTTCCCTCTTGAATCGAATAAATCAACTTGCGGATTCATATTCAATAAATCTGAATCAATTATTTACGGATTCATTCAGGGTTCAATTCATAGGGTTTTGAATCGATCGGTACAATATAATCCCGCGTCACGTGTACGAAGGCGCAGGGCATTGAAAATGGTCCTTTTTTTGAACCGACAAAAAAGCGGGGTCATCAAATATACTCCTCCCCCTATCCCTTTAACCGCCAAAGCGACCAATCCCTGTAATCAATCACGTGATGCTACCCCATCAAAATAATAGAATATCGCGTTTTTGACCTTCATACAACAACAACTTTATCACAACACCACAACCATGCCTTCTAAAGATACTATTGCTGATTCTACTGATCCAGGAACCCTAAGACCTGATATTCCTCCTACTACAACGACTGGCACACAGTTTGTTCCTCTTGAATGCCCTCATTTCGACTTTAATATCACACTTCCTACACATGTTGCGCCAAACGACGCACTAGCTATTTGGAGCCTGTTCTTTACTCAGGAACAGCTGAATACGATAGTTGAGAACACAAATAACTACATATCGAGAGATAAACTTGATGGCTCTCGTTCTAAAGGTGCACGCGTTGTCCAGCCTATCACAATTGCTGAGTTGTACGGATACATGGGAATATGGATTTATATGGGATTACATATAGAAAACAATATTCAGATGTATTGGAGCACCTCAGAATCGATGCCTCGACATACAATAGTAGCTCAAACAATGTGTAAAAATCGATGGGAGGACATACATCGATTTTTGCAGCTTTCTAGACTTGATGCGCGTGACGTTTCCAGAAGGTTTGAAGCAATTTGATACTGTATTATATAGTAAACTGACTTTACTTTTACTTCAGGTTGAACCTTTAAATACGCACATTCAGTCTACTTGCACGCAACTTTGGATGCCTGGCCGCGATTTAGCTGTTGACGAGGCTATGGCTCGATTTGCCGGCAGATCAAAAGATACTCTTACAATACCTTCTAAACCTATTTCAGAAGGTTATAAAGTGTGGTGCCTAGCTCAAAAAGGTTATATGCTTGTATGGTGTTTTCACAAAAAAGGGAAAGGCAAAAATCGAGGGCCTCAAAACGTTGTACTTCCAACAGAGCTTAAGACGAATCCTACAGCCGCTGTCGTTCCGTACTTAATTTCAAAGCTTCCTACAGCTAAATTCAGGTACTGCATGTACTTAGATAACCTTTTTACGTCCACAAAGCTGTTGAAAGTACTTCGAGACCGAGGGATAGGAGCTACCGGTACATGCCGAAAAAATTCTGGCATATCGAAGGATCTAGTACAAAAAAAAGCTATTGACAAAGCAAAAGATGAAATACCTTGGGGAACCTTGATTACTCGACCTTCGGAAGACCAAAATATTTGTTTTTTGGCCTGGAAAGATAACGCTTTGGTCCTGTTTCAGTCTACAATATCAGATGGCCAAAGTACAATTATTCGAGAACGCAAACGCCCTTCAGAAACCTCCTCTTCAGCTAAAACAGCTAGAGTTCCTTTTGGTGATTCACCTACAAAAAAGCTATCAATACCTCAATTCGTCGACGATTACAATCATCAAATGAACGCTGTTGATCAAGCTGATCAACTAAGATCATACAACTCTGGTTTACGACGTATTCGCAAAGGAGGATGGCACGCTATTTGGCACTTTCTATTCAACGTTGTTCTAGTCAATTGTTATCTTCTTTCCTTCTATTTTGAAGCTTCTAATACGCAAAGATTTACAACTCAAAAAGCGTTCAGAATAGAGCTTTCTACAGCTCTAATGAAAAAAGCTCAACAAACGCCACGCAAAAGAAAAGCTCATATATCACCAAATATCGATTCAGATCACAAATTGGAGTTTACAGCTAGCTGTCGAGACTGTCATGCTTGCAAAGCAAGAGGCTATGTAAGGGTACCTTCAAAACGCAGGATTCTAGGGGATAAGTCCCCACCCCCCCTTTTGGGCCACCCCCCCATTTGGGCCACCTCGCTTACACGCTACCCATCCACTTCGAACCTTATTATCTCTACAACGCTTCGACTTCTATACAATCGCCTGTACTAGTAGAATCTATAGATGAATCGGATTCATTCTCTTCAATCTCTCTGTCTCCTGCTGCAATTTGAGCTTCTTTAATAGCTTTAATATCCGCAAACTTAGAATTTGGGCTAGTCCTGACTTTACGCTTTTTTCTAGGCTTTAGTTGCTCTACCCTAGCTTCTAATTGCTGAATTCGAAGCTCTGCTTGTGCTAAAGCATAGTCTTTCTCATCAAATCCTTTTGCAATTTTCCTAAAAAGCTGTCGACGAGTTGGAAAATCGAATTCGTTTAATCGAGTTACTGTTTCGGCTTGTAAACGTAAATCTTTTGCTTTTTTAGGAGTCTCCCATTGTATAGATGATATATTTTCACTCCATACAAGTCCTTTTTCTTTAACTGAATCTTTTGAAGCCGACTGATCAAAGCTATTGCTATTTTCAAGAAGCAAACGGCTCATTAAAGGCTTGGCTATATTAAGCGGCCATAAACCAGTAGCTTTCCATCCTGCTTTAATATTTTGAGCTATCAAACTTTCTTTTCGAGCTTTTTGATAGCAAAGCAAAAAGTTTCGCTTTCCAATTGGTGTAGAATCGGTCAAAAGACTTAAATTACCGAGCTTTTTCCGGTACGCAGCTTTCAAAGGAGAAAATATTGAAAGATCTAAAGGCTGTAAAACATGTGAAGAGTGAGGCGGTAAAAATAAAAGGTGTATGTTATGCCGAAAGCATTGATACATGAACTCCGTAGTTTCGTGACTTCCATGACCGTCTAAAATAAGTAATCGAGGCTCTCGAGGGTCTTGTGGAGCTGTAAGAGGTATAAACACTTTATTAAGCCATTCTATAGCTGTATTGTCTGTTGTCCAGCCATTTTCAGTAGCAGTGAACTGCCAACCTTCAAAAGTATCAAGACTAGCAGGAAACCATTGTTGTTGAACTGACTTTCCTTTATATATAACTAATGGAGGAAGAGCAACTTCTCCAGCAGAAATACACTCAATAAAAGACGTCCAAGCTTTTGATCCAGGCTGTTTTTTTTGAATAAAACGTCGATTTTTGCTCCCAACAACTAAGCCATTAACTCCTTGGCCTTCCATAATACCAGCTTCATCCATATTCCAGCGATTTTGTGGCTTGATAGCTTTAATTTCCGGAATATCGAATTTTCGAAACCAAGCTTTGATTATATCTGTTGTAGCTCCATTGACACGGGCAGAATCGATCCTGAGTTGCTTTTTTGTTTTAAGAATAGGATTCCTTTTTAAAAAACTTTGTATCCAACGTTTTCCTAGTGTAGTAGTGTCTCCTCGTACAGCTAACAAGCGTTGAGCAAAATCCTTGATTTGTGTATGTGTAGGACTAAGCCCTAAGCTTTCTTGGACTAAAATCCAGTTTGTTAAACGTTTTTCTTGAACTGAAGAAAGCTTTTGCAAAGGTTCAGCTGCTGTTTGATGATTTTCGTGGCCGTAAATTCGGTTCTGAAGAGTGGACCTTGGAACACCCCATTCTAGACTAGCTTTCCGAGCAGAAACGCCATTTGCAATTGATTCAAGCGCCTGCATAACGTCTTCTTCAGTATATTGGTGCTTCATGATCGAAATAAAAAGATATGCAAAATTTGAAAACAATTAATAAAAGCGTTGCTGAGAAATAGTTATATAAAGTAGGGATGTAGAAAGTAGCGGTGTGCTAAGCGAGGTGGCCCAAATGGGGGGGTGGCCCAAATGGGGGGGTGGCCCAAAAGGGGGGGTGGGGACTTATTACAGGCAATCAACGTCCTCCTGCATCTAGGTATGCATGTATTACATGTCAAGCACCCCTTTGTACGACAGGCGACTGTTTTGAGTGGTATCATGAGAATCTAGTAGAATAGAAGCAATAGAAGGTAGATTTCAATGAATTTGACTTGAAATACGGCTTCTGATTGGCCACCGCCCCACTTATTGCGGCTACTCCCGCCGCATTGGCAGTTAAAGGGATAGAAATTTATATAGAAATCAAAGTATTTGTGATACTAATTGTTTTTACTAGATTATCCATGAAAATTATTTCCTTCATGCTCAATGATTAATAATTGTTTGTCTTTCATCAGTTCTGTACATACCATTTGCTGTTTGTGCACGTTCAGTTGCAGGATATCCAGAATTTCATACATGCTAGCTAGGATAAAGTATCCGACATTGTCGGCTGAACGACTCGTGCGGTTTGAAACTGTTGGTACTAAGGCACTAGTGAGATCACACCACACGCCGTTTCTCGACCTCCTGCCCTTCGATTTGACCCCATCACACGTACGGCATCAGCCATCGACCCTGTGCCTCGAACTATCTCGGCATTTGGGTCCCGAGACTTCAACTCTCGAGGCCTTAATGATACTTTCAACTCTGATTACCACGACGATGGTTATACGTCTGCCAATGAGATAGCTACGATTCGAAGAAAAGGCAGAACGGACAGCATACGAGTCCCGGATCCTGCTGCTGCTGCAGGTGAGTAGATGCGCTCAGAAAATGCGCTCAGAATTACATAGCAAGGCTAACAAGTTTGAACTATTCGGAGGACTTGTTGGACCCGCACAACCTCTATATCACGCTCAAGCCTACGTCGACTGTCTAGCGCATATGCTACTTTAAAGGAACCGCTTTTACCGTAGGGATACAACCTAGAATTGTGGTTCACCAGTCGGACGTGTCAGCGAAAGGCCACAAATTTGGTCATCAATGGGAACTGAGTTGAACTTTCGCTAAATCTCTGCCTCCAGCCACAGTGTCAGCCTCATTTCACCGACAAGTCTCATGCTGGATTTAGAGTTGTGAAAACCCACATACGAAAATGGCCGTTCCAATTCACGGTTCGCAACGGCCTATGAAATGTAAGGTTGAATCTCTTTTTTGCAAAGCCTATTTCGTTGTATCTCCCCTCACCCAAATTCTAAGCAGTGGTTCAACAGCCAACCTTCATGATGACTGCCGTTTCCGACGCTCAACTATTCTATACGTTCCACAGCAACACGACTGCTGTGCCTGCTGAGATTACTTCGCAGATCTTAAATTATATCGTTGCAGACGCTCGACCACTGCCGCTTGGCGGCGGTGTCACAACACGTACCACCCACCACGCCGTAGCGTCAGTATCACAGACTCTTCGTTCGATATACCTCAGCCACCCTTACTTAACTTCGACGAAGAGCAAAGTAACTATGCCAGTGAAAGTCAGTATTGGCGAAGTCCTCGAGTTCAGCGACCTAAGAACCCTAGCCGCCTTTTTCGAAGGCGGTCCTGGTCAAGATGCTAAAACTCTACTCAGCGTTCGGTTCCTCAGGGTGTCATATCTTGACGACGATTCTGCCACAGGCTGGGGGCAATGGACTACCAATTATGCATATGAAGCTTTTGAGTACCTCTACAAACATTGGGACCTGATGCAAGTATCTTGTCTTCTCCCTCCCTTACTCGCAGGTGATATCCTCTGTCGACGACCCTGGATTATGGAGCCTACTGAGGCTTCGTAACGTTCCTTATTTGATTATCCTTGGGCCATATGGTTGTATCGCATCTGGTGTCCGCAAATGTTTGAGAGCGCGCACGCGTAAGAAAAAGCTGTTCCCATGGCGGCCGCTCGGCCGAGAAAATGCAGGAGGAAGGGCTTGGACAGATATCGTCAAGCACCAAGGTCAGGCGGAATGGCAGCAGCAGTACGAGTTACTCGATTCTCGGTACAAGTATTTGCACGACCGAAAAACTGTAACCGAGAGACGTAAAAAGCAACGAAATGCTTACCATAAGCGGCGAAGACGGTGGCCTATGTTATCGAAAGGAAGGAAAAGAGGCGGTCACGGCTGAATAGAAGAAGCCTCTTAACGTAATCACGCTCTTTCACAAGGCGAGCTCGCCAGAATCCTTGTGGGTGTATGCTCTCCTAGAGCAAGCTTCTGCGATTGCCAGTGAATATGCTATGGAAGATCAAGCCAGTGATTACTCGCATCAGACTCTTGCACGCCGGGAGGAGTTCGAGCTCAACGTCACCGAGAATCCACCAACCACAGAACAGCTTGAGAGCATCCTCGAGTACATTGGAACGCAAAAAACGAGTATTATTGTAAAGGATGCGAAGAATAAGGCAGACGCGATGACAAAATTCGGGGGAAACGCAGAGAACTTTCAGAGGCCGATCGTACGTTAGCACTACCTCTCGACCACTTCAAACTCTGTCGAACCGGATACTGACTATTTCTGTAGACAGTGGACTGGAGGAACGGAACGGCAACTGCTGGAGACGATATATTCGAGATGCTGAAAATAGTACAGAGGAAGACATGTACAAGTATTTAGTCGGCGACAATAGTTAGGTGTAGGCATGCTCATAATGGTAGACTCACATGTTAGTATCGTTTATGCTTCATTTCATGTGGCCTCTAAGCTTCAAAAACAGAAAGCATATCATATTTATTGGCTAACGATTACTAGTTACAGCGGCTACTTCTCCCATAGGATTTGTCCAGTAACGCCGTACCTCAGTTCCATTTGCTTCTAGTTTGAAATCGTACAGTCGACATCTGAGAATGTTAAAGCTGTGAGATGTAAGGGAAGTTGTTAAGCTTACGCTTGGGAGCAGAAAAGTTAGTTGCTTTTCACAAGTCGCACTTCTAGATCATTATATCGAGGTATCGACTGAATTTTCTCAACTTACCAGAATAGTGGGAAAGTAAGACTCGGTTTCATTATCACTTCCCTTCTCCCACCACACCGCTTTCACTCCTCTCTTGCCTCTGTTCCATCCTCAGTGTAAGAACAAAAAATCTAATTACTCAATTATATTCAATTATAATTAGATTAGATTAGATTAGATTAGAGTATCGAAAATTTAATTAGATTAGATTAGATTTAGAGTAGTAATCAAAAATAATTAAATTATAATCTAATAAATGTTTTTAGTAATAAGCTTGATTTATTATAGAAAAAGCTTATTTATTTAAACGTATATTTCTTTGTTTAAAAGTCTATTTGCTTAAAATACTAAAAAACTTATTATTTAATTAAAATATTTTGTAATTAATTAAGTTTTAAAACTTAATTAATTATAAAATCGTTGTGTACATTATTAATTGCTTCTTCTTTTTCTTCTTTTTCAATTTCTGTTTTAAATACTCCCCAACTTTTTAAAGCTATTATAGCTTCAAAATTAGTTTTATTTAATTTATTTCTTAATTTAGAAATAATTAAAGCTCCCTGAGAAAAAAACTTTTCTGAAAGTGCTGAAGTAGCAAGTATTTGTAAATATTTCCGAGCTATTAAAGATAAAATAGGATATTTGATTTGATTTTTAAGCCAAAAATCTAAAGGATTAACCTATTATTTATATTAGTATATTTATATGTATTAAGCTTTTTAATACTTACTTGACGTCCTGATTTTCGTTCTTCGAAATATAAATTAAATTCGTCTATATTTTCGTCGTCGTTATTATCTATATATATATCTAAATCGTTTTGATTTTGATTTATATTTTGATTTACTAATTCAATTTCTGGCAAAACCTGTGTAACGTCTTGTTTATAACTATTAATAAATTAGCAAATAATAAATTAAAAAAGTTATTTAAAAAACTAAACTTACACTTAATAATCGTTGTATAATTTATTATATATTTCGTTTACTTGACTTCGATTTAAAAAAGCTTCTAAACCCTCTTTTTTAATTCGAGGATCTAAAATTAAAAACAAATAAATTGCTTTACTTGTATTACTAATTCCGTTTTTAGGATAATACTTTTTTAACTTCGCTATTCCTTTATTAATAGCATCTCTAAAAACCGGATTCTATAAAAAATCAATATATAAAGTATTAATTTTTTTTATAAAAAAAGTAACTTACGTTTAAATCTTCTCGAATTTGCTCTAATTTTATATATATACTATATAATTCTGGAATTATGTAATATATAGTAAGGTATTTTTCGGCTTGTAACTTCGTTGTTGCTTTAACAAATATACTAAATATTTTTACACAATTTTCTAAATATTTAAACTCGTTATTAGTTAATAAAAATAAAGCTTTTTGTTTACTAAAAACTTTACTTTCTGATAAATTAATAACTGCTTTAATAGGATTCCAAATATTTAAAAAATCGTTTAGCATATTGTAAGTCGAAAACCAACGAGTTTTTTGATCTATTAAAAGTTATTATATAATAAAAAATGGTAAATAAACAAGCAAACTTACCTAATTGCGGAATTCGAGCATTTTCTATATTTTGTGCTATAATTTGAGCTTTTAATAAACGTTTATTCTCTTGGGAATATTTAATTCCAATAATTATTTTTCTTATTTTTCGCCAAATAGATATATCTGTTAAGCTATTAGTAAATTAATTAGTTATTAATTATCAAAAAAAAAACTTACTACTAAGATCTTCGTCATTTTCTTCATTTTCGTTTTCAATATTAAAAACGTCTTGATTATCTAAAGCGTTGTAATCGTAATCGTTTTTAATTAAAGCTTTTAATATAGCTTGTACAACTAGATTTAGTACGTGTGCTACACAAGCAATATCTTCTTCAAATTTAATACTATTAGTATTATAATACTTTTTAAAAGCGCTGATTAAAGTATTATTCGAAGAAGCATTATCTCGTGTAATACTAAACAAAAAGTTAGTAACTTCTAATTAGAAACAATTAAGGTTTTTAAATACTAACCTTGTAATATTATAATTAATATTATTGTAGGAAGTAGGGGTTTACGGATCCACATACGCCCCACCGGGTCACGTGGTCCGCACAACCCCCATTTTGTAGAATCTAGAGTAGAACCTAATACAACAACAATCATTACCATATCCATCAAGAGCAAGAGCGTGGCCTACAAAGTAGAGCTACGCCTTTTGCCCCGTGGAAGGTAAGCCCGTGATACCAACAATTATAGAAGTCTAAAGTATTTAATAATACTTCGTTTAAATAAACACCTGAATGTTTTTCTTTTAAGTCTTTCATTCCTAATAAATAAGACTTTAATATAAAGTCTTTATTTATAAAGTGTCTAATATTATTATTAGTAAAATTTAAATTAATTAATTAACTAACTTACATTGTTATACCAAGATAAGCGTCTTGATTTATAGCTGTCCAAACGTCTAAAATTAAAAAAAAGCTTCCATTTGTTTTTATTTGCTCGTTTAGTTCGTCTTTTATTTGTATTTGCTTAATTAAAAATAAAGAATTTAATTCATCTATTAATAATGTACGATAAATTGGCGGCGTATTACTAAAATAATTAGTATATATATATTTAAAAGTTAAGTACTTACTTATTTAAAAAACAAACTAATTCTTTAAAAGATTCTGTAGTAACCGATCGAAAAGATAAATTATTTGAAATAATAAAATTTAAAAGTAACTTTTTAAATTTATTATTATTAAATTCTTCTAAAGATCTAGGTCTTTTATTTGCTCTTAATTGACTAAAAAAATCAACAATAAAAGATTGACTTTGTTGCGAAGAGCTAATATCAGAATCATAATCTATTACAAAGTTAGTATTTTAATTATAATACCAAAGTTTTAATAACTTACCTTCTTTTCCAGCTAAAGCTTTTCTTAAATTAAAAGCTTTATGTATAACTCGATAATAAGTTAAATAGTTACTAGTTGATTCGTAAAGCCGTTGTTTTAAAAACTTTTTGCTATAAATAATATTAATACAAAGTTTTAATTTATATATTTTTATTTTAACTTACTTGCAATTTTTATAAAAACATTTAACTGTACAAGTTCTTGCTTGCGTAATATCTTCTTGAGGAGGATTTAAAACCTTTTCAAATAGTTTATATTTAAAACAAGAAGGTTGTAAATTAATTAATTCTAAAACGAAATCAATTTGATTTTGTTCTTTATTTGTATTTTCCGATGTTTAATAAAGCATTTTGTATAAAAGTAAAGTAAGTAAAAGTTTCAATAAGTAAGTAAATAATTGTAATTACTAGTTATGTTTATTATTTAAAAAAATAAGAAATCTTAGAAAAGTTTGATTCTTTTATAATAATTTTAATAAATCGAAACGTTTCTAAAAAATTCTGTTTATTAGAAATCAAACTCGTAATTAATAACCATAGAATTACTTAGAAAGTTCTTTAAATTAAGCTTTTACTAATAAGTTATTACTAATAAAGTTATAGAAATCAAAAGATTTGTGTCGAAGCTTTATATTTGTTATACCGAGGTTGTACGGAACAAAGTTTTTCCGGGAAGCTAAAAATTAACCGATAGAAGCTTTGCCTAATTGGGCTTAGCTCGGGCCGGAATAACAATTTCCCTGCTTCTGTAAACTGCTTACGTAATCATACTCTAATATACTCAAATATAATTTAATTAGTTAAATTAGATTTAGATTAGATTAGATTATTAAATTTTTCAATTAGATTAGATTAGAGTATGATACTATAATCTAATCTAATACTCTAATTTTTTACACTGTCCATCCTGGACACTGAGGCCATTTTCGTACTCAGTTTACTTGATATTGAATTCCTTCGCTTTTTCTTAACTGTCTCGTTTCTGCCACCAGTATGCACTGTCGGTTTCTCCATAGCAATTGTTTGTGGGCCAAAAAAGGAAGGTGGCGCCTCATGGTGTAACGCACGAGACTAACTCTGTGTCCTTGAGGGGACAAAACAAGCTTCTTTCAATGCCGAGATTGTATGTGCCTCAGTTGTCCCTCGCTTCTACCCGAGAAAAGTATAATTTTGATTTGGCCACACCATAATACGTCATTGCATTTCATCCACCCATGTGCTATGACATAGGTACTGGCGAGGATAATGCGGGGTTAATTCAGGCTCCTTCGACTCAACGTTTCCTGGATTGAGCTTGCATATGGGGATGGTGATGACAAGCCAGAATCACCCAAAAGAAATTTTCTTTACGGGTGGAATTCAAATAAATAGGTGAGTGATAATGAATATTGGATGCGAAGTTTCTGATGAAGCCGAAGGTTATTCACTAGTGTGTATATGGTTCGAATATTTAATGTAACAGAACGCAGTAGGCTGCATAATAACGGACGATGCGGTGAGCCGTTTGGAATGCGTTTTCTCAGGATGGCTTTGGGCTTCAGGTGTGGTCGCCTCAATGATCCGATCTGATCGATAAGCTAGTAATTCCCCACCTAGGGGCCAAGCTGGTAACGATAACTGATCGTCTACTTTGTGATCTGCATTTTCAACGATCGAAAACATCTGTACTTCGTGGTTACAGTATCAAAACCTTGATTTAATGCTAAATTGCGGCAGGAAACAAGAAACGAGGGCAAGGTCGAGTTGGATCTTGAAGTTGAGGTGCATCTCTGTTCCAAAGTGAAAGCGGATGTTTCGGTTGGACATATACCCTAACTTCCTTTTTGGCCAGAATGTCCGATTCGTTTCCTGCGGCTTATCCACAAACAATTCCAAAGGAGAAACCGAGAGCGCATACCGGTAGTAGAAACGAAACAGTGACGAAGAAAAAGCGAAGGAATTCAAGGTCGAGTTGGAACAGTGCATTCAGCTCGGAGACGTCTCGGTCACTACAATGACTGACCGTGAAGTCCTCGCGGTAACAGTCAACGCGCACTCATGTGCTAATGACATGAAGACGCACATGGCGAAATATTTACGGAGATAATTCCAGTAATCAACAATTAGCCAATGTCCTGTAGCCCCTATCAAGAAGGCAATAAGTTAATCCTTCATGAGTTGAATTTTCTTTCAAAACGAAACAGGGTACTCATGTAGTGCACCATGCTTATCAATCGGCATCTATACCAACAGGAGTCAAGCTACATAAACTCATTCAAGATCTTGTTGCACATCGTAGTGGTCTGATAGGCGCCATGTATGCACTTATACTCTTTGTTGCATATCGCATCGGAGCGACGTCCGAAGCTATGAATCCCTCGATCTCTAATGTTCTGGCAGCTTTCTCTCTCCGTCTTCTCTTCCAGCCACTAGCCCCACAGTTGTGATATTTGATGTTGACATCAGATTGGCAATGTACGTCTGGAGGAACTTATTGTTGCTATCTAGCTTGTCATGTTCCTCCTTGACCGCCTTAAGTCGGTTGAATATCTCGAAGAGGGATTCCTGAAGGTTCGTCGCGTGTCTGTTATCGAGTTCCTTGTGGGTGAGGCTGCGTCATGGGGTATGTTGAGATAATATTATAAGCAAAGCTGGAAAATGAGAAATTGAACTGACTGCGACAATTTCTCTCTTGTGTCCTGGCCCATCTTCTCTAGATCCTCACTGTTCCGACGCGGACTCATTGCTCTGGCGTCGTCAGGGTCGAAGGTCTCTTCATCTTCTTGGATTTCGACGTGAGGGTCGTCGCGAGATACGACGATTGTGCCGCTCGATTTGCGTGTGCCGAGATTAGGTCTGGAGAGGTGTCTTGAGCCGGAGTTGTTCAGATCAGTGTGTGTTGAGGAAGAGGAGCTTGTAGCTGTGTTGGTCATAGGTCATTTTATATGGAGCTCTGTGGGGGTGGCTGCGAGGTCGCTGTATGAGTTGGGCATCGCAATGTTTCGACGCTTTACAGCGGAGGACGGAATGAGATTGATTTTTCACATGGCGGCTTAGATTTTCTAGAGGCTTGATACTTTGATAGAGCCTTGGTGTGGTTGTAATCGAATGGAGGGTTGGGCGAAGGGTTGTGTTAGGTTTCAACCTCAAATCATGCCATTTTGTCGATCTTCGCCATTACAAAACAGGTTCCAACGAGACTTGGCGGTATAGGATTATTAAATTATAGGATGGAGATGCCGTTGTGACTGAGCGAGCCCGATTATTCGACGATTGTCATTATAAGCTCTATCTCTTATAGCCCTGACCGCTCTTCCTCAAAATTTTCGGAGCGCTACACAGATTGATTCAATGCCTTGGGGATTGAGATTGAGCCGTTCATTATCCAATCCCGAGACAGGTGGGAGGAGTTTCCAACACCTACTTTCGAAGGACATCTTGGAAATGGTTGTGAAGTACAAGAAGCTAGGGGATAGAGACATCGTCACTATATTCATAAAATAATTCTTTCGACTGAGAGCGAGGTAGGGCATGGAATCTGCGGCCGACCCTCCGTCAAGCATATCTTTGGCAAGAAAGTCTGGATTGTCTCGTTTCCCGACGTCGACTAGTCGTGCTGGCAATCTCGATTCTCTGCGAGCGATTCGGAGTTTCTGTCCAATACCTTGCGAGTTCATATATATCATTTGAAATCGGAGGTTGCAGGAGGTGGCACTGAAATTTGAAGCTAGTAGACCCTGTATCAAGGGAAGGGCTTGGAAGTTACCAGACTCCTGGTCGACGCGTACTTTCTTCGCGCTTGATGGAGTTCTCGCATTTGCTTCCGTTGGATCAGGTCCTTGCGAATCTGTAGGAATCGTGATCGCATTATAGAGAGAGCTATCCACCTCTCTCATCGCTGATTGAACCTGCCATCCTCGGGTAGGCATGACGTGTAGGATGACGGTGCTACGTCGATATTATCGATGTAGAGGCGAGCATATTCGTAGAGAGAAAGTTGAGAATTGAACTGCTTGGCCAGGTAAGATAGTGAGAAGCCAAATAGGCAACTGCGGTTGGTGTGGTAGGGCATTACAAAAATGCGAGTCATTCTGAAGGAGTTACGATGTGCAACAAAAACCCTTGCGTCGTTAGTCTTCAGGAACTGGGAAACATCATATGTTATTTTGCTTTTGCCTCCTGCGAGTCGTCAAAAGAGCAGAAAACAAGATGCGAATATTCAATAGTATTAGCTACATACATATTCGAGGTTGGCATGCGGGTGCATGGGTTCATCTACGAATCAGTTAAGCAGTTGTGTGGGGGCTTGAAATCTCTCCAATAGTTGGCACTATGTGACCTGCCATTATTGGGTCTCTGCTTTATTCTTTTTATTATCACACGTACATGCTAGCTAACAATAAGCGCGGTCTGGCTGTTGTCTTGTTCTCGTATCTTAGAAATACTAACTTTCTATTTTAAGCTACCGACGCCCTTTTGCACAATCTTACCCGACCCACAAACAGCGCAAGCAGAGCAAGCCTGAGGAATCTTGGCAAAATTGTCGAAAGTGCCAAGCACTAGGCGGCCGAGATGCACAGCTAAAGATGTCCCACATGCGATAAGCAGGAGAAATGGCGCAACGACAGGATTGGTTATGCATGGGAAAGGGAGGGACATAGCCGCTGAGTATGACATAATTTGCACATGACCAGCGTAGCGCCTCGACCAAAGTCTTCCACCTATCAGGCTCATCGCGGCTACATATAACGAGACCTCTTCTCGTTCTTGTCCATCAACCAAAGCCATGCCACAAACTACGAAACGCAAGGCCCGCAAAGCAGCCAGCCGTGAGTGTTTCATGCCTTGGAGCGACTTTGCTGATGTTTAATAGAAAGGCAAGGATATCGAGCGCTTGGGATTGAGAAATTCCGTGGGAGGCCAATCCGAACTACGCCAAAGCAAGCATCAATGAATCAGAGAAAGAGACTTCGTCAGGTAACGGCTGGATTATTTTTGGGGATGAATATGATTCTGAAAAGGCATCTGACTCTGTCAAGACTAATGGATTGGAACCATCAGAGGTAAAGGGGGACGACCTCCTGATCTGCAGTCCAACTGTGCTTGGCTTCAGCCTTGGTATCAAACTTTGGGGTGAGCACCTTATCTGTCCTGCACGGTCGTCCGAAGCCCCCTAGCTAATGAGTTTGATGTAGCTGAGTTTGCTGTCGATAATATCAAAGACATCGAATGGCAGCCTAAGGCTCTTTCTCACCTTCAGATCCGCGAAAAGGCAAAGAGAGCCATCCAGGCTCTTTTCGAAGCTCACATGAAGCGGGCGTCTACCAATTCCTTTTCCTTTGACGACCTCATCGCAGGGAAAGGGCTGGGGTTCAATGTGCTCTTGCAGTATAGTGATTGCCCTCCGTTAAAGTGTGGCAATGCTGACACGCATATTAGCGGGCCACCAGGTGCAGGCAAGACCTTGACTGCCGAGGTCCTGTCCGAGTATTTGCAAATGACACTTTATGCGGTATGTCTCTACGCATTGACAATCTCACCATTCTCATAACTTTGCAGGTCTCCGCTGGCGAGCTAGGCAGAACCGCTGAAGAGCTCGAACAGCGACTTCCTCTTATCTTTGAGCGTGCTTCGAAATGGAATGCGCTCCTCCTCCTAGACGAGGCAGATGTTTTCCTAGAGCAACGTTCAATCGGCGACATCAACCGAAATGCCCTTGTTTGCGTGTTCTTGCGAACCTTGGAGTATTACCAAGGGATCATGTTCTTTACAACCAACCGAGTGAATCAGATCGACCCTGCCATTGCAAGCAGGATACACTTCAAGATCAAGTACGATAATTTGGGCCCAGATCAGAGAAGAGGTGTGTGGGAATATTTCCTGGGAAAGGCTGCGACTCCTCAAGGCGCCCCAGTGTATAGTCGCAGCGATCTTGAATCTCTGGTAGAGAAGCTGTTGAATGGCCGCGAGGTAAGGTCGTCTTATTACATGCTCTCAGGAATAGAATGCTCATCTCAGTGCCACTTCAGATTAAAAATCTCACCTCCACGGCCCAGGCCTTAGCTCTTCAAGAGGGAGCTCAGGTGACTATGTCTCATCTGGAATATGCAATTGAGGCAGGCGAGGTCTTCGAGCGTGATGTGAACGGCGCGGAGCCGACAGAAGCTTTGAACGGTTTTTTCTAGCCGAGTCCGTGGGTCCGATTCGATCGCAGCTTTTGGGAATGGGAGGGGTAGGGTTGGGTTGCGCATACAAAGTATAAAGCACTTTGATTTCTCATTACCAAAGGGTGTGCATCCATTTACTGTGCGTAAAGAGTCGTGTAAACAAGTGAACTCGTACTAGAATATGAATTCGTACCAGAAGATGAACTCTGCAGAGCCACGCTCTCTTCGGCAAACAGACGAAGGGAAGTCTTGACGGTGAGATGAGGTGGGATGAGGCGAAATGGAGACTAAAGACTCATAGTCAGCCATTCCCACTCCTGCGGTCCCGTCACCGCACCCCAAACACCATTCTGTCCCGTTATGTCTCCTATCGGCTGAGTGCCAATTGCCTGAATACCCATCGCTCCCTGCGCCATCCCAATCCCATTTGCAAGCCCACTCATACCCAGCATCTTAGCAGCTTCGTTATTCCCCGAGTTCTCTGGCGGATCAAAATCAATGTTGCCGCAGTTCTCCACCGCAGTAGCGCTCTCAACGTGTCGGCATTGGCGCTTGGGAGGCACGGCTTTGGTACGTGGCATGACAGATGCGGCGCCTAAACCGAATATAGCTTTGGACGGAGCGGCGACGATGGGAGTCGTGCCTTCGCTGTTGACACCTGCTGTGGCGGCGGATGAGCCCACGGAGCCGTGATCGGAGGTTGGTGTGCTTCCTACTGTGCTCCCGCCATTGCCGCCTGAGGCCATGGCGCTCCGTGCGCTCTCGCTCTCGTTGGCACTTGGAGCTCTCGGGCTAGTCTGTGTAGGAGCTTCCGTCGCTGTTGCAGTTGGGGTCACTACGGAGTTCTTCGTGTTGGGCCTCAACATTGCTGGCCCTCCACCCAATTTATACGGCTCCCGAGTGCTGGCTCCTCTTGACCTACTGACTGATAAGATGGTGGCTGAGTTTCGGTTTCGCTTCTTGATGATATCCGTCTTGAGAGATAAGGGTCTGACGACTCCGTGTAGCTTCAGAAAAAGGCCGCAGGCATTGCAAAGAGGATGGCCGTCACGATTTCTTCGCCAGAGAGGAGTAGTTTGCGTGAAGCAGTTCGTGCAAGTCATCGGAATACCGTTATCACCTTGAGCGCCACCTGCTCCTGCGAGATCGTTAGTTGGCCCATGTTTTGAGCTGCCAGGAGAAGACAGCCTCGAAAGTGCGACGAAGGAGCAGCCTAAAATAGAGCCGGATGCGTCCGGAGGAGAGTTGAGTATTGATTGTGGGATGTGGTAAATCATATTCCGGTCTTGCAAGGCACTAGGTGTCCAGGTTGGTAGTGGGATTTCCTGTCTGTCGTTCTCGTCTCTTGAACGGTTATTAGAAATACATTGTGTAGACGCATGCCTTTGACCAAAAGAGTCTTCTTGACCATCCCAGCCGTGAGGTGAAGAAACCATGTCTGTAGTCGTGCCTTCGATGTCGACTTGCTTCCTTGGTGGCCCGTCAGGGTATCCCGCAGTCTGGGCATCAAATTGTCCTGGCCAACTAGTGTCCAATTGCAATCCTGTTCCAGGGCCTGTCTCTATGCATGGATCTTCCATTAGTGATTGCGCGAATTCGGGTTGCATTATAAGTGTCCGATCCGCGAATGCCGCGCCTTCTTCATCTCTGTTATCAGAGTCACAACTGAGGCGGAACATGTACCCATGGCCCATGTGAACGCTCGGTGACCGCATAGGGTGCGATTGAAATGCTTGAGTTGGATTGGTGTGTTGGGCCATTCCAAACGATCCAGAAGATGGAAATGAGGTTGAGGGTCCTGCGCTTGTGAGTACAGTGAACGTAGAACCCTCATTGGGGCTATACAAATACTGCGTTGCTTCCGAGTTTGATGGATTCAAAGGCTTATGGCAGAAGACTTGTGCTTGTTGGTGTTGCATATCCATATCAGAGTTGAAGAACATTTGCTCGTTCTCGAGAATCGGTTGGGGAGTGGACAGAGGAAACGAACAAGTAGATCCTGGAGGCGGATAATAGTCGGTTGAGCTATGAGAGGGGGATGGCATCAAGGCATTATTATACATTGCAGAGAAAGGTTCATGACGAAGTGGTGATGAATCAGACGGCGAGAAAGAGATTCCCGTTTGGTTGTTGCGGTGAGGCATTCCTGGAGAGCGTGACCGGTCAAGAGAGTACCCATGAAGATCTGCATCGTGATCTGAATCATTAGGTATTATTATGCCAGTGGATTTCTCCTCCGAGAGCGAGGGAGAGGGAGATATGCCAAGTCCAGCGGGTATTGCAACATTGTACAAGAACGCAAAATTGTTGAGATTCGTTGCATTTAGATAATCCGTATTCTGGTTCGAAGTCCTTCTCAACTGCATGATCCTACTGGAGGCATTTGTATTGATCCGCCGTGATAATCTATCAAAATTAGTTAGAGACAAGGTAACTTCTAGAATCATGTTCTGTTCTGAACATACCGGGCAGCCTCCTCCTGCTTGCCCTTCAGCAGGTTCATACCCATCATACGCCATGTCAGATTCTCCATCCGTTCGTGGCTGGGCAATGCTTTCTTGGTCTTGCTGTATAATCTCCATATCTGTATTGCCAATGGGTCTGTCCTCTGCATCTCATCCGAGCCTTCCAGCTCCTCACCCGCACGTTTATCTTTCCAGGTAAGAGAGAAATTATCGCGCGACATCTCCTTCAGCGCAACAAGGTCCGCCGCCGAGATAACCAGCCTTGTCGTGTACTCTTCGCATGTGCCTATTGCGTTGTTGCTTAAGTGCGATATCAGGATACCGTTCGTGGAAGAGGTTTGTGGACCAGTCGATAGGTCCTCGTGGGAATCGAAAGTCGTGCTCTGTTGATGTATGTGGTCGATGATGATTGTCGTGTTTTGAGCCCTGTCCCACATCACCCCCGAATGCGTGGGGTAACCTGGAAGGGTGGCCCACGCTTCCCAATCGTGTCGCTCCAAACATTCTCCGTTCTTCCCGAGTACTAGCCTCGCGCGGCATGATTTACTAGTGAAGGCTAGATTCCTTCGACAGGAATAAGTTCTTAGATTATTGGTTGATTTGAGGTACCACCCTTGAGACCTGAGGCAACCGTCGTGAATGCAGGCGTTAATCGAGACAGCTCCAAGAGCAGGGCCGAAAAGTCTCCGGAGAAAAGCGAATATACGATATAATGTCCGCTGCAGAACCAGACAGATATTCTGTGAGCAGGCTGTTAGTGCTCTTTCCATCTGTAGTTACACTCTTAGAACAGTAACTCTTCCGCTACCAATTTATCAGAATGATTGGTGTCCGTGACCTGCTTTGATAACAAAAAGCTCTCTCGAAAAGCCGTAATATTAGTACTTGAACACTGCTACTTCCACCCACACAATTACTCCTCGTTCCAACCCAGTCTTATCCCAGAAAGAAAGTGCAGATTTTGCCTTTGACTTTCTCATCATCTTCTTTAATTGGGTTTTCCACACCATTCGGCAAAGTGAACCTCCGGAGATATTAGCCGTTCCGGCCTGAGACATAATGAAGCTGAGAACGCAAGCATACCCAAGATAACCAAAAAAACGGCTCATATCCTCACGAACCGTTCCGCCCGCCTTTCTAATGAGTTCTTTACAATAGTCCATCAATACGGACTGCTCGTCAGCGCTGAGATTGACGGTAACATTGGCCTAGATAATAGTTAGAAGCGCAATTCTTTAGTCTATTTAGCAAGCTTCGAACTTGGTAGAAGCCTTCGGAAGCCATGATGATAGCCTTGAAGTCAGGTAGAGATCATATCGGTGGGACTGAAACCAGAAGATGCCATGCCTGTTAGCATTCGTTGATTTGAATAAGCAATCTCCTGATTATCATGGGTCGCTTTTTTGGAGCATGTACAACGTATTTTCGGAGCGCACGCTGGGTGAAGATGTTCAGTTTGAGTCACGTGTTTTACCTTGGCGCATCACGTGTAAGAACGTCCCTTCAGAATTCGCCCTTTCTTTACCTCAGGCACTCATACCTCAGGCACTCAGGCCATAGGTCGAGACTATTCCTAATACGGTTACTGTGGGTGAACTGCAAGTCACATGTGGACCTCGACCAAATGGCCTGAGGATCCTGTCCAGATTTTTGGGCGAGTGCGGAGTTTTTTCCCACGAAACGGACTCCATCTTAAAATCCATTTTCAACCACAACCACACGGTGTTCAGTCAATTGAATAGAATCATTCGATTCACCGACTGCTATTGCACAACTGAGTGAATTTTAGACCATATCAGCCCAAGACTTGTGCCGTCAGAGCGCGCGGTTTAACCAGGCTATCTACCAGCTGCCCACCTGTGTCTGTGGTCCCCAGATACCTGATGGGCTACGGCCACAATGAAGCCATGTTGCAACTCCTTGGCTTCAGCAACCGTGATTCCACGACCGCCCCTCCTCACAGGGGAAACCTTCCATACTCCGTAAATCCAAACTCCTAAAGACCCTGACTCCCCCCAAAAATTGTGTGATTGTGTGTGCCCGGTGTGGGTGAAGTGCCTTCTGTATGCTCTGTAATATCAATTGCTGGAATATTAGTTATAGAGAAACGGAAACCCAATAGTACAAGCAAACGAGACAGGCGATACGACCCTATCGATACTATCGATAAACATAAGTAATTTCTTCCGGAAATAATTCCGATTATTGGACACGATTTCCGTAGGACAAAGATATCTGATGATACTAATAACAGTTCATTTACTTGCATAAACAAGATGCCGACCTCCTGGGATTCTCCTTTAATATATGACATGGGACGGGGTTGAACGATTTCCGCGGACGTAAAAAAGCTCCAGAGGCCAGACAAACAGACAAGTGGTACAATGCCTCCCATGTATCCACTTTCTTGGATCTGATCAAGAAAGCAGGTAGTATTTAATATATTTTTGAACCGTTGACAGATTTCACAAACCGTGCCGTCTCAACATAGTGAGACTACCTTTAGCCTCCAACTTGTGGCTTAGAGTACCTCCGTCAATTTGTATACCTGCTAGTACCTCTTGAACCTCACAATCTACACATATTAGAATAACTCTGTCGGAACCTTCTTCTGAATTGATATCCCCAGTATAGACCAAGAATTCATTTCTCACTTTTGCTCCGACTACTGATTGCGCCTCATCTGCATAAGAGGGTAGAATGACATGAGATTGTCATAGTTTTAATGATGAGAATAAAGGTTTTGTCGTATTTTTTGAGTATTCCCGATATGAAGAACGTTCATGCTATATAAGGTTGAGAACAAATCTTTTTTTACGATTCTGGGAATATTGCAGGAGTAGTGGGGTTGAAAAGTCGCCCGATGATAATCACCGTGCTTCCAGGGGAGGCCAAAGACTTATTGAAGAACTAGTCCCAAATATAATTTGACCCCTATTTGGGAGATAGCATTGTATCTTTTCAAGTGCTGCTCTGTTTTTCGTCTCGGTTAGACCTTCGTCGGAGGCGATGATCGCTTTGAATCTACTATGGTACAGCGGTTATTTACTGTATTGCTAAGAGCGTAGTCACAGCTACTACGCCTTTTGCTACGTGGTAGGTATTCCGACAGCAATTTCTTTGCTTGAAATCCATGCATCCGTCAACTGAAACAGCAATGCCAATATAAAAAGATGCAAGGCAGAAACTGCAGGTCTCTCATGAGTTTGTGCAAAGAAGAATAGCCTTCGATTACAAGGTATTCTCAGGTTGAGAAACATTAAAAAGGAGATACGGTCTGAGGAAATATCTAACTTTCTGAAAAAGTATAGAAATAAGGGATTTAAACAAGTTAATTATTAATTCCAAAATTGAACTCTAAAACTTAGTCAAGCGGCTGTTTATGCAAGAAGTATAAAACTGTTTGAGAATGCTATCTGTCGGTAGCAAAAGGCGTAGTAACTATTGACTGCGCTCTTGCTAGTATGATTGTGGTTCCTTGTTGTTCGTTAATTCATTATTCTAAGCTACGGTATCGCGAGGTTGTAGGCCATTCAGGACCTACAACTTCGCGTTCACGTGATTCTATTTACATGCGTTCAGACACTATAAAAAAAGAGATCCTAAAAGCTCTAACGACAAAACTAATGAGAGTTCAGCTGTTCGTTTCATGTCTGGCTCTCAGCCATTGAGTTGACAGCCACGTAGGTGTATCTTGCAAATTTCTACTACAAAAGTCCAACCACAACTCAGTCCCTTTCTATAGACTCCGATGCTCAGTTCTAGTTCCTAGATTCCACTCTTCGCGAAACTTTTCCCAGTTGTGATACAAACTGCCAAATCTACAACTAAGTAATTTGCCGAGCTCAGAATGTGCAGAAACGTGCACATCTACAATACACTTCTCGAGCATATCTGAATCTGAGCTCATCAACAATCCTCCGTGTTCTTGAATAGATATGGTATTCTTGGGAGGCTGGACGGCGCTTGAGAAGTCTTGAATCAAAGTTCTTAACCGAACGAGATGGCGATGTACAATGTCGAATTTTAGCTCAATTTCTTCTTCGTCGTCCAAATGATAAGCACTAATGAACGCATTGTGTTGCATAAGGGCAGTTTCTAGGGATCCTCTAAGAACCTCAGGGCTTGAAGCTTCTGACTGAATGCTGGAATTAAGAATTTCCTCATCTGAAACGTTATAGCTGTTGTTCCACGACAAGACAGGACTTCCTTTTGTGTGCTGCACGCCTCCCACATTGGTCATGTGCTTCGATAGCGTTGCAAGATACTCAACATTCACATGCCCATAAATGCTGACTGTCCTGTCCAAGAGAAATGCAAGCGCAAGCATGCCGCTTTCATGTTTAAGGCAGTCTGATGAGCACCTCAAAACTCTATCGCAAACCTCAGCCGCTTGACGACCTTGGCCTAAGCGATGATCTATTGGAAAGTGTGCTTCGTGTGTGTTATGTGATGAAAGACATGCGACGATATCTGATATGCATTTGCATTTGGAGGCTCGGTGTTCGTACTTCGGCTCTATAATATCCTGTTCTTTGTTGCAATAATCATCCCAGGAATTGTGTATTTCCATGCCGTTTCCTGAAGACGTACTCAACATATCCAGTTTAGGCAGCGAAAATGGCCCTACACTATCATGATGAATAGGACTCAGATTGCTAAGTTCTAAGGGTGATGAGAAGTCTTGAGAATATCCTTGATATGAGTACACCGAATTATCCATCGTCCAGTCCCGATATGTGCTAGTTGTCTCCCATGATTCGATATTCGTTGTGCTAATTTCGTTTAAGGAAGGCGCCTCTATCTTTGGTGGTGTACTTTGGAGCTTTCGCGTCCTTCCAGCACGCTGAGATATGCCGTAAACGCAGGAATTCGAAATCTTTGCGCAACGATCACAAGTAGGCCATGTTTGCGAGCATTTAACCTTTGACTTGGTGCATGCATCACAAGTCGTTCTTAGCTTTGGTCCTTGTGCGGATAAAGGCATTGGCATTAAATTTTGTAAATAACGATAGTTAATTGAAACTAAATTCTTTATAGAAAATCTTAGGAAGGCGTCCTTTTAAACAATACTTCCGTAGTTGCAGGCATGTATGATGGGCCGAAAATACAGCAAGAACTTCCTAGCCCTATAACGGTAAGATGCTCCTTCTCCGAGATAAGAAGCATCCCGCCTTGAGCTGCACGCGAGATCATCCAGTGGCGACGGTAAGCTCGGAGGTTGTACTAAGACTCTTTGTTATGCCGCTTTAGTACCCTCAATAAGCCACTGCAGTAGTGCGTTTCAAAGCGACAGAAGGATTAATCGAAGAGAGACAAAACCACGGAAGGCACACGAAGTGCAGGTTCTTTAGTGTAAGTGTTCAAAAAAATCAGCTATAATATGTTATATAGAATTGAAAAATTCCATGCGTGAAATACAGTGTTGTGTTACAAAACCACTTCTCCACTTGCACGAAATAACTAGAATCAGGTTACCTCCAAGCACGAGTTCCAGTTGGGCCAGGCTAGAAAAATCTTGGCCCAGGCCAGTTAATTCCTTGGCAAATCGCCAAGAAACGCGCAAGCCTTGGCCCAACTCTTTATGCAACCATTTGTAGCCTGGGTAAACTTAAGCGAAAAACCAAATATGGTTAGAATTATACTTGGCATATACTAACATAGGCTTAGCGTGTGGTGCCAAGCGAGCCGGGGAGGCGCGCTTTTGTAAATAAAGCCAAATCTCTAAAACCGCAAATGCGACGGGAAGCCAAAAACCTCGCTTGGTAGACCAATTAAAAGACTAGAATCTTTCGCTAATCATTTTAATTGGCCTATCAAGCGAAGGTTTTGACTTCCCGTCGCCTTGGCGGTTTAAGGGATAATAGGCGGAACAGTTGGCATATCTTCAGCATATACAGTTGACTCGGTGTTATGCGAAAAGAACGAAAAATAGCTCAAAGTATCGTTGTCGTCATTTCGAATAGAAGATGGTCTTTCAACATCTGTCTGGGATATACTCAGCATATACTAAATATATACTTCATAAGGAATTCTACTCACACTAAGCTCATTCATCCATCTAGTTTTCAAAGTTTAAAAGTTTATTGTACGGAAGGGGGTTTGCAAGATTGATGCAACGACCAGGGGGAGAGCAGGGGGATTCTGCCATTAAACTAAGCTATATACAGTATATCCTCATTGCCGCTCTAATAAGGAGTTTGAGCTCCTTTTCTGACGAGAACCTTCATGATCCTTTGAGGCATAGAATCAATGAATTTGTTAATATCCTCTACTGTAATCTCATTCTCCCAGATATCAACTAGAGCTGCTTGTAGCTCTTTAAGACTCCAGCCGCCGTGAGGATTTCTATTCCTTAATCTCTGGTTCAAAATCCTCCAAACGTTCTCAATAGGATTAAGGTCTGGTGAGTTCCCAGGCCAATCGAGTATAGTAGCAATATAGCACTCTATTCTTGTAGCGTTGCAAAGCCCTTTATTCCTTTTTGTATCCTTAGGACCGTGAACTTTACTTCCATCCTCTACGCAGAAGAAGTTATGCCGTTCTTTGAATATCTCTCGTAGCGGCCCTCGTAAGATTTGAGCCTCGTATTTCTTCTGTGTAAATCCTTTGCCTTGTCCATCCATGCATGCAAAGTAGAGCTCGCTTTTAAAATTATATCCAATAGCAGCCCAACATATTATAGAGTCCCGACCAGAATTGAATGTAAACTGTACACAATCTAATCTGCTTCTTTCTCCGCGTTTGCGTAGAACTTTGACTCGCCGGCGTAAGTTTGTTCGTGCAATCGTTTCATCGGTGTAAACGCCTTTGCGCCAGTATTCAACGGGCCGGTCCCAATTTTTTATTGCAAAGACGTAGCGTGCTAGTTTTTGAGCTGCAGAAAGGAAAGGCTTCGAGTCGGGGGTGTGGTAGTGGTATCCCCATCTGTCCCATGCTCTTAAAAGTGTCCAATATGATGCCTTAATGCCACATGCTTCTTGTGCGATAGTTTCGAGGGGTAGGATTCGACGGTCATAATGACCAGTAATCCATTGGATCATTTGATTGATATGCTTATCCGTTACTAATCGTGGCCCGCCGAGTTTCTTCGTAGATTGAGGTCGAGTTCTGCGGTCAGGTTCTGGCACCTGTTTTTTAGTCCATCTCCATGCAGTGACTCTATCAAGATTTAGCTCTTTAGCGGCAGCTGGGATAGACCAACCGCGTTCTATTAAGCCAAAGAATCGTGATTTCTTTGGGGTTTTCCATTCGTGGCGTTTGCGACCCATTCTAAAGTGCTGATGGATTGTTTTATTGATAGTAGAGAGTAGTGATGGAAGATGGTGGAACTAAAGCAGCGGCAGAATGGGCTCACCGCCTTGTTGCGTCAATCTTGCAAACCCCCTTTCGTACGCGTTTTCTTGGCATGGCTTATTCTATGCTTGGCATATGCCGGGGAGAGAGATTTCCGGGCCCCCGGCCAAGATTTCTAGCCTGGTCCAACGGTAACCCCGGCAAAAATAGCTTGATCGCTTGATAGAAGGAAGAGGCGTTTTATTCCTCCGCAGCTTTTTCTGTCGGTGCATGCTTAGGCTTGGCACTGGTACTTTTAAGAATTTGTTAGTATTTTGCATAGATTTTTGGCATTGTAAACATTGCAATACCCCCAGTACTATTTTATTTAGTACAGGCGATTATTAAAGCATCAGTACCTTATACACTCTCTAGTTTGTTGAGGACTTGCAAAGAACTTTCGGCGTGACGCACGGACGTAAAAGGCTGAAATATTACAACATGTACGAAGTAAGGTTAAACTTAAATAATAGCGACCGAACTAGCGGATGCAGCCGGGGCAGCCGGGCAAGCCGTGCTACTTAAAATCGGGATCGAAAGCGGGACATGCCACGAATATGGATGGTGTCATTGCTTGTTCCAGCAAGTACTATGCTCTAGGATAGAGCATTTCTGACTTGGTTAAGGTTCAAACGAACAATCCCATACCGTAACTGATTGTGCTTGGGATGGCTTCCTTTACCTGAGGCGAGACACCAACCATCCCGCGACATACATTGGGGAGTCTGGGCTACGTATGTATACACGTTTGAATATTTGCTAAGAGAAAATTGAAGGCTTCGAGCTACAATTACTATAAACCTTTCACGCACGGGATATTTGCCACTCAACATTACGGATAATAAGAAAGCTAGCTGGGATTAGACGGACGGACGTAAATTCTAATGGGTGAGCCACACCTTAGAGCAATCGATCAGCGATCAAGTCCCTGTCAAACGCATGCTTCGGCTTTACTTTCGCACTTTGTACAGACCGTATAGTTCAACATAACGCGTTTATGCCTTCCTGTTGCCAAGGGCAAATACTGTAAATTTATTAGTAAATTTAGGATTGTTCGCCTCTGACGCAAAGTGTCCCAATGGCCTATTAAGGCGTGTACAGGCCACAGGTCCGAATAATTGTACGTGGGCTGTCTGTGTTGGTGCTCTGCTAAAGGCAAATACTGTACGCTTTTTGGCGATTCTAGGATTATTTTCTATTCATGAAGATCTCTCCACACACAATTATTTAGACCTGTACGAAAGTGTAATACACGTAGCAATCAGAACCAATTAAACTGCTACTAAAACAGAAAATAGCTGGTCGCAGTTGAAGTCTGCAACGGCCATTTGACCCACCGATCTTAGAACTCCTACAAATCCGCTAGATGTAGCGCGCCCATATCCACATGCCAAAAGCCAAAACCTTTATTAAACTCCATAATTCTTTCTATGTAAATTAGATCCAAACATTTGTTGCCACAGCTTCTTCGCAACCTTCCTGACTTAAGCGTTCGTATTGTGATGGATTTCTCGACACGTCTCACAACACGATTAATAATTACTATATTCCGAGCCCCGCCTTGCGATTTTGAATGCTGACGCAAACTCAGTAGCCACGCGGCAATTTAAAGCAGGCAATTGAACCTAAAATACGACGTTGTGGGTTGACCATATCTAACCAAATACTGAGATCATGTCTTATTCTGTTATTGAAAACTATTGGTGCACTCCTGTATCTATTAATTGGTAGATAACAATATGCATGCAGCACGGATCACATATCTAAGACGGTGCGGGGGTATTCTACTAAGCTAGAGGGCTGGGTAAGATCAAATTGTCCAAGGCTAATTAATCTAAACCGAAAGATGACGGCTCAGCTTAGAAATGTCCAACAACCGCGGTACCTTTTACAAGATCCAACAACTCTTTACGCCAAAATACGTTTCTGCGCAGCTCACAATATGGGGTTTAGCTATTAATTGGAAGGCTACTTACGTCAGAAAATTGCGTCCAAATGATACGTACATCGTAATCTACCTGAAGATTCGGTTCTCCATACCCAGTGAGGCACAATGAAATTCGTATTTTTTGCTAGTATTTGTTGGCCAACTCGTAAAGTTATATCTTGAGCCGACGTCTGATTGGCATGGTACAGCTACAGTTAAACATAGATATATCAAGAGCCTGGGTTCCGAGTTAGTATTCAGGTATGTGGAGGTTTTCGATATAATGGATTTCGACGTATTAAAGTTTGACTGTATGTCACTCAGCAAACTGGTGCTAGCCTTGCCGCACATGCACAAAGAGTGGGGATAAAGTAAAGTCATGGAATTCAACTACCCCCAACCCACGAAATCTGAACGTAAGATAGACAATAGGACCTCGTCTAAGTTGAAATACCACGAATGAAAACCGAACTATGAGAAGTCTTATAAAAGACACCTGTCAGCTGATACCCTCTGATTTACCTAACACATTATAATCTCCAATCCATGTACGCTCCAAACTTTCTCTCCCTCACCATGTATTTCCGGCAAGAGCCCTTTTGGAACGTGGAGAAAAGATAAGAACTGCATGTTGCCTTTAATTCACATTAGGGTCAAGACTTTATCCTTCCAACAATAGCCGGGGGATTACAACATAGCACAAACCATAGGTGCCTCAGAAACAAGAATTTTCAAGTTAGAAACGACAAATGCTCAATCCTTGTAACCTGAATCGTGTCTTGCATATAACCGACAATCATTATGATGAATAGGTGGCTGCCCTGCTACTATTGCCAAGTCCTTGCTTTATGCAGTCATAATTGAGATGTGAAAGTGAAAACAAAGTTGAATTCGTCCGGTGCTCATAGTAAGATCGTCCAGTCCCTAACTTATTCTGAGGCAGAACCGAGCTTTTCTTATTGTAGTTGCTGTGGTTCTGGTATTCGTTGATTCATTGTTCTAAGCTACTGCCTATTGCCAGGTGGATATATAGGATGGTAGAAGACCTACAATCCCCGCGATATGGAACGCGTGAAGCTATGTACATGCATTCCAACAGAATGCATGTAAATAGTTTTACGTGATCCCCCGGATCATTCACACCCCAACTCCATAGAGCCGTAGCTTAGAACCATCAACAATACAAGTACAAGTCACCACCTACAACGAGCATACTAGCACTGCGCAAGATCGCGGTGCTATGTGCCCAGTAGGTACCGACTTGAGCAATTGCAAGTTATCAGAACAAGAAGTATCACTAAACGAGAGTGATACAAACACTTATTGAAGCGCTCATATTCCCATAATCCCAACAAATGACTATTGGCGAAAGCAGCTACCTAGATGGCTGACTGATGGACAGTAATTTTATGGCCGGAGCTAGAGAAATTGAGGGGCAGTTTTCATGAAATTTATTGAACGATGATAATATACGGAAAGTTCAAAAACTACACATTTAGATTGTAAATTGACCATTGCCACCAATTCCGAATCACTCATAATGTTCGAAGGTTCAAAACAGGGCCTCCAGCTATCTTGGTTGGCAAGTACCAACGCAAGCCACCCGTTGCGGAATAGCGCATGTACCAGCAGTTTCCTAAAGTTTGGTTCTGATACATGTTGCTGACTCGTCCACAAAGATGTGGATTAAATCCGGGGTGGAAGTGTCGAGATATGGCTGGGAAAAATGTGGCTCTTTAACTTTTGGCCCCTTATCTTCTGCATGGTTGTTGTAGGCCCACAGATCCAAAAACGGCTACACCACCGTCGGAGCCACTTTGGATGGAGAGTCCCGGGGGGGGGGAAGGTGGGGATGGGGGGTCGCCTAACTCCTTTCGTAGTTTCTTGAAGATATCCTTGTGGGTATATATTATGAGATATTCAATGTTCAATCGAAAGTGGTCAAAAGCCATGCAAGGGCCTTTTTTATTACTATTTATTCCCATAGCCAAGCATGGATTTGATGTGTTCGGCGTGAACATCTTGACTCGTGGTTCGGCCCGAAGCGTAACAGGGGCCAAGTCAGCTTCGGCCGAACTTTCGGGAGAAATTAAGGTTTTCAGCTGCAGTACCTTCAGGGCTGCAAACGGCGTAACCAGCCCATGGCCAGCCACAGGCTTGCTGCTACAGCAGCTACAGGCCTGCAACCAGTACAAAGATGTAGGACCTAGATTGTTGTGGGCTTCAGCTGGTAAAGTACTTTCGGAGATATTCAAATCGCAAGCAAATCACAGCTTAGTGGCTGTAGAGAAGGAATACAACACACATAAAAGGAAGCTAGAAGTCCTTGGAGGAGAGCAAGCTTGAGTCTCTCATAGATTCAAAGACCTACACTTCAAGTCAATAAAATACTATTACTTTTGTATTGCTCGTCACGTGCCTTTATAACATCCGTGTCCTCACCTGCTATATTGCAATCCCTCCTACTGCCCTCTGTTTGTTACACAAGCTTTTCAATAAGAGATAATTTACCACATTCTACTTACCAGCAACCACGTATCAAGTACGCGGCGTTGCTACAAGTAGAGTGGTACCTCAGTTTTCTTCCAATAAGAATTTGACAATCACATATTGCCTGTGAATCGCAAGTTCCTACTCTCAGTCCAGCATCACTTGCAGGGCAGAGCAATAGCCATTTTAGCGAACCCACAATGAATATAATTTTAGTCTAAGTATACTATAAGTCTAGCTGTCTTCCCTTTGTTTGTTGTGCGATTAGCGTAAGCTCTAACACGTCGGCAAGTGGCACTTCGTTCTCTAGGTTTAACATCCCAAATATTCCGCAACCGATACTTAAATATGACATGCTTTTCCCTGTTCCGCTACTGCTCGCTACGTCTAGAAATGTCATGCAAATAGACACTGCGATCAAATTTAGGAATTTGCTACATGTTGTGCAGTTGGTTACTTGGCCTTGTCCATTAAACACCCTCTTACCAGTCAAGTATATCTTGGCACGCGACCTGATTTGCAGTGGCCAAAACCGCTTGAGCGGAGCTCACGCACACCTCCAACCTTCTCCTGCGGCAATCTTTCGAAACGACCGCCAGATGGAGCCGTCCATGGGAAATATATTATAAAGACGGCTTCATGGTACTGCCTGAACATAGACAGTACGGTGTGGCGAGTCTGATAATTATCCAAAATCGTCCGCATATTGGGCTTGTGGATATCTTTTAGAGGAGCGGGCAGGCGACTTCGCCAGTCTTCCAGAAGCTTGTAAGTAATCTCTAGCTTTTGCTCTCGCTCTGCTAAAGATTGACGAAAGGCACTCTGGTTGTAGAGCATTTTCGCCGCCGAGGTGATGACAGTGGCATACAGACACTGAAGGGCAAACCAATCCGTCTCATTATACACTTACGGCGGGGCGTGGTCAATCCAGTCGCCATCGAGTCCCTGCTGCTACTGTTAAGGGCCTATTCCGAGTGCGCAAAGCGGAGTGGCTCTTACCGGTGAAATGCCACGTCGCAGAGAGTAAGGCATTTCAACAGAATACAAATACCACAAGCTTGTGCTCGCAAGCTCTCGATCTTCACTATTTGCATACTTACTATGCACCAAGTCATGGTTCTCAAGTCTGAGCGCCCTAGCACAATTGTACTGCCCGTGCCAAGAGTTCAGAGTGTATAGCATCATCAATATGCCCCGATATCGTTGTCTAAAATGGCGATTAGCAATACGTGGTATATATAGACTGATAAGTGCTTCAACTGACCAGTGCTAAAATTGTCTGATCAGTTAGCAAAATGAGCATAATAGCACGGAAGTTGAACATACCTGCGGCTTGAGAAGAGAGTTTGGTGCGCGCAAGACACTGCCGCGCGAATTAAGTGCCATCTTAGAGTAATAGTCGGCTTTCTTTTTCTTCTCTGGGTCTACGAAGCTCTGCGTGCTCTTTACAAGAGCGTTATATCCGAAAGCCATAACGGAATCAATCAGATGTATCAGTATCGGGTTCGCTTGATACGTGTTTCTAGCGTCTTTCAAGTACTTGTCGAAGCATAATTGAGTCAGGAAATTTGCGATACTATAGCTGTTACTTATCGCAATTAGAAGAAGAGAAAATATAAGTTACCTTAATGGTTGTTTAAAACATGCTTCATAATATTAACAAAGATTCTTTATTTAGGTTGTAAGTTTTAGCATCGTTATTACGAGACTTACCGGCTTTACAACTTTCCATCAAAGCTGCATCATTCCAATACCAGGCTGCGTAACTATCATGGCATTCCTTATCGTCAAGATATACTGAGGAAAGTTGGGACTGTACAAGGGATATATTTTCGAATATCCGATATATTTCGTTGTGTTTGGCGTTGGTCATAGTCATCTGCCCCTGATACCGCGACAAAAATATTGCCTGTAGAGAGAAATTTACGCTACGCACAGGATCTTTGATTTAGAGCTAATCAACGTCTGTTTTGCCATCTTGGAAATAATTATTTCTTACCCAGTGATGCATCAAAGGCTATTAAGACCTACCAATAGGAACCACTTCCGTAATCTACGACATACGAAGTATATCATTCAGTCGATGACACTTAAAAGATACACCTGGACTTTGGCCACACTTATGTATGGCACTATTTAGCTAGCCAAATTCGGCCTGTTCCACCTAAACACGTTGCTAGGGACCGGAGATGTTAGGCATGATTGCTGAAGGCGGTGAAAACGATGCACAAAAGTCTCACAGACGACACCAACACTGGCACCGCGGTTGTAAAGACGGACAAGATAACAAGGAGCCGGATCACAGATAGTGGGTTTTAGAACGTATTGTCGGCGAGTCCTTGCGAAGCTTCTCCTTCCCGGCTCGCATCGATCAGGATCAATTCATGGCGTCGATGACGAACGGAATACTTAGCACCCTACTTCCCAAGTTGGAGGGAGAAGGCTGAGCCGCAAAATCGACGTTTCTTAGTGTCTGATAGCATTCATTGCACTTGAGGGACGGAGTTGGAACTGATTAAATCTCTTAAAACGATAACATACCAACATGCCGGTTGTTTATATTTAATCTTGCAATACAAAAATATGATTGAAAAGTTGTACGCCAGCCACTATTTCCTTTCAAAAATAAAAACAATTTTTTGAGCTTTCCATACCTGTTTTTAAACAAATTGAAATAGCTGAATAGGAGGCTTCTGTCGTCATGGTTCTGGGATGTCAAGGGAAAAGAAACCGTCCTCAACGATACCCTGATCGATGTTATTGGCTGTCGTGCTAGCCAAGGGATTTATCGGAGCCAGCTGACCATCCGCATCTCGATGCGTTTCAAGATGAAAAAGACCTTGATTTCAAGATTGGCTGTCAGCATTCGCGAGACAGCTTGTCTTGCTATCCCTCTGTCTTATAGATTGACAATAAAATGAAAAGTGTTGGACTCATTTTCGATTCATCCGTTCAGAGACGTTCAGAAGGAGTTCAGTCTCTAACAATCCACAGCTCCAATTCCCCCGTAAATGAACCGCTAAAGTCGAGAGCAACACCAAGAGCAGCATAGTATCTTTTTTGCGCATGGTTCATTCGCAAGCGCATTGGGTGGTGTGAGCCATCCCTTCGAGATGCTTCCCAATTTTTGCAAAATTCGTCCTTCATTTGGTGACAGCAGCGCTTTGGCCAGAACACCAAGTCAATCCACATCCCGATGTACGGGATCTGATCCACGCCCACATCGCGCTGAGAAAGAGACTGCTGAAGGCAGCTCTGCTTCCTCCAAGCGTCGAAGAGTCCCGGATTCGGTAACACGCAATGCTTGCATTAATTGTAAGAGGGCGCGAGCAAAGGTCAGTTATTTTCAATGCATTTTCCGATCGTATTAGCTGCTCGTCGTCTGGGTGACCACCTCGCTCCAGCGAACGAGTCAGCATATACTAAAATTGTCCAGTGCAATGGGAAAAAGCCATGCAAAAGGTGCGCGACGCGAGTGGAAACCTCGGAGTGCATTTACGAGATCCGTGTCGAGCACCGAAAGGAGGTGCTAGTCAAGCAGATAAATGAATTGAGGACCAAGTGCCATTTGACCGAACAGATCCTACAAGCCCTATCGGCCGATGAGAAGGTTTCGGAGATCCTCGACAAGCTCAAGAACGGAGAGGCCTACGAGACCATTGTCGGATGGTTGGGTCGTTCCACAATAGACTACGGGACGATGTCGCCCAGAGAGGCCCAAAATTCTACATTTGCACCGGAGAGGCACAAAAAGAGCAGACTCCCGGCGACCGCGTGGACCTCCGTGATCTCTGATAACGCGATTCTGGATCATCTATTCCAATTGTACTTTACTTGGGTGCATCCGGTACACACGTTGTTCAGTGAGAGGCACTTCGTTGACAGTTGCAAACGGCAATCGAAGAATTTTTGCTCATCAGCGCTTGTTAATGCGATCTGCACCATGGCTTGCCATCTTCATACTGCTGCAGAGAGTGATGAGGTTGATTTTGAGCAGCTGGCTGGAGAATTCAGCGATGCTGTGTTGACGACCATCGACCCCAGCGACCGGAGCGTCACAACAATCCAAACATTTGCTGTACTTTTCTTGGTAGACTGCGCTCGCGGCAACGGATTGCGCGCATCATCTTACCTACAGATAGCAACTGATAACTTGTTGACAGTTACATACCAAGAAGTTGATGGCTTCGTTGATGTTTGGAAGAATACAGTTCGCGGGGTCCGTAACTTGAACATGTCAGTATCTAGTACCACCATCAAAATCAAGCTCACTAATCCGGACTAGTGAATGGGCGCAAATCACCTTTCAGGTACCTCCTGTAGTACACTCGGTGGTCTATGATAGTATCGCAGAAAACCACGACATGCTTGATGACACCAAATGGTACTTCTATCGTTATATGAATGATCAGTGCCCCGTATGGCCTGGATTACTTGCCACGACGAATCGGGAGAAGGCGAAACTCACGACAATTATCCGAGATATTTCCGCCATGATGTACGGTCAACGTACCTCGCAGATATCAGCATGCCATGTCATGCAGCAGTACAGTCGCTTGGTTGCGTGGCGAGACGAACTTCCGGCGTCGTTAGGGAATGTTGAGGACAATAACAGCCAAGCCCTTCCTCATGTTCTGTCTCTATTGTTGGTATCGTCCTTTCACTCTAAGGACAAACCACTGACGCTATCGCAGGATCCTTTACACAAATGCGGTGATCCAGCTACTGCGTCCCCTCCTCGACTATCAAGGATTTCCTTCGCAATTAATCGAGGCAACGATCTGGGACCACGCTCAGCAAGGTCTTCGCCTGCTGGATAAGCACTATCGAACCCAATACACTTGTCGATACCAGCCCGTGCTGCAGATGTTTGCCATCCTTCATTTGTGTGATATTATTGCTAGGTTCTTTCCTGGTGGGGTCGAAGGAGTTAGCAAAGATGGCCCTGAAGCTATACAATTCGGGATGGAGGCCTTACTGCAATCGCGCATGGGATATCCTGTCGCAGGTCCGCTCCAAGAGATGTTGCGCAAAACTGCGATAGAGTGCTCAATCCGCCTGCCACAAAACTCGACGGAGCTCATGGTTCTCCAAAACACCCCGCGACCGACGTATCATATTGATGATTTCATTAACGCATGCACCAGGCCATCGTATTGCCAGCCAGTCCATAAGATTCATTTGAGGTATCTTCCTTCCATGTCGGCGGATTGGATTACTGATGGAGCTTCCTTCGGTTTCCTGCAGCCCGAAGCTGGGTCAAGGGGTTTGAGAGTACCTTTGACAGAGGAGAGCGGAGCGCAAAGCTTGATGCAGATACGCAACCTACTGAACACCAGCTAGGCCATCATCACTGCATTTTCGATTGGGTGTGGCTTTTCACACTTTTCGTCTGTGAGATAGCATCTCTTCCAAATGGCTCACGGGTTATTACTCTGCCACTCCAATAATGATGTTGTCCTGCGAAAGCAGGTGGAATTCGGGAAATTGGACTTCTTCTCGTATCTTCTGGCCTCATCTGCCGTCTTTGTATTGTGCCGATTACGACCCTATCAACCAGCTGAATTTCAGTCAAACTGCAAGGCGGTCGCAAACTTTACGGCTCTGTAGATTCATCCGCTCGATAAATCACTGCTGGCTGGAACAATTCTGCCGCCATTACCACGGTCCTTTCGGCCGCCAAGGATGCCGAAATGCTTGACACTGATATTGGAGTCATCCATCGTGAAAAGGACAACGTTGTGCCAAATGCTTTGCCGCATCTAAAAATAGATTGTTGGTGTTTCGAAGATTCGAGAACAGGATATCTCAAATCGTAAATTCCAGACCTGGATTATTGGATTGGAACCATTATTACCGAGGTATATTATTGCTCTAGTTCACCCGCCGTTTCGGCTGTGCATTTCGGTATCCTGGGATATTGAAATGCTTCACATGCTGAGCCCATGCTCAACAGCGGACATTGCACCCTATTTTTTTCTTTTTTAAAATCATCCGGCCAAGTGTTAGATTTACTAACTTATTCATAATCTTGCACGACTAATGGGCTTGGGCGGAGATTAGATGTGGGAAGGTTCAAAAGCAAGACCTCTCAATATACACACACATCCATCCCGTTCACCTGGGCGACGTCTACGAAGATGGACGCTATAGAGTTGTGCACAAGCTCGGCGCCGGCGGCTTCTCTACTGTCTGGCTGGCGCGGGACGAGCTGGGCCGAATCACAGGTGGAGATGTTTATGGGCCTGAAAGAAACGGCCTTGGAATCATTAATCGAGAGCGGAGCCGACGCGTCTGCTGTTGCGAACTCCGTTTTCCCGCAAATGTTACAGGCGCTTGACTTTATTGCATGGAAGGGCATCGTTCATTGAGATATAAAGCTAGAGAATTTGCAGCGAGGGCTACGAAAGTGTGGGTTAACATCCGCACGCTACCCGAAACGAATCCGATATCGAAGCTAAACACCAGAGCACTCCGGAGATTCACGTCACCATTGCAAAAGATAGCTTGTGCGCATCAAAACATGCCAACAAATAAGATGGAGGTTATTCAGCCTTATGTAATCGCTCCGTGGGAGGAATGGCTCCCCGCTACAATCGACTTCGGAACGGAGGAGACTACTAACATTGCGAACACTATCTGCGGCATTCGGATTGCGACAAGCTCGTCCGCGAGAAAGAGGATAGTGGGGATGGGAGGAGCCATCCACGACACGCCCGGCATTGTAACAGGTAGAGAACCGATTGCATACTCAGTCACGCTGGGAGCAAGACCGGAGCAGAACCCGTACACGGCTGAACTCGCCGCGATAGCGATGGCAATGAAGCGCCTACCGCTACATCTGGTGGGAAGACAGATCACGATTATTTCAAGCAACCAGGGAGCCCTGCTGGCAACGAGCCAACCAAGACATCAATCAGGACAAACCAGCATTAAAGAGATTTACGAGGTAGCGTCTGCGCTGAGAAAGGGAGGCAATTCTATCTCGATGATATGGATCCCGTCTCAGGAGAGCTTCGAGCTTGGCAGGAGAGCAAAGGAAGCCGCACGACAGGCTACCGAGCCAGACCGAACACCGCAAGGGCAATGCTACCAAGCCAAATCTACAACTATCAACAGGGGAAAAGCAGAAAAGGCAATAAGGACACTACCAGACGAGGTGGGAAAGTATTCCAGAGAAATAGACACCGCACTGCCAGGAAAACATACTCGTACCCTATACGACGGTCTCAAGCGGAGAGAAGCGAGCGTATTAGCACAGCTCCGTACAGGAATGGCACGACTGAACGGATATCTTCACCGGATTGGAGCAGCAGAATCTGACCAATGTGCCTGCGGACAGGCAACAGAAACTGTCAAGCACTTCCTTTTCCGATGCCCGAGATGGGACGCACACCGAACGCAAATGCTAGCACTGACAGACACAAGAAGAGGCAACCTCTCCTTCCATCTTGGGGGGAAAGCTCCATCTGACCCAGAGACATGGACACCAAATATAGACGCGGTTCGAACAACGATCAAGTTCGCTATTGCCACAGGACGTTTGGACATGGAGATAGAACAGGCAGTCAACGTCACAACAGTAAACCCCATCTCATTCTCTCACCCCGACTAACCCCCAGCACCCTCGTGTCCCCAGCAGGTCTGGCTTCAGTCGCCGACAATAGGACATTGAACACTTGGAGGTATGATTAAAGTGTGATGTATATTCTATTTTGCGATTCTACATGTCCCTTTCTAATTATAAACAACGCATGGAATCCGACCTTTGATACCAGATTACGCTTTCATAGCGCCTCACACGGCGTGGAACCAAATCAATGATAAACAAAAATGGCCGGGACACCTGCAAACATAATCCAGTTCTTATTCTTGCCCTCTCGAATCCAGGTTAACCAAAACCAACAAATAGCCCTGAAATCTAGATGATCAATCTCTCAGCTGGACCCCGTGAGACAGTTCCGTGAAACCTCTCTGCATGAATCAGTAATTGCGGTCGGTTCTCTAGCCTGATGCCGCAAATCTGACAATCAATGTGCGTCCCTTCTTGCAACTTGCTCACATGCTTCCTCAGAAAGTGTCTACTCAAAGAACCCGGGGTTGCATACGAGGCAACCCTCTCGCGCAATGTCAGAGACGGGTTCCCAAGACAAACGAAGCATTTTGTCGGCCTCTTTTCTCTCTTAATCGATCGTATCGCTTGGATTAGGGCATCAGGCTCTTCGGCTTTAAGGACTGGTAGGCTCTCATCCTTCACCGGACGCCCACGCTGGATACGACGGGAAGCGGGCCCTTCTTCCACGCCGCAGTACGCTGTAATAGCATTGACTGCTGCGATTCTTCGCTGATACTCGTTTTCTAAGGACGTCTTAGGCAGCGTCAAAATGGCATCTATCAAGAGGAGGTGTTCCGGCGTCATCTGATCTGATTGCTTTAATGCATCTTGCGTGTCCTCGTCGACCACTTTTCCAGATAACTGCCGCTCGCTATCGATCACTGGCTGCTCTTTCTTAAAATGTTCTACCAGGTTAACCAGAAGCAGCCTCCGCTGCCGCTGCTTCTCACTCTGAAGGCGATGACGAGCCTTCTGGTATTTTTCTTCCCCCGCAGGATCTCCTCGAATGCCTGACAGTTTCGTGATGCGACATTTCAGCTTAACAATGCATGGAAGCTCATTGACTGACGCAGATTGCTCAGGAGTCAATTTCCGTGGCCGACGAGGGTCAATCGAACGGCTCATTGAACATGCAAACCTCATCAGCTCTCGCTGAGGCGCTTGGCCACGGTAGATGTTTGAACATCAACGTTGATATTCCGATCGAGATAGTGTTTCAGAAACGTGTCGATGCTAGAATGCTGCAGGATAAGGTTCTGGACGGAGTCGCTGACATCAGCTATGCAAAAATCCGTGATTAGTTGACAGTCTATAAAGTTTGAAGGTTAAGGCTAACGGCTTTCGTTCAGCCCTTTGGCAGCCCCATCACGAAGGACGTATGGCTTCGTTACCTGCGCGAAGCCTGTAATTTGGCCACCCATCTTCATCCGATAGCGGACCGAATCAGAGGACAGCTGTAACTGTGGTGCCAAACAAACGCCATGGGCGGTCTGTTTGATTTTTTTCACCGAGAAAAAATACTGGCTGGTCTCTACCTTAGTAGCTGGGCTATTGAGTGGTGACATTGTTACAGTAGAGAACTTGATAAGAGCAGGCGGATATAGTGGTGAGGATAAGACTGTTGAAATAGATAAACACTATCCATGGACATCTATGCAGCTTGCATGCCACCGGGGATGGCTTGATATCGTTCAATTACTTGTTTCAAACGGTGCAAACATCAATGAGCCTGCGCGTACCTCCACCGATGGTGCTACAGCACTAACAGCTGCTATCAGCTCTGGAAATACCAGCCTTGTCCTGTACTTATTGGAAAACGGTGCCAATGTTAACAGTCCATCCAAAGATCATCCCGCGCCGAGCCCCTTACAGGTTGCTGTGCAATATGCTAAATTTGAGATTATTAAGTGCCTGATTGAACTGGAAGCCAACGCAGATGATTCCGGGGCACTTTGGGCAGCTGTAATAGGGAATAACTCTCGATGTATTACCTACTTGATCAGTTGCAATCTGCCCTTGCTCAAGCAGCCGAGAATAGAAACCACAAGATTGTTCAAATATTATTAGAAGCCAGCATTGACACCAAACACGCTCCAACACAACTGTTCAGCAGTTTTACGCCGCCTGGTAGCCGCACACACAGGTGAATAGCAGGTCGCCGAGTCGGAACCATATCCCAAACGTCACAAACAGAGCACGTAAGTCAACGGATACGTATATATGCGTAGATAGAAACCAGACCACACGCAGGAAGCGGATCACTGGCCATGCTGGGGTATGGTAAAGTAGGGTACATTGGACGCGTCCAGCCCACTTTAGTGATTTGACCAACCCGCATTCTCCGGTATAGCCGCCGTATTGGAGGCTGGAACCGTGCATGAAATAATCAATCAACATTCCGAGCCCATGCTCAACAGCCACTTTCCTCTTCCATTTCCATCCCCAAAGTGGAGGAACTCACGTAGTTATGGTGCGTCACCAACCGTTGCATCATCTGTGAGATTGGAGTCTCTTTTGACTATGGTTTTTTCCCCAAACATGCAGGAAGGGAAAATTGGCACAACAGATTCAAACCCCGACAAATGTTTCACTGGCTGCTATGACTGCTGGGTGGACAACAAAGTATATGTAAACTAAATGACCATTTTTTGTACGTCCAAATTCTCCGATGATTTCAGAACCTTTTAACCTTTGTGTCTAGCTGTATAGTTGTGCGCGCGTTATAACTTGTTGAGTTGATGTGGATGATGAGTGGTGGAGTCGAATATATCTGCGATAGAGTGCGGATGTTCAGGATTGATGTCATGCGCTCCTGGTCTAGGCGTCGTCACTCGATGTATAGTCATAGAAGATGGCGAGAGAGGGGAGTTTGGCTGGACAGTTGGGATTATGGCCACGACAACAACATAGGGGGATTGGAGGATACAGCGCTGTTCGTAGCATTCTATATTCTTCCTGGATACGGACCCTCATGGCCTCGATTTTGTTCACAAAAGTAATGTCCGTCGCACTGAGGTTATCATCGATATTCTGGGCCTTGTAATCGACCCCGAATCGTCCGCAGTCTTCTTATTAATTGGCGCATTGATTCTATCGACACTTGTGAAGACCAAGAGAGGGAATTATTAGGATCAGGAAATATATGAATTGGGTTCAGTTCTATTATCGGAATATTTTACATTCAGACATATCAGAAATGTATCAATCAGATATTAACCTCAAAGATAAAGACCCCGTACGGTGTGTCGAATAAGTAACTAGGAATACTGTCCGAGCCCTTCACAGATAGTATCCCAATCCAAGCGTGTGGGCCGATTTGGAAGTATTGAGAGTCTGTACAGCAATTGGCACCACATGCCAATACATAGACTTGAGCTACATCTTCATTCCTATCGGGCAATATCGACCATTGATGAACCCGCATTTGGAGCCTTTTGAAAATCCGCAACCTCGCACATCTTTCAATTCTTAGGCCGTATTACTACATCGCTCCTCAAGTCCGTATATTTCTAAAAGCACGAACGCACAGAAGGAACTTGTTTCCATGGCGACTTTGTGGCACGGAAGACCCCGGCCCAAGAAGAGACTAGATGAGGAGAAAAGAAAAGAGCAGTGGCGGGCGCAATATGAATGGCTAGATGCTCGATACAAGTACTTGCACGATCGAGAGACTGTGACCGTGAGACATACCAAGCAGAGATCTAGCTATCATAAACATCGTCGACGTTGGCCCATGCTGTCTAAACGAAAGATGAGGAGAGGTGGTCAATGAATTTGCGCCTAGAATTGCCCCAATGTAGATCATATCTTGCGGTACCACGCCGTACATCCGGCGCTACGGGTATCCAAAATCGATATCTCCAAAAAGATTGAAGAGGACTCGCTTCATAGGCTCAATTAGACTGGCATCGTCATCGGCGCCTTCACCTCCAAACATACGCAGCTGCTCTTTCTGCTTCTGCATCATATCCATGTCGGCCCAAGCTTTAGTGAGAGCTTCCTCCTCTCCATCACAGACTTTCTCTTCCGCTCTGCAGGCAAGGGCTTTACAAGGAGCCCGAGATTCGTCGAAGGTTTGCTGTAGCATTAACGAGCCTTCTGGAGGGAAATGGATTATCGAGTTGTGGGAATCGGCAATGCCTTGTTTAAAATTGTTGTATGTCAGAGGGGTCTGTGCTAAGGTTCGCCGCTTCCTCGAACCTGGCCTCTCCCGTCGCCTGTTCCGACGGCTGTATGGCCGGTCGGATGTGTTAGGTATGATCATGTTAGAAGTACCTCCAAATTCTATTTTTCTTGGTGGCGCCCAGTTTCAAGCAGATGTAGGAGGCTTTTGTGAGCCTTCCAGATCTCGTAGAATACCGCAAGCAGATAGAGTATATTTAATAAGCTCCAGTATCAGTTTTGGCCATGCTTTATCGGAATTTAAAATTATGAAGTATGCGCTGAGAAACTGATCCGTTACACCCACTTCTGTGTTAGCCCAGAGAGTCCTTGCCTGAGCTATGAATAGAACATAGAGACCCAAACAACTCGCATCATATAACTTAGATCTGAGATGCTAAATTGACGTTCCTATATAATTTACTGTATGAAAAGGGTGGCACTAAGATCGTTCTAGGCGACGATCAGAAGACAATGGATGAACTGACGCAACGATAGGATTGACTTATGCATGGGAAAGGCGGGGTAGGTCCGTTGATGATTGGCGCAAGCCATTGGCATATGTTGCCCGGAAGAGGCTTCCGGAAGCGAGCCCTTAAAAACTGCCGTTCTCATTTTCAACAACATCGATCCGGAATTTCAGATCTAAGATATGTTATCTGAGATATGCTCTATGAGATGCTTTGTTCCTTCTGAGGTTAGCCGATGGGCTACATTTGCAGGTGGTTCAGCATTGACCACTTCACCCCGGCAACGCCTTCCGGGTGTACGTCATCATTAAAAAATTCGATTGTTGGTGATACGGATGAATTTCATGCATAAGCGAGTCACCTGTCGCACCCAACCCGCAAGCAGCATCAAAAAGCATCTTCGGGTCGGGGGCGCTGGTGATTGGCGATCGTGGACCCTGTACGGAAGGGGGTTTGCAAGATTGATGCAACAAGGCGGTGAGCCCATTCTGCCGCTGCTTTAATTCCACCATCTTCCATCACCACCACTCTCTACTATCAATAAAACAATCCATCAGCACTTTAGAACGGGCCGCGAACGCTACAAATAGAAGACCCTAAAAGAAATCACGATTCTTTGGCTTAATAGAACGCAGTTAGTCTATTTTTGCTGCCGCTAAAAACCTATATCATTTTAATAAAGTCACTGCATGGAAATAAACTAAAAAACAGGTGTTAAAACTTGGCCGCAAAACTCGACTTTAATTTACGAAGAAACTCGGCGGGCTACGACTAGTAACAAATAAGCATATTAATCAAATAATCCGATAGATTACTGGTTAATTATAACCGTCGAATCTTACTTTCAATTTTATGCCTCAAAGGATCAGAAAGGTTCTCGTCAGAAAAGGAGCTCAAACTCCTTATTAGAGCGGCAATGAGGATATACTGTATATAGCTTAGTTTAATGGCAGAATCTCCCTGCTATCCCCCTGGTCGTTGCATCAATCTTGCAAACCCCCTTTCGTACCTGAGATTGCGATGCCACTTTCTCGAAATCTTGAAGCTGGACCACTACCAATCACAGCATCCCCTCCCCTGTCCGAAGTGTCGTCGCCTGAGGCCTCAAAGCAGGATTGTCGACTTGACTGACAGTGGATCTATCAGCCTACTAGGAAAGGCTACAAGGGTCGAGCGTACTAAGGCTACATCCAAATAATCCATGCCAAATTTAAACTTGAGCGAAATTGTGAATTGAAAAGTGCTGTTCTCAGATTTGGGAATCATTGTTATGGATAGGTGCCAATAATAGAACACTACCGCTGGGAAGTATCCGGAAATCACGATATTTTGATCATACTGCAGATATTAACCAAATTTTTAAAAAGAAGTTCATGATTTAAGATCTTTGTTCTTGAAAGCTAGGGTTAACGTAGTTCACAAGCGAGTGGACAAAACAAGCTCATGCACACTTTTTTCTTGGCATTGTACAAAACTACTTTAAACCACAATAATTCTTTACAACAAAATGGCTCGTACTTGGAAAGAATCTGATCTTATTCTCGCAGTAAATGCGCTTCGTACGAATCCTCATTTAAAGATAAGTCGCGTTGCGCAAATAACGTAGTTCACAAGCGAACTTCCAACACAAGCGAAATTCCATTTTTTTCTTGGCGTAAAGTACAGCCAAAATCGTCTGTGCGTAGCTAATATCCACTTTTTATTTTATTAATAAAGTATTAATAAAAAACTTTACAATTTTAAGAAATGTTTTATTATTATACAATAAGTCTGAGTACAGCGGTTTGGGCCTGCCAAAACAGGGGGGTCGGGACGCTGTTTTATGCACCCTCAACCGCTCGCTTAGCCTGCCCAGACCCTTGACGCTCTCACGTGCCTCCTTTGCTTGGCGGATCCTTGTTAGCGTGCGCATCCTTGTCAGAGAGAAATACAGAAAGCGGTTGCTCTTCCTCTCCACCTTCATCATCCTGTGTCGAAAATGGCTCCCTTCGTCTCACCAGTCATGACGTTGCACACCCCCCAGTATTCTGAGGGCTCTCTGAGCTATATTTGCTCTCGCAGCCGCCCGCCTTCTCCAATTCTAAGTCGATCAGCTTCAATCTTGTATGCTGTTTCTATCTTTCCTCGTTCTCTCTTCATTTGCTCTTTTTCGCGCAGTTGTCGGACTCTCAACTAATCTTGCGTCTCCTCGCTATTCTGGACACATCCTTTGGCCGCGATTCTCTTTTCTGCAAAAGTTCTCGACACTCGCTTTCTTTTTGCTTCGTGTAGCTTCTACGATTGCACAACATCGTATTTATTCTTGCAGAGTAGTATCTTGGTGCCTTCTATTCTCTCCTACAGTTGTGCTCTTTAGCTAACACTCTCAAAGTCGATGTCTCGCTCTCCTTAACCTCCCTGAACTCAATTTCCTCGAAAATAATCCTTCACCTCCGCTTTCTTATTCGGAACCTTCCCAGGGACCATGGCCCCTATAATCTCAATTCGAGCAGAAGAGACTTTCAAAGCTCTCGAAAATGTTCTCAAACGACGTAGAGACACCAGCCGGATATTGAAGGAGAAAGAGAAGCAAATGCTTAGCGGAGAAGATGGAAGTTGATTTGAACCAGAAGAAATTCTTACAGTCTCTGGACTCTGATAATACCAAAGCCAATATTTACTACATCAGGCAGAAATTTATTAGGTATGCTTGTACGACTTAAAATTTTGTGATTTGACCAGGTTGGGCTAACAAAAAGCAGATACTGTGACCACCAAGATTTGGGATATTGGCGTACAGCTATCCTTAAGCAGAATTGTAATAAAGGGAGAATGATGTCGTTCCTTCACTGGATCTGCGAGACTTATCTGGTAAAGAAACGGAAGAAAGGAAAAAGAAAGTCAGTCAACCAGTATTGGCGGGATTTTAAGATGCTTTATCGCCGAGTGAATGGCGCGTTTGTGGATGCGAACGATTCAATTGAAGTCGTTAAGGTCTGTTTCATTCTTCCGCGCTGCTCTTTTATCGCATACTGATCTTCCGCTCGAAGTACATCAACGGCACGCTAAAAGTCAAGTTTGAACTGGACACTACGTCTAAATCCAAGCCCGTGGCGGGACCTGATGACCTACTTCTTTTGCTGGTCCAGCACTGGGCTCGGGATGAACATGTGTTTCCAACTGAGGACGACCGTCATGACGTCGCCACGATCCTGCTGTTCCAATCTTACACGGGTGGTCGACCCGCCGAGTTCGTCCACTCCTCGAAGGGCAAGGCCAGCGAAGACCCTCTTGGGGAAGTAGAAGAGGCTAAGAATAGACAGCCTCAAGAGAGAAGAGAGAAGCATAACGGCAAAGGTGTCAATGCTGATGATAGCCTGGAGTACGACGATGATAGTGATGCTAGTGATGGCCTGAGTCCAACGACGACCTCCTCTTCGACTCTGAGGACGACGAAACCGCCGACGAGGATGACTTCTTTCACAAAGGCACGGACGGGAAGGCTAGCCACGATAGCGGCTACAGCAGCGATGAGACCGATATCATTATGACGGAGGACACTGACGACTGCTACCCAGTCGAGGTTAACGGCGCTGAACGGCTGGTGCAACAAAACTGTGACGTGGATGAGCTCAACGAGTTTGGGGAGGCGATACGGAAGTGCAAAGCGCTCTGCTACGAAGACATCTGCCTTTGGATCGTCAAGAACCCGAAGCAGGGGGAGCGAGACCTCTTGGCAATGGAGGTCCACTTGCGGCACCACAAAGGGGTGGATAATAAGCCCAAACCGTACGCTGCTTTTAATGCTGTGCAATTAAATCCAGGCTAACTCACTTGCAGCACGACCTTTCTGTTCCGGGAGAACCCTCTTCCTATCCTCTGTCCGATCTCCCACATCTTGGCTCGCGCGATCCGCGACAACGCTATTTTTGTCGACGGCTACACATCCGCCGAGCCTTTTTTCGCGACGAACCTAAGAAGTCAGAGAATGAGGGCGATGAAGGTGCACTGGGAGCCGGAGTGGCTCAAGCGACCAGTTTTTCGCAGGTCCGTCCGTACCGTGACTGGCTGGGTGAAGTCGAAGACCAAACCTATGACTTACTCGACTTATTGCTTATACATTGATCGTCTTGGGAAAGACACGGGTTTTGAAGACAAGCTGACGACCTATTGCTTCCGCCGAGGTACAGCAAACGCGATCGACGGTATGTATTCTATCTGACTCTCATTTACTTTTCGATGCTGATTGCTCTTTTAGGTGTTGCTTCAGATGCCGTGCGCGATCAGGTCATGAGACACGATCCTTTCACCGGAGTCTTTAATGGAGCGTATATCAACCACATTGTCAGATTTAACGTGCAAGACGCTTTTCTAGAAAGTGACGTTTCTGATGATGGGCTTACCCGGGCCTTTACGCATATGAGTATTCGCTGCAACCCAGGCGCTCCAAAAGAAGTACCCAATGAGGTGATGGAGCGCCTCTTTGCAGCGGATCCAGATATTGTAGACCTCGAGCGACGATTCAAGGACTTATATACCGAGATCAAGTGGGAGTAAAAGTTTATCAAGCGAGCGCCGAAGGAGAAGCGAAAAGAGCACGAAGACCTTCGCAAGCAGCTTATAAATACAAAGAGAAGCTTGAGAACCGAGATCGAGGATGCATACCGGAAGGATTACTTCTTTCAAATTCATAATGAAATGATGAAAAAGCAACTGCAAAGGCACCTGGACAAGACTGTGGTCGAAAAGGATGCTGAGGATGCTAAGGATGTCGAGCCAGTTGTTGAACATCAGCTCGAAGAACGGACACAATTACAGCAGCTTCTTTGCGATCTCTCTAAACACCTCAGTTCTCACGTTATCGTTGCTCGAAAAGTCTCTGCCATTAACTTGATGGTCACGCTCGCTTCTCGACAAGAGTTTCAAACTCGCAAGCCGCGGTCTGCCCCAACCTCCAAGGATCTGGTCAAAAAAGAATCTCCTGCTTCTGATCCATTCCTACCGCCTGATGAATTTCCCATCGTTTGTAAAAAGACTCAATGTATTCTCTGCATCGGAAACGAGCGGCTTCCGTACATGCAACGAACACGCACCTTTAAGCGCGTTTCACACATGTGGGATCATGTTGAGAATATTCATTTGTGCAAAGTGCCGGCAGAACAGCGGATTATTTGCAACCATCCTGTATGCAAAGCTGACGGTTTGGTTCTTAATAACGTTACGCATTTCAAGAATCACGTGGCCACGGTCCACAAGATCGATCTTCGGCCAAGAGTTTTTCCTTGATTTTTTTATCCTGCGACTTGCTTTGTGTATATCTATTAATCTATTTGTGGCGTTTGGTGTGGCTGAGGATTAGAATCGCGTAAGTACGTGATATAAGATTATTTGGCATTTTTACTAGCTTGTCTTGATACAATACAAAGCACAAATTGCATATTAAAGTTACTTGGTGTTTGCTTAACTGCGTTACGGGGCTAGTTTTGACTCTGTTGATTTTAGGTTTAGGTTGGCTAAAGTTACCGCTGACTACCAAGAAATCCTGCAACAAAAGAGCTCACATGGGTAACTCTTGGGTAGAGAGAGCCAGCTGCTCTCGTTTTTATTATTGTGACTACAGGTACGACATCAATGCTCCTAAAGCTTCTACAGTCTTCTGCTTCATCTTTTTGAGGTTCGCCTCTCCTTCTTCACGATCTACCTTCTCTTTGCTGTTCTCTGCTTCTCGGGACAATCCTTTGAAGGAGTTCTGCGCAGCAAGCTTCCCTCAGGAGAAGTCTTCCTGAATACGTTGTCAGGTACTTGGATTCTCGATGGTGCCATAGTAATGACCGTTAGAAGTTTTGTGGTCCGAGAATATAGTATGCAAAATCGGCGACAATGGAGTTGGGCATTTAAATACACCCAACTGTAAGTGGTATTGCCGCTTAAGTGGATGGATAGTATTCAGTCCCGCCTCTGCTTCTGCACCCTCCTATACTTGTAGGGGATATTCCAATAGTCTTAAATTGTGGAGCATTGCATGAGTCATCTCAATAAGGTTTTAAGCCTACTCGTACACGAGTCACTAGTCAAGCCATCAGCATCCTGCTGGATTGACTGAAAACCGATATAATCATAGAATAGATGGTCTGGACATGAATCCGACTATAATGACCAACACCGCCAGGCATTAAACCAATATTCAAGGAAGGTGATACCATCATCTTTTGGGAGGGTTGACAACCTGGTGTGGGTCCCACCATTCAAACTTGGATCATAGCCAGCATGTTAGTCAAAAGATCACTTGGAACAAGTGAGCACAGTGATTCACTTCTTCCTTCAGACCACTTTCGGTAACGGGATAAGAACAAAACTTTGGATCCTAGAAGAAAGTTTCCTCCTTTAGACTTTCTATCGCTTAATATGCCCTCTCAAGCTCAATTGGAGGACTTCAGATTTACGGCGGAGGTTCGGCGGACATTTAAAGGGTCTGCTCGCGTTAGCCTCGACGTGCTCCATTTCGAGCGGAACGAGCATAGAGATCTTGATCCAAAGCAGGTCGAATATCTCAAGGGTTGCTTCCAAAAGGATAGATGCCGCCGTCTGGAAGTGCGGAACCGCATTGAGGCAGTCATCGATGAGCGAAGCCTTGATGCTGCACTTCACATCTCCGCGATCTCTGCTACCGATCTGCTAACTAATCCAGCAAACAAATGCCCAAAGCTAGACTTCCCACAAGGCTTCCAGCTTCGTTGTCTCCATGGGCTACACCGGATCCAAGCCGCGAGGGAGTTCCTCTTACCTCCTGACAGATGGTGGACGGTCGATCTCTACACCACAGGTAAGTCCATTGCCTTCACAATATTAGAAGTTAAATATACCAGCAAACAACAGATCTCAATGAGGACCTGAAACAGTGCTTCAAAGAGCAGCATTCAAAAGAAGCCGGGCCAAGTGATGGCGAGGCATATTGCAAGATACGGCACTACCACTTCCAGGGCGACACCAAGTCCGAGATGCGGTGGAAGGCTGGCCTGCGAGGTAGTAGATTGAAGAATCTGAAGGAACTCCTTGCGGATAAAGACCTAACGGCTGGGTTTGATGCCTTGTTGGACATTCCAGGCCTCTGGGGCGGGATGAGATTCACTACATTGCAGAAGGTTATGGCCATGGGCTTCAAGAACGTGAGCAAAACCTACCATTTAACAGCACCTACTAATATTACAACAGAAAATCTTGAATTACCTTGGCCGTATTAAGAAGGGGTTTTTTCAGGTCTTGTCGGGGGAGGCAAACCTGCCATGATGAAAATCGATCGAGTAACGGTAATGACCTTAGAAATGAGGTCCCCGCGAGAGTCAACCACAGATAGACGGTTCTTACAAAAGCAACTGCGGGATGGGGCGATATTCAGCGCCTTCAGTAGCTATGAGCGAGACCAGATCAGCGAGAGAATAGAGATGGTTGAGGGGTTGATACCATCGTTATACACTTTTTTTAGGGATATTCAATACATGCAGCTGTGCATGGATTGCTTGAAGACGTTAGCAATTGTCCCAAGACGACAGGGTGTTTGTGAGACGATTCAGCAATGTTACACTGGCATAAATCAAGAGGAGGGAGAGGTCAAAATCCAAGTCACAGAGGACACGTTCATCCGCAAACCAGGGAACGATGCGGATCGAATTGACCTTGGTTGTCGACAGTTAGTTGCCTTTGCTATGTGTGACTACCACGATATGCCACGCGACCCCGTCAAGAAAGACGTTGTACAAAGAGCAACCAAAAGAGCAGACCCAAATGTGCTGCGCCGGTTGGCGGACCTTGCGTATCAATTGGGTTTTGATACTCCCCAAATTCGGACCTTAAAGCAGTATCCAAACTCGCAGCCAGTACAAAATAACCACACCCAGTGGTCGCCTCCGCATATAACATCTGGGAGCGGAATTGACATTGCAAAAAGGTCCGGAATACCACATGTTACGATGAATAGGGAAGCCCGAAATTTTCTGTTCATTAATCACCTACACGACAAAACAGTGTATCAAGTTGAGAGCATCACTTCTTTCTTCATCCACAAATCTGTATACCTAGCGTTCTTTGGTAGACCAAATGAGTTGGGTGAACATGATACCACTGCAAGTCACCGGTCACCGAACTCTCTATGCGATTCGATTCGTGACGATACCAGCCAACCACAGGGACATGCTACTAGTCATTCCCAAGGGATGCCCGAGCATATATTTGAAGAATTGACGACATTGTGTCTTCTTACAATCGTCCTGAGAACACGAGTCGGTCTCGTAGAGAATCTGAGGAGAGACGCGTGGGAGAACGGCTTGAGCGGGAGGAGCTCAGCAGGCAGAGATTGGAGAGGGAGAAGTTGGAAGAAGAGAGACGAGAGCAGGAGAGGCAGGAGCAAGAGAGGAAAGAACAGGAAAGGCAAGAACAGGAAAGGCAAGAGCGGGAGATATCGGAGCTGAGGAGATTAGAAAAGGACGCGGAATTTGAGGAACTGCAAGAAAAGTTGGCAGAAGCATTAAAGGCGCAGGAAAAGTTAAACCAGGAAAGTTATAATGAGCAGGTACGTAAAAAGCGAGAGCTAGAAAGACAGGAAGAAGAATTTCGGCGACAGGGCATGCGGGAGCGAGGAAGGCTGGAGGAAGCAGAAGCATTGAAGGATTCAGAGCCCGCCAGAAAGCGTTATGCCCCAAGTGACACGGAGAGTCTTATACCTGGCGGTGCCGAAGGCACTGATGTTGGGCTTGACCCACAGACCGGGGGCTCCAGACACATTCGGATGACTACCAGGCAGGGCAAGGTTCCTTGGTCCCGTATATACCCCCTAGTGGAGAACCTATAGGGAGGCAATAGGTGATACCCATCCCCTCTCACTTATAATTCAACAAGCTTACTTCCGTAGGTTTTGACGCCAAATCAAGAGAGATCCCACTTTGCTCGCCTTACGTACATGAATTTAGAGAGAGGCGTCTGGAAAATTAGTCATACTCTTGACGTAGACCCGTCAGATCCGTCCGAGGCTGAGCGGATAGCAGTGAAATATATGAGAAAACAAATAAGGCTGTTTGACACCGAATTCAACATACTGACCCCGCGGGACTGTGTCAAAGCGGCTAGAGATAGTAGCAATACCATACTCTTGATTCCGGAGACGGATATCGATGTGAGCGAGCAGTTGGAAATCTCAGTTGCTAAGCTGAGAAAATCTTCTACCGACAAAGGCCGAAAGAAAGGCCGCGCAACGAGTGATTAGTTGAGAATTTATGCCTTTTTTTGTGACCATTCCACATGCGGATGCCGAGCTGTAGGGGTCCACAATCAACCAAATCACATCTAGAGAAATGCACTTTTTGAAATAAAAATAAAATAAGAGCCACCGCTTTCTTCTACAAACTGCGATCTTCTAGCACGTTTCATCTTTTCGAAGACTTGTTCTTCTACACACTGCGATCTTCTAAAATTTTCCGTCGTTTCGAAGATTTGTTCTTCTACAAACTGCGATTTTCTAGCATGATTGATTCATTCATAAACTGTCCCAGCCTCCTTAAAGTGGCTATGCAACGTTCAACTATAATATAGGTGCTTCCCGTTTTCTTTTCCAAGAAATAAGCCATTCCTCTCCAGAATCCCTTTCCGCTGCCACGCAGTTGCACCTATACTTATAGCTCTAATGACAGATCTGATTGTTCTCTGTGCGCGCTGATATATGTGTTGAGTATCGCTCTTCCCGGCCGGGTCTCCAGCTTGAAGAGTTGGCCGCTATCTAGGAGAGCTGCTATTCGTTTCTCGTCGTCCGACGGATGATGCCATCAGGATCTGCCGGGGGCTAGATTCTGATGGGAGTTTATTAAATGCTTGCTTATTTGAGTTGCCCCCGGCAGCTTTGTTGCTTGGCACTCGGACATGTATTGGGATCCACCGTATCTGAATTTTCCATCCTTGGTGGTGGAGCTTGTCCATTTGAATGCTTAGGTATCTGCATGATAGGGAGGCTTTAATTGTGACATGCGGTAGGCGGAGAGCGTGTGTGGTGTTCGCCTTGGGGTCTCTGGGAAAATGAACCAGCTGCTCTTCTACAATACATTATATTCGCAGTAGAGGCTTCAGAAAAAGGGGAAGGGGGGGTAGTACAGAAAACCAATGCTCCCTTGAGCATCATAGGAATATTTACAGCTGTGTTGTTCTGAGGCAAAGCAGGTGAGTACCGAAAGAAGTGAGAGAAAGAGCGACTGGGGCGATAGTGGGTCGTCACTGCGTGGTCCACAGGAGCCAATTTCTGCTGCCCTCGCTGATTCATTGTCCAAATGGTGTGACGCTATTTAGTGGCAAAGCCTTTTTAACTCTCCAAAGTCACTGCAGTTCGCATGCGAAGTCTTAACCGCCTTTTCGATTCGTTCTTCAAAACTTACTTTAACCTCTTTCTGTTCAACTTTTATACCTGCCTATTATCTCTTCAATCTATGCCAGCACTATTCACTCCACCTCAGAATACAAATTGACGCAAAATGGGCCCATCTCAGATTCGTCCTCTCACACAATTCGATATTCTGCGGCTAGCAAAAGCCAAGTCTTCACCTCGCAGCATGCCACTGGAGAGCGATACTACTGTTAAATCAGACAGGAAGAGGGAACGATCAGCAGAAGGAGATAGTGCTGGTACCGTAAGCGTTAAGGCGAGGCACAGAGGAGTACTAGAGACAGGGGTCGCTGTAGAAGGAGGTTTGCTCTCACTTAGAACTGTAGACGGGTCTCCATGGGGAAGTTACACCAAGGAGTACAACCTTGACCTCGGCGGCCCTGTTGTGGTGTCGCTTCGGAAAGCATCTCCTGTCAAGCTCGTCCATGTGAGAGCCTTTCCAACCTCCATAGCAGAGAAGACCCTTCATATGTTTCACCGGACCCAGCACAACAAAATTGTCACTCCAATTGAAGCTTTTACAACAGATGACTCTCTTTACATTGTCCTCGAGAATATGCCTGTATCACTAGAGCAGATCGTCCGCTGTCCAGCTTATCCTGATGAACAGCAGCTCCGTGCAATCCTTGGACAGGTGAGCCGTTCTCACTTTTGATCAGCACGAGAACACGTACAAATTGTGATAGATACTAGAAGGCATGGCGTTCCTCGCATCAGCAGGACTCAAACATAAATCTCTCAGTTGCTCGAATATCCTACTGAACACAGAAGGCAATGTCAAGATTGGTAAGAAAAAACCCAGGAGGTCGTTCACGCAATAACGTGATCCTATAGCACACCAAGAATCTTGTGATGTAGTATCTAAGTCCCAAAGCGGCCCTCGCGATGTGGGAGTCCTCTCGCTTATCATGATGGAATTAATGCAAAAATACGTCAAGGAAGATGGTGCTGTCGGTATTGACGACACGCGCCGCTGGCCGCCCAACTCAGACGCTGTTACGTTCCTTTCGGCAACAACATCTGCTACATCTGCAGTAGAACTGCTTGAGGCAAGATATTCTTCCGCCTTCTAGATCGCCTCTAACAGCTGTAGCATCCACTCTTAAGTTATCCATACCAGAAGGAATCACTCCTTGGTTTGATATCTTTAGCCCAAGTTGCTATGCGTGGGCGCTACAGATATCCTCCCAGAGTATAATCCTTTCTGATCTTTCTAGATTACCTCATATATTGTGCGTCTTAAGTAGCACTGTGTAAATCCATCGCTAAGGCTTACAAGTTCTTGTCTCCGTTCGCCTTCAAAGTGCTATAAAGCAAACATTTAAAAGGTGCCTAGCGGGATATTTTAAATATACTTTTTGCTTCGAGGTATAAATATATCGCAAAGCTATCATCAGTTTCCCAATTTTCCCGATAGACCTAACCTTTAATTCATTCCTTAGCCGTCACTGCAATGTAAGATGCGATGAGTCGACTTGCTATGCATGCCTGCGCTCAGGTCTGACAATCCATTTTAGCACTTATTATGTAAAATGGGATGGTAACGCAGAAACAAGTTGAATGACACTTCACCCGTCGATACTATCGAATATCACCGGCAGCAATAGTAGTGTTTCAAGCAGATCAAGGTTGACACCACGCTGAGAGGGAGAAGAACAGTAGGAAAACACGCAGACCACCTTCATTCACAACGGCTTCCGGTTATCCAAATCGACGACGACGAGGCGGAAGCCGTAAAACTGCGGTCTTGCTCATGTAAGTGAACGAGGTTAGGGAGCTCAGTATCAATCTCTCTCAAACCTAATGTTCGCAGCTCGAAAATTGCGTTGATAAGAAGGACCACCTTCTTACCATCGATCTCGAGGCTGGAGCCTGGCACAGGCTGTCTGGATGCTATTGACGGAGCCATTGATGGAGCCACCAAAATGCGATTTACAAAAGATGATCGCAGCTGTGTTTGTTACTAAGATTGATGTTGGACTTGTTGGGGTGCGAGTATTCTGGAGAAGTGTTGCGTGTCGAATAGAGGCCAAAGAGGCAATTGAAAATGTCAGCGTTGAGAGGATGCACCTGAGTGATTCTAGTTGGAGATCAAAGTGCAGGGAAATCCAGCCTTCTGAGTGCAATCGCTGAGATCGACCTCCCAAAGGATTTGGAAATGTATACACGCTGCATAGCAAAGTACGTACAAGTGTGCGGTTAGCTAATGTATTCACTGACCGCTTTTAGCATTAGGACGTCTCCTGCAGACAGCTGGACCTGTACCGTGTCCATTCGTGAGTATTATCGTTACACGCATGGCACTCCGCGGGAACCTACAGCTAATAACCCTTTCCCGCCATGGGAAGAGAATGCCACCATCAACATTAAACAGTTCAAAACAATATCAAATAAGTCGGAACTAGAAAATGTTCTTCGCTGGGCCCAAATCGCACTGTTGAATCCTAGTCAGGATCACAGAACTTTCATTCCTGGATCAGGAGCAATTGCACAGGCCGGCCGTGGCCAAGACTCCAAACACGAGGCCGATTACTCGCCGAACATTGTTTCTCTCGAGATCTCAGGTCCTCGATTACCTGCTCTTTCATTTTATGATCTCCCTGTGTTTTCAACAGTTCTGCCAATAAAGAGGAACGATACCTGGTCAAAGTATTCGAGAACATGATCAAGAAGTACATTCAACACGAAAAAGCTCTCATTATCTGCACCATGCCTATGGCTACTGATCCAGCAAATTCGCGAACCTTTTCATTGATTACTAGTATGAAAGCTGATAAGCGAACTATTGGAGTATTGACGATGCCGGATTTGCTCCAAACTGGGTCAACACACATGGATTTCGACCGAATGCTCAAGGGGCAGACCTACATCTTGCCGCGTGGCTATTTCGTGACGAAACAACCTGGGCCAGCCTTCAAACTCCGCCAAAGTGTTGACTATCACGTACAGGCAAGGGAGGAAGAAGCCGTATTCTTCGCGGCCGATGGGCGATGGGGTGATGGCGGCGAATGGTATGGCTTTCATCATCGTTGTGGAACCAAAGCTATTCAAGAATACCTTTCCCAAGAATTCGCTCGTTTGATCGTCGGTAGCATAGGTCGTATCGAAGACAAAATCAAAAGGCGAGTTCATATTATTAACGAACAACTAAGCACGTTATCAGATCTTTCGGATAACGACAGCGTCCAGCACATCATCCGACAGTCACTCCAGGAGTTTACCAATGGCGTTAAGGGTATGTTGGAAGGTGGCTCTGTGTCTGGACACCATGCCTTCTTGAGTTCTTGGTCCAAACTCAGCATTGATTTCGCAACAGCCCTTCATCAGATGAAGCCAATGTTCATTTGTCAGCACCCTTCAGATCTATCTTTGTTGGAGGTCATCAGTCTCGATAACTCAGAAACTGAAAGCGAGGCTATCTCAACACTAAAGAAGCATAAGGCAATACAGGGCTTTACTGCCCCTTCATCAAAGTTTGTCAAAACACTAAACGGCCGCAGTCCTAGCAGCAATCCTAATGCCTCTCCCACTTCTCAGCACATAGCGCATCCCAAAAACGAGGCTGTCATTGAAACGCTTACCCGCCGTAGTATTGCTCAACCGAGTCCCAGGAAGGTCGAGGTCACAGCCTTTTCAGGATTCTTCGGATATGGCAAGAAGTTCAAGAGTGTAGGACAAATCCGAGACGTTATTTCTCGCCACAGGCGACCAGGTCATCCACACAGCGTACCCGAAGCTGCGAGAGAAGAATTGTGCATGGAGGCGACCCGAAAATGGAAGGAACCTCTCGACAAACTAGCTTCAATCACATTCGATCACCTTCGCGAAGCACTTTTAAGTATCATGCAGCGACCTGAAAGCCTGGGAAAGTTTAGACAGACCGAGATGTTCCAAGAGTCGAAGAAACACGTTATTGAATTTCTCGATGCTCTTTGTGCGGAACAAACCGAGAGCTTGAACCAGCTTTATGCCCTAGAGACCTATAGCTTATTTACTCTCAACAATGACACCTTTTCGCAATACAAGGCGGAAGAGCTTCGCATTCTTCAACAAGCTCGTCGAAAACACCGTGTCGCCTGTGATATAGAGAAGAATGCTAAAGCTTTAAACCGAGCTTTAAGCGACAAGAATCGTGAGATCCAAATGAACCACACAACTGATGAGCAGCTTGGCCCGGACCCATTTGCTCTCGAGATCGACACTGCGGCATACGTTTGAGGTTATTACAGGACTGCGGCATATCGATTTGCAGATAACGTCTGCCAGAACATTCAGGGCAACCTTTTTCGGAAATTAAAGGATCAGATTCCACAATATCTTGAAGACGCCTTGGGTCTAAATACCAGAGACTGCGAAATGAGATGCGGACTGCTTATGATCGAGAACCATGAGGAGGCTGCTGTACATTCTCGGCTCCAGGAGGAGAAGGCCAAACTCACTCAGATCGCAGCTTGCCTTGAACAGTATGTAGAAGAGTTCACTTTTGAACCCGATCCTGAGGCGGAAGACGTCGGAATGGACGAGCATGAGAACGAGCACCATTCCAACGCTCTTTGAGTGTAGTCAGAGGACGCCAATCATCCCGCCGTGAGATAGCTCATCAGAAGATTCCCAATGTTTATTTCATAATTTAGCTCTTTAGTTATGGCAATTAGCTTCCCAGCTGTTTGAGAAGAAATTTTGCATGTGTTCCACGGCCATAGTGTTCAGAAACTCCACCAAGCCACGCAGAAGGCATCATGTCGCTTTGTATGCCCTCTTTTCTAAGCTTTAGCAGCTCTAGAATATACTGGCTTTCTGGGCAAATAACTGAATAGATATTGAATTTAAAGACACTCATTAGGACAGGTTCAATTTCCCTTGCGTATTATTATATTAAGCAATAAGATCAAAGTTAGGATGAAAACTATACTGAATTGATTTACCCTCTATGGTATCTGAGGAGCATATTCTGCTCTTTTTTTCTTATAGTTAATCTTGAATTCTAACTCCGTCTGGCTTATACAAATCCGAAAAACTCGGCCCAAGACTCGATTATTTTTTACAAGGTCTAGTAGTGGTGTTTGTATGTAGTTGATATCACCTGACCGCACGTGGAACTGCGGGCCTACTACTATCACCAACCTTATAGAACCGTAGCATAGAACCTCTAATCAATCAATCACTTCCATACCAGATCTACAATAGCAAGAATGCAGCCACAGATTCTACGTCTTTTGCCACGTAGAAGGTATACCGACAAGTGGAATTCTGCATATAAAGTTCTGCCACTTTGGTTTAATTTTGCTGATAATTTACTGTAAAATGGTTGCTCGGATATTAGCAGGCGGGATCAATAAATTTGGGGGGGGGGGGGGGGGGGGGGGGTTAGGTCATCCATTTTAGACCTGTGAGAACTCACCATATACACATTGATATTAAGACCCATTTCTCAGACTCATTGACTGGGAGATCATCCAATCCTACATCATCAGTTTGAGGAGGTCATCCATTTTCAGGCTTATCGGCTAGTGGAGATCACCGCGTCCACACTGACATTCACTGACATTTAAGGGTAAGTTACCTTGTCCGCACAATCACGTCTGCTGCGGAGACATCGTTGCCCCATTTTAAAGTCATCACTGGTCTCCGAGTTTCGCACGTGGTCAGCACAATATAGTACATGGCCATACCCCAATGCTGAGGTACGGACCTTCAGATCGATTAATCTGCACCGGATATGCAGGTCATCAAGAAATTGGTTCAGGCGCACCAAATTTAAATGTGGAACTGCAGACCATACAATTTTCGTGCTGACCCCGTGTGAAAAGTGGATGTTGTGGTTGAAATTGCTGAAATCGGGTATCCCAAAAGTTCAAGAATGTGTTTGGAATTCAGGTTGATGTTGCGTTCTTAGAGAACAATTACATGCCCTGTGAGCAGCTGAAAGGTTACAATGGCTTTGAAGGCATGTGAGATGCTGGGGGGCGGCCAGGCTGAAGTGCCTTTGACCAAGATGTTAGATAAGTCCAACAAATTCTTGGCAAATGGATTATAATGATAAAGTAGAGGCAAAAAGACACACGTCACCCATATGTTGTGTAGCAAGAACCCGTTTTAATCAACATTGAGTGACTAAGAAATTATAAGTTTGGGAGTCTGGTAGGAGTTTAGAAAAACCCCATTTGAGTAAAGCTATAAACAAGGGAGTATGCTGAACAATAGATTAATAACACAATAACGTCGATCCTTGAGTGGAGAGAAACCCACTGTAACGAGACGAATCCCTTGTTCGGGGGTCTCAAGTCTTTCCCTCACGAGTATATAAAGTTATGGTCAGCTTGTTATTATTCCTCAGTCATTTCTTTATCAAGTAGCTCTAACAGTAGCGCCTGCCAATGAGAAAGCAAGCCAGATAGCCGTGAGAACCCCAAGCTTAGGGGGACAGAACCTAGTCCAGTTTGTAAATATGGACCAAGTATGTGCATGAATACATACTCTTCCGAACTAAGACCAATAAATCCACCCCAAAAGAGCCACTGTGTTGAACAGGTTAGGTCTAAGGACCATACCTAGTCTATTGTAGGCACCAGTAGGCACCGATAGGCAACAGTAGGCATCAGTGTGATGACATGTGAGTATCGCACCTCTATAAGTAGAGGGATTCTCTCCTGTAGTTTAGGTTCTACAACCTTCGGCAATTGACACTTGTTTGCCCTATACTCTCTGAAGGCCACGTGACTCTTTCTATTTGAACATGGGGCATCGGCTGGGCTGGTTCAACTGAATGCGTAGTCGGTGCATGCTGTCAACCATTGAACAGCAGATACTCAGAATGCCGTCCCGGAGCCTGCAACCCCTCAGGAGAAACCACCCCCTCCACTAAGCTCGAGATCCGGGCTAATTCAGCTGGCTGCGGCAAGAACCCAACCTTGACATCTGGAGTTAAATCCATCATCGTCAACGGCAAAACCAGGCAATACACCATCCGTGTGCCAAACGGGTATGACAGGAACAAGCCCTACAAGCTCATCTTCGCATACCACTGGGTTGGCGGCACGATGAACGACGTTGCAAGTGGCGGCAGCGACGGCGCCCTGTGGGCCTACTACGGGCAGCAGCGCATGGCGAATGAGGCCGCAATCTTGGTTGCGCCACAGGGGCTCGGGAATGGCTGGGCCAACTCTAATGGGGAGGACATCGCATTCGTAGACGCGATGCGGCAGTCCATCGAGAGCGAGCTGTGCGTGAATCAGGGCCAGCGCTTCGCCCTCGGCTTTTCCTATGGTGGCGCCATGAGCTTTTCCATTGCGTGCGCGCGCGCCAAAGATTTCCGCGCCGTAGCTATCATTTCGGGTGGCCAGCTGAGCGGGTGTAGCGGTGGGAATGATCCAATTGCATATATGGGGATCCACGGAGTCAGCGACGGGACCTTAAATATCGCACAAGGGCGGGGAATGCGTGATCGATTCGTGGCGAACAATGGGTGTAATAAGATTACGCCTAAAGAGCCGGCTGCTGGGAGCAAAACGCATGTCAAAACTGAGTACACGGGGTGTAAGGCTGGGTATCCAGTTACCTGGATTGCGTTTGATGGTGGCCATGCTCCTGCCCCCTGTTGACGGGGGGAAATGACAGTGGTGCAAGGTCGTACACGCCCGGGGAAATGTGGAACTTCTTTTCCCAGTTTAACTAGTGAAGATAGGAAACCGTCTGGGTTGAGAAAGTCCGAATGACAGGGTTGCAGTTTTATATCGTGGTGGAAAGCTCTGTTGCCTTGTATTTATTTACTCAAAACAACTGCAAAGAGATATACACAAAATTATTTCAGTTCTTGACCAGGTCGTCGGGTATTTGCCTGGATACATAACCAACTATAAGCACTAAAATCACCAATTTTACGCCACCCATAGAAAACCGTTTTTGTTCTTGCACCATTTCTTCTCGTGGTCCGCCGAACTCTAGTTGGCAGGGATGCAGTAGGTGACGTTAGAGTGACCATGTTAACCCTATCTTCATAATGGGGATCCCCTGTGCTCATCCTCATAATGATCATCATACATGCAGCAGTATTCTTCGAAAGGCAATAAGGACTGTGAATAGATATAAATTCCATAACATTCCCTAAGTTTTCTGAGTTTGCACAAGTAATTAGCACCGGCTTCACCAAACAGCGCTACTGCACTCGCGAATTCATTATAGCGAGCCCATGGCAGCCGTGTAGGCTGCCTTAGGTTGATAGTTTGCATCATATAGTAACGGGTTATCCCCCCTTCTCCAGCTATCCTTATCACTGACGCCCCATACCGTGATACCGACGCACTTCGGAACATCGAGACACGCCTTAACAACAGTCACATAGTCTGCGGCGGCAGCATTCTTGATGTCTAGTTCGGTCAGCGCGACTTCCTTGGCCGAGGACGCAGCTAGGGCCTTGAGCGCCGCAGGCACACCAGACGCAGCTCCAAAACCAGAAGCGGACAAATGACCCTGACTACCAATCCCATCGATGGGGATACCTGCAGCGATCCATTTGTTGACATGTGCAACCATGCCGGTGGTCAGCTTCGCATATGAAGCGACGTCGAGATTGTACTCGTTGATATAAAGCTTGGCATTGGGGTCAGCGGCACGTGCGGCTCTGAAAGCAATACTGACGAAATCCTCCCCTAAGACCCGCGAGAAGACCGAATCCCGTAATGACCCATCCTCGTTGAAGATCTCGTTCACAACGTCCCAAGCATAGATTTTACCCTTGTAGCGATTAACCAGTGTGGTGACATGATTTTGGATGACGGAAGTAAGCGTTGTCCTATCGTTGATAGCGCTCACCCACCCTGGAAGTTGAGAGTGCCACACTATTGAGTAACAGTCAGCCATACTCAGTTGCACGTTTCAAAATACGGAGATGTACTTACGGAGAGTGTGACCTCGGATAAGTTTCCCATTAGACGTCGCAAAGTTTGCAAGAGTATCAGCGCCCCCAAAAGTGAACTGTCCTCTTGATGCTATGAAAAGTTAAAATAAGTCATTCTTTATAAGTTAGCAACCAGGGCACTTACGTTCTGTAGCGTCCCATTTGAAGCTATTCTCGGCCGTCAATGCACCAAATTGCGATTTGATGATGTTAGCATTCTGTGTATTTGATAAGGTGCCTGCATCGCCAATCGTTCCGAAATACTTCTTTCCATGTGTGACGAATTTAGAATTTAGCGTAGCTGACTGTCTCTCATCGAGTGCGTTTGATTTTGTTACGGGGAACGGACTTCCATTGACCACTGAAAGTAAGGTGGCAAGTATTGATACGAAGTTGTACAGAAGCATAGTGGCAAATGAGCCTTCGAGTGAGCGCAGAGAAAGGACTAACTTGGGTTCGAGAACAAAGATGTTTCAGAGAAAATTCGCTATAGTGAGAAAGTACATGGAGTGAGCACAGGTATTTGTTCACGAACTGACGTCGAGTCTTCACCGGATGACATGACCTCTTGTGGCATACATGTTAAGCCGTGTCGAATGTAAATGAAAAGAATCTACTGATATGGATGAATATAAGGATGATAGGTGCTAAAAACATATTGTTGTGAATTGAAATACCCTAAAAAAATTAATTAAAATAAATAAAAATGCACCAGTGTTCCTTCTCTCTTTTGATCATGAGCTCGTATTCCCCAACAATGGCACTTCCTTAGTGGATCTGGGGTAGTCGCCTTTGTATTCACCCCAGGGGTCGTAGCAACACAGAGAACGATGGAGTAAACCCACCTGACCTATGCGTAATTTAATTGGCTCTATCTAACTGCCGAGGTTGGTTCCGAAAATTGGCACACTGGGTCCTCGCTGGGTCTTCCTAGTGGCGCGCTTGCCCACCCCTTGGCTAGGGTCCATCTCCATCGTACTACAGTAATTGTTTGGACCTGTACGAAAGTAGATCCACACTCGATGACCTGCTTTGTTTAGATCCACACTTGATGACCTGCATTTACTGGTGCACACGAAATTTTCAAGGTGCCCGCGCGTCAGCGTTCGTGCTGACCACAATGAAAAAGTGGAGACGGGTGACGATTTTAACCCTAACCATGCTCTAGACCACCGGCGCTATGGGATGGGAAGGAAGATGACATTTCATTAAGTTAATGCTGTTTCACGCGCCGGTATGGAACCATATCCGGCCTCAAGCTGCCCGAATGGTCTTCCTACTGGAGCCAAAATTGCAACCTAATCCATCGCGGATACATGACATGTGTGAAAAGAAGCCAAACAGATATCGAATGCACCAAACACGGTATGTGGGCAAAGATATGTGTGTACGTAGTAGAGAAGTGCTACTCAGGAAAGGTGAGACTACCTTCAGATCACCCCCGGAACGACCTAGATTAGATCCTATTCAATGATATCATAACTTAGTTTAACCGCATCCCCGAGGCGAAAATCCTGTAGTATATTGCAAAGGTGCAAAAATCTCAACTATGGATAATGCTGTTCTTTTCTAAGCTTGAAATCTTGAAGTTCAGATCTCATTCTCCGATCAGTATGTATGTCGGCGTCAGAAACTTATACGTTGGCTCAATTAATCGTGATCAAACGGCAATTCCTTGGCAACTGCTTTTACTATTCTTTAGGTATGTCGCGGTTTATAGTCTCATTTTGTCCTAAGCCATGCGTAACGCAAGTTCCATTGACCAATTTTCAGCGAAAGTGCTTTTTCCGGCATTTCAGTCAATAATGTGGTGGAAAAAGGCACAAAAGAGTTGCGGACCAGAAAGATGCTCGGCTACTGTTGCCAAATTCGCAAGCTTGTTACCGGAAAATGGATGACACTCGAGACCAGGGCTCCGCATTATGGCTGACGATTTTTACACATCCGGCAATATTAGCCGAGAACAGAACTTGAAAATGTAACCGATTCAAATGCTTTTATCTTATCTTAAACCGGAGGTGAAACTATTTACAGTACCAAGCGGTAGAAAATCAACGAACGCGTCCAATAGCAATGCAGAAAATCGTTATGGCTCCTGTACTACTCCGAGAGTAATATAGGAATAGAAGATCTAGTCCGTAGGTTGTAGGTCTGGGAAGAAGTAGGTATATCACATATACAGAGAATAGATCCCAATAACTAAGTATGAGAATACTATTTGAAGTTGAGCACGAAGCTCCTATCTAAAGAGATACCTATCTACTTATATAGAACCTTCGTGGGTGGGATCATTGCATAACCATGATCCATCACGTGTCCATTACCAGTGTAAGCGAACTTACCGAGCCTCAGGCCCTAAGGCATAAGTCTGTTACCTGCGCGTAACAAAAATTCGTTCGAAATTGGTCAAATAAGCCACGGTAAGATTTATCGATGAAATTTTATTCTAAACCAAAGCACAACCCTTGCGCTACAATAAATCAAGCTTCGATATACAAATTATCAATTAATGTTGAGAAATTCCTAAGTTTATGATCTGCTATGTGGTTTTCGCCTCGCAGGGATGTTGGCTACATCAGAAGTCTAGTCTCGCCTGGAATCTCTCCGACTTTCTCTCCTGTTTCTCCTCTCTCGATGATCGTGGTCGTGGTCACAATCTTTACTTTTCTCACGTTGCTTGCCCCTATCTCTATCCTTATCCCTGCCCCTAGACCTATCCCAGCTTCGATGTTTATCTCTTCTAGAATCCCTATATTTGTCGTACGAACTGCGGCTGCGGCTACGATCGTCCTTTCCGTCCCTTCTGCGACTTCGAGAACGGCTTCTCCTCCGGTGTTTATCATCGTCCTGTGACCACCGGCTGTCTCGATCCTTGTCTCTATCGCGCCGACTCTCTCTATCTCTGCTCCTGTCTCTGCTCCTGTCTCTCTTCGTACTCCTCTTAGCTCTAGGCACATATCTATCAATATTGACCGGACTAGTAGATCTGATCCGGAGCGGCGGACTACGATCCCTGCGAGAAGAACGATCCCTGGCCCTATCTCGATCATACGAATGATCTCTGTTCCTTGACGAAATAGGACTGTCCACTCTGTCGTCCCGATGCTGTGGCGGTGAGGAAACCTTAGATCTCCGATTAAAATATCCGGGAGGTTGTATGCCCTTCTCCTGGGCCTCTTTCATTGGAGCGAGATAAGCCCTGGCTTCGTCCGCTCTCATTTCTGTCTCAGATTGTGTGAATTGTTCAATCGGCCTTGAGTCTCGAGGTAGAGGAAGCGTATTACGGCTACGTCGATCTAGGCTGCGGGATCGGTAGGACTTTCGTCGATCACGAGAAGGAGATCGTGTACGACGACGTTCCTCTCTCTCTTTACTTGACCTCCGCCGTCGATAATCTCTCTCTCGACTATCATGCCGCCTTCGGTCCCGACTATCTCTCCTATCATCGGAATCTACAGCTCGATGGCGATGACTGGGACTTCTGCTTGACCTAAGTGCTGACGGCCGGTCATAACTAGGACTCCTGTAACTACTCCGCCTATCCCTATTATCGAAATGTCTAGAGGATGAGTATGGCATCTGGAAGGAAGCACTCTTAGACTCGGCTGAGTCGACAACAGGGACTTTGGGTATGATTGCAGAAGCTGGAACAGTCTTTCGTGGAGGTGGTGCAAGAGAGCGGTCAATAGAAAAGCCCGATTGCTGTCTTGATGACATTTCAGCTACTCGTTTGCCTTCGTCTAAAAGATTATTTAAGGCTTCTTGCTCTAGGTGGTCGCTTTCTTCCTTCGACAATGCTGACTTGAGATCCGATTTGTCGCGAGAATCGCTTGAGCTTTCAAGTCGGGGTTCGTCGTCACAGCTGCTATGTTGATCATCTTCGCGATTGTCTCTGTCTCTGTGGCTGAAGCCTTCTCCCTCCCTACCTCTCCCTCGATCTCTCCTATCCCTGTCTCTATTACAATCTCGTCCACGCTCAAGATCTTGCTTGTCTTTTATTTCCTTGTATCGCCTTTCTCTTTCTTCGGCTTCTTCTCGTTTTCTTGCCTCTTTCTCCTCATTTCTCCTCTCTTGCTGCTCTTCAATTCGCTTCTCTTCCTCTCGTCTCTTTGCCTTGTCGGCGCGTTTTTTCTCGTCAATAAGTTCTTGCGCCTTAGCCCGTTCCTCTATTCTGAGCTTTTCTCGAGCGTCTTTCTTTCTTGCGTACTCCTCCGCATATTGCTCATCGGTCTTGCTGCCTTTGGCTTGCTCAGATTCTGCAGCTTCGCGGCCTATCTCATCAGCTCTGTGCTTCCGAACCGCTGCCTCGATAGACGGTATGTGGTCGCTGAGTATTCGGTCTAGCTGCGCCTCTGCATCCGAATAAACCGACGAACGTTCCAGCGCACCCTCCATTAGCAGTGTCGCTTTACCGCGATCGAGTGCAAGTAATTGCCTGGGGTTCTTTTCCAATTCTTCTTCAGCAATTCGCGACAGTGCGTTCGTGAAGCTTGCTGCGAATTCCTAGGCTATGCGTCAAATCCACCATGGCCAGACAACAAGGAATACTTACGCTGCGTTTCAACTCCTGCCACACCTGTTCGCGTAGAGTGTCATAACAACCCTTCTTCTTAAATGCCCGTTGCAGGCCATCAATCGTAGAGCGCGTTGCGGAAGCAAGAGGTAGATCCGAAGTTTTCAGTTTCTTTCGAGCAGTGGCGCCAATCACCTTGCTATCTTTTGAGTATGACATTGTAACAGCCATATCAGGAAGATAGATCTTTCATATCATAAATAATGCGGTGTCTGTCTGAAGAGCCACTTGGGTTACGTAAGTTGAGCTTGAGGAAATCTTCTGGAAGACAGGGTTGCTACGAGGCTGGCGTTTTGGCGTAGTGACCAAGATGCAAGATCCACTTTTTGTAACCTCAGGTCCAAAAATCCGATGTATTGACAAACTGGCCACGAATTGTTGCTCGGCGAGTCCCCCTCTACGATCGATTCCGGCCTCGCAATGATTACCAAGCATGCGATGACAATAATGAATGAGATAATACGTCCAGCACATTTGTAAATACAAAGTCTGTACCTTAGTCTTATATAAGGGACGTTGGACCCGAGGCGGTTAAATGGACTGTTGTCTATTGTGTGAAGTGCCAACTGTGCCGCGATAGATAACAGAGTGAAACTGGAAACCACAACTAGAAGCACTACGCGAAGTTGCTTGAAACCAGCAGGTATCTAGCACTATTCCGAGAGCTTCTAGTTTCTGCAAAAAAAGGGGGGATATTGTGATAGTTGAGCTATACACCAGACTTCACAGCCCCCGTATTCTACATTTTCTCAACTTTCCTCTCCCGATTACGATATAGGCTCGCCGCCACTCGATCGCTTCACGTACGCACGAACAATACACCAACTTACCAAGAAGCAAATGGACGCCGCATTAAATTCAGCGAGACTGCAAAGCCCTATCCATGCTGGGAGCAATGTGTGCGCGCGTCTAGCAACTGAGGATAGTGTCTTCAGTATAGAGAGCAACGGATCGTGATAACTTGTTGAGTTGATGTGGAGGATGAGTGGTGGAGTCGAATATATCTTCGATAGAGCGCGGACGCGCTCCTGGTCTAGCGTCGCCACTCGACGTATAGTCATAAAGATGGCTAGAGAGGAGCGTTTGACTGGAAAATTGGGGTTATGGCAGCGACAACAACATTGGGTGTTGGAGAAATTTGAGGACAAGGTTATGGGCAAGAGGCTCCGCGCTGTTCGTAGCATCGTATATTCTTCCTTGATAGCGACCTCATGGGCGAGAATATCAATAGGCACGCACAAAGAGGTTTTGCAGTACCAGTGAACTTTAGGATCTAGTAGACTATAACCTCAATAGCGCCTTTTCGCTCTAGGGCCGCCCCGAATTCTATTAGCCCTCAAACAGAATACCTCCACGACCGCGTGAGAGTCGAATCATAAAATAAAAATATCCGCCTTTGTCACTCCATTCCTCGTTTCCTTATAATACACTAACACAATTCCCTCCTTCAGAACTCTTTATGAGACACTGGTGGAATATCCAGGCGGTTCGACCGAAAACTACCCTTCTGCGAAACCGGCCCGGCGTCTGATGTTATAGTCACCCCATTCCCTGATTTATCGTTCGGGTGTCCATCTCCAAGTATATCCTCCTGGCTCTCATTGTTGGTGACTGTCTGCTGTTTGCTCGTTCGTGGCAAGCCACTCTTCCGGCGTCCTTCTTGCGAGTCAAGTTCGTATCCACCGGTGGATGTAGTAGGAACTGTATTAGTGGTCCCTCTACCGGAATACGGTCCGTATTTCTCTGAGTGGTAGCTACTCCCAATCAACTTTGGGAAGTGGCGTCGAAGAAATGGTTTAAAGGTGGGAAGGCATGCACAAATAACTCCGATACACATCTCCATGATCCTAGAGTTTATTAGCATCAAAAACCCGTAGTATTGCAAGGAAAAAAGGAGATAAAAATGGTCTTACGTCCACACTGAGTTATCAGCGCCTACCCATGTGAAATCTGGTGAACGAATGAGATCCACAATGGTCTTCAGCCGAATACTACTAACGATGCAAACACTCGTGGAAATTAGCTCCTTTGTTTTATTTACAAGCAAATAGAGAATGAGCAAGCTTACAGTGTTCCAGTCATAAAGAGACCAGCCAATGCCACTTTCTGTTTCATTGGCAATTTCAACTTCCGCACCAGCGCTATTGGTAGGATCAGCATCGCAATGTCAGTTACGATAGTTAGTGAACCATGTGTCATGAGAATTTTGGATACATCGATACATTTCCCATCTAGAGTAACATCCCAGTTTTTGGCAATTGGTTGGCAGTTGAAAAGAAATTCGAATGACCCGAGGATAGAGTATACGATCGTTGCTACCATGACTACCCATACCGCGATCCTAAATGGCCGATATGGCGAGAGTCGGAGGTAGAGTAACAGTATCGATACTTTGACGCTCAGAAAGGACAAGCCATAGAAGACGCCTTCAATTGCACCTAGCTATAGAAACATTAGAGAATGCTAGAGACCGGCCTATAAGGATCCTATCTAGGACTAGATTTGAGCAACAGGTAACTTACCTTCAAAAAATGCATGAACGTTGTAAGCGGTATATTCCAAAGGTGGACACCCAGGCCGAGATTGACCACTTTAGAATAGATAGTTAACAAAAGACCGACCAAATATATTACAAGTGCCCACTTACATATAAAGGAAATAACAACGTAGGCAACCAAAAAAATCTATATCAAACAGGAGGCATAAGTATTCGTTCTATCCTTAAATTTTGGTGGTTTATCGAAAATTCATACCCATGCCAAAATCACCGCATCTAGACCCAGTTAATTCAACACACTTGCTATCTCTGACAGCAAGGAAGCTTACAGTCGTCAGACCCCATATAGCAAACGATTTTCGCCCTTGTATAAATTCGCAGACATAGAACAAAAGTTGCCAGCGAGAACAAGACTGCAGTTGCAATAACAACCCGATATCCAAGAGATTCAGGATGCTCAAAGTCCGGAATGACTCCAGGCGGAGGGGGTAAGGCACCAACAATCTCTTTTCTCACAGTATTAAGTATTAAACCCATGGCTTAACCCTAACGAGGCAGAAAGGATATTGAGGACAACAGATTCGTCGGGGACAGAGAATTGTGTTGATATGAGATATAATTTGCTCTGGAGCGAAAGATGCTAGATTCATCTTCGATTTCGATCTCATATAAATATAGCTTATTTTATTAAGTCTGCCGAAATTTTAACCATAATCGAGTGTTAGACAGCCAGTCAGATATCAGAAAATGGCTGGAGTGCTCGGAGTATTCCACACACAGGAACTGGCCAACCGGATGTGAGTGGCTTTTGCTTTTGATTCCCGTCTCCTTGTGCTACCAACCGAGCCGACCTCATTTTCTCGGGACGACTTCCCCGCAAGCCTTATTTGAGCCACCTCTCCGCTTGTGGACACGGCGTCTTTCTCGTCATCGCGAATAAGGCCATAATCGACGTCTCCGCCTCGTAGGGGAGGTATTGGGAGGAGATGGCACTGCGCTGATGGGCAATCTAGGAAGAGGATGCTGAAATGGATTTTTTGATGAGTTCCGGCCCGGTTTCGCGCCATTATGTCTCGTGGTACGGAGGCAGCTTCATTGCGTCCTGCTCTTCCTGCGTTCCTTTCGCTCCTTTGCCGTAATCTCATATACGAGGCTTCCTGGCGGGATCTCCACCTAGACATAGGAAATGTCAACTTCGGGGTATTACTTCTCGTGACTATGGATTTCCTGACCGATTGTGCGATAATCTGAGGGACAATTCGCGGTGAAGTAGCTCGCGGTGAGAAGTTTCAACTACTCATAAGGTTTAAATCTGATATCAGGCAGTGCCTTTCACCAATATGGAGTCTCCCCAAAGCTAGGAAAATGAAATGCTTCACACATTCCGAGCCCATGCTCAACAGCGGACATTGCGCCCTACGTTTCAAATTTAAAACCATCAGGCCAAGCGTTCTTCGTTTTCTATAGGCCTTGTTTTAAAAAGATGCGCAAAACCCGACCTCCCTACCACTGTGGATCCAAAATCGCCCAAAACCCAGCTTGTCATGATAGGTCACGTGCCAGGCGCTTTCTAGTCATGTGATATCGGGTTGGTAGGGCGATCAAATAGAGAACTATTGGTGTATAGGCCCACGAAGTCGGATTTCTCAGCCGGTACGAGGCGTGGGCTACGAACCTGGAGTCTCTGTTACTCCAGAGCCAATGAGAGACGCAAGGACGACCAGAGGAAACGAGTCCACGGCGTTGCGGCCTGCCTCCACCGCAATTCTGACGGCCCCGAGGCCCCTTTGGCACACAGGAACGATTTAAAAACCATCCGACGATAACGGTTGCGACCTCTCATGCCGTCACCCTAAGGGGAGTTCACAGAGCCTCTCAAAGGCGCGAATCGAAGTCGAGCAGGACACCTGTGGGGTAGAATTTGATTTGTAGGATTTGGGCCTAAGGGCTCTCTACCTCGAATTGGAGGATATTTTGGTTAGTGGATGGAAAGATTATATGCTGCAGGCTTGAGTGTATAAAGGGACTATCTGCAAGACATGGTCGGCCTAGAGAACGAGAGGATACTAGGCATCAGGAAGCAAGAAGTCACGCCAACTTGTGGACTGAGGTATACTATGGCAACGATGGCTAGGAAGAAGGTTGGTGTCGGCTGCTGACTAGAGATCCTTACAACATTGTCAGTATAGCCCGAGAGGACGGATGCGCATGTCGGTTCACAAGAGCAGGAAGGTTGTTATGCCGTGACCCTAAGGGGACTTGACAGAGCTGCAACGTGGCCTGAAGGGTGGGCTTAAGGAGCAAACGGGTATATGAGTGTGGGGGAAGGTTTTCGGTTGCGCTGGAACCCCAAAGGCTAAGATCTTGAAGGCAAGAGGATCTACGGACATCTAGGAATGAGAGTACTAGTGAGCTGGATAAGGAGCTGGGAAAGCATGGGAGGGAATTTGCCCATCTCTCCGTTGTATTGGCTTAAAAGAACAGACTAGATCTTAGTATACCAATGCAGTATTATACCTGTCATACCGCTGAAGAAGCCAAACAAAGGTGATTACACGGTTGCAGAATCATGGAGGCCGATCTCGCTGCTCTCCACACTGGGAAAGGTCCTGGAGTCGGTGATTGCGGAAAGAATATCGCACGCAGTAGAGACCTTTGGTCTGCTCTTAACGAATCACTTCGGGGCTAGAAAGAATCGCTCTGGGAACAGGCACTTCTGCTGCTGCAAGAACACATCTATAATGCATGGAGATCAAAGAAGGTCCTTAGCTTGGTTAGCTTCGACGTGAAGGGCGCATACAATGGAGTGTACAAGGACAGACTGTTGCAGAGACTCGCAGCGAGAGGCATCCCACCGGCCCTGGTGCGGTGGATTGATGCTTTTTGCTCAGAACGCACCGCAACCATACTAGTCAATGGCCACACCTCTCAACAGCAGTGCTGTTGAGAGGTGTGGCAGTGTAGTCAGTAGTACACCCTGTGAATCTAGTGCACATTTTACACTCGGAGTATACACTGTGCGTATTATTAATATTAATTTGCACACTGTGCGTATGCTTATTAAGTATACTAGAGTGTATCTGGTACGGTATATGAATATATCTTCATACTTGGAGTGCACAAGGACACAAGGTCTAGGGAGACCCCAAACCCACCAAAATCGTACTAAAAAAGCTCTTGAATCGCAACCTTCTAGATCCCCACGACAACCACAATTTTATATGTAATCAATCTATATTGGAAGATCTAATCAATAGCTTTATAATGAACCAAAAATTAATTTTTCATTATATATATTCGTTATTGTATCAAGCTCAAAACATGGATTATTTTTAGATTACGCTCGCTTAAATAGAAGGGTAAACAACTACTACACTACTCTCTTGATATTAAATTATAGAGACATATATTCACAATATTATATTAAGCTAATTATATACATTAGTTCTATAAAGCAAGAGCTTTCAATCGGTGCAATTTAAAGTTATTTAGTTAAGATTTAGTGTTGCTATAAAATTTCTTAATTTTAAGATCCAAATTTAAAAATCTGACACTAAGATATATTGCATTTTAAGTTATCTTCTTATATAACTTACCTTTTTACTAAACCACCACCGATTTTCTTCGGAACTATACCATTTGAAAGGTAAGAAGCTAATCGCGTAATATATTTACTTTATTTTTAATTTGATAGTGTTGTTATTAAAGCCGGCGTGGTGGCACATTTAGTGATTTAGTTGTTTACATACGCGAACGGGTATAAATATTGGTATGTTCCCTACCAATTCTTTTTCCTTGACTAATACCACTTTATCAACTACTTACTTCTTTTACCTCTACGCATTTTTGCACTATGCCTGTCCAATCAAGGCTCCAATTCCAAGCTACGCAAGCTTCTCAGCCTTCTTTAAGTCAGCTTACGGCTCCTGAATCAATAGCAGCACCATCAGAGCTATCAGACTTAATCTTATTAGATAACGACTTCCCAGATATGCCAAGCTCCCAGACATCTGAGACTTCATCTGCAGCTTCAAAAAGCGCACACGCCAAGCCTCGTACAGCTTGGGTCTTCAGGCATATGCCAGATCCTGATCCAGAGACGCTATATTACACCAAGAAAGATAATGGCCAGTGTCTCCATATTAACCGTGTATGGAAGTGCAAGTATTGTCCTGAATCGTGGGACAAAACCTACAGACTCAATGGCGGTAATACAGCTATCAAAGCTCACCTCAAAACGCATGGAATCACTGCAGATTCGCCTCGACAGGAACGAGCCAAAAGACAGCAGAGTGTTATTGATACTGCGCAAAAAGAAGGCCAGATACACTCTCAAAAATGGCGCAGACTTAATGATACCCTCGGGACATCAATTAATGGCGATACACTCGAAATCCTATATATACGATTTATCACGGCTTGTAACGAACCGTTACGTCTTGTCGAATGTCAGCAGTTCCGCGATCTTCTATATTATTTGAATAAGGAGGTCGACAACTGGCTTCCGCATTCTCATAATGCTGTGCGAGAGTGGGTCTTTCGCCAGTATAAAATCAAGAGAGATAGCCAAATTCAGAGGCTCCAGAGCGCCCTGTCAGATATTCATATTATGGCAGACCTTTGGAGTTCTCCTAATAGGCTCCCGGTGCTTGGAATTACGGCCGCATATGTGACAGAAGGCGGTAAATTAGAGACATCTGTGCTGTCTTTGAAAATGGTAGAGGGAGCTCACGATGGGGATAATATGGCTAAATATGTGATGGAGGTGATTAATAAGTGGGGTCTTGCTACAAAATTAGGGTATTTCAATATGGACAATGCGCCTAATAACGATACAATGATGAGAGCTATTTCAATCAGTATGTCTTTATGTTTTTATATCTTTTATATTGAATTGACTAACCTTTTCTAGAGCTTGCACAAAACTATTCAATTAAATACGACCCTACCTCTCACCGTATACGCTGCTTTGGCCATATAATCAACCTGGCCGCCCAGTCTTTTCTTTTTGCTACTAAAGATGAAGATCTCCAAGGCGATAATAATAGCACTCGAATCAAAGCTACAGAAGCCCGAGTTGCTAGCTTGGAGGGAAAAGGGGCCGTTAGGAAAGCTCCATAATATTAATATATGGATTAGTCGCACTGAACAGCGTCTTCAGAACTTTCTTGCAATCTCCAAAAATCGTCGAATTCCCCACGATAATACAACTAGGTGGAACTCATGGCAAAAGCAAATTGAGAGAGCTACAAATGAAGAGGTTATGGAGGCTATTGACCAGTTTCTTGATGTATGGGGTGACGACGAAATAGCACCCGATAAGTTGGACGTGGAGGAGTGGGAGACTCTTGATAAAATCAATACTATGCTATCAGTATTGAAAGAAGCTACTAAGTCCTTGGAAGGCTCTGCAGTACCACTTACTAAAGGACTGCCTGCTATGGACTTCATTATGGGTCAATTTGAAGACGGTAGAGCTCAATATCAAAACGATACCATTATGGCTCCGCTCTACCAAAATGGCTGGGAGAAAATGAAGAAGTATTACCACCTTACTGACGAGTCTCCTGCAATTGTATTGCACCCTGGTTACAAGTGGCAATATATTCAAGACTACTGGGAGCCAGCATGGTTGCCAAAAGCTCAGGTAAATACAGTCTTTAGTAAGAAGGTCTTATCAATATAGAGCTAACTTTTGCAGAGGCTAGTGAAGCAGTTATGGGAGTCCAAATACAAACCAGTTAATGCTGTATCTCGCACTGAAGTTTCAGATATTACGGCATTTCCAACAGCTAGTTCAGTTCTATCAAACCCTTCCAAACCGGTCAACCAATTCGCAGAGTATCTTCAAAGACATAAGGCCAAGGCACTGGCCCAACTCAATGATGCTACAGCTAGTGACGATGAATATATTCGATATATCAAAGAGAAGATGGAGTGGACAGACGACCCAATAGCTTGGTGGTTAGAATCAAGTCAAAAACACAAATACCCTCACTTGAGCAAGATGGCGATTAATATATTGTCAATACCATGCATGTCAGCTGACGTCGAGCGGTTATTCTCGAGTTGCGGTCTTACGCTTGAAGATCGTCGAAATCGTATTGGTATTGAGCTATTAGAGGCGTTAGAATGTCTGAAATCGTGGTTTAAAATCAAGGAGTTCAATATATTAGAACCAATGGGGGTTGGGAATAGCTTCAACGGGAGCGACAGCGAGGTGTAGCGCCGGTGAGGTAGGCTATACAGGGAGTGCACTTTTGCACTCCTAGTTTGCACAGTGTACGTATGACATGTTTGTCAAGCTTCCTGGTACGGTATAGTATGAAGATATATCGCACGCTGTACGTATTCAAGACCTGTCACACATGGAGTATTTACACTTTTTATACTACTGCCAACACTGATTGGTGCCTCAACAGAACAATGCCACAAAGCGACCGGTGCATTCTGGGACAACCATCGCCCTGAACAATGACTGCGTTGCTCCCAAGGACCCGCAATCAAAGTTGTGCCAGAACCGCAATGCGCCAGTATCAATGATGGCTGGCCGACGCGTACTCGTGAAGGACCACTTCTGCAAAAAAGAACCCGACGAGAAGGGCGATTATATACCCAGCATTGAGCGTCATAACTCCGAGCATACTACCATAATACCTTCAGTGAGCCCTAAGAACTTAGCAGGAGTCTTCAACACGTACATGAGATAGGCCACCGCTACATTCAGAACCTTAAGTATGCTTCTCGCAATGAGTAGCGAAGCACTTAGGCCCCTCACTTTATTTGGCGATGCTGTTTCCAGCTGTCTCTCCTCGTCCTGAATCCAACTGCCGCTATATGGCCCCGATTCGGATGTGTGGACATGTGCGGGCACCCGCCATTTCTTGTCTGCCTTGTCGCTGGCGATCAATAAAACTCGGGATAGGAAGCTGAGCATGGCTAGGAGGAACGAAAGGGCCAAATAACCCGCCATATTAACCGGCGTAAAGAAAGATGCGAGGAACGGGTCTCCGAAGCCGAAGTGGACGAAGGATGACATGCCCTGCATGCCGCCGCCCTCCAACGACGAGCCCGCCATGGTCGTCGGCGCTATACTAGTTTCGAAGGCTATAGCAACCAACGAAGCACTGGCGGTATTAGAGGTGGTAGGCGTGGGTATTGCCATTGGAATGCTCATTCCGTCCATGAGGCGCAATAATGGTGTTCTTTTAGTAAGAGGTTAAACGCAGGAAGTGGGAGATCCAGTGCCACTAAAGCAGAAAATGAGAAGATGGAATGGAAGGAGAAAACAATGCCGCCTGAAATTAGGAGCAGAGAAGTAAGCCTGTGTTCTCAGTGCTGCCGAAATATAGAAGCTGTGCAGTACGCGTTACTTTGGATAGGTGGTGAAGGATTCGTCTGAGCATGGTTGGCTTGCGTTCCCAAGGGCCAAGCAACGCTTACCTCGGCAGGCTCATCTTCAACAGGCAACATCCACCCGCACAATCTTGTGGAATCACTTGAAAGCTTTTTTGCAATCCTTTGCATGGACTCGAGGCGCAAAATACCTCTCTAACCACCATGTAGACATCGCACACACTGCTGCCAACCCTCAATGCGAGTGCCGTGCCTTGAAGCGGCCACATGTTATTCCATCAACGGTGCTGCCTACTGCCAATACCTCTAGCCACGGCCGAGGCGCTCTCGAAGAATCAGCAACTGCGGCCGAGATGGCAAAGGTCTTTTTCTGAACCCACGTCGAATGGATAGTATTGTCTTCGACAAGACCGGCACTTTGACGCAGGGAGGCAGGGCCGAGATTCTGATATCGAGTTTTTATCTCGTAGCGATAACAAAGCGTAGACGTAAAAATGGGTCTCGGCGTCTTGAAGAGACTAGAAGAGAGCAGCAGCCATCCTATCGCAAAGGCTGCCATCTCCTTCTGTGAATTCAACGAGGCACGGGATGTGGGGACCAGGCGCATTGAAGAATTGCGGGGGATTGAAAGGCGCATTTACGATGGAGATGCTGCAGGGCAGCTTGTGGAAGCCCTCGTTTGCAATGAGGCTCTGATGGTCGAATACGGAGTCGGTGTTTCAGGCGAGGTGATCAGAACCCTAGGCTTTTGGAAGACTCAGGGAAAGTCGATTGTTCTCTTTGCGAATAAGATTATTGCTGACTCGCAGTCGCCACAGTCCGAGCCGTGAAGTCTGTTCGCGATCTTCGGAGCTTCGAACCCGCTTCGTCCAGAGGCTTCCGCTGTCATCGAAGCTCTCCAGAAACAAGGGATAGACGTGTGGATGCTTTCCGGTGATAATCCTACGACAGCCTGCGCCGTCGGCACCATAGTTGGAATTTGAAGGAGAACATCATTGCCAGGGTGCTATCCGACCAGATGGCCGAGAAAATCCAATATCTTCAGAAAGTCTCAAGAATATCCAAGTTTCGGTCTGTTTTTAGACGAAAACGTGAATACACTTAGCAGAGAGCGACGACTGCCATGGTAGTGGACGCTGTCAATGATTCTCCTGCTTTGACCACTGCGGATGTCGGAATTGCTATTGGGTCGAGTCCTGATATTGCTATCTCCTCCACCGAGTTCGTGATCTGTCGAGAGAATTGAAGGCAGATGTTTATGTAAGGCATTCTGTATACATTCGGATCTTCCTACATACTGTTTAGGTTACACAGGATCGCGCCAGTACAAGCCTTTAAAAGCGCTGGACTCATCCAAGATCTCTGCATGCTTGTTTCAACCCATGATTGGAACTTGGGGGGGTTTCCCCTGGAGAAGGAGATCCTCTGTGGGAAAGGCGATCCCTTTCTAATCATATGTCTTTCTATTCGCACAGAAACAGGCATGGAGTGGGAATATGCGGCAATTGTGCAAGTTTTTAGCGTGATCAGGACATCTACATGGGCTCCTTCGACCAACTTGCCTCTCGTTATTACATTTTGCATTGTCTTATAGCATCAAATACAAATCCCCAAACTAGTAACGAAGGAACAGCTAGTAATTCTCTGGTGCATGGTAGTCAGTACATCGATCCACTGACTACTGGGGTGTGTTGCGAAGATGGGCAAAGCTGGGAGGGAAATCAAGTCTTATCAAAGATTAGGTTATTAGAGAAGTCCGGATATGGCAACGAGAGAGTCTCGTAGCTAGCAAGCATCCAGACTGATTTAATATTATTTAATGTTTTTACAGTTAGTGGAATTGACCTATTTCTAGTACTAAAATTAACATTAAACAAGCCACAAAAGGACCAGCAAGTCAGCGGAATTTTATGCTCGGCATACAATTGATTGTAAGGCGCCGAGCCAAAAGAGAAATAAAATACAAAATGCGTATTATAGCATTACCAAGCAATGTAGCAGACACTAGGACTGTATGCTCTCTAAGTCCGCTTATAACAGTATAACAAGTAGCAATCCAAGTACTGTGCAGACTAACATAGTTGCATGATGGTTTGTATCAAAAGTCAATTGGCTGGTGGAGTCGCTAGTTGCATCAGTGCTGGCGTTTGACGCATTGACTATTTTGGCGATCTGCTCTTCGCCTTCTACTAGAACCAATGCCATACCACTCTATGGAAGTGGCCAAGGTCGTTAGTCATCACCGAGACAATGGCTTCGAGAGCGGGATCCTTACCACCAAGTGCCACTGGAGGTGACAGTGAAGGAGCCAGGCTCCAGGGTTATCCGTCACGTACCTGAAACGATAATAGTAAGTCCCTCGCTGCCACATGGTACCAATGGAACCTATTGTGCTTACCGAATAACCACCCAACCTGACGGTGGCAGTTCCGCTGTGTCGCGGTATGGAGGGTTCTGTAGATTGATAGAAGACTGTGGTGCTTCTGCGATGGAGTTGTAAGGGAAGGATCCTTCGCCGGAACCTAGAATCCAAAACTTGTGCCCATGAAGATGCATCGGATGGCCCATCTTCAAAATGGAGTTAGCCTGCATTTCAGGTAGTAATATACTCGACGGGAATAGCTCACTGTATCCATTGAGTTTTTCGCGATCGTCATAATGATGTCGATCGTGGAGTTGAAAGGCATATAAATTGTGGTATTTGCCTGCGAACCATCTGAGGCGTTACCAAGGAGTATCGGTGTCTCCGGCTCTGCGAATAGGTAGCCGTTTATAACCCACTCTGTGACGCCTGTTTGACTTATTTCAAATGATTTGGTCAGATCAGCTGCATCGGTGGGCGGTTTGTTGCCATCGAATGGTGACAGAAGAGATGGGTTCAGCGTTGCAACATCCCCATTCGCTGATCCGTTTGTCAGCATCCATATAGATGCAGGGCCATTCGCCACACCCATCGAATTACTATTTGCCGTTGAATCCTTTCGTGCGCTCAGCAAACATTTGATAATGGCTATCACATAGGAGATAAATCTTACATTATAAGATATAATAGCTTGGTCCTCTAAAACTTGCTGCATGTCGCCGGTAGGATAAGTTGCAAATCTTAAAAAATAATTTCCAGGGCTCTGGTCGAGTTTGATCATGACAGAGTAGCGTTGGCCGAGCGCTAAATAAAGAACCTTTATATAGTTAGGAACACCCGTCAAAACACGGTCTGGGGTATACGGACCTTGACCTCTTGCAAAGCTACAAACAGCCCATCTGAAGCATATACGTACATAGAGTGAGCGTCTAGCGATACGCCCAACTTGCTAACGGAACCTGCGTTGACGAGATTGAGAGCGAGCCATCCTTGCGCGTTATTGGCAGGAATAGTTAACAATTCAGACGTGGTATTCGTGCATGATTCGGGCGGCAGAGAGCTTATATTGAACCCTGGCTTGAACATCATCGGTGGCATGCAGCCGCGAGGCGTTAACGAGTCCATCCCTGGCTGCGTGCCCGACATCGTTGGCATACTGGACATTTCCATTGTGGACGAACTGACGGCCGCTTGAGTTGCCGGGGATGTAGGAGATGGCGCCATCGTCATATCCGAACCCATCGAACTTGCCCCCATGTCCGAGCTGACTGCAGCAGCCCTCATTTGCATACTGGGCATACTCATTGCAGAACTAGGACTTAGTCCAAGACCAGTACCCGCCTCGAGGATGGATTCTGGGAGGCACTGAACCCTCCCTTGACCATTTGCGAGAAGACTGTCGACACAATTTGGGAAGGCTCCAGTCTCGAAATACTGTTTGTATATCACGTCCGATAGACTGTGAGTCCAGTCATTCAACAGGACGGAGGGTGCGTCGCGTTCGGCCTGAAGAAGAACATCCAACTCCGCAGTGGTGTTTGCGAGACTTTCGAATGGTCGGCGACGTGAAGGTGAAGGGCGAATTATCAATGGGCCACGGATGGCATCGTTGTAGTAAGCTCGGAAGTGAGAGTGATACCAGTAGAAGCCGTACTCATTCTCGACGGAAAACCTGTAGGTGAAATTACCGCCGGGGGCGATCGGAAACTAGCATTATGTGGTTAGCAGACGAGCACCTGCATTGAGGATTGGATTTGGTGACAGAGCCGTGAACTGACCTGTGTGACGCCAGGGACACCATCCATCTGGGGAGTCCCGCGCTGAAGGAGGCCTATTCGAATAAGTCAGCATGCTACGATGAGAATGTGCATCAGAGTCCTGATCCGCTGCCCTTTGCGGGTTGCACTTGAGATCACTAACCATGCCAATGGATCGTGCTTTCAACAGGCAAATCATTTTTGACGAACACTTCCAGTTCATCTCCCTCGTCAACTTCGATCAATGGGCCGGGTTGCTGGCCATTGATGAGGTACACCTCGCGAGAGACACCGTCTGCAAACAGTCAGTGCGGTGCATTGCAACACATCATGCAATAGTCTTACCTGGAGCTTTTGTTCCGCTGTGGATAGTGAAGTTGTAAGTGCGCAGGGCAGCATTGGATGATCCCGCCCATAATAGAATCACACTCGCAAGAGCTATTCGCGCCGTGAACATGTTTGCCAACGTTTTACAATCAACTTGTCAAAGCAGAAGCTAAGGTACAAATGTTGTTTGAAGAATTCGAGGTCGCTTGAGACAAGATCTAAAGATTGTTTCCCTTGACTGCGTTTTGCGATGTTTTTGCGTATTCTCGCCACCTCTTGTGAACACTTTCAGTCACGTTTGTGGCGGCTTGGCGATTGAGCTGTTTTTGCGTGATCTGAAAGCCTAAACGTTAAATGTTGTGGAGATACGTAAATCCAGTCAGGACATGCCGCCTAGTTTCATACGCCTGAGACTATTGCCCATACCCCTGATCCAAGCGGCACAAGCGTTGTGACTACTTTGGTGTTTGGATGAATAAGTATACCTGACTCTTAATTAGTATTTAACTCCCTCGCCCGTCACTGCTCCTTCCAGTATCAATCAAAACCATCATCACTCAACAGTCATCCTCCATCGGTTACGTCATCGCTCAGTACTTGCACAAAGTCAATCCTCCAATCAACAACTAGCAGTATCACCCCCACCATTGCCCATCATGTTGTTCGCTACAATCATCACCCCAGCTCTCCTATTTGCAAGCAGCCTCGCGCAAATGTCCATGCCTGCAATGTCCATGTCGTCCACCTCCATGGACTCTGCAATGTCAATGCCCACCGTCATGAGCTCCGGAATGACAATGACAACCAGGGCCTCGTCTGCCTCGTCTGCCAAGTCGTCCTTGGTGGCCACCACAACCTCAGTGTCAAGCAGCAGTAGCGCCACAGTATCCACAAATTCCGCCCCCGGTAACACTGGTCCTTCAGAAGCGATGTTTGCCGCTATTGGGTTGGTTACTTGGGTCGCTCTTAAGGCGTCAAATGTATTCTGAATTCCATGTCGAGGTTTTTAGTGCCTGAGGGAGCTGTTTCCTTCAGTGGAGCTAGGTTTCAGCTTTATCTCTGTCATATACACTATGGATATTTGCCATTGCCTTGCCGTTGCTCTGCGTCTTGTCGTGAAGTCTTGTAATATGTAACCCCTCTTGCCACACTTCATGTAATGCTCTTTCACTAGCTGTGATAGTTTGCATTCTCCTCACAAACGTTTCATCATTCAGTACCTCTTGAGTCTCATTAATGAAGAGAGCTACCTCTAATAACCGGAAGATTGTCGTTCATTCCCGGTCCACCACTGTGTACCACTCGTTTGGCTTTCCTAGCTGGACAATCTCATACAGAAGGAATGCTTCTCAATAATAGGGGAAGCGGTCAAAACAAAAGGTACAAGCAGAAGACAGATATGTCCATTTCCTCAACCTATCGTGCTCCTGCTAACTAGAATAAGCCTTCTATATTGAATCTCCAGCAAAATTTGAAAATTTGTTGAGGCCAAGTTTATAAGGGGTTTGATTGACTGGATCATTATTCATTTGGTTTGGAGGAAGCGCTGTTGTGTTTCATATCTGCGAAAGGAAGACGCTACTGAACATGGATCTGGCATGCTCTATCTTTACTATGGTATCGTGGAGGCTTAGGACTAGTCCTTTTAGCTTGCATCTCCTCGCAAGTCGTCTAAAAAAAAAAAAAAAAAAGGACTAAGGCTGGTCCTTTCGACAAAGCGTATCTTGTATCTTGACACTTCGGTTCTCACTGCAGAAACAACGACAACTGCTGTTTTCATCGCCCCTGTTTTATTTAGCACTGAGAGCCAGTCCATATTCCTGCGAGAAGGATCCAGCGTTGAGTTTTCGAAATCTGATACCGCAGTAAAGGACGTAAATAACAGGGATGCTTAAAGGCTATTTTGAACAAAGTTGCTTTCTGTCTAGATTGGCGACTTGGGCTGAAATCTTTAATTAAACTGCGAGGTTTGTGCGGTTTACCGCAATCATTTGTGCGACATTTTTGCGGATTTTAACGCCGGGTCCTTGGATTGGCAACAGAACGCGAATAAAAGGGTCTCCCAAGTCCCGTGGCGCTCTTTCTGATATGAAAGGGTTGCCTGCCATTCGGTAGTATGCTAGTAGACTGGTAGAGGGAGACGGGTCGGTCAAACAAGACACTCATCTTGCCTTCAGCGGCTTGCAGTATTACGAGTCATAATGTGGTGGCTACTGGTGACCTAACCCTCCTAGCTTATATTTCCCCCCTTAAATCAGTTTCTAGCATTAGCCATCAAACGCTGTATTATATCAAAGCACCAAAACCCCGTTGCGGTCTCAGGACACCTTGATTTGAACTTCGCCGATCACTACCCCCACAATGTCTCAAGTCTCGACAACTCACGCTACCAAGCTGACAGCAGCCAAGTCTGCCCCTATCGTAGCCAGCTCTCGGGTGCTGCTTCTTCTAGAGAGGCTGCACGCCCTGGCGCAGAAAGAAGAGAGGTCCTGGTCGCAGAGATTCTTTTACCTGACACGGCTCATTCGCTTCTTGGCGAGAGGTGAGTTATGGTCCCCGACCGCCGATATCTACATGCGCGACAAGTTTGTTGCTTTGGATAGAGACAAGTGCGAGTACATTTACCTGCTGGCACGAGCTGTAGGTGCGCGCAACGTGGTTGAAGCTGGGACCAGTTTTGGCGTCTCCACGATATACCTCGCGCTAGCTGTGGGACGGAACGTGCGCCGTCAGCGAGGGGAAGCTCCAGCGTCCGGCTTCGTCGCCGGAAAGGTGATTGCGACGGAGAAAGAATCCTCTAAAGCAGAGCAAGCTAAAGTGCACTGGAAGGAGGCCGGGGATGAAGTGGAGCCATGGATTGAGTTACGTGAGGGTGACTTGCTGGAAACATTGAAGATTGAAGAAGGGATGCCTGAGGAAATCGATCTGCTGCTTCTTGATAGTACGCTTCCCTCTCTTAACATTCGCCACTCTTAGGCTGCCGCTCACAGCTATAGTCTGGACTCCTCTTGCACTCCCAACCCTCCAACTTCTCCAGCCACGGTTGAAGCAGGGTGCTGTTGTGATTACGGACAATGTGGGCATGGCGATGATATTATATAAGGATTTCCTTGGCTATATCCGGAACCCCGAGAACGGGTTCAGGACCATGACAGTGCCATTCAGCGGAGGGCTAGAAATATCAGTGTACTTATCGGAGGAGTGACGGCTATGGACAGAGTTTATGGAGGCATTCCGTAGCCGCAAGGATTTATTTACATGAAGGCAAATTACTGAAACGGCAAAACAACTGTCATCATTTTGAATTAGGTCCACTTCCGTGCATGTCCTTGACCGAAATCAAACGCAGAAGACACGATTGGCAAACGAGTGACTAGGTTAAATGGCTGGTAAAAAGAGCGACTAAGCCTAAGCTCCTGTGCACGTAGAGAGGGAAATTTTTTATCAATGTCAGTGGCCTGCACCTGAACTGCCGCAATCCACCTCCTGCTCCCCTCTGCCAACTAAAAGCGCACCCCCCGCTTCCCCCCCCCCCCCCGGGGCGGCTGTAGCTAATGTTTGATCCAGCTGAGACCGAACTCACCCAGGAAACCTCCAGCGAGAACGGCAAGTAGGTACCCGAGATTGAAGGTCATCACTGCAAGCATGCTAGCAGAACCCAGTAGAGATTAGTCTTGAGCTCATTACGATGTAGCGGCGGGTGGAGGGATGATAGAGACACTAACAGTAAGTAGCCTATTGTCATAGTTGTGAGTTGGAACAAGGCTCTGATGAGTTGGATTGACGTGTTCCACTCATGGCCCGAGTCGACTTCAACCTCGTCCACGCGAGCCTGGCCCATCTTGAGGTAGGTATCGCCTTCGTCTCTATTGCAACGACTAGGCCTTTTTGGGTTCCAATGTTTCTCCGCCACGCCCTTCACAGTAGTCAAGAACCGCAGGAAGATAGCCATAAAAATAAGTAGAATGATGGCGCCCGTGTAACCCTGGCTGCTTGTCGGCGTCAGGGGCGTGGTCCAGAGGGTATCGCCTAAGCCAAAGTGAAAGGCGTTGGACATGCCAGTCATGGAAGTCATGGAATCCATCTGGGTTATTGAAGAGGAAGAGGCAGCCGCCTCCCCGAGGGACGTTTCTGACGCGGTCGACGCCAGCTGAGTGGCAGTGCTAGCCGCAGCAGCGAGAATGGTAGAAGGAGACAAGCTTATAGCAACAGAGCTCATGCTATCCATCCCGGCCATGCCTGACATATCCATACTGGCTGATTCTGACTAGATAAACGCGCGAGCCTTTGGATTGACGCCAGCGGGGACGACGACGATACGTATGAAAACTGAAAGGGGTTGCTTGCAAGGAAATTCCGTAATGAATGAATGAATAGGTAACCTGCGACCAGCGCTGAGCGATTGAAATGAAGGAAAAGAAGACGATAATTATGAGATTAAACGTCACAAAAGACACAATGCTCATCTAAAGGTGTTTGGATTATCTTGACAAGACATTCCTCACCCTCGATCTACGGAACCTGTATCGTTTCACAAAGAAAATGATGTTATGTCGAAAAGTATTGGACGATCCAGACTTTGGCCGGTTCTTGGCATGGTGTGCACGGTCTCTGAAACACGCAAAAAGACCGCAAGACCGCGCCTACTATCCCCACGGGGTATACAATGTGCTAGAATCAACCTTTGTGTCAGCCTCAAATCTTACGTTGGGGCTGTACGGTTGCACAGTTGGTCATCTAGCCGCCAGCTAACGAGCTATTACTAAACTACGGTTGTTTATTTGGCTGTCTTGTTACTGGGTCACGATTCTGGGCCGCCTCTAGGCACTCAAAATGGGACGGACAGATTATGGAGTAAGGCATTTATTTTCTTCAGTCAACTTAAGCCATGTTTTTTTGACTATACGAGAGGGAACACTACGTGGCTATGCAACCGAACACAATATTGACCTAGTGAATTTGATCTCTGCCCTTATATCCGGGTCCATAATCATCAACTATTTCGCCGCCACCGGCCCATCAACTGGCATCTCCGTCATTCCTTCGCTCGTTATGACCCTGCCACCATCGACCTGCTTCCCGGCGTTCTGGATAGCCAGTTTCACTTGGTCGAACGTCACATTATCTGCAACGACGACGTTGACTTTCTGCTTCTCGACTGAGGTATCGATCGATTCAATGTCTGGGAGGCTCCTCACTGCCGTCTTCACGGTAGAGGCGCAGCCTGACACGGCCAGTCAACTAGCAAGAATACAAGTAGCTCGGAAATGCTCACCTCCACAAGCCATCTTAACGTCGTACTCGTAGGAGTGCGTCATTGAGACTGAGTACCCGTATTGGTTGGGTTTGCGAAATGGTTAAAGAGATGTTTAACAAATAGGTTGGTCGAGGGGAGTCGTTCAACGAGTCAACACGGGCTTTGATGTATCTTTTTTTTTACTTGCCTGTTACAGTTTATATCCACAGAGACGTAGAGATGTATTATACTTGAGCCAAGAGGCCAGGACCTGACTGCAACCAACACCCTCATCTATGAGCTAATTCTGCGTACATCTGACGAGTTTGGTGAAGTAATCCTTACCACTCGAGTTTCACGCCAAAATGACTCTTGTGTCATTCATCAGACAGAACGTGGAGGAGCTATACCACAAAGACCTCGTGGCGTATTAAGACCGCCTATTGAGAGTAACACTATGGAGGATCTAGCGGCGTGCGAAAGCCACTTTGCTTACAAATGCCCCTGCATGCACGACCAACACAAGCAGCAGGCCAATTCTAGCATTAGGCATAGATTTGTGCGGGTTTTAGTCTGAAATTCTGGGTTCGTTTTGTCCTTGATGGTGTGCGTGGTTTGTGCGGGTTTTAGTCTGAAATTCTGGGTTCGTTTCGCTTGGCGGCGTGCGTGGTTTGTGCGGGAGTGGCGTTGGTGATGCGCCCTTTCGCACAAAACCCGCAAATGGGTCAAGTTCGGGCTACACTAGAAAGCTTGATAAAGCATCGATGTGACGGCTTCGAAACATTGAAACAGAGTATTGCCCCGCTTGCTAAGAGGCGCCTGCGGTAGCCACACCAGTACTTCCGTAAAATCAGCTCCTAGTTTCGAAGGAGGCCTAGTACAGTGTATCTTATTGATCTAAACAATTCGATCCCCTTCTTTTGAGTCACTGTTGCGAAAAGTCTTTATTAGTCCATCCTTTCGCCACCTACTATAGTTACTATACTTGAGAGAAGCTGCGTCCTGCTTCAACAAATAGCTCCTTCTTTGCAGTCCTTGGATATCGACTTTCTCCGAAGTATACGAACTCAAATTGAACCTCACAACAATTTCGCCTTTGCAAAACATGGGGAAACAAACCAAGTCATCTTCACCATCACCCCGACAGACCACTTTCCTCGTCCCAGGTATCCATTGTCCCACCTGCGCCTCCTTTATCGAAGACTTCCTCTTCTCCCTTCGGCCAAGGCCTCTCGCTGTCGAGACTTCGATAGTCTCGCACAGCGTTACCGTCCGGCACGATGCATCCCTGAGCGCCCGTAAGATAGCAAAAGCCCTCGACGAGGCAGGCTACGAAGTGGACACCATCTCGGATCCCGAATCGGGCGAACCCTCACCAAACGGCCCACGGGGCGGTGCCGATGATGACTTCCCTTTCGCATGGCTTAATCATGCTGTGGAGCGGTGGGCCCGGAGCAAGAAGGCTGCCGACGAAGAGACGAAGAGAAGACAACATATCGAGCATTGCGAGCAATGTCGCGCCAAACAGCGCGATGCCGCATCTCACAAAAATGACCAGCAATCCTCTATACAGGACTCATCTGACACGGGGGAGGCGGGCAGCCGGTTCGTCATTGTCGAGTCTTCCTTGGCGCCGACCAAGGTTTTTCTCGCGTCCGTCTCCATTACAGGAATGAGCTGTAGTTCCTGCGTCGGCAAGATCACCGCAGCCCTAGAGCAAAAGCCTTGGGTGGGGTCGGCCAATGTCGCCCTCCTTACGCAAAGTGCATCTGTCGAGTTCGAAGGAGAGCAAAAGGCTGAGGAGCTGATCGAGATCATCGACAACCTCGGCTATGAGGCAAGCCTAGAAGATATGGATGAGCTTCCACCGAAGCCAGAGGCTAGTCATCGCACCGCCGCAAACCTGTGGACCGTCTCTTACTCCATCGGGGGTATGACATGCAGCTCCTGTGTCGGTACTATCACGAAGGTCCTGGAAAGTTTCCCTTGGGCTAAAAGCGTGGATGTCAATCTTATCACCAATAGTGCCACGGTCGTCCTCGAAGACAAGAGGCACTTGAACGAAGTTATTGCGGCCATCGAGGCTGTTGGCTACGAAGCTAAGTTAAACGATGTTGTCAATCTAAGTAAGGATAAAGCACAGGATGGCCGTAGAACTGTCTCGATTCGCATCGATGGAATGTATTGTCACCATTGTCCTGGTCGCGTCACGGAAGCCTTGAACAGTTTCGGCGACCGTGTGACTATTGGTAAGTCGGCGACCGTGGACAACCCTATCATTACAATCTCATATACTCCCCAATCACCCAGCTTTACCATCAGAGCCATTCTTTCGGTCATTTCGACAGTCGACCTAGCTTTCAACCCTGTCATATACCACCCGCCTACAGTCGAGGAGCGGGCGGCACAAATGCACGCTCGCATTCGGCAGCGTATCTTTTATCGCGTCCTTCTCTCCCTTATCGTCGCCATCCCTGCTTTCATTATCGGCATCGTCTACATGACCCTTGTTCCGTCCACCAATTCCGGCCGCGAGTATCTCATGCAAGAGCTCCATGGAGTCAGCCGTGCAGAGTGGGCGCTATTTATCATGGCGACACCAGTATACTTCCTGGCGGCCGATGTTTTTCACCGTCGCACCATCAAGGAGCTGCATTCCTTATGGAAGCGTGGTAGCCCCGTGCCAATTCTTCGTCGTTTCTACCGCTTTGGAAGTATGGACATGCTGATGTCGTTCGGCACTACCATTGCCTACTTTTCCTCCATAGTCGAGCTGATCATCGCTGCGACGACTCCTAATATGATGAATATGCAAGGAAACGCCACTTACTTCGACTCGGTCGTCTTCCTCACCATGTTCCTCCTCATTGGTCGCCTTATTGAAGCATACAGCAAAGCGAAAACAGGAGAAGCTGTGGCCATGTTGGGCAACCTTCGGCCAAAAGAGGCGCTCCTTCTCCTTCCCGACGATGGTCAAAACGGAAGCGACCGCACTGAGAGCATCCCTATTGATAGGTTGGACTGCGGTGATGTGGTCAAGATCGTGCATGGCGGCTCACCACCATGGGATGGCACTCTCCTCGAAAGCGAGGGCGAGTTTGATGAATCTAGCCTTACAGGCGAATCTAGGATTGTCAAGAAGACCACCGGCGATCCAATCTACTCTGGCACAGTCAACAAGGGCGGGCCGGTCTTGGTACGAACTACTGGCACCTCGGGGAACTCGATGTTGGATCAGATTATCAAAATGGTGCGAGAAGGCCAGGCGCGACGTGCGCCGATTGAACGGAGTGCTGATATGATTACCAGCTATTTCGTCCCGGTCGTAACCCTCATCGCCATTACGACATGGCTGGTCTGGTTAAGTCTCGGTCTCTCTGGAACGTTGCCTATAGAATACCGAGACGTCAGGACTGGTGGTTGGCCGTTCTGGTCCTTGCAATTCGCGATTTCTGTCTTTATTATTGCGTGTCCTTGTGGTATTGGCCTTGCTGCCCCAACGGCGCTTTTCGTTGGCGGGGGTCTGGCAGCTAAACATGGGATCTTGGTCAAGGGCGGGGGGGAAGCATTCCAAGAAGCTAGTGGTCTCGACATTATCGTCTTTGACAAGACAGGTACTTTGACGCGAGGTGGCGAGCCCAAGATTACGGATCATCAATTCTTGATATCCAACGATAGTAGCTTGGACGAGCAAACAATTCTTAACGTCCTAGAAGAACTGGAAGGAAGCAGCAGCCACCCTATCGGCAAAGCCATCCTTGGCTTCTGCAAATCCAGGAATTCGATGGGAGCCAAAGCCACTCATATAGAAGAAATAGCAGGAAAGGGGATGAAGGGTTCATTCAGTGTCGAAACATTCTCCCACCCGCTCGAAATGCTGGCGGGAAACGAGGCGCTCATGGCTGACTACGGCAGCTCCTTCGGCACCACGGTTTCCGCGACGCTGGACTCGTGGAAAGGCCAAGCAAAGTCGGTTGTGCTTGTTGCAGCGAGATCGATGCCACCCGCCGCAGAATTATCGTGGAGACCCCTCGCCATTTTTGCTGTTTCTGATCCCCTTCGACCAGAATCTCGGCCTGTAGTCGAGGCTCTTCACCGTGAAAGCGTAGACGTATGGATGATTTCAGGAGATAACCCGACCACCGCCCACGCTGTTGGCGCCATGGTTGGCATTCCTCCAGAGCATATTATCGCTGGCGTGCTACCAGAGCAAAAGGCCGACCAGATCAAGTACCTTCAGAAAAGCCAAGTGAAATCTGGCCCACAGCGCTTTTCCTGGTTGGGCCTTCAACGCACCAAACAAAGAGCAATTGTCGCCATGGTAGGCGACGGAGTCAACGACTCGCCAGCCTTGACTGTTGCGGACGTTGGTATTGCTATAGGTTCCGGCTCTGATGTTGCCATTTCCGCCGCCGAATTCGTGCTTATTAAATCGAGTCTCACGACGTTGCTAACCTTAATTAGCCTTAGCCGCACGGTATTCAGGCGTGTCAAATTCAACTTTGGTTGGGCTTTGGTTTACAACATTCTGGCATTACCTATCGCTGCAGGGGTTCTCTACCCGGTGAAGAGCAACGGCCAACACATCAGACTCGATCCTGTGTGGGCGAGTTTGGCTATGGCTCTCAGCAGTGTGAGCGTGATATGCAGCAGCCTTCTCTTGAGAAGCAAGTTGCCACTTGTGGGATTCAGGGAGGATAGAGCTTTAGCTGAAGGGGTGGGAAATTTATAGATAATTTTCCTGGTCAGCGATGTACTAATATTGCATCTTTGTCCTGTGTTCAATGAGCAGTAGATGTTTTGTTCCATCCTTAATGTATTATACTTCTGTATTGCTGTTACACTCTACGTGACTTTACAGGAGTTCAATGTGAGTGATACTTCAAGTAGCCTGATTTCGCAACAACCTTACGGGACAGAACCGCTCAATATTGAGTTACCATAGGGTAGTCAGTACTATACCCGTTCGTGAGTCTCCTTGACTTCTAGTATCCTTATGAGCGACGAGAAATTGTTGACAGGATCGTTGCAAGAATGGAAGCTTCTAGTGCCATAGCTTGGATGAAAGCACGTACTACGTGTGTGAGCACAGGAGTCTGGGCTTAGGCGATCAAATGGAAGGTAGGTTGTTGAGCGCTAAAATAGAATCGAATGGAGAAGGATAATGTCACAATATAGGGCGCAATAGTACTTCAGCAAACAGAGAGTTCTCTTTTGCAACAGATAATGAGAAATAGCAGGCAGAAATGTCTCCAGATGCACTTACCATAATCTTGATAGACTCGTAGCTAACAGCAGCAACATTTATTCGCGTTATTTACCCCAGTTTTGTGTGCCCCGTTTCTAACCCAGCCTTGCTCGCCACAGGTTCTTCCCATTAGTTGGCGGTGGCTCAGACTCCAAAACATCCTTCAAGAAGCGCTGGCGACGTCAGCCACTAGAGTCCTTTCTAATGGCTGTGGCTATCCTTTTTCCATATACCGTTGTGTCGCCGCTCTCTACTCCACTTTGCTTTTGTAGCAAGCTTGTCGCCATGAATTGCCCATCGCGCCCAGATGACACCGAAGGCCATTCTCACTGGAATCAGAATCCACATGCCTTAAGCTCGAACCTGACCACTAGGGCTGACCTCAATGGCATCGTCAACTTGAGAGAACAACGAAAGAATAAATCGAGTCTCGGCATCGACCAAGAGGTACAAGTCTGTGTAACGGCTGTGGACCGGCCAGAATCACCTTTTAGCTTAAAGGAAGCAAGTACTATCAAGGTTGATCCGGCCAACAAGTCGGACACTTCGACAGCCTCAGCGCCGACATATCAACAACCATCGCGACGTTTCACGAACTTACGCTCTCCTACAGGTTTCGTCCAGAAGGCCTGCAATGTTCTTCAAAAGTACGTAAAATTCTTCGGTCCTGGCTTCCTCATTGCCGTCGCCTACATCGACCCAGGCAACTATGCTACCGACGTCGGAGCCGGTGCTGCCACGCGCTACGGCCATCTGTTCATCATTTTAATGTCCAATTTGTTTGCTATTTTCTTGCAATCTCTCTGTATCAAGTTGGGCAGTGCCACAGGCCTCAATTTGGCTGAAAATTGTCGATAACATCTCCCCACATGGCTCACATCATTTTGTATTGTTTTGCCGAATTAGCCATCATTGCTACGGATATTGCAGAAGTATGCTTTCTTAGCGAAAATAATTGTTCCGATCGAGCTAACATTCGCCAGGTCATCGGCGCAGCGATTGCAATGAATCTCCTTAAAATACCCTTGGTTGCTGGATGCGCAATCACCCCGGTGGATGTCTTGATCTTTTATGGACCGGATGGCCCAATCACCCGCCCACGGCTTTTCGAGTATTTGTCATTGAGTCTGGTTCTTGGCGTTATGGTCTGCTTCTGCACTCAGTTGTCATATATTCAAGATACTTCAGTTGGTGATGTATTCAAAGGCTACCTTCCATCATCGGCTATCGTCAGGGGGAATGGCATATATCTGTCTAGCGGTATCATCGGCGCAACTGTAATGCCGCATTCCATTTTCGTTGGTTCCGGGGTCGTTCAACCACGGTTGAAGCATTTCGACTGACAGAACGGTCATCTTGCTACCGAAGGCTCAGATGAGGGGAAAAGGTACCTGCCATCAATCTACGTGATCTGAGCATGTCTAAATATTCCATTGTAGAACTGGCTGCATCACTGTTTACTTTTGCCATGTTTGTCAACTCTGCCATCCTCATCGTGTCAGGCTCCTCTCTATATCCTCAAACAGAGGCCGCTGAAGCCGATCTCTTTGGCATCCACGATTTGCTTAGTAAAACCCTCTCAAAGCGGCGGGAACCATCTTCCGCCGGTATAGTATGTACAATGGGCGGACAAATGGTGTCAGAAGGCATGCTCCATTGGAGACTGATCACTAGATCCATTAGCATCACTCCAAGCATCAACCGCTCACTGCGAGCCTTTCATCATAGCGCCTCTGGTTTGGTTCACCTGCCGGAGCAACATCATGACTGTGAGAGCTATCGAGTCAGGCAGTGGAGGCTTACAAGGACCAGCCAATAGAAGGAACAGGAGCCATTGTCCAGCCTCCGGTCCCTCTACGACTAGTTTTGCAGGGGCCTGAGAGGTCCTGTTTAAATCAAAAGGTGAAAAGCCAAATTTGGCCCTGCCCCTTAGTTCGCAACTCGAAAATGTATTCAGTTACATACAGCCACAATGACTTGGTAGCATGAGGCATGACGAGCGGGGACTCCAACATGTGCTGGAATCCATCGGATCTGTACCTCCCACCCTAGATCATGGAGCTTGTCTAGTGATTGTACGGGCTCAATGAGGGACTGAAACAAGGATTCTACTAATAGATTGCTACTAGACTTACTCTAAAACGACGTCACGAAATGACGAGGTTATGTCATGTGATTTTATTTGACTTTTTTTATAGGGTGAAATGATGACTCATTTCCCAGCCGGCCAGAGAGAAACTTTGAACCACTCTTTGCGTTGCAACATTTTGGGGGCTCGAACGAGAATCGCTTAAATTTTGACGAGAGTGGGGACGGGGACCACACGATGCTCTCTGGAGACGATATCGAGCCCGATCCGGTCACTCAATTAGGTGGCCAGGAGCCGATTTTCGGCCGATTGTCTAATTGAATAATAAAGGTCTTGAGTTGGGAGCTGTATTTTGACCCCTTTGGATTAAGATGTCGGGAAATACGGACGAGAGATTTCATGTTAAGCAAACTCAGCTCTCAAGAGCAGATTGAAGTTGAAGATCTGGAGGTTGGCAGCCAACCAATAGCACGATAAGTATATACTAAAATGCAGCGCCCCAAACGCTGCACCTGAAGCAGTATTAATCAAAACTACAATGCTTTCCCCAACACCAAGGACTCTTTCACTTACAAAATGGCTCAGAGATACAACTAATTGGATCAAACTTAATAAGCAAGATCTGTTGCTTTCACACGCTTTCCTTTTACTACAAGAAAATTCTCTTTAATCATCCCAACACTTTGTCGCATTACTTTGCAATATGCAAACGCGGTAACGGATAAAGCTGCGATTTATGTCTAACAGCAAAAGTATAAACAGCGAATTGGCTTTAATCGCGAGCAGAGATTCTACCAGGACAAAAAAAACTACAACGTCTGCCACCTCATTTAAAACCGGCCGATTTTAAGCCCAACATCGCCATCAACACGCTAACGCTCTCTGAGCCCACCACACAAAGTACTAAATCAACTGAAATTCGCAACATTGTCGTTGCGAGTCTGCCAGCCGGATATCAAATTATTTCAGTCGCACGCTGTACAGGAATATGCTTATAGAAAGCTATCGAGTAGTGTAATTCCTCAAAGTTATAAAGTACCATTTTTTTCTATACACTTGTATTGCTGTTTATAGCTAACTCGGCGCAGACTCGACTCCGAGAATTGGATCCTGACTAACTTGAAAAGTCAAGCACCCTTTTCCAGGACTATTTAGCTCTGCAGTCAGCCTCGTATTTCGATGCTTTCTAGAAAATAACGGACAGAATATACAACGAAGCGCAATGCTGTCATAACAACCACTTTGATAAAGTGCATGAATAAAAGCTGTAAATAATGTTTTTGAATTTGCAGACCTTAACTAAGATTCGTCTATACCGCGTGTACAGACACAATCAATCGATGCTGCTTTCCTTACTCGAAACACACTTCAATCTTTCGCGAAGAAAGCAGACCTAGCCCCGCCTTTTCTCCTGACCATCCGATTGTTGCGACGGCTATCGAGCCTGTGTATAAGGGGAACCCAGAACTAGCTCTTAGCCACTTGACAGACGCCTATACGAGCACAGTGCCACTGGTTTGTTGTCTCGAAGTTAAGGGACGGTGAGGCGAGGAGGCTCTCGACAAGGGCAAATGGAAGATGGAAGACGTGACTTGTCATTCATTACTATCGAATATTCTCTTCACTTCAATACAGGCTTCTCTGCATGCCTGCTCTCTCGCCAAGCTTCTCTTGAACGGATTCGGGCTTTTATCCCAGGCATAGGACACCCCGATCACCACCCCGTACCTCACCCTCTTCTCTAGAACTTGCACCAGGCGTTCTTTGAACCTCGCGGCCTCAGCGCGCAATCCGTCCCATTCACAGGTATAGATGATGATGTCACTCGGCAGAGCCCTCAGCATGTCATCCGGGGCAACACCTGGAGAGAGGTATGGGTCGGATAGAGAGACGATGTGAGGCGGGTAGAGATAGGAGGCGTCGAAGAATTGTGTAAAGAATTTTGGAAGCTCTTTATCTGGTCGGACGTTGGATTTTCTGCGCTCGCCTCTGGTGTTCGTGGCAAAGTCCGTGGCCGGATACCAGCTCATGATGACTGCCACCTTGGCCACGCTCCTTGGTACGTCCATTGCTAGCTGCCCTTCATTGCAGCGCTCTATTCGACGACGTATCTCATTCTGGAGCCTTAGCGGCACGGTAAATGCCATGTTCCCCCCACATGAAAAGCCGCTCACCCCAATCTTGTCAGCGTCGATGTGAAGCTGGTCTGCATTCTGTAGGATATACAGTATCGCGTCGACCCCATCCTCGACAGCTGTAGGGAAAGGGTACTGCGGTGCCAGGCGATAGTCCACGCTGACGACCACGGCCGCTACAATTTCCACGACTGCAGTAGCCCATCGAGCATCATCACTAGCCTTACCAATCGTGAATCCACCGCCGTGGAAGTTTACCAGGACAGGATACCTCGAGTCTCCGTTCTCACTGTGGCGACGCGGATAGTCTCTAGGGGTGTAGAACAGCAGATCGATAGTTCCCTTTCGAGGGGATACGGTGGCTGGAATGCTTCTGCGGAATGAAGGTGACAACGGACGGGGAGAGTGAAGTCGGTGGAGGAAGATCCCCAAATCCATCAAGTTACGCCAAACAAATGCTTCTAGGCGAAGCGTCCATCTCGGTCGAGGCATTGCCTGCGACCTGGAAGAATTAGCCTGGGTGCTATTAAGAAAATATTTTGTTGGTGTCGTGATTTCTGCGATTTTAACTCCATAGGACGCTGCGCCATTTGTGCGGTACACGCGTACGGTGAGCAGTCTTCCCGTTATGCCAAGAGCTTGCCGCTGGCGGGGATAACGAATACTGCGTATTGAAGTGAAAAGTGCTTCCTTCTTCTACAGAATGAGAGAAAACGAGTGATATATACATATTGTAGTAGTAGTAGTAGTTTATTGCGCCCGGCTAAGCCTAAAGGACCCTATTCTATATTACATTATACACTTCCTTCGGTGTTTCTAATGCCTCCTGAAGCCCATACAGAACTGCTTCTATTTATATTTTCCAATTTCAGTAACATATATTCAACGTGGTCTCGTGTGTAGTTAGTAGCAAGTTAACTTGAAGTTCATTCCTCCAAGTGTTCAATGTCCTATTGTCGGCGACTGAAGCGAGACCTGCTGGGGACACGAGGGTGATAAAGGGTTAGTCGGGATAAAAGAAAGAAATGGGATTTCCTATTGTAGGGAGTTAGTTGCCTGCTCTACTTCCATGTCCAGTCGTCTTGTGTCTATGGCGAACTTGATCGTTGCTCGAACCGCGTCTACATTTGGTGTCCATTTCTCCGGGTCAGATGGAGCTTTCCCTCCTAGGTAGAAGGAGAGGTTGCCTCTTCCAGTGTCTGTCAGTGCTAGCATTTGCGTTCGGTGTGCGTCCCATCTCGTGCATCGGAAAAGGAAGTGCTTGACAGTTTCCGTTGCCTGTCCGCAGGCACATTGGTCAGATTCCGCTGCTCCAATCCGGTGAAGATATCCGTTCAGTCGTGCCATTCCTGTACGGAGCTGTGCTAATACGCTCGCTTCTCTCCGCTTGAGACCGTCGTATAGGGTACGAGTATGTTTTCCTGGCAGGGCGGTGTCTATTTCTCTGGAATACTTTCCCACCTCGTCTGGTAGTGTCCTTATTGCCTTTTCTGCCTTTCCCCTGTTAATAGTTGTAGATTTGGCTTGGTAGCATTGCCCTTGCGGTGTTCGGTCTGGCTCGGTAGCCTGTCGTGCGGCTTCCTTTGCTCTCCTGCCGAGCTCGAAGCTCTCCTGAGACGGGATCCATATCATCGAGATAGAATTGCCTCCTTTTCTCAGCGCAGACGCTACCTCGTAAATCTCTTTAATGCTGGTTTGTCCTGATTGATGTCTGGGTTGGCTGGTTGCTAGGCTCCCTGGTTGTTTGAAATAATCGTGATCTATCTTCCCACCAGATGTAGCGGTAGGCGCTTCATTGCCATCGCGATCGCGGCGAGTTCAGCCGTGTACGGGTTCTGTTTCGTTCTTGCTCCCAGCGTGACTGAGTATGCAATCGGTTCTCTACCTGTTACAATGCCGAGCGTGTCGTGGATGGCTCTCCCATCCCCACTATCCTCTTTCTCGCGGACGAGCTTGTCGCAACCCGAATGCCGCAGATAGTGTTCGCAATGTTAGTAGTCTCCTCCGTTCCGCGGTCGATTGTAGCGGGGAGCCGTTCCTCCCACGGAGCTATTACATAAGGCTGAATAACCTCCATCTTATTTGTTAGCATGTTTTGATGCACACAAGCTATCTTTTGCAATGGTGACGTGAATCTCCGGAGTGCTCTGGTGTTTAGCTTCGATATCGGATTCGTTTCGGGTAGCGTGCGGATGTTGACCCACACCTTCGTAGCCCTCTCTGCAAACCGCTCGCTCACTGTACGTATGCTGGTTTCGGCTTCTGCAACTGCGGTGGCGACGGTTCGGAAAGCCCCTGTGACGGCCTGTGCTCCGATTCTTTGTATTCGGTTCATTAAGGCCATGCCCTTGTGCCCGCAAGCATGCATCCACACATTTGACGCGTAGTCCACGACTGGCGCTACCGTCGCTCCAAACAACTGCCTTGCAGTTGAGGGAGAGACCAGCCGCAGTCGTTTTAATGCCATCGCGGCAAGAAGGCCCTTGGTTGTTGCTTTCCCGATGTGCTGTACATACCGGAGTCCGGAGTCCATAACGACTCCTAAGATCTTGGTCGCCTCCTTTGGTGCGATTGCCTCACCTTTGATCGCGAACGGTCTGGTACTGATTCGGTCATGTCGTCTAGTGAAATGAATGATTGCTGTCTTCTTGCCTTCGAACGTGGCTCCGCTCCGCCTTTCCCAGTCCATTGCTTTGTCGATGATAGCTTGAATCCCTTCTCGGTTCACATCCGCTGATGACCCTGTAACCCACGCGTTATAGTCATCCACAAATGCTATTGATCCCCCATTTGCATTCAGTTTGTGTTGAACTAGGTCGGCATTGAAAAAGAGGAACAGGATTGGCGACAGTGGTGACCCTTGCGGTAAGCCTGCTTGTGGCAGTGGCTGCTGTTGAGAGGTGTGGCCACTGACTAGTATGGTTGCGGTGCGATCTGAGCAAAAAGCATCAATCCACCGCACTAGGGCCGGTGGGATGCCTCTCGCTGCGAGTCTCTGCAACAGTCTGTCCTTGTACACCCCATTGTATGCGCCCTTCACGTCGAAGCTAACCAAGCTAAGGGCCTTCTTTGATCTCCATGCATTATAGAGGTGTTCTTGCAGCAACAAAAGTGCCTGTTCAGCAGAGCGCTTCTTTCTGGCCCCGAAGTGATTCGGGGAGCAGACCAAAGGTCTCTACTGCGTGCGATATTCTTTCCGCAATCACCGACTCCAGGACCTTTCCCAGTGTGGAGAGCAGCGAGATTGGCCTCCATGATTCTGCAACCGTGTAATCACCTTTGTTTGGCTTCTTCAGTGGTATGATTTTGGCATTCCTCCATTGTGTAGGGAGTTCCCCTTCGTCCAACGACGTCTGAAAGAGGAGCAACACCCTGTCCTTGACCACTGGCCACACCTGCTTCCATACCATGGCTGGTAACCCATCCTCTCCTGGCGCCTTCCATGCCTTCGCCACAAACATCCTCCGTTCGACTTCTTCCATGGTCAGGGGAGGCATCGACACTGCAGTTCGCTGTGGCCGTGGTCTTTCATCTTCTATCATCGCTGGTAAGGGGTGGGGGGAAAGAACACCGACAACAGTTCTTCCGCCTGTTCAGTTTTACCTTTGGTAGTAGATCCGTCTCTTCTCGTTAGCGGCGGTATCTTGTCAAATGCTGAACTACCACAAGGATCCAAGTACTTTGCCGCTTGCCATATGTTTGTGTCGTCCGCGAGGAAATCCTCCCAGTGCGCTTTTTTCTGTCTTCGGACGGCATCGTGGTACTCCTTAGCCGCTTCATTCGCTTGCTGTTCTAGTTCGGGAAACATGCGACCCATCCGCCGTTGGGTTCTGGCCTGGTTCCTCCGGTACGTGTAGACTCGCCGCAGCTGCGTGAGGTTTGTTGTCCACCATCTCTTCGCGTATGGTGAAGGCTTCGCCCTTGGGGTGAGTGCATGGACTGCCTCCAGCACCGCTGTCATCAACCCATCTGCCTGTTGCTGTACATTACCGCCAAATGGAACGAAGCCAAGAGCAGTAGTAATCCTGTCCTTTATGTCGGTCCACGGCGCATTTTTGAAAAGCAGCCTTGTTTCAACAGCTCGTTCCGAAGTCGCGACATCGAACATCGTCTGAATTGCTCTGTGATCGGATCCATGCTCGGTCGTGTGAACTGTACACTTCACCACAGATGTTGCTAATTCCTCGGAAGCCAGTACCAGATCAATTGTTGACTCATGATTCCCCTGTTGCCACGTCTTCGTTCCCCTCGGGAGCAAGCTGTGAAGAGCATGCTCACTCATGAGGTCGATGATCGGATCGGCCTCTCCTTGCCTTTCCCGTGAGACGTCCTCTCCTCCCCATAATTGATCATGCCGGTTGAAATCCCCGGCAAATACCACATCCACTCGGGTGCCAATCTTGCTACGTGTTTCCCTGATTACCTGGTGTAATTCGCATATCGCAACCCTCAATGCCTCTGCATCCTGCAGTTCAACGTAGACTAACACTACCAGTATCGACCAGTCTGGAAGTCGCAATACCGCTGCCGTAAGGTCCGATGATTGTATTGGCACCTGTTCTGCTTCGATATCCTTCCGAATCCAGAGCATGCTCCGAACCGCCCACCTTTCCACACGTTGGACTGTGGGTACTATTTTGATCCAGTTTGGGTGTTCCATAGGGACTGTCACCAGAGTGCCGTCGATGATCCTCGCATATGGCTCAGATATCGCCAACACTCCACAATCCTTCAATTGCTCATCACTCATTAAACTGTGTTGCACCTCTCGCTGCTTCCGGACATTCAATTGAAGTACTTGAAAGGTCTTATGCATCCCGGGAGCCATGGCGTGTTCCGCAGTTCCCGCTGAGCGATTCGTGTGGCCCTCCGCATGTGACAAGCTTTGGTATTACTGCTTGACATTCACTTTGATGGTGTCCCACTTGGGCACACTTGGCACAGACTTGCGGTTGCGTGCATGAGTACGCCTTGTGCCCGATTTCCTGACATCGATAGCATTTCTGTGGACCATATCGCGGCTCGAAAACCCTGGTGTAGGCCGACTCTCCTGCGACATGGAAGTATTGGTCTTGTAACAGACGTGCTGCTTCGCTGCCTTTGGTGACATAGACAACCATTGAACCCTCGTCTTTCCCGCTGAGCCACCCGATCTTGGCTATGTGGACCCCGTTTTCCTCCCCAAGGACTTCGGCCGCGCCCGGTAAAACCTTTCCGTCTCGATTGACATTGTCCACCTTGACTGGGTACAATTGGTCTCGCAGTACTCGAACTCCCTCTGCCGCAGTTTTCTGGGCCGCTTCCTTGACCCGTTGGAGTTCAGCTTCGTCTCTGCATACAATCTTGATGCGTCCCGTATTCCTAGCGTCTTTGATCACCGCAGCGCAGCGCCAATTTGCTTGTCCTTCCACGGTGCGGATCTCCTCCTCAATCGCCCTCCGAACTGCCCCAGGTTGGGCCTTGCTTCTCTCTCCCTCCCTAACTCTGGACGTGTCAACCGTGCAGTACAGCGTATCGGTCATTGTTGACGGCGTGGTGCGCAGGGAGCAGAGGGTTCGTACATTGCTGGGTAAACTGTCTGGTGGCGTTCGGGCGACCTCTGCATACGATGGGGATGGGCTTGACGGTGCTTGGGCATTGGACAGCTGGGTCTGAAACTTTTCCATCATATCTGTAACCTCTGCCTTAAGCTCTGCCTTAAGTGTTTCTATCTGCTTCGTAAAAGTTCGCGTTATAGTTTTGATCTGGGTCACGTGCTCCTTCTTCTGTTCCTCCATTGCTTTCAGCAGCGACTTGACCAAGTCAGTGAGCACTTTGATCTGCATATTTGCACTTGCATTCGCCTTTTCGTGTGCCGGCTGGTTCGGGGTCGCTGCCGCTGTTGCAGGACGTTCTCCTGCCTTCGCGGCGAGGGCCTTAACCTTCGTCGCTACACTTTGCTCCTTGGGATGCGCGCCGATCCCCGTTCGTCTTGTTTGCAATGGCATGGGAGCTTCTTCAATTACTTCAATCGTGTCCTCTGTATCGCTTGCCGCCGCTCTAGATCTTCTCTTGCTCCATTCTAATGCCTTTGACGTCTGGACGCGTTCCCGGCTCGACTGATGCGTCAAGCCCGTGCCGTCCATCTTGTCCTTCCTCCATACAACTACCGATTCAAGGGTTCACTAATTGATTGCTGGTATTTTTCGGCCTCCCGATTCTCTATAATTCTGGTGAAGTTCTCGACAGAGGCTGATTACCTGAGCACGATGTGAAGGTCTCTATAGAATGCATTTTTGAGTGGAATTTGATGCGGGACGGGATTTGTCACGGGATCTCGGTTAAGTGTATTGGATGTCAGAAATAGGGTCTATTGCACAGGGAATCAATTAGAGGATCTGCGAAGGTATCACGGTGATTGAATACGGGCTTGTTGGAGCGTTCACTGGTAGTGATATTCTCTACAACGCTGAGCAGTAAATGAGGGGAAGACATGCTCTAGCTCCTTGGCCTACTTACGTAAGCCGATTCCTGACATTGGGGTAGCAATACACTGACACCATGGTGTCAGTTTAGAGCTGACGTAAGCACGACACCACACCACCTACACAAGGCACCCAGCCTGTAAACTCAGGGCAACCAGCCTGTACGCTCAGGGCATCCAGCCTGTAAACTCAGGGCATCCAGCCTGTAAACTCAGGGCATCCAGCCTGTAAACTCAGGGCAACCAGCCTGTAAACACAGGGCAACCAGCCTGTAAACACAACGCGACCAGCCTGTAAAAACGCGATTATAAACTTGAAATAATTCTGTTTGTGTATAACGCTATTTATCACTTTAAAAAAGGAATTTTTTTTAATGTTAAACTTTTTAATATGCTTTATTTAACTTTTTAGCTATAATAAAAATTGTACAAATTGTTTTACAAATTGTAGTTTTTTTTTTACAAGTTCGTGACTGATTTTGCGAAGTTTTCAAGCGAAAATTAATCGCTATAGTCGCATTTAAAAAACACTTTTTCCAGTATATTAATCCGAAAAACATAATAATACTGTTTTGCTTAAGCTTGAATTAGTTTGCAAAACTAGTTTTAAAAGCAATATGCAGTTTTAGCAATAGTAACATTTTAAAAAAAAAAAGTCACATTTCAAGTTTGTAATCGCGTTTTTACAGGCTGGTCGCGTTGTGTTTTACAGGCTGGTTGCCCTGAGTTTACAGGCTGGGTGCTTTGTGTAGGTGGTGTCGTGTCGTGCTTACGTCAGCTCTAAACTGACACCATGGTGTCAGTGTATTGCTACCCCTGACATTGGAACCCTCAGCTACCTGGATCTCAAATCCTGACACGACAGATTACCGGCCTCGGCTCATTTTTCTAGTTTAAATCAGTAACATATAACTAACCCTAATGATTACGTCACGCCAGAGCTCGCTGGGTCTACGAGATTTAGAATCAAGAGCACATTGCGGTCGACACTCATGAGCACATGATAGCGCCTTTCCTACACGACAGAAAGCAATTTTGAATCTTCGATCTTTAGCAAACGTGACAGTGGCTTGATTAGCCGACCCCAAACAAATCCATCAAGTGACCAGTTAGCTCCATGTCGCTGAGACAATGCTTCGTGATGTCTTGCTTCAGTCTCAATTTTCGTCCGTTCGAAGCCGTTGGAGGACATGGTTTTGTTCGTTTTCTTTGGTTTACGCCTCATGAGAGAGGGCTTTAGAAACACCACCTCTTCCATTTTCCTCATGGTCAGTTTGAGACCCGTCATTCCCTCTTGTAGAATCGCACACCGTCACTAAACGCAGTCAGTAAAGATATAGAGATTGACAGAGTGGTAGATGATAGTAAAAAGCTGGATTGGACAGTTTTTCAATTAAGTACGCTCTCTCCCCTCTTCTGCGTATGTAGGGAAAAGTACAATATGGGAGTACCGGTCAAAAATGGCTGAGAGTCACATCATCATATAGGTGACGGATTCTACAGTTGGTCCAGCACTAACGAGTCGGGTTTCGCCGGTTCGATCCCGTCGGCAATCGCTGTCAACAAAAGCAAGCGCTGGAACATCAGAAAACCCCGCCTATGTGATATATCATTTTTCTGCCTATTCTTATGTTATTTAGCATTGAATTTTTTGTGCTCCCATGATGATTCCAAGGTTATTCTATCACGATAGATCTGCTATCATGAGCTCGTCACTGGTATATGATCAGTAGCTTTATCTCTTACGTAGCTTGAGGAGCTGCACACCCCAAATATCGTTTAATTTGGCTTTTCGTCGCGCATTCGACGAATCTATGCTTTAGATCCGTAAATACAACAATGCTGCCTGCTATGGCACATAGTGATGCATTCGCCGAAATAATAGTCCCTCCCAGTGCTGAAAGCAGCGCTTCTACTAAAGGGTCGACATTGGGGATGAGGGAGCAACATAGTGGCAATGAAAAGACGTCAAGAAAGCGTCATGAGAGACAGGGAATTAATACTGTCGATAGAACTCTAGCTGACGTAAGTGCGTTTCCATAGCGATAAAGAACATTGGCCATAATTCTTAACAGAAACGTCGCGGCCAGTTAAAGCAAGCACAGAGGAAATTCAGGCTCCGTAAAGAAAATACTATCAAATCACTCCAACACAAAGCTTCAAGTGCAAAGGAAGTTATCTCCCAGACTAGCAAGGCATTTTTGGACTTCCAGGAGAAAATTCTTGCGAGAGGAATCCTGGAGCAAGCTCCTGAGCTTAGTCGCAGTCTCAAGTCAATGGGCGAGTCCATCAAATCTCTCACAAGTCTAATAATTTCCAACCGAGATGTTGACGCTAATGGTGCTGTACTCTTTCCTTTTAATTTAGAGACACAGGACTCAGGGGTAGTTCCGGAAAGTTCGACAGCTGAAAAACGGCATCCCGATTTGGGTCGAGAATGTCAAGAGCAGGTAGCGAGCGTTGGTCAGTGCAGCAGCACTACTCAAGTTCATCCGGCTGGGAAGACCCTAGAACACATGCCTAAGAATTCGAATACATCTAAAATGGAGGCCCGGGCCCGTGAAAGGACTCGGAGAGAAGGTGAGGGTCATAGTATAGAACTAGGTCGAAGAATGGCAGGGAAAACATACTATTCTTTTAATCTTCCGCTTCTTAGACATATACCAGACACACCTGTCTATGATGTACTCCTTGAGCGGTTCTTGGATGCTCACAGCCCAGTTATGCCATACTACTCTGGCGCCTCTGACTTAATACGGGCCGCAGCAGCCTCAAGGACCTCGTCACCGATTCTGAATATGGCATTTCACTCTCTCTGTGTCGTGTACTACGGACAGGTTGCTGGTAATTTGGGAGTAGTGAATTCGGGGCGTAGAATCTATTCCAAGGTGCTAAATACCCTGCAGAATGCACTCTCATCCCCAGAAGAATGTAGGTCAATATGGGTATTGCTTACAGTCATTGTCTTAACGGCCTACGAGGTAATGCAACTAGATCATACTTACAAATAAATGCTTACATTGTCTTACGGCTAGAGCCTACAACATTCAAGTTCTGGATCTGTTATCAAACACTTTATGGGTGCCTTAAAGCTTTTAGAAATCCGAGGACCATTTGAACACGTGTCAGGATTAGGACATATTTGTTATGTTCAATATCGCTCTCACTGGGTAAGAACCTGACCGCTGAGATAGACAGAGTTTAGTACTGATAAAGAAGCTAGGTCGCCGCTGCCTTGATCTGCCGATCTCGAACATTTCTTGCAAGCAAAGCGTGGAAGACTATTCCACGGTCAGCCGAATCATCCACAGAGGACTTTATGCAAAACCTCTTAGACCAGGTTGTGGATATCCCTGCGCTTCTTGAACGGTTTGATAACATTACTAAAAGTATAAAGACCGGTGTTCTATCACCCTTCGAAGCATTGGATCAACAAGCACTGTTACAGACTGCTGTGGCTGGCGTGAAATATCATCTTCATCAGTGGGAGAAAGGCTGGGTGGAATCGTACCCAGCTGGCCAGTTATATGAGGTTCCTGCCAATACAGGAGACTACTTGCCAATTTTCCGGTGTCGAGATTCAACCACTAGAGACATCATTACTCCAACCATATTCGCCTCCTCCAACCATGAAATTATACGCACAATGTGTATATACTACAGTGCTGTTGTCATACTCTTAGGAGTAGACACTAGGCTGGACGAAATAAAACTTCCTGAGAGATACCACTATGCATGTCTCATTTGCCGAAGTTTGGAGTACTATATCCGATCCGTCCCTATGAACCTAATGAACGGGTTTGGGTTTTTCCTTCGTGTTGCGTATGATGCTTTCCCAAAGGGTGATATAGAGATAGAGTGGGTTGAAGAAGTGTTCAAGTGGGTCGCAAAAGAAACAGCTATAAAGGTTTTAGGAAGCAAGGTCCCAGAATTCTCGGTATAGACGAATTGCAGAATGGGGATATCTGTAGACCCAGTTTTTTTTTTTACTTTGCTGTTATGATTACGAGTTGATCGATGATCTCATCGAAGACATAATGTGGTGTTTCGAAGAAATTCGTATCTGGAAGATAACCCTAGCATAAAACCAGTAGGATTACGTGGAAACGTCAAGCATATCGCATTCGGCAACGATGACATTATTACGATGAGATGATAACTGCATTCTGTACAGCAGTAGACTATCCAGGGAGGGAAAAAGAGAAACAGACAATGGCATAGGTGCGGCCTGTCCTAGCCATCAGCACTGTGTGGCTCTTTTACTGCGAATGGTCTGCAGGAGACTCTACCGTTCAATAATATAGGAGCTGACAATGAACATACAAATTTTTATTCAATAAGTTATAGTTATTCATTGAATAAGCTTGATTAAAATTGAATAGAATAAGAGTAATAGTATTTTTATTCAATTATTCAACGATTTGTCACACTGACCATAAGAAAGTGCGCAAGCTCAAATTCCGCATCGTGAAGTAAGAGAGCCTACGACCCGAACCAAGATGAAAGATAACAACTCACGTAATTAACTTCACCCCCCGGCCTGCGCTCCCAGTATGGCTCCTTCATGAGCTTTCCAGACTGCAACGGGATGCTTGATAGCAAGACTCCATATAATGATCCAACTATCAGCATCTCCCGACACAAGCCGACTGTTACCTTGAATGAAGGACGTGGAGTGTATCTGAGCTGCGTGGCCATGAAGTATATCCGCAAGCTGAGCGGGAGGCAAGGACATTGCAGCTGTGGCAGCTCCAACAACACGAGAAAGCTATTCATGAGCAGGATAGACTATGATCGCCACGCTGATGAACTATTCCCGCTTCTATTATTGTACGGCAAATGACTAGAATACCATCATTTTTTGCCCAAAACCCCAGATTACCACACTTTTATTTGGAATAGGACTCAAATACCATAGCTTTGTATGCTTCTGACTGAAATACCATCATTCCATTGCCAAGGAACTAATGCATGTAGATTTTACACACGCACAAATAAAACTTTGATTTCAATTGTAAATCTTTTTCTACACTTATTTTTTTGCAACATTTTGTTATCATTAATATGGCGCTTTTTGTAGGTCAGACCTTTGACAATATAGCATTTGCTAAAGTCGCAATTAAAGCGTACGTTGGAGACGCTGGAGAGTCGTATAAAGTAATTTATTCTGATCGAAAACGATTCGAGGTCAGCTGTAAAAGCTGTAACTTTAGAATCAGAGTTGTAGACTCTAAAAAGAATGGAATTCATATTACTCACATAGTACACTATACGTGCGGGCCAGCTACTCACTTTGGCGCCAGAAATATAAACAGTTTAGAGTTTATTATTCCTTATCACCGTGCAGCAATTTTGGATAATCTTAGAATCGCGCCGAGAGCAATTCAGTTTGCAGAAAGACTTCAATATTACCACCAAATTCCGTATAAACAAGCATACCGCGTGAAGCAGCGAGTGCTTGAAGAGCTGTATAGTAATAAGTCGGAATCTTTCGCAAAGCTCCCAGCGTATATGGACCAGTATTGCGATCATACTCGTGGCGGTTCTCGTAAAAGCAGAGTAACGATTGTATGGGATAAGGAAAAAGGCGTATTTCAAGCTGCTTTCTTTTGCTCAAACTCTTTGCGTAAAGCAACTCGTTATTTGCGCAATTTCTACGCTATCGACGGAACTTATACCAAATCTCAATATCGTATGATGCTTTTGATCTGATGTGGGATCGACGCAAACGACCGTGTGCTTCCTGTTGCGTGGGCATTAGTTCCTATTGAAAACGAAGAATGGTGGACTTGGTTTTTAACTCAGTTGAAAGAAGCTTTTTCTACTAACGTCAAAAAAGGCTTAACTTTGATTTCTGATCGAGAGAAAAGCATAGCGAACGTAGTTGAAGCGGTTTTTTCTAACGCAACGCACCTTCACTGTTGTTAGCATATCGCAGATAACTTACAACAACGATTCGGAAACAAAGTCAGACCTCTTTTTTGGAGAGCATGTCGCGCAAAAACAGACGCTTTGTTTAAGGCAGAAATGGTGAAACTGAGGCTAGTTAGTCGCCTTGCTTTTGGCTACCTTTTGGCGATCGACAAACATTATGGACTAAAGCTCACCGTTAAGTGCCTTGTTTTGGCCATGATACTTCTAATATCGTTGAGTCGATAAACTTACTTTGGGACGAGTTTAGGCATATGCCTCTTTTTCATTTGCTGAACGGCATCTACAGCGGGTGTATTACAACAATTCATGACCGATCGAAAGAAAGCAAAACTCAGAAATACGACAAAATCTGCGACGTACCTATAGCCAAGTTCAACGACCGTTTGCGTGTATCTCGACGATTTCGTGTTTATCCTTCCGACGAAAAAACCTGCCAAGCTGAGGACCCAGAAACAAAGCGTAGGTGGACTGTTCACTTAAGCGACGACGCCGATGACAGAAGGTGTGAGTGCCTTGATTTTCAAGAGTACAAATCGTCTTGTTCACATGCAATTGCAGCTGCAAGATTCCTGGGAATAGACCCGATTCAATTGTTTGTTCGCTATTATGAAGTCGGCTGGTACAATAAGACTTTTAGTCGTTCTTTTGCTCCTGTAGCATGAAAAACTCACAGCAGAGGAGATTAAAGCGATCAAGGCTACGACGGTTACCGAGCGAGTTTGCTTCCGTATTGGGTGGTAGGGAGATCATAACCAGCCCTTGGAAACGATGATCTCCTTTCGGCACTAAACACACAGGCCAGTGGTCCTGGCGGAATGTGACCCCGTGTTTAGCCAATTAGGTGCCACCTGCCATCCCTTCCAATGGTCTGCCCAATAAGCCAATCGGGATTGCTCCCTTCTCTGCACTCTGCTCTTTTAGATCCCTCCTCTGCATCCCCGTCACTGCAGTTCATCGTGCCGATCAACCTGTGTAATAAGACTCAACCACGTCATCTCAATTTCAATTAACCTTCTCCGCATTCTACAGTCGAGTAGTATTATCGATGAGCTGATTGAGAATTCGAGGAAACTGGGTAGCCTTATTATCTTCAATCAATCTCGCTACATAGGCCACAATAAGTCTGCTTTGTTATGGTATCAAGTGAACAATCCATCGTTGGGTGTGTTAGTCGTACAAATCTAATATACCTTCCTCCCCTCCTTTCTCACCGATACATCATTCCTTCGCACAAGTATGGCCGTGGTCCTTTCTGGTAAAGAACGCAATTGCTTTTCGTCTCCGACATCTCTCTCAAACTCAGAGAACGCAAGTGGATTGAAACCCATAATTTTATCTATCGATTCTCCACTTTCCTCAGCTCCATCGCCTCCAAGGACTTTACTCGCTGACTCAACTACGTCCTCCTTTTCAAACAGCTTATCGCTCAATGCTAGCTGGGAGGGCCAGGCCGACAAAGTCCAAATTATTCCCCTGTCCCATAACGACGTAGAATGGCACGGCCAGGTCCGAGACCTGCAACCTCTAACGAACGCTCTGCTAGGTAATCCTAATACCGCTTCACCAATTTCCAACAGCACTTCAAGCAAGGTGTTGAGGCTGGAGTCTCTGGGTCCGGCCGAATATGTAGAGGATGATACAGCGGTACGAATTCAACCATCGATGAATGTAGATTACTTATCACATAATTGGAAGAAGGAAGACATTTGGGCGTCATGGAGGTATATTGTATCAGAGCGGCAAGCGTGTAGCAATACTACGAGGCTGGAAAACGCATTGTGGAGGACGTGGGCGAAGTCAAAGAACAAGTTGAAGACGGTCTCCCCAGAATCACTCAATTGGTACGCCTTGCCAAGTACCCATTTGCAGTTTCTCTTATCTTGCGCAGCTGTATGTTTGCTAATATCCGCCAGGCTGAAGGATTGCGACCTGACTTGGTTATATGGACCACTACAGACCGGGCCAGACAGGTTATTGGGAATGTTCTCTTCCTCGCCAGTCAGCAGTAGCCACATCCCGACGTTCGATTCTCTTCAGCTCAAGCAAACAGCAGCAGAAATTCAGGCACAAGAATGTTGTGAGACCAGACGAATACATCAGACTGGCACAAGGCGGGCTATTTCCTCCCGGGTCATATTTCCCTTCTCTTCGAGAAGAACAGGCACAGGAAATCTTAGTTTGCTTCCTTCAGACCTATCCTCTTGGCTGGCGTCTCCCAGTCAAGAAGAGATGCACATTCATTTCAATGAGCAGGTCCAGCAATGTATTGCACTAGACATGACAGGTGAGGAGGATGAAAAGATTGGCTCGTATACTACATTAGACGATAGTGACTCGAGCGACGGAGCAATCGTGATGCAGAGCAAGTCGAAGTTACCGTCTATGGGCGGTAGGAAGGTTTCACCACGGACGAGCTTTAGTGCTGACAGCAAGACAATTGTAATTCTACCATCTACGACACTAAAGTGCAGAGAAGATATGCCAAAGACAACGATGAAGCATAGTGACGGATGGTGGAACGGCGGCAAACTCTCCACCACACCCGCACAAGAAACCCTGAGTCCATCGACCCGAGTCTCACTTGAGAGCTGGGAAGACGACGATACGGATGTAGACCGGCAGCCACTGAGTCTGAATGGCGATGCATTAGGCATGTTCATCCCTTACGAAGACGAAGTGGCTGTGGCCACAGAAGGCCCATTTGGGAAAGTGGTCGATGCGGTAAATACAGCGATGGACATCGCGTATTTAATCTGGAACGCTTCCCATCCTTTAGTTCAAACGAGAAAACAGTCATATGGACGATAAGTCTGAAGAGGATATGGTTTATGCCGAGGCGAGGTTGATTGTAGGTGCTGAGCTATTGCGTGATGATTTTGATAAAGCGGGAGCTCGATTCGACCGCCGGGAAGTTTCCAGAGATCAATAATATTCCGCTTCCCATTACTTGTAGAGCGTTACAATATCTTAGTCAGTGCCTGGCATATTTTCAATTCCAGCAGGGTCTGGTTAAAAAAAGCTTAGTGCTATATCTGTTCGTCCCGCCGGTGTCTGACAGGAATAGATATCCATTTCTGCACGCAAAGCCATAAACGGCCCACCATCCAGAAATGCCCTCCTCGTCCCTGTATCTTGGATCGTGCGCGACCATGGTGAAGGGGACCTAGCTTGTTTTGCAGGGGCGGGAAGCCAAATTTGAGGAGGATGATACACGGCCCCCCCCCCCCCTTTTCTGCCACCAATCATCGATATTGTATAGGGAACGTACTTAAAAAAAAATGATGAAGTGAAACATACGCGTAGTATTAAAAGTTATAAGCATATAAATACAGAATTGAAAAAACTAGTAAAAGCGTAATAATTGACTTTGAAATTCAGCCGTGTATTGCGTTGCAGGCACCTACTTATTAAACTGCAGCATTCTTCCTTTAATCTGAGTATAATTCGAGTGATTTTAACTGCTATAAACCGAGTCGAAAGCTGGTAGTTGATACGGTTGTATATATAAAGTTTAAATTCGATCAAATGGCCGAATCGGGCACGTACTACGAGTATAGCTAGTTGACTGACAACTTTTACAAGTTGCTTTATTATAGTTGTAGGGAATACAGGCTGAACAGTGCTGTAAAAATTGTATTGCTTGCTCGAATTGACTTAATATTTTTCCTGTTTAAACTGTTCGTAACTTATTGTGCTAGCGCGCGTAAGATGTTCGTTTAGCCTTTATTGTTCGACGACGTTGGCGGCTTATAAAATCGAGTGTAGGAAGTTCGTAAATACAAGGCTCAGCATTGAAAGCTGGTTGTTCGTAGTAATAAAAAGAATAGAAATCAAGCGGTTGAATAACTTCGTTATTAGTGATTTTGACTTTAATTATGTGCTAGAAAAGTACGCCGAAAGCAGAAAAGAAATTACTAGTACAAATTGTACTAAAATCATTTGCTGACTTTTCTTGACGTCGATAATAGTCATATTGCTCTTTCAGCTTGTATAACCCAAAATTTGTGATTTTGCTTAACTAGCTGTACTAAGAATTAACAGGTTCACCAATTGTTATCGAATCAGATGACAACGAACCTCTATTAAAGATACGCAAAAGGACCACGTTAGGTATTGACGGCCGAATCAAGGAGACTAGTGGCATGAATGAAGAAGAAGTATCCGATCGCTTGCGCGGTCGAATTTTGGGATTGACGGAAGATTGCGAAGTTCTAGTGGAGACTCGAGTGTATATTTTGGATTAGGAGATTCTTGCCTCAACGGCCTCGGTAAATGCTTTCAAGTCAGGAACAGATGTCAAGTTTGTAAATTTTACATCTTTCAACGGTATGAAGCAGCAGAGAGTAACCCAACATGGATTGTTTATTTATTTCATGCTGGGACTGCAAAGCTGATCTAACGGGGAATGGCCCTAGCATATCAGCAATGTCATGCCACAAATGTGGAATTCGATTTCTTGGTTGTGGTGCCTTTTGTCCGTCTTCTTCCATAGCACCGAGGAACCGCATTGTGAACAAGGTTCAGGGGTGGTATTCACGTGCCCTCGGCCTTCTTGGCCATGCACGGGCCATGCACGGGCCACAAGAGTAAACTTACTCTTGTGGCCCGTGCACGATCAAGAGCTGGCCTCATGAGGCCGAATATTACTACAAACATCGCATAAACACCTTTTCCCCTTCAAGAAACCCCGTCCGCAAGAAGCCGTTATTTCGCTATTATGTGGTATGTCCTCAATTGCGACAAGCATCATTCTCCACCACCCAGATATCTGCATTTCGCGGAATTTTGCAGAAGGGCGACACGAATGATTAACCTTTCTCACCCAATTGCCCATTTCTTTCGAGTAAATCTGAGCGACAGGCTCATCATCAAGATCGGGTCTCCTAAACTCCATAGCCCAGGGGTCGTGATAAGTATCAAGAGGTACGACCTCCCCACGAAACTCCTCTAAGATTTGACCTTTCATGTACGTCAAGCCGATCACGCGAACGCCTTGCCCCTTTCCCCCTTCATTCATGATCTGAGGCTTGTTCTCGGGTAAACAAGTACTGATGCAATTGCACTTTTTCTTATGGCATAGATCGCATCGACGATCGGAAGAGGGAACCCACATAGGGTGCTGTGGCCAGTCCCAACGCCAACCCTCTGGTTTAGGCCAATCATGCTTCTCGGGCTCGTAAACATTTTTGCCTATCACAGGGAACTTCTCCATGAAGGGAGCTAACACTTTCATAGACAGTCGAGAGATCTCTTTAGGATTCTCACTCTCCCATTTGAACTCAGGGACTTCTGCGCCTGACCAAATCGATGCTTGGAAGATTTTTCCTACGTGAGACATAGGCTGTATGAACTCATTAGATTTCAGAAGGGAGTGAAACAGCTCGATATCGTTGTCAGATAACTCCTGATAAACACGGCTGGATATTCGGAGATTTTCCTTGTCTCCCTGGTTCGGGGGAATGAGGCACAAGAGGCCGTCGAAACTGCCACATATTCTTTTCCATCGCCGACCTTCTTTAAGGTAATTTTTTAACTTTGCACGGTTCGTACTAGGGTCCTGCCACCCAAGACCATTCATAAGGTTTGTAATGGCTCCGGGATCGGCACGCGTCCGGCCGTCCTTTCCTTCGTCAGTCACTTCCGCCAGCTTCACCTTCGCGAAGCGGTCCAAGAACTGTGTGAGATGTGACCTTTTCTCCAAGGCATCGATGGTTTGTACGAGTTGCACAGCGGAAGCTCTGTTATTATTATCAAATAACGGTTTGGATCGATCTCTCCAGCTGTAGATCAGAGAGGACAAGTGATCAAAAGCCTTTTTCCCACAAACTGCCTCCAAGACGCTGCCTATCTGAGGCGTAACCTTGGGCTGCCTCGACTGGGGTTCGGTCGATAAAGCCTTTCTTTTTGTCCCGGCAATATTCGACTGAACTACCGTGAGTTTCTCTGGCTGTAAACGTGTCCTTTTGTTTCCTTGAACCTCGACCAGTGGTCCTTCTTCACGAAATCGAAAGTGGGCTTTTGTCAAAGCACCGGGTCCGCAGCTTGTGTCACAAAACCGATAATCTTGAGGGATATCTGGTGAAGGGCCATATAGAATATTGATTGCAAGAGCGTAGTTGGGTCCCACGTTTCCGACCTGGTGGCGGGTTCCTCGCAGCGTCACTATGAGTTCTCCTGGTGCGCAATAGCTAAGAGAATACCCAATCCCCCACTCATCTAGTTTGCTCGGGGGGATAATACGGCCAAGCTGGCGAAGGGCTTGGGAGCAATTCCCCATTTCTGGAAATTCTTGTCGCATGTGGCGCTCCAGTTCTTCGTTATAAGCCGGTTTGATAAAAAGCCAGGGTTTGATCGCGCCGGCTCGTAGGAGGTTCATTGAGCCAAGATCAGCATCTTCACTATGGCAGATAGAAAATGATATTCCGGGACTTAGGTAAGCGTATGTTGTCCCAACTCCGCGGATCTCTCGACCACCAATCCGTTCCAGCCGTTTTCCTGGGCTTAGTTCAATGTCTGGAAAGAGAGGATCTCCGATGATATAGTGCATATTTGGCGGGGGATCTTTTAGTGTACTTTCCCAGAACTCCCTTAGTTCACTTCGCGACCAGGACTTTTGGCTTTGAGGAAATGGCAAGCTAGGTAACAGGACTTCTCGCTTCTGTCCTTTGGTCACCACGACGAACCCTTGAGAATCCTGATGGCAAGAGAAGTTTGTGAAATGGTCTTTCCCTGGCCGATTAAGAGAGGCTTCTTCTATAGTGAGAGGTGGTAGGTCTTGAACTATAAGCTTGAAATAGCCATTTTCTTTGACATTTGGGTCGGAAGAAAATTTCTCGAATTTCGCGTCGTTTAAAGTTTGGCTGATATCTTTGTACTTGCAGCGAAATGTTGGCGCGGTTCCGTCCTCTAACTCTGGATGAAGTCGTGCGTTACCAAGTTGAGTTGAGAGGTTAGGAGATTCGGTAGAAATTAATGTTGTGAGCGCGCCCTCGCCACGAACAGACCCTTGACCAGGCTGCGACGGTAGTTCTGGTGTGATGATATCGTGGTCTGGAGGTGTAGTGGCCGATGGGTTCTCCAATGGCTCAGGTACATCAGTGACCACTGATTCTCGCTGTCCGCTTTCAGCCTGGGATACTTGCTCTGTATCAGGCTGGCCTTGTGAGGGGGCTTCGTGGTCAGGCGCAGCTTCGGCATTCGTCGCCGACGCATCGCTTTGCGAATAGCCCCTGTCAGTGAATTTGCGTGTGCCGAGTGTCTTCTTAACGCTCCTTAATTCTGCTGAAATTTCATTGAAGCACTTGAAAATTTCCTCCACCCAATTCGGCCGTCCGCTCGGGGCCTTGATACGCACTGAGTGGCGCTGCTTGCCATGTTCGCTGGTGAGAGATTTTCTAATGACGTCGAATACGTCACCCAACTCGTCGAGTCGTTTCTCAAGAGCTTCAACTTTCTTCGTCAGGTCTTTCATCGTGGAATCTCAAAGAAAAGACGTAAATGTAAGATTCATCACGATTTGGGTCAAGACGCGTCGGTGAGATTGATGTTGAACCGGCAAGATGGAGAGGGGCTCGAGCTTAACCGAAGAGCCGCGTTTACCACACACCAGAGAACCAAAACCGGTCAATGCCTGAAAACTCAAAATCGGCAAGCTTCGGCCATAAAAACAAATATAATTAATAATTAATAAACCTGCGATCCGTTTCATTCTTTGTAACCAGGAGCCATCCGACGGAGTACTTGGTAAGAAAATTCGACAAATGCCCTGAAACAAAGTGCCCTGCCCTGAAACGAGGAACGAGAGGAAGGGACAACCAACCGGCGCGCGAGAACGGAGGCCCGAAAGTGCGGGGATTTGCGCTGAAGGTCTCCTCGCCAAGCCTCGTGCTGATTGGCTGCGTGGGGGCCCTCGCGCATTGGCTGCGCCGACGTCCAAATTGATTGCTAGCGCTTCACCTGAATATGGAGTAGCGCCCTGTGTTCCCACGTGGTCACATACCTGATGCCTCACACAGGAGCTTCTTACTTTGATAAACTTTTTTACGTGGGTGCTAGCCTGCGGCTCACACGAAGCCTTCGAAATTGATCAGAGTAATGGACTTAATCAAGAAGCGTTAGAATAAGCAGTTCGTAAGTGTAAGGTGGATGTTCAGGAATGGCGCACAGACAACAGCGTCAGCCTCGACGAACACGTGACTAGAATCACTAGAAAGAGCAATTGGGATAATGTGAAAGGTGAACTGCAAGATTATAAAAGAAATAGCTGGTATATAATTAAATTAGGAAAAAACATAACCGAGAAACAGTAAAGAAGTAAGACATGTGTGAGAAATAAGAGGCTACGTAGCAGAGGTAGAGATAATGAAAAAGCAATATATGAAACAGGAAGCGACGGTACCGCGTTGGATGGCCGTATCCTTAAGTGTATCAGAAACCTCGCAACAATTGCCTAAAAGGAAAAGAAAAGCAATATACTATATCTCTATAAAGGCAAGTCTAAATACGAGGCAGATATGATACGTAGAATGAAGGGAAGAGTAATCCTCAGGGTTAAGAGAGTCGTTCTATAGGTTCATATCAAGAATCAGGTGAGCTCTCCCACAGACTAATCGTCCGTTGTTCTAGAGCCTCAAGTCGGGCCAGCTCAACCTGGAGATCTGGGTGAGGGGCAAATGAAACATCTTGCAGCGTGATCGGTTCTCGCAACCAGACTCCCGATAATGATTTGACCCTGCCAAGCTGAACGTTGATCGAGGTCCATTCGCCATGCTGGTCGACGCCGCGTTGCTTACCAAAGAGGAGATCTAGAATGAGGCTGATGAACGTACTACCTTGGCTCTTATAATCGGTGAAGGCGAATCCAAGCGTCAACGGGACCTGATGTCGGTAAAACGACAGGCCGGGTATGCTCGGGATCTGCCCTCTCATCTGTACCGGGAAGACAGGAACCAGACCGTCGGAAATATCAGAGAATGATAGGTTGTGGTCATGTGCCGGTCGAACGAGGACACATAGCGGAGGAACTGTACACAGAATGAACTGATCATCAAGTTCGATCCACGAGCCTATCGCCGTCGTTATGTCTTTGTTAGCAAATCAGACCTGCAAGAACGAAAACTGCTTATGTACCTCGCACGTCTGTATCCAATATTACCTCTTCGACAGTCCCTCTCATACCATTGACTAAACCGGCATACGTATGCGTATTCTGTTGGAGCATAATAGGCATACCCTTTGTAAAGGCAAAGAACCCTGGGCCTTTAAGGTATCCCTGCTCACCGACCTGGTATATCATTCTGAGCAACGTAGAAGGATCTAAATTCGTTCCTGTAGGTGCATCGTGTCTGGCGGGAAAAAGATAGATTTTCTGACCTCTTTTTTTGGCGAACGCTTGGAGATGTATTAAGTTAGCTTCTTCACGTACACGATTGAGTCGTATAATGGCCCATTCTGGTGGCGTCTCCCCATTGGCAACCCTGTTTTCAATCGTACACGAATTCAAGGTAGCGACATCGTCTTCCGTCAAAGTGGCGGAGCGTGCTCGCTGGAGTAAATCCTGAAATGCTACATCTTCCGCTTGACGCATCTGCTCCGTCAGGAATACCACCTGATTAAATTGACACCAGATAGATTTCCCTGACAGGAGGACAGCAATATCGCTGCTCGTCTGGCTCCATATAGCGTGACCGCGGACTGGCCTAAACTGGTTGAAATCCCCTAGAAATATGACGATAGGTAGGCCACCCAAAACCGTATCAGACGCTCGATCCAAGTCCCAGATGGCATTGCACCGCTCGTTAATCTGGACTAGGTTCTCCAGACTAACCATACTAATCTCGTCTAGGATCAGGATCTTTTTATGAGAAAGTCTCGACCTCGTCGCTTGACGTACAGGTTGGTTCCCATTGTTCCCAAAACCAAGAGCGGAATGGTAAGTAGCGCCGCTGACATTCGCAGCGGCGGCCCCAGTCGAAGCGGTGAGGAGAACGTCATCATGTTTTCGCATTATCGATAGACCAAACATAAAAGCTTTGATAAGGTGGGTCTTGCCAACTCCGCCGACACCGCCAAGATAAAGTAAGAACTGGTCACGAACAGAATTGATCCGAACAGGGTGCAGAATGCGGAGAAAGAGTGCCCTAATAACCATCCCCTGCTTTTGGTTTAGAGGATATTGGCCAGTGATCAGAGCAAGCAAATTCTCGAGGGACGGATCAGCTTGAAACGAAGCCTGTAGATATCGTATAGAAGCCATGGATTCTCTGCTGTCAGCAATGATTGGAACCAGAGCAGCTTCTGGGTCACTTCTCTCGACTTCGGAGATGTTAGCTTCGACATCGAAGTCGTCGTCAAAACTTAATTTATCCTGGTCTTTAAAGGCCTTCAACTCTCTGACCCATGTTTTGACTAGAGAGCTAGGGGCAAACTGGGTGCCATGCAGTAGAGGGTTCCGGGAAAATCGCAACGACGAGAGGCCACTAGTAGTAATACCAGGGAACGCTAACGCAGCCTGGAGCAGGTTGTTCTCGGTTGGTTGGAGTGTCGCAAAGTTGAAGTCTACATTAGCTTCTTCGTCATCGTTATAGATATCATGGTCTATAGTTTCGAGATAGTCATCAAACTCTATCCCACGCTCCTTTCTGTCCTGGTCCGCTGCTTCTTTGCTCCGCCGAAGGAGCATGACGTTCTCGGATAGCTGGACCAGATACGGAGGGAGAGAAGGGGCAAGGAAGCTCCATAGCCATGTGTTTTTGTATTGTGCAGCACGGAGTGATACGATGTGGTTACCTCGGAGGCCGCGGAGGCTATTCCATGGGTAGAATAGACCGAGGAGAACCTCGTGTATCTCGTCTTGTGTCCTTAGTGTGGTATCCAGAATATCGTTATCCTGCTCTGACATAGAAGTAAAACTGCCACACAGGGAAGGGGTCCTTAACGACTTTAGAGAACTGACAGAGACTTGGATATGAGTCGTATGTAGCGCGTGAGAAGGATCAAAAGGAAAACAGAACGCTCGACCTTTAGCGCCTTTAAACGTCTGTACGAAGATTTGGGACGCATATTCGTAGAAACATAAATGAGCAAGTCTAGCGCCTCGATGTTCATAGTTCTCATATATAGACGGGCGGCGAGTACGACCATCAAAGTTAGTATACTGATTTGCTGTTTCTTCTATCCCTTCAGAGCTAGTCGCGTCTAACAAGCTGCTTAGAACCCTCCGGACGTTTATTTTGACCCAGTAAAAGTTGATCGTGACAGACTTGTCGCTCTTTGGAATATAAGCCGAAGGCTGTCCAAGCAAGAAGTGAGCCACCGCTGGAGCGCCGACCTCTACATCTCTCGTAAAGCGATTATAGGCTTTTAATGCAAATTTAGACATATCAAGTGGTTCTGGAGCTGCTAAGCCGCTATCCTCCGCAGCTGCTGCTTCGGCCGTCTCTTGGGCCTTCTTTAATACAGCCGCAGCGAGCACAAGCTGACCTCGATCAACCTGAGCTTTCGTCGCGTAGTTTGTCATATAGTAGACGGCGGCAAGAACTTTAGGGGATGACGGGGTGAAGTTAACATCATGGTTGCATCTTATCGCAGATGCAATGACAGGGTTGTACTTGTTCACAAATGGGTGATTCCTCTCCATCCGTATATAACCCTCTTCCGTAACTATAGATTCTAGAACAAGTGGCCTTGGGAACAGAAACCGGCATATCTGCAAAGGCGACTGCTTCTGAGTATCTGGACGTTGCGGAGTGTTATCAGCGTCCGTTGCCATCCCTTCCATCTGTACAATCGGAGCAGATTTCGCCTTCGCACGTGATCTTCGACCTTTGTTCTGGTATTTGGTACAGGTTTTGCTATGGGCATGCATCTGAACTCGGGCTGCCACATTATTTGAGTCGATATCAAGAGCATTTTGGAATTCAGCCGGGGTCATATCTTCTGATAGAGCAAAAACGGATGTGCCAGGAGTCTCTGATTGGAATTGTTGACCAAGACTAATATCTACTGTCTCTCTGACTATCGAGCGGATATAAGAAATAACGCGGCCCTTGAATTCTGGATCAGACTTTAACCTCTGAGATAAACTCGCAGCGCCAAAGTTTCCAGCAAGCCAGGCAAATCCGTGGAGGTGTAGCATCATCCGTGTCGTCGACTCAACTATTCCAAAATGAGAAGTGATCGTACCGAAGATACCAGGTTCCTTGGAAAGCGTCCTGAAGAAGCAGCTAAAGAACGAAGTCACGACGACATGAAAGAACTGAGCGACAAGACTCGGATTCTTGATGGTGAGCTGTAAGAGTATTGACTTGATACCTGGCTCATCCAGCGAGATTTCTTCGCCAGCAAGTCTGACTACAAAGATATTACCAATATCTTTGGGGTTAAGCGTAAACCAAATAAGTGGAAGTCCAAGACGGCCGATCTTGCCGAATATTAGGTTCCTGAATTTCATCTTCTCTCCAAAGGACTCCGGATTGAATGATGATATTATTCTCATATTCGTGATCAGGCTATGGATAGCAGGGTTCGAGATTTTCTTCCTGTCGTTAAATTCCTGCGCCGCATGTTGAAGATCATCGGCTGACAGTCTAGCAAGTTCCTCAGTAGCTTTGGCCCAATAACCATTCTTGACCTGGACATGATTCCCAAAAGAAGCTTGTCGGATAAGTATCAAATCGTAGATATAAAACATAAAGGTATGGTGTTGAGAGAAGCTATAAACATTAGCAATACGCAATAATAAGCATGGAATACCCACAGTAACGAATGGTGAAGCATAGCATATTTTGCAAAGGCCTTAAGGGATACCTCCTCTGGACGGTCTCCATTTATATCGCCTAGATGGCCGCCAACACCAAACGGAAACAGAGTAGGGAAAGCCGCCGTGAAATAGTCTGGGTCAGTAAAGGCATTTATGAGCGGTAAGTCTTGTGTCGTCCTGTAAGATATATGTGGCAGGCGAGAGTTATCGTTTGATGACACCACCTCATCATCCTGGTTATCCGTAGTATGTTCTTCGCCTGGAATGGAGCCGTCGGAATCCCGCTCTTGAAGTATAGCCTGGAGACTTGCTAAGGCGGCAGGGGTAGAGTGTAGATCTTGGCCATGAAGATCGGAGGAAAAAGACCGGCTGAGAATACTACCAGGCTCAGCGTCTTCCACCTCTGCATCTAGCTCGTTCTCAAAAAGCCCATCCTGTAACGACGTCGCATAACCCTCCCGCTCATCTTCTACCGGAGTATCTGCAGAACCGGGCAGTAATAAAAGCGTCTCTGATCTCTTGAGGAATGTGGTGATCTGGCCAAGCGTCCAGAACAGAATAGTCGACGGTCACCGATTGGTAGACGGGATTATTAGCACATAGCCATAGCAAAGCGTTCAAGACCTTTGCCTTATTCACGGAACAGAAACGCGCAAGGTTCTCTTCAGACGGCGGTGTTCCGCGATCCCAGCTGACGGTAATAGTCGTATGATCTTGTAACCTCCTAGTTGGTAAGATTTTCAGAAGCTCACTTGGATCTTGTCTCACGGCAACAGAGTGACCACGACTTCCTCTGTAACTGATACCCTTCTTAGCACCTGACGTGAGTTTTAAGAATATACCGACAACATGCGCCCGTGCTATGAAAGCCTCTTCGACAGCATTGAGATTTTTCAGAGCCTCGGGATAGTCTTGACAGAATAGACAGTTGACAAAATTACCAGCCGAAAGTAAGGGGATCGCCCGTCTTACGATTGCCGAGTTACAGGTAGTACACAGGCTGACTATGTTTTCCTTAACAGCGCAACAATCAGGAGCTGTGTTTGTCCTCCGGAGGAAGTATTGTAGGTTGCCATCTTGAAGACCAACACTTATCATCTCGTCCTCTTGGAACAACCCTCCACAAAGTCCGCACGGGATACGTTTCGAGGCGTCCGAAATCGACCTTTGATAAGCCTTCATACACCCCATCTGGATAGAGGGGGTGATGGTCTCTGGGAAATTGGCTGAGGCTTCCTTCATATACTGATACTCCCTTCTAGGAAAGATGGAAGGAGACCATCAAATGCAACAAGCCCTCCAGTCAGTGATTTCTGTTGAGCGTCTTTGGCTTGGAGGGATACCTTATGACGCTGAATAGCCTGTCTACCAGCCTCGTCTCCTTTTTCTCGATCTTTACGATGAACCTCGTCTTGTAGACTCTGTACGGCTTGCCTCTCATCAACATCAGCCGCGGTAAGCCTCGGGCGGCCTAATATAGCAGATGATGCTGGATTAGAGAGTAACTCGTCCTGTCCCTGCCTCTCTTTACGACGCTGTTGATGTTGTTGAATACGAAATGCCTGATCCTGCTCTTTTTCTCTAAGCTTTGCTAGCTTACGTTCTTCTACGACTCGCTCTTTTTCGCGAAGTTTTGCGAGCTCTCGTTCTTTGGCAAGTCGTTCTTTCTCTCTAAGCCTTGTTAGCTTGCGGGCCTCTGCGTCCCGAGCTTTCTTCGCCTTATCAGCAGCCTCATGACGTAAATGAGCCTGCAAACAGGCTTCATCTCGTGCTTGTCGGTCTAGCCGGCGTTGCTGATCTTGCTGATCACGTAATAGTTGCTTCCTTTCTTGCTCTGCTTGTTTTGCGAGCCTTTGCTGCTCTACTAGCCTATAGGTTTCCGCATCCTGAGCTCTTCTGGCATTATCCTGAGCCGTCCTAGCCTCCATAATAGCCATTTGACGTAATCGATCCTGCGCAGCGGTCTCGAGCCGTCTTTGTTTCTCTATCTGGCGCTGCCTAAACTCTTGGTCATGTAATGCTTGTTTCTGTTCCCTCTCTTCAACCTTCGCTAATCTACGATCCTCGACCTCTTGAGCCTTTTTGGCCTGTTTTTGTTCCTTCTCTTTAGCCTTCGCCAATCTACGTTCCTCGACCTTCTGAGTCTTCTTTGCTTGAGCAGCAGCCTCATGACGTAAATGGGCTTGCAAACAGGCTTCATCTCGTGCTTGTCGGTCTAGCCGGCGTTGCTGATCTTGCTGATCACGTAGTAGTTGCTTCCTTTCTCGCTCTGCTTGTTTTGCGAGCTTTTGCTGCTCCACCGGGCTCTGCGGAAGCCCATTTCTTGTATTTTGCGCATCATCCCTTTTATGATGCAAGGAAGTTTGCGTGCTAGCCTCCTCCTGAGATTGCCTATCCTCACGACGCTGCTCCTCTTGTTGGTGGGAAAGTACACGCTTATCCCTCGTGCTGACAGCTGCAACAAGGCGTTCACATAACTCCCGTCTCCAAGACTCTACTTCTTGAGCTTGTTCTTGGATCCGAAGTTGATCAGATCGCCTGCGCTCTTTGGCCGCAAGCTCAAGCGTATGAATCTTTGCGCGTTGTTGTTCAATTCTTGTAGCTAAGTCGTCTTGATCTTGCCGCCTTTTACCCAAGATCAGTTCATCCTGCAGGTTAGAAGGTGGGGGGCGAGAATCAGTAGGTGAAATAGGGACAGACATTATCAGGACTATCCAAAGTAGTGTTTACGACATGAATAGAAATTACACATCATTAGCATAAATAAAAAAAGGTCTCCGGCAGCAGAAGAAAGAATAAGTGTGAATACCAACCTTAATGATGATACGGGGTCGAGACGAACTTGTCACGAAGCTGCAACACCTCGTGTAAAAAAGAAAAACAATGCCAATAACCATGACACGTGAAGACAATACCGGATTATTATCTACGCCGAAAGTTGAAACATTTTCGAGGAAGTTTGAAGAAACGCTAAGGCCAGTAAAACCAGCATTTGAAGGCAGGGATTAACTGCAAGGGCCAGAAAGATTACTAATTAATCGGCGAAAGGTTTAGCCGAAGCTCCCGCGCTCTCTCTCTCTTCGAAGGCATTTTCGAAGGCATGGTAGGTGGGGTTGCTGTATCGCGTACTGATTTGTATCGCTTACTTCGTAAGTGATGCTCTTGTGCCCGCCGGAATATTAGATTGGCCGGGAGCCGGGAACCTCAAGCGCCTTTTCCATCTTCAACCTTAACCGCACTTTTCAGACGTTCTACAAAGATGGTAGCTCAACCTTCTCTTGGACCCGCCAGAAAGGCTTGCACTCGCTGTCGACTCCACAAACGGAAATGTGACAATAGACAACCTTCATGTTCTCTCTGCGCCCGGTGAGTTCCACCTGTGCACTCGCCCTTCCAAGTTCTGCAACCGATCTCCAATCAAGCCACTCTCTGAATTATGAGACCCAAACTTAAGTCGCCTCCAGTCTCAGTCAGCCCTGTATCTACGCAGACTCTCCGACATCTACCTCTCCCCCAGGGGCTCGAACAGAGGAACCGCTGGCAGATCTTCCTGTTCAAGAAGTACTCACACCACCGGACATCAAAGCAAGCATCATTGCACGACTCACCAGCACAGATCCCATCAAGGTCATCGCGCTTTACAGTGCGGCCATACATCCATGGTTTGGGATCTTCTCAGAATCCATGCTGTCTAGTCAGCACCCAGCATCATGGGACGCAGCATCGGTTGATTTTGTTCTCCTCTGCTTCGGAATCGTTCTCTTAACCTCCGCACCAGAGGAAGTACAAGGGGGTTACAACCTTCAAGCGGAACACCGGTCCATGTACCTTCTGGGCAAGTCATGGATATCATTGTTGGAAGGTGCTGGACTGAACTCCGTGAAATTCGTGAAAGCGCGGTTGCTCATTAATCTATTCGAGGTCGCCCATGGCTTTGCTGTTGAAGCATATTTCTCAATCGCAAATGTCGTCAGAGCTGCTGACGCTCTTTCAGTATTCCAGCAACAGCCGATGCCTCAGTCAATGGCTGAGACAGACATGGAGGAGTACATGCTTATGTGGTGCGGTATCGCAATACTGGACAGGTCTGCATTCTAGCCCCTGACGGTCTACGGCATCCTCGAATTTTTTCTAGCCATAATCTGACTTCTGCGACTAGATTCATTGCAATAGAAAATGGCCAATGGTCTCCAGTAACACGAGGTCGACAAATTCCTCCCAACATCCAGAATTGCAATCGCTTCGCCGTACTGAAGCACCCCTCAGCTGCGCTTCCACGAGCATTTGAGGCCTCACTCCTTCTGGACAACATGCACACCAATCTGCACCAACCGACTCCACATATGGCTTTCAACGTTGAGGAGGTAACAGCGATTGTGAGGACTGTGACATCCTTTGAGACTGTCATCAAGCAATCGGTTCCAGAGAACGAAGAGCTCTTCTCCACTTCCCTTGCCCTGTCAAGCACGTGAGTCAATATCTACCTCTGCTGGCAATTTGTAGTTCTGATGGATGGTAGCGCACTGCTCCTCGCGTACGAGAATGGTACCAAAGCAATTGGCCCAGATAAAACATTTACCTGCGCCTCGGCAGCCACTACACTCCTGAATGCGAAAGTTGATGATATTTCTGACATGGTTGCTGTATTGGATCGATACGATCTAGCTACTAAGGCACTGCCACTTCCGCCTTTCGTCACCTTTGTCGTATACAGAGCTGCGGCAATAACCACGGGAAGACTACAGAGTGGCTCTGAAGCGGAAGCCAATTCGCAGAGATTGAAAATACTGCGAAGGGCGTTACGGTCAATTGCACCGAGATGGCTAGCTGGAGGTGAGAAGCTGTACCAAGCCCATTGCATTAGATCATGCTTACATGTTACAGAACGCTACACGAAACTGCTCGACGAAGACACAAGTCCTCGAATATTAAAGGCACTTAGCAACAACCCGAGCACTGGGCCTCTACAGTAAACGTCATTAGAATTTCTTCTTTCTATGGGACTAAGTATACCTCCAATTTTGTTTAGTTGAGTGGAGCTATGCCTATGCTGTTCAAAACTGGAAGTCATGCCCTTAACTTATCCCTACCCCAATCTTCCAGCAACGAGTTTCTTCAAACTCTCGTCACTCAACGCTTCCACGCCAAGCAGTTCATTATCCGTCACATCATACGCAGCCCCAAACCTGTTCCCCGCAAAAACCGTCGACCCCAAAAATTTCATAAAAACCGGCGGACTGAAGTCCCCAGCACCGAACGACGCAAGCGCCTCCTTCATCATCTCACTCGTGTCTACCAAGGTCGTCTTCCACGTGATCTCCGGCTCCAGCTCCTTCGCAATAGCCAGGAGCTTGTTCTGCGTCAGTATCGCTTCCGAGATACGCAGCATGCGGTTGCTGGTCTCCTTCGGGTGTTTCAGGATCTGGGCGATGGCTTTACCAACACCTGCCATGGAGTTGGTGCTAAAGCGCGAGTCACCTCCATCATAGAGCACGGCTTCGTGCTTGTCGAAGTCGATAATGCCTATGGCGCCGAAGAGCATGTCGGTGAATGCACCCGTGGAGAGCACTGTGTATGACAAGCCCGTCGACTTTGACTTCTCGGCGAGATATTTCTGGATCTTGCCCACGGTGCTGTAGAATGGGTATTCGTGGAGCTTCGGATTGGTGGTCACGGCGCCGTAATCAGCGGGGATGAAGCGCTTTACGCCCGCTGCGATAGCAGCGTCGATGAGGATGGTTTGGCCTTCTAGTGCTTCCATGCCGACGGCTGAGACGACTGCGTCTTGACCCTGAAGTGCGGAGGTGAGGGATTCGACGGAGCTGTAGTCAACGGAGACAACTTTGACGGCGGGGTCGAAGGTGGTTGATTTAGTGCCGCGAGTAAGGACTGTGACGTGAAGTTTGGCGTCCAAGAGTGCTTTGAGGACATGTGGACCTAGGTTGCCGGATGCCTATCTCACAGTCAGTGATGAAGTGCAATGGATTTTAGGAATTTCGCACCCCAGCAATTGCGACAGATTTGATCTCGGACATGATGAGGGATGGCGGGTATTTTGTTAGAAATAAAGCTGTTATTGTCGTATTTGAAGACTGAAGGATTGTGATTGATGTTCAAGCATATCGTGAAGGCTAGAAGCTCGTCTTTATATCTCCGGTCGACAGCATGGCCTCGTTCGCAACGGTTCAACTTCACCTCCGATGATACGTCCTAGATTTGTAAGAATCTTCAATGTACATGCAACGAATCTGCTTCTTTGTGCAACCCACGAAGCCCAGCCGTCACCTCCGCTTCTCTTCCGCATCACTCATGTCTCACCTCCGCACCACTCCCGCACGCACCCCACGGGTTTCGGGGCTGTACTACTCCGGGTTTAGGTTCCTCCCTGCATCCAGGCAGCGGACAATCAAAAGCTTCTCCTCCACACAGCTCCCACCATAAAGTTAAAGTATCTTTTTTGATTGCTAATCACATGTATTTAGTCTGTTAGTAGCCGGAGCTGACTTTATTGCAACTCCTGTTCTCCAAACATTTATTCTTCAGGTTCACTCTAACTAAATTGTTGTCCCCATCAACGCAGTGCCGAAGCTGTATTCAGAATCATGCCGGAACACATATTGCTATTCGGGGCGACAGGTACGAACATTCTAACAAGGACTGCTCCTTCAAATAACTAGTCTAATATGTCGCAGGTGGTATCGGCTTGCTATTTTGCGAAGAAGCTCTCTCTCAAGGCCACAGCCTAACATTACTCGTGCGCAACCCTGGAAAGCTACCTAGCAACATACGCAGTGACACCAGAGTCAATATCACCGAAGGCCAACTGAATGATAAGAGTGCTCTTCAAAGAGTCGCCTCATCTGGTGCTAGCATCTTCATCTCATTCGCTGGACCAGTAGCAGGCTCAAAAGGCACAGTAAGTCTGCAAGTAGCTTGGTCTTGTTACATGCCTTCGAAATTTCACTGACAAAACCCAAAGGCTGTTCTCGATTGCATGAAAGTTCTCTTTCCCCTTCTTATCGCCAACAATTTCAAGCGTGCCATGGTCCTAGGTACACCTTCATTCCCAGCACCAGAAGACAAAGGTGGATTCAAGTGGAGAGCGACTATAGTTTTAGTCAAGGTCATTGGAGGGTCAGCATATGAGGAATTCCATGGTCTAGGAAACCTAGTATCTTCGTACAATCCAAGAGAGCTGAAGTGGACGTTGTTTCGCGTGCCATTTTTAGGAAATGGAGATGCGGCACCTGTTGTCGCGACGTATACGGGGTCTGGGAAGGACGGATTGTTCCTTTCTAGGAAGAGTATTGTGGCTTGGACGTTGCAGGAAATGGGACAGGATTCGGAGTGGATTGGCAAGTCTCCTATGTTATGTAATTAAGAGCTTGAATCTTAGAGTACCGGGTTTTCTTGTCTGCTAAGACGCTTGATTTGTCAAGGTGGGCACATCTGTAGGTAGATATGACTGTACTATATGATGTCAATATCTCGCTCTGAGTCGTATAATTTATGCTTGCAGTACGCGGAGATGTCTCAATTGTGCAATCGTAAAGAAAGTCTTCCTGCATCCCGTTTCATCCTCATCGCTAGCTCTCGGATGTGTACCATACGTCCGCTCCGAGCTCGTTGCATGACGCAGGCCGGCAAAACAGCGCCGAAAACGGGCCAAGTAACTCGTGGCCATCTGGGACCTTGAAAGCTAAATCTGATTGACATTATATAGTCGCTCGTGGCTGCTCTCAATCCGTTCAAAATACAAACTTCCCTATACTATACCATATTCATGAATCATGACCGAGACTCTTGCTCCCATAGTGTTCTTCACCCACGGCGCTGGCCCTCTTCCAGCACTCGACGAATCCGAGAATGCACAAATAGGTGCCTTCCTGCGCAGCTTCAAACCCCAATTTGATGGCGTGAAGGGTATCGTCATATTCACGGCACACTGGGCCAACGAAGAAGTACAAATCTCGTCCGGCGCAAACCCCGAGCTCTACTTCGATTATTAGGGCTTCCCACCCGCAGCCTTCGAATTCCGCTACCCAGCACCTGGTGATCCCAGCCTGGCAGCAGAAGTGAAAGATCTGCTCGCTGCAGCCGGAATCTTTCTACACTGAACTCCACTCGAGGGTGGGATCATGGAGTCTTCATCCCTCTGCGAAGGCTCAAAGACAACAACTTAGCTAGACAAGTGCCTATGTATGGCTCCGAATGGCAGTGTGAGTATCTCCAGAGGACGAAAGTAACACCTGGACCGCTCAACGTGATGTTCGTGAGTGAAGACTTGCAGAAACTCTGCTCGATTGCGACCTTGGTTGGAATTCTGCCAATAGAGACTTTTGAGCAACCTTTGAAGACTAGCGGTTCGTAGACCGATTCTCCTGAAGGCGCAGTCAATGGATTTGCTGCATGCTTTGTCAACATCCGGAGCCAAAGTATGGTGACAATTGCTACTGATTTATGCACTTAGGCGAATTCCCTTGCATACTCTTTCCCAAGACTCTCTGCCCGCGGATACTGAATCGGATTCGTCTGGTTGTGCAGCTTCGTGAGGAAGAGTTCAAGCGCACGATGCTTGGAACGACATTCGCTATCTGAAACCTTATCTCATCGATCGTCTGGCTCTGAACCATTCGGCGTATGGCTTCATCTAGCATCTTGCAAAGCTTTGGGGCCTCCGGGTACCTATTGAAGACGTAGCACACCAACGCATCAAACATATCATCGGTGAACTCAGGATTATTACTGCTCAATTATTAGTTGCCACCCGCGATTTGGATTGAGAATTGCTTACATGCGCCCCATCGCCTCTAGGCTACTGAGGAGGAGAATACTGAAGCCCTTGCGGCTCGACAGACTCACCAGCCGCTTTCCCAGATGTTTGGTTTATGCAAAATGTCCCTTCGTCTCTGCTTTCCAGCAGGCCCGATCAGGTCCCAATCATCAACATAACTTCTCCAAAAGGTGATTTCATGCATACGCAGCGTTTCGAATGCCTCACTTTCTCTTTATCTCCAGATCCTTGGCCATTTGCTTTACTTCCTCCAAGAAACGAAGGTAAAACTGGTACTGCAGGACTCGGTGGAGCAAGACGCGTATGCTATCCAAGGTTAATCGCTCATCGATCATCGCAATACATTGGGATACCTTTACGATATGATCGGCAATCGAGTCATTCCTTGATAGCATCAATGGCATCGACTAGTGCTACATCCCTCTCCAGAGAAACAGTTGATCCGTCAAAAAAGCGGCCACATCGTCCCGCACCAACCTATCCCCAGTTCGTATAACTATAATCAGCTTGGCTAGGCTCAAGGTGGTTCCAAAAAGCGAGGTCATTTAGCTCAAGGCTTGCGCATATGGAGAGGAGTGGTCTTGAAGTGATGCATCAATCGGTAGAGCTGTTGTCGGCAGCTGATCATTTGCCGAAGAGGTTGGCTCCATGCTATCTTCATCGAGTTGTCTCTGGTCGGGAGAAGCCCCCTTCCCCCCGGGGCGGAAGAGGAGGGCAGGGGTGAGCCGTGCGCCGTTCCGAGTGGAGTCGAAGGAATAGGAGAACCCAGGGGGTGTTCGATATGGGGGTGCACGGACTTATTTATGTGGGTGCGGATCTTTGTGGGACGAGGCGGGGCAGGATTTGCCGACGATGAAAGACGTCTCCTTTTGTTTGGTAGAATTGTTGGCAAGTGATTGGTTGAAGAAATCAGCGAGAGGTCAAATGCAAATGTCAGTTGGGAACGGTATGTCGGTTGGCGCGATATCAAGCGTGGGGGGCTATGAATAGTAGGCGCATCGCTAGAAGGCCTCGTTGGCGAGAGCGGGATAGAGTTCTGAAAGGGGTCAAAGACCGATGTCGGTTGAGATGGTTCCGAGATCTGAGAGCGATTGACCTTCCGTACATTAGGCGAGGGAGGATCTTCGTAGCCTAGGGACTTCACCGGCTCTATGGAATTTAGGAATGGATCAAAGCCGGTTGGTAATCTAGGAGGGTCGTCCCGGGAACGATGGCGGACAGCGGTAGGCGCGGAGTAACTGGGTAATAAGCCAGGTTAGCTCTCAATACATCAAATTATGAAAGGGAGTGAAGAAATATGTACCTTAAAGGCGAGTTGGAGGTCTCTTGTAATCGGTTTGATATTTGCGACTGAGAGATCCTACTCTCCGGTGACATGTTAGGAGCTATTTGTCGATGGCGATAGGCAGTTTGACACGCTCGATGCCTTTCCTACGCAGTATTAGCAGGATAGAAAGCGGCTGACGACTATAGAGACGGACGCTGCAGGATAGACACATCTGGACGCGTGTACCGTCCCATTTAACCCCGAACTTATCAATGGGCTGAGCTCCCTTCGCAGCACAAGCTAGGCGACTACATCTAAACAAAGGAGCATCCATGGGCTTGTGTTATGCAAACGGTAAGGAGGGTGCCATTTCAGTTGCATGATAAGGTGTGCAAACGGAGGTTTGGGCGCGAGTTGCCCAAGAGAATCACGTGAGCTCTGTAGACTCAATATGGAGACTACTGTCTGAGCCAGGCTTGGTACGGTCGGTTGAACGAATTTCAAAAGGTCGAATATCATCCTGTCGGTTTTTAGTTTTGATTTGTCAGTCTTTGTAATGTGCGGGGAAGAAGTATATTTACCTTTGGTTCCATGATGGGAGGATGATCCTAGGAGAATTGAGGCTCTGCGAAGACATGATCAACAATGAACAATGCTCACGCCAGTGTGAGGATTGCGGATTAGACTGGAGTGACCCCTCTATGCCTGCATATTGATCGGGCACCGAGCCGTCAGCATCTCTGTCGGGACTTTCCAATGGCTAGTCGGCAGCTGTGGCAGAAGAGGAATGGCAAAAAAGACTAGGAGAGGCTGGCCGAGGCAAACCAGATTTGTAAACTGCACCACCTTTCTCTTGTAGGAGCGATATAAAAAAGTTTATCAAAGTAAGAAGCTCCTGTGTGAGGCATCAGGTATGTGACCACGTGGGAACACAGGGCGCTACTCCATATTCAGGTGAAGCGCTAGCAATCAATTTGGACGTCGGCGCAGCCAATGCGCGAGGGCCCCCACGCAGCCAATCAGCACGAGGCTTGGCGAGGAGACCTTCAGCGCAAATCCCCGCACTTTCGGGCCTCCGTTCTCGCGCGCCGGTTGGTTGTCCCTTCCTCTCGTTCCTCGTTTCAGGGCAGGGCATTCCTCTCTTCCTCGCACTCAGCCGCAACAGCCTCACACAAATTCTTTTCGTATGTCGAACTTATTCACCGCCGAGCAACATGTGCATATTCAGGCCGTCGTCGATGCCCAGGTGTCCTCTCAAGTAGGTGCAGTGTGTGCACAAGTGGAGGCCGACATCCAGACTCTGCAAAGGCACATCGCTTTGCTCGAAAGCCGGATCCCAGCAGTACGTGTCACCAGCGAGCCTCGGGGCCTAGGGAATCGTCGCCATCCTAAGTCCAAACGAGAGACACTGAAGAATTCGTCCTCGAAGTTGCGTCTCCAAGATTTGCCAAGGGATATCCTACTACTCATAGCCGAATGGTGCCACCTTCAGTCTCGTGAGGATAAATGGGTCGGTCCTAAGAGTCTCAATCCCAAGGATGCTTGGTGTGCTGTTGGTGGTGGCCTCGGCCGTTTATCTCAAGTCAATAAGGAGATCCGACATTTGGTCATACCCATCTTGTTTAGGCGCTTGAAGATATGTTGTGACGAGGGAAACATGCGTGTGGAGTTGGCTTGGCTGTTAAGCAATGCAGATATTCTGCAAGCTGTACGGTGAGATATGTCCTACTGTCCTGATATGCTGTGTCCGTCTAATAATTGCATCACTCCAGAATCTTCAAAATGAAGTCGGTCGGTCCACATTTGGATCCTCACAATCACCGTCGAACTCGATGGGGTGCTTGCGATAGGAGTACGCCAATGCTGCTGGCTGATGTTCTAAAGGCTATGCCAAACCTCTATGAGGCGGATCTCAACCTGAGATATGGTCATAAGACCATTATTCCGGCTTTTCGCAACTATGCACAACAGGCTAATCTTCGGTTACCTTGTGTCAAGGGCTTGCAATTCTTTTCTAATGTCGATACCAGTGCTGACATTTCCTTTATGGCGGCTATGTACCCAAGTCTAGAACGCGCATCCTTCTACATTCCAGACTCTCCGGCCAGTACGCCAGGCCTAGCTGCATTTAGTAGTCTCGAGACTCTGCAGGAAATTGAGCTTCTACAGTTTGCTCCTGATGGGACGTGCGCTCACGGTTGGACGGAAGAACATATTCAGGGTAAACTAGGTCTGCCCTGAATACTATCCGGAACTGACAATATCTAGAACTTATTCAATTGTTCCCTAATGTTCGCCGATTATATATTCCAGGAACGCTTCGCGGCGTCCGGGCTACGTCACTAGCCGCAATACTCTCCCAACTTGTTAACCTAGAGTATCTCGTCATTGCTACTGAGGCCAAGGGGCGCGGTTGGAGGCCGGACATCTCGAATCCTTTACGAGAAGAGACACACAATATTGCCCGTTGCCTCTTTGAGCAATGTCCTCGCCTAAAAGAGCTCTGCTTGGACCGGGTCCCTTACCCTGAGGTATTTCGGGCTGTTACTAACAGGGCCGGCGTGACTAGGTCTTTCGAGCTTGTTGCTAGTCATAAAAATTGTATGACCACGAATGTTTTCTACCAAAACCCCCGCTATACGTACAGTGGATTGCCACGAATTATGGAAGTTTCACTCCGATCGGCAGATAAGACTCAGTCTTATAGCCGAGACAACTACTTAAGGGGAGATTAGTATAACGATATATAGTCTTAAGATTAGCCTCGCCAATACATATTCCGAATCATCTGGATCTTGAATCATTTATTGTCGTGGTGCTGCAGTTCTGCTAGTCGGTGTGAGATAATTCATCTAATTAGCAGCAACTAATTCTAAAACCAAGAGTAGAAGTGATGCGCGCAAGTATGGCGATAATAGAGGTGAAAAGGGAGAGCAGAGCGCAATAACAAAGCCATGGCCGTCGAGCTAGTTCTCAAGTACATCAAGCAGTTGACGAAAGAGCTTGAGGATGCGAACAAGAGGACTGAAGAAGCGGAAAGGAAGCTTAAGTTAAATCGATGACATATTGTGGGATCTTTGATCGTTCTCTAGCAATCGGGAATCACGATACTTATTGAAGACATGTCCACTCCGGGGGACCTTCAGGCAGGGATAGCCATCGATCAGCTCGATCAATAATATGATGTCCATTTATATGTGTCCTTGGGCTAACTACTCCTACTAAAACATTCATTGTCTGTCTAAATTCTCTTGAGCTTACTATATCTCTCCAATTATCGTTTTGAAGCGCGTTGAATTGGAGAGATGGCTTGTACACACCAATATTGTTCTAAGATCGAAGGCACTGAGCTTTTGCAACAAAAGAACGTTTTAGACGACTGCGAAATGGCGTAATCATCCTCCAACTACGATGGGTTCGCGCTTTCTATCGCGAGCCTCGAGGGCTTTGAGCTTTGAGCCAGGCTCCGCTGAGAGTCAGGTGAGCACACTCACTGAGTAACAGTTATGGAGCAGTGATGGTTTCCTTGTCGACCCGAGACGACGTCTACCGGGATCGTTGGCTTGTTTGCCCCTCCCTCGACCCAGGCAATGATCTTGTTATCCTTACAGCTCTGGGTGTGCGCGAACTGCAGGCTCTTCAGCTGCATAATCTCCTGCTCTATCTCTTCTAGCGCACCCTTTTTAATCACATCGTCTGCGCTATATGCATGACACTTCTCTTGCAAGTCGTCGATCCACTTGTTTGGTTCTGTAAGCCCGTCACACCACCCACCGCAGGCGTTTATTCACATCCAACATGACATGCTTCCGTTGCTTTAGATCAAAGTTGCATCCCCTGTAGTCGCCTGCCGGATGAGGCTATGCGCTCTGGTTCGTTGTGGGTCTTGCCCGCTCACCAGAAGCTCAAAATATGAAGACCAAGTCCCTATCATCATTGAACAATGAAACTATCTTTATTCCACCCAAACCATTTCTCCATTCGTCTTCCTATTGACCTCAACATGACCGAGTCAATCTTAGCAATTGGGTGCGGCTTATGGAAGACGATCTTACCAGACCAGCCTCTCTCCCAATCATCTGGCTCAAAGATCACAGCAGAGCCGCTGCTTTGCCGAGCGGAGAAACCCGCGTCTGCCATTGCGGTGACGAAGGCGTCCCAATCGACAGTCTTGGCAGTCGATTCTGGGTTTGTGCTGAACATGCCGTTTAAGATTGTGTATGCTTTTTGCCTGACTGGCATAGGCGGGAGAGATTCGGGTCCATCCTCGAGACTGAGTGTCTCTACGGAGGGCATCGAGACTGGCTGCTGAGCGCGCCGCTTCATTTTGGTGCTTTCTTCGGCAAACTTCGGTGCGGATGGCCGTTCACGTCCCCACACTCTTTGCGCGACGAACTCGCCGAGCTTGGGCGGGTGTTTGGGGACGCTCGATGGCCTTTCAACATCGAGTATTTTCTGTCGTTCGGACCGGAGCTTCTGTATGAATTCGGGTTGTGATCGCGCTGATATTAAATGGGTGGCCAGCTCAATGTCTTCTGGTGAAAAATTGCACAATTTCATGTATTGCGTGTTGACGTCTTGCAGTCTTGACCAAAATACATTCTGCGAGTTTTGGATGGCATCAAAACACTGTAAGCGCATTTTATCAGATATCCTGCCAAGACTTCCTCGTGCATCATATGCATCCATAAACTCGAGGAGAGGTTGAGTCAGACCACCCGAAGTCCCGAACTTTTGCACCAGTAGATCATCAGCTCTCGCAGATCTCACAAAGCGGAAGTGCCTTGAAGTGCTGACGCTTCTGAGCTCTTTGACCGAGAGCCGGTGACCTGGCCCAGGCCGGTGGAATTGTACTGCAGAAAACACCTCATCAAGGGCGGCGTAGTTCGAAAGTTGAGCGTACAATCGCTCGTCCATTTGAGCCCTCTCTTCTTTGGAGCAGCTGGCAAGATATTCGTCCAAGAATGCGAATACCATACTTGCTGGGTACTTTACTCTATCTTCAGGGGGGTCGACCAAGTTCGTGACACACCAGTATAGTGTCTGTGACTCGAAAAAGATGCTGTCCCAAAATCCATCCTTTCGTTTTCCATGCTTCAATCGCCACCTCAAGTTACCCGACGATTGATCGAATTCGTAAAGATCCCGAAATCCAGAACGGATGGGAAAGCTATCTTGAATGATTTTCTCTGAATTTTGAATTTGTTGTGACAGGCTCATCTCTAGTGACTGAAGTGCAATGTCGTACTCTGAAGGAAGACGTGTCCCAGTGCCAGAACATATCTCATCGCCATACCTGATTTGCAATAGTTTGAGTGTCTCGCAGTCTTCCAATATCCACTTCCACGTTGCATAACTTCCGTTGTCCATGATTATTTCGGTGAGGGCTTGGGTGTGAGCGTCTTGCTCCCGGCCCAGAAGATTACGTTTGAGTGGTATTGCTGAGACGGCTGTCCGAATCACTCTGCGCATGTATGAGGCGTCAGTTTGCATTAACCAGATGTGATCGCCCAGTTCATTGACTCTTGCTCGAGCTAATGAAATAATAACATCGACATCAAATTTTGGCGGTTCGGAAAATGGCTGATTGATATATGCCGACCAAATCTCAAGGTGACCAGATCTTTTGAAGTCAAGTCTTGGGATATGTGGAGGAACAAGGCCATAGTCTGCATGTTGTACCTCGATGCTCTGATCCAGACCTTTGGTCAATTCGTCTACGACCGAGCAGAGAAAGGCAAGCAACATATCCTGTGCTGCCAAAAGGAGTTGGCCCCGTGGAAAGCCGATGATGTCCAGTCGATGGGCTGCATTCTCTTTCCAAGAAACCAGCTCTCCATAATTTGGCCCAGACATGACCACACATAAGGGAGAGAAAAGGATATCAAGAAACCCCTGGTTATATCCGAAGACGAGATTCGCCATATCGTGTGGTGCCCATTGTTCCGGTGTGAACCGAGCCCGGTTGTACAAAAGTCCAAGCAGCCTAGCAGGATCGTTCTTCAAAGATTCAACATCCAACCAGGGAAGCAACCAAGTCATGCGAGATTCGCGGGCCTCTTCCCAATGGTGAGTTGATTTATCGTTGATAAATCTTGGGACCACCCACTGCTTGGTTTCCAATGCTGGTTGCGCAGCTAACAAAAATGCAGCTCTCTTATCCCTACTTTTCTTCCTCCAGCGACTGGATATTGCCTTCCCATGTGCAGCCAACTTGGATCGCAAATGTGCAAGAGCTGTTTCAATGCCTCTCATGTGGTCTGCCACGAGCGCCCTAGCCTTTGAATCTTCAACTTTCCTCGAGTATGTCATCCGTAAGGCTGATTGTTGTTCGGAACTTCGAAATTGCTGGTCGCAGATGGAACATTCGCAAGGTCCGGGAACTACCTCTCTTGGAGGAGGCTTGGGACGCGTGGGATCGAGCGAGTAGGCTATTTCTTCTTCGGTCATGTTCGAGGCAAGCTGATGGAGTCGTTGGACGACCTCGAACTGTTCGAGATCGTGCTGACTGTTTGAGAGGGTTAGTATACTCTAACGGTGAGTCGTGTGGATGGGTAACATACAGCTCTGCCTGGGTTGGGGTGGTTTGACGAGGCATCTCGAGGCTCCTCGAGGCTCGAAAGTTAGATTACAATGGTATAGGTGTATGGGTTGATTCATGTGCATGCCGAGATAGGTATCTGGGCTGTTCGGATGCAACTGTCTACACAAAGTAGCAGCGTCCGTGATTGTTCTTGATAGAAGGTCATCATTTTATTCTGCCGATGCTCTCCGTCCCGCACTAACTTAGGAGGTTTCCCTGGGCAACCGCCCAATTAACATAGAAACCTGCGACTTGATTTGAGTGACGTGGTGAGTCACTGCCCTATGGCACGGTCGTGCCACTGTTGTTATATGAAGAGCTGTCACCCAAATTGAATACAGTAGAAGAGTAGTTCAGTCTCAACAGGTTATGAGACCGGTTGATTTTGTCGTGCTTCGAACTCGGTATACAGAACAGTTTTCGTCAAGTATTGACGCTTGATAGCAAAAAGACCCGGTGCTATGGGCAAGAAGGATTAAAGGAACTATCCTCGATGGGAGGGAGTCCTTCGACAGCTGGAGGATGGATCTCGACGACAGTTTGTTGAGCGACGATCTTATGAGCTAACTTATGTTACTACTGAGGCAAAAGTACAAATATCTTAATGCCGGTCGCAAAACAACGACTTCGACGCTGGCTACGGGAAGCTCGACTGGTCGCCCATTGATAACTTTATGTCATCGGCTTTAGCTAACTTATAAGTTATGGCATCGGATGTTTGATTGAAGCAGCCGCAGGATACTGACCTCGAATCGCGTATTAAATTACCTGAAAACGCACAGACCACTGTACTGCTACAGCGCCCCAAAGACCCATAGTAGCAAAAGGGAACAACCTCATTATTTACATTGCGAAGGGTACGTCGTCAATCCCCAGTCACCCCAAATCAACTTGTAAGAATGCAGTTTTTTGAGCCCTTTACACCTTATGAACTATTGGTCACTATACTAATGTGCGATGGCCATATAGAGGTAGCTCAGCAATCGAAAGCTCGCAAGAAGACCGACTTTCTGATCACACTTTCTTCAGTCATCGCCGGTGCTGCGGCGACAGCGTACGGAGGTGCAACGAACGAGGTTCAGCAAAAGTTCAGAAGCGCCATTGGGGTTTGGAGAGAGTGTCATGTGTTCGAGATACCAAATTTGGTTTTAAGGTCTGTGATTATCACACTTGGTCGAGAATAAATTTCAACCTGTGAATTAAGTTAGACTTTAGAGCTTTTTGAAGGTTGGAACTCTTACGCCGTCAATGGGTATGACCCGATCAATTTCAACTGTTAAATGCTTCCTTGAAACCGTTTTGTCCAAGATAACGAATAGCCGTCCACCTGTGAGAATCAGTACCAATTGCAATACGGAACAGACAAAACCCCGTACCAGCTGGCAGAGTCCTGCCCATAAGGTACTTCTTTCCAGGTAATAGTTGTAGCTTTTTCCCTTCATGAAACGTCAGCGTTAAAAAGCAGCCACCACGAAGCCAGTGCGAAGGTAAATTACCATGGAAAACATTGCCATCATTCGTCACAACCCACATGTTAATACGTCTTGACGCAGCATCGAAGTGCGGTGAAAATTCGGTATGTCAACGAAGAACGCTATGCGATACGTATCACGTGATAATAGGCAGCAATGATGTTTAGCCTTACATGTCAGGAGTAGAGTGTTCATTTTGAATGACTCATTGTCTTACTTCCGCTGCAGTATTGGCGCCTCGAAATATGACACTTAGAATCATAAACAGCCATATATAAAGTCAGAGCATTGCTAATAAATTTGTAAGATTTTGTGTTGAGTAACTTATTCTGTGAGACGGTTAGCGGGGCGTAGTTTTCGGCGCCAGCGCGTGTGGCAGGCTTCGCGAGGCTTCGGTGGGTCGTAGCTCAATGCGTCAGGCTGCTGCTTCGCGATTTTCCGTTGACTTCAATATTGTGTTTTTCGGACCAATTAAGTGAGAGTATGGCTGTTCCGCTGGCAAATCCTATCTCGCTTGCACTCCTGATCAGCCTTGCCGCGTGCAACCAGTCAGAATTGACTGCGTGTTGACATGCTCGAGGCAAAGTTTATAAACACATCATCCAATAGTATGGTTGTGATCTCGCATGACACCATCTGCAGGCGCACCCCAAGGCATATCCAATCGCCTTCATATGCGCCCAAGTTCTCTCAAGCCAACGTGCAGAGCGGAAAGAGCCTCGATGGAATCCTAGTCTCTGGGTTGACATGTAAGGCGACCACGAATGAGGTTTGGTAGGAATGTCTTGTTAGGTTCATTTCTGGCGAGCATTCTTTGGCATATCAAAGAACTGATGTCTTTGCTTAGGATCCCTAGCTATGAATTAACTTGCAGTACAATTTGTTGTTTGTTTTGGAGATCCTATTCTCGCTTATTGTCGCAGGGTGGGGCGTTATGTTTCTGCACTGCACCTCGCTATGCACGGGTCACATTAACGTCTCATGAATTGCAGAACCACATCTGAGATGATCAACTTCTTCATATTGATGACTACGATGCCAGTTCTCGCGTCACTAGTATTGGAGTGAAGAGAAAATCTTCGAAGCTCCCTCTGTGAATCAGCAGTCGAATATGTCGGCGGAGCTTGAGACCCTACGGAAGCAGCTTCGTGAAGCAGAACAGCTCCAGAAAGAAGCACAACAACGCGAGCAAGCAGCACAACAACGCGAGCAAGCAGCACAACAACGCGAACTAGAATCGGAAAGACTCCGTGAACAAGAGCAGCGACTACGCGAAGATGCAGAACGACGCGAAGTAGAAGCACAACAGCTCCGCGAAGAAGAGCAACGACTCCGCGAAGAAGCGGAAGGACGTGAACAAGAAGCAGAACGCCTCCGCGAACAGGAACGAGAGCACTATGAACGGCGAACGGGAAAGACAACACTGCCCGAATTTCTCGACGCATGCCATACTCACCTTTGTTTGGGTCTGACCATTCAACCGGACAGCACTCAATCTACACAAGGCGATGCCGCAAATGCGGAGAACAAACCCCGCCCTGATCGGATCTTGCCATGGCCAGAATTTGATGCCGAGCAGTCGCAGACTTGGGAAGATTTGATGGAGTCGAGTTTTGTGCTTGAACGACATTTTACCTCTCTACATACACTGGAGGAATCGGGAGAAGCTGTACGTCGCCGCCAGATGGGGTCTGAGCTGGACCTCAACAATTTTGCTCGATTCACAGTGGAGGACCCGGTCTCGCAAATCATCGAGCGGCTGTCTGAGGACAAAGTCTTACGCGATCGTTTTGGCCTCAAAGGTTCCGTCAGGTTCGAAAATCACAGCAACACCCTCAGTCCGGATCGAGCAGCGGAAGGTATGCAGTCTCTAAGCATTTCCGAGAACCCACGACGCTCAGAACGCCTTCGAGCCAATGCAAATAACCCTGGCCGAGCTACTTCTAATGCCGCGGAATCCACTCGCACAATGAAATCTTCCCGTCCTCGCGCAGACCAGTTCTGCGTCTATAACATCTCCGGTGCCGATGGCGAGACTGAGCATCGGGTGGCAGCGCTTACCATCGAATACAAAGCTCCTCACAAGCTGACCTTGGGGCATATTTACGGAGGTCTTGGCGAGATGGAGCTGGACGAAGTTGTGGAAGTAGGTGAGGACGAAAGTGTGGCGATTCGCTGCCGCCGTTTGGTGGCTGCCGTGATCACGCAAGGCTATGCATATATGGTGAGGGCTGGGTTAGAATACGGAGAGATTTATACTGGTGAAGCAACGATCTTCTTGCGCATTCCTGTCGACCCCTCGATCGTATATTACTCTCTATCAGTTCCTAAAGGAGACGTCGGCCCCCTGACCGACTGGAGTGAGCGCGGCGATCAGCCCAACCGATTGCACTTGACCGCGGTTGGCCAAGCAGTGGCTTTCACTCTACATGCACTTCAAACGCCTCCGCGCGATGCGAAATGGAGAACAAAAGCATTACGTCAGCTCAAGACCTGGAATGTCGTGGTCAAAGAGATTGAGGAAGCCATCGCAGACGATGAAGTACCGTCTTCAGAGTATCGTCCTTCACCCGGGGCAAATCAGGACATAGTACGGTCACCGATTCAATTTCGACCGCGGAAGAAGAAATCAGAGGGCGCGACTTGTGATTCAGCAACATCTTCTTTCAGCAGCAACGATGACAATCACCCTGATACACCGAGTCGTCCCCCACAACCGTCCAACACCACCAGGAGTCGCACATCCACGATCTCAACAACACAAAGTGACAAAAATAGAGGACGAAAGGGTGGTCACAGCAGCGGTCATCGCCAGAGAAATCTAGGTCGATTCTGCACGCCCCAATGTCTGATGGGTATTATACGAGGAGGAGCACTGGATCAGAAGTGTCCGAACGTCAGGGAACATGGAATAGGTTGTCATCAGCTCAACCATGAAAGCTTCATGCGACAAATCCGCCAGCTATTCCGCGACCATCTTGATTATTGTGAAGAAATGAACATCCATGGAGCCAGAGGAGCTTTGTTCAAAGTCAAGTTACCTGGATATGGCTATGCTGTTGTTGCAAAAGCTACCGGGATTGAGTGTGTTGGAGATCTGATGCATGAATCGGCGATATACCGCCGTCTTCTTCCCATTCAGGGGAAGTACGTGCCTGTTCACCTAGGGGACATTGAAGTGGATAACTTATTATACTACGCAGGAGCCGTTCGCATTGTCCATATGATGTTTTTGAGCTTTGGCGGGTTTCCAATCCGATCGCCGATCCCACCCACACTCGCTGACGAGGCCATCCGTGGTTTGCAGGCCATCCATCAGCTAGGAGTATTGCAGAAGGATCCCGCAGCCCGAAACATTCTCGTCCATCCAGATCGACCAGGAACAACCTGGATTGACTTTGAACGCGCCACATTCCTCCCACCACGCGTGATCCTTGGAAGTCTGTCTACTAATAGGAAACGGAAGATTGAGTCTCAAACAGGAGCGAAGTATCCAGAGAAGGCTGGCAAGGCGTATGCGAAGGAGGTAGCTAGAGCTAGGGCAGAGCTAACTACATTGGTCGGCAACAGTACATCATTCAAGAGATGATGCAGGCAACAGCAGGGACTTTACGTGGAGTGCACGAACATTACTCTGCGATAAGTATCTAGAGAAGGAGAGCCGTATTTCAAGGGAATTCGCACCAGCAGGGACTTCACGTGGAGTGCACGAACATTACTCTGCGATAAGTATCTAGAGAAGGAGAGCCGTATTTCAAGGGAATTCGCACCGGCATGTCATCAGTGTCCACAATGGGCGGAGACAAGGCGAGAATTGCGGGAAGCACTAGGGGAGCGGAGAGACGATTGGTCGTTTGCATTAGGTGATGGCGCGGTCGAACTGAGAAAGGAACAGGGAAGCAGATTGATGCAATAAAGGCAAGTGGAAGCCAAACATAGCAGCTCAGGGCTGTTATTCAATTTGCAAGAGCGACAGAGAGACTGCAACCGAAGACTGTACCAAGAGAAGAAGAGGAAAAGGGGGAGGGGGCCCATGAGGAGGTAAAGTTAGAAGCAGATAATTTTTATGTTAAGTTGACATCGTTGCCTCTTTCGAGGAGGACACGAACTATAAATAGATACCTCCTCAGCTTTACAATCACAATAGAAACTTCACTCACTCCAGAGCACAACATATGTGTGACGTGTGTCTTTTTGGGTCTACTTTATCATTATATTCCATTTGCCAAGCATTTGTTGGACTTATCTAACATCTTGGTCAAAGACACCTCAACCTGGCCGCCCCCCAGCATCTCACATGCCTTCAAAGCCATTGTAACCTTTCAGCTGCTCACAGGGCATGTAATTGTTCTCTAAGAACGCAACATCAACCTGAATTCCAAACACATTCTTGAACTTTTGGGATGTTGGAAGCAGAGGAGCCTTGACTTCGACCGAACCGCAGACGGGAACCGGGGCGTAAGCGTCGGTGGAGAGAGTGGTGTTGAAGAAATTTACTTGCTGGTAGCACGTTGAACCGTTACCCACGATAGGCTGGTTGGTGACGTTTTGAAGCATTTTTTTTGTTAGTCATGTAGATGGGCAAGAGAAAAGATGATGGGTGAAAAATAGAGACTCACAAGGCCAGTAGGTATAGTGAGTACGAATAATGTGCATGCTGATTATTCAACTTAACGTCCAACCAAGGCTCCTTATTCACGCTCGCCACAAGTGAGATGCCGACAGGACGGGAGGTGGAAGTGGCGGGAGCGGATTCGTAAGCCTCGAGGAAAGGCTGGAAGGTTGCGGTGATGGGAGTTTGACCATAACCCAAAATGCCATTTTGAATGAGCTCATTCCCATTGATGAGGGTCTTGTTTATCCATGTGAAGCTAGAATAGCCATCGCCAAGAACATCGACGAAGGGAAACATGAGCTTGGTAAGTTGGAAATCTGGAAGGCGGATGCCGATACCAGCAACCTGAATGTCATGGTCCAGGCAAGTACGAAGGACTAACTGTAAATGATATCAGCGCGTGTTATGCGAACGGCCGAGGGGGACCAACTTACGGGGTACGCATTCTTAGGGAAGAAAGGAAGAGCTGCATTGATGGCCTTGGTCAAGATCGCGCTAAAGGATGTAGATTAGCACCTACCATGGTATCTTTATAACGGGACATAACCTACAACTTGGCAGGGATAATACTGCGAGCGAGTGCAAGGGGAATAGGAATTACGGTGAGGGTGCCATTGAGGGTACCGGTGACCGAGTAAGGGTAGAGCGATGCAATTGGATTGGGCGCTGACTCAACACTGGTATTCTTGATGTCGCGAGCCCAGAATGGTGGACTTGCGACCAAGGCTGGATCACGTTGAGCTTTCTTGTGTTGAGCAAAAAATTGAACAGCAGGGACGACAGGTGTTGGTGACTTGACCTGAACATCACGAGTGAATAAGGGAGAATGGGGAACGCCTTGCTGAAGTTGCTTGCCGCGAGTCCATAAATTTGCAACAGTACCAGCAGGAGTCTTCTCTGCCTCACAAGCAAAGAATTTAGCACCGCTACTTCCAACACTGAGGCCGGACCCCTGGACGTCCTTGTTCTCACGAGTGATGGGTTGGGGTCCCGGAAGGGCAGTGACGGCGCCGAGAACGGCGAGGAAGACGGTAGATGTGAAAAGACGCATGATGAAGGTCTTTAAGTGTGTCTTGATGATTTATTGATTTAGTGATTGTATGAATTAACGGGTAAGTTAAACGGTTGAAGTAGGTAACGAACGTGTTGTGTGAAGGTGACGGGTATGGTTTGTTGTGAAGGTAGGAAGAGGTTAGAGGAGGTGCTTTGCAGCAGGAAGGGAGGAGAGACAGCCTTGTCCAGTATATTTTCCTTAGTCTATATACGGAAAAGCGGATCTTGAGGAGGTGAATTGACGACGTCGGAAGTCTAGCGACAATGACAACCTGAATCTGAGATATCTTCGATCCTTTGTTCGAACTTGGGATATCTACTCTTTGTCGGTATGGATTTTTAAGGGTTCTGGGTGCATTATATAGAGAATATATTTCCCTCAATCTGCACGTCACACATCTATAGCTTTTGTTTACCACACAATACTACAATGGACCAAAACCAACCCGAAATGGGCCTGAGCATGCATATACGTACAGCAAAAACAACCAATCAAAAACCATTGCCGGCCAACCCTTGCAGCTCAATATAACGCTCGTTGGTTGTACCACTGTTGCCAGGAATCGGCAGCTGTCCAGGGGGTTAACTAGTCGCTCGGCTCGGGGGATAAATATCCGGAGCGGGATACCCGATCTCAGCAATTTCAACCACCACATCCACTTTTCACACGTGGTCAGCACGAAGATTGTACGGTCTGCAGTTCCACATTTAAATTTGGTGCGCCTGAATCAATTTCTTGATGACCTGCATATCCGGTGCAGATTAATCGATCTAAAGGTCCGGTCCGTACCTCAGCATTGGGGTGTGACCATGTACTATATTCGTGCTGACCACGTGCGAAACTCGGAGACCAGTGATGATGACTTTAAAATGGGGCAACGATGTCTCCGTAGCGGGCGTGATTGTGCGGACAGGGTAACTTACCCTTAAATGTCGGTGAATGTCAGTGCGGACACGGTAATCTCTACTAGCCGATAGGTCTGAAAATGGATGACCTCCTCAAACTGATCGAGCTCCCTCTTCCTTCCATAGCTATAGATTCTCGTATTGCACCACCGTTGCCCTCTGTATCTGTAGATCCACAGCGCGTGCCGTGACATTCACGGTATAAAAGATCCCAACTGCCATCAGCGCGTTCCTTCACTTTAATAGAGAATAAGCACCCAGTTTTAGTCGTATTCCCTTCTCTTTTGCGGTGCTGACTATCTATTGCAGATCGAAGAAAAGCTCCCTTTTTACAGCCTCCTCGCTGGCAATTCAGCACTCGAATTATACGCCCTTTGCGCCTTTCCGAATGACCAATTATAAAGGCATATAAAGCTTGGTTTGCGTATTGTTGCGTATGAGCAAAAAGGTCGTCGAAGGTATTAAAACTGCCTTGTGGTGGAAGAGATAATGGTATGATTGAAGCTTCCACATTCAACGACGAGGATTCGATGCTTAGAGCTGCTGGATAGGCCTGATTTTGGGTGGCAGATGCAGTCGACGACATATTAATCAATTGCGAGTATGTACCGATAACAGCTAGCGACAGCAAGGTGGCTACGGCAAGGTGGCGACGGCAAGGTAGTGACGACGAGGTCAAAATGCTCGGAGCAGCTACGGTACCAAATTTTACGGCCAATCCCTCACTACAACTTTGTACCTTGACTGCTCCCTACACCGCTTGCCTATTACAAAAATAGCTACAGGGGGGGAGGACGTATAGTAAGGGGGGGGAGGACGTGTATCACTCCCCCAAATTCATCCCCTTTCTACCTCAGCGTCATTCTTGGCGGTCTTGGCGGTATTGCTGGTCTTACCGGTAAGACCATACCGGTTACCATATAAGCAGCTGGTATGGTATGGTTTGACCTCCATACCATACCATACCGGACCATTCCGATCTTCTGGTCCAGAAGATCGCGTATACTTCTCCTTGTGTCGTCTGGCATATGCGATCGCCAGCTGAGTTTTTCCCATACCCCCAAGACCATGTGGGATGGCACAGGATCGACTACTGTGACCTTGAAGCAGCTCGTGCATCTTCGACAGCTCCTTCTCTCTAGCAACAAACTGTGTAGCTTCAGGAAATGACACGAGGTTGAGCCCGATGGCAAATTGTTCGAAATCGACCCCTGTGTGGGTTAGTTTCGCTGCTTCAGTTAGCACATCTATGTAAACAACTTACCCTTGTACAGCCTGTGTATCTCTTCCTCCCCGCTTGAATGCCTGGTCCCTCTCCCCGTAATTTGGCACCATAGACACATCGAAGATCCCGGTTAAGCAGTACACTTCATTCTCTTCAATGGTAGTATTGCGGCGCTCTGCCCAGGATCTCCGCTTTTTGATGCTGAAATTCGATAATGCATCGCCTCGGAGAGCTTTGTTTGCGATGCCGGTACTTTCGTGTATCTTAGACTCAAGCGACAACTTGCTCCCAAGTCGCTCACCCTGGGAGCTGAAGAAGTCAACCAGCCCTGGTGCGATGAGCTCCTGAAACGCCCAGCCTCGAGTGAACCATCGACTCTTCCTGAAGGCTTCCTCCCATGCCCTCTGGTCATCCGCCCTGGTGTCGGGCTTGGAGATATCCGAAAGGTAGACGCAGCAGCGCGCAGCGTTCTGATACCACCGAAACATGGAATTGATCGCCGCGCCAAGCTCGACCGCATTCTTCTTATCGATGCAGCAGGTGTCCACCCAGAAGTATCCAAGTCCATCGGCTGCGGCCTGCGTCGCGCAGAACTGAATCTTCCTCCACCCAGCCTTGCTCACAGTCTTGCTCATGTCGGCGCCGACTTGGATATCCTAAAAGATGACCTCCTCTTTTCCCCAGGTATGAGAGAGTATTGCGTAGGCAGGGACATCGCCGCTGGTAGGTTCGCGAAAGACGATCTCGCCGTCAGGTTCGCGTCGCAAGAGGCGTATAAGAGACATGGGTGGAGGTTCGCGAGCGATCTCATGGCAAGCGCGACTCGTATCACTCGTTCGGCATATTCGCGCAAGCACTGCGATTTAAATGTCGACAGGATGCGAAGCAGACGTCGAAGAACTGACAGTGAGAAGGATACGCAGTCGTGATCGTAGGAGCCGCGCAGCCTGGCCAGCCACTTGCATGGCGAAGGCAGACCGAACGCGAAGGGACGCTTCCTTTTATTGGAAACCCTACACTACAGACTGGATTCTAGGACAAGTTGTCCATCGTTGTTGAGATGCTGGAGGCTATTTCAGATCTTACGTGTCTGGTAAAATTTTATGGGTTACATACACAAGCTCTTCCAGGATGTGTGAAACGCCGCGGCGGTAATTGTGGGTCATGAAAGCCATCAGCCTTTTCTTTCTTCTATTTTCTGCTTCACACCTCTTCCTTTATCCCAATTCACCATCAATTACTTTTGACTTTAGACGCTTCTATTATTTACGAAGTACAGATCCCTCTTTACGCACAAGTAATTGGCATGGCTGTTGTAATCATATCATCTGATAGCTCCTCACCAGGCTCTTCTACACCAGATTGGTCCGTAATATTCCCTTGCTCCCTTGGTTTCAGGATCTTGTCTCATTGCGAAGAGTTGTATGACCACTTATCCTTCGCTTATGCTTTTTCAAATACAATTCTGCCTTTCCTATTCAAACTTTCTGCTTTTTAGTTCGTGCATACACTACGCTGATTGTCCTGTATCGCGCATTGGCTGTACTTTTGCGCTTGCAAATTCCTATAATTTCATTTCTATTATTTGTACTTTCCGCGATCACGATTTTGTTCGCGTTGCTATGCCTGTTGAAAAGATTTAAGACCTGTGCTCCGTTCTTTTTCACCTGACGAAGAACTAAACTATTACATGTTCATTTTCTGATTACAGCATACTCTCCTTCCAGCATAAAAGCGACTACTAACAATGCTTAGGACTTCATCTAGAAATACACCGCTTTACGCCGATAGACAAGGAGATGAAGATGTTATTCCCCAAATTACGAAGCGTAAACGCACTTCAAGCTACGCTTTAGATGACTCATACGGCAAGGTGAAAGCCGAGCCCTCCATGAAGCGCTCTAAAAACCAAAATCTCAAAGGTGTTATCGTTGGAGTGTGGTCCGAGTCTAATCAGGTGATCCTTGAAGACAAGCATGTCGTTCATGGCTTCATTGACGTCCATGACAGACTGCGGACCAGAATCTATGCAGAAAACAGAAAGGGAGAGCCCATCATGAGCAACATGCCATCTGGTGCGGGGGGCTGTTGGGTAACATTTGAAAGAATTCTTTTCGATGCGCATCTAATCACACTCAATTCTGCTGAAGTGAAAGAATACGTCAAAATTAGATCACAGGATGCGCCTAATGAGACAGATGAGGAGAGAGATGAGGCCAACCTGCGAGCTGTGAAGAAGGCAAAGGAAATAGTTGCTGCATATGAAACAGAGCCTAGAATCAAGCCTATCGTCAATCGACCAGCGATGCAGCCTACATCAAGCAGTGAACGCGATTCTTTTCCACCCCAGTCACTAAGCAGCAACTCAGGCTTTAGAGCCATTAATACGCTCTCAAAGGCTTCTCCATCGGATGATGCCACGCAAATAGGCGTATTGATTGGTTATTGGGCTGATTCGGACTCACCCCGTGATGAGGATAAGCATGCGGTTTATGGGGTCGTTAGTGGGATTGGCAGCTTCCGTGTCAAGGTCGTCAAGAGTACGAGAGATGGGCGTTATTTGGAGGGAAATATTCCTACTGGTCCTGGTAGCATGTGGCTACATTTTGATAAAGTTGTCCGTAAGTTAATTTTGTTTCATGCCGCAGCACACCTAAATGGCAAACCCCCAAATGAATCGTGGCCCAACTATCTTCTTCGTTAGCTCAAGGACTGATATTCTGAATAGTTGAGCCACAGCTAGCTAAGTTAAATCAGGCGGAGGTTAAAGAGTATGTCAGTATTCTTCAATTCGGCTCCGAAAAAAAGGGAAGAAAGATCAGTGAAGCGGAAGCCACCAAAGAAGCTCAAAGGAATGTTGCTGCGTCATTAAAAACTGCCTCTACTTCGATCAACTCTCCAGCTGGACGTCGCAGTAATGGAGTTGTATCTGGTTTGGGGGATTCACTTCGGCACAGTACCAGATCTGAGCAGAGAACGTCGGCCAAGAAACATCCGCAGCAAGAAGAGCTTACAGCAACGATGGAAAAGAGTCGACGAGAAAGAGCTGAGGCCAGAGCCCGAAAGGCTGAGAAAAGTAGAAAAGAAGCGGCAACCGCCGTTGAAGTGGCTGCTCAAGCTGAGCTCAAGAACAATCTCAAGAAGCTCAATAAGGTCTGGATAGCTCAGCAGCAACGAAGCGGTACTGTTTCGAATGCTAGTACTACTCCTACACATGGAATAGCTCCCAGCAAAGAAGTCAAATATCATAACGGTATCAACTATGTGAGAAAACAAGCTGGCCCATTTCAAGGCAAGCTGGTGAGTGACGCTCAGATCTTATGTATTGATGGAGAAGATTATGTAGAATATAGGGTCTTGACTAAGCCGTGTTTCTGAATCGAACAACGGGATGTCTTCTTATTTTGTACTCGTATAACCACCCGAGGATTGCGGGGATGTATAGTAGATACGAGTTGAGTTGTAAAAAGATAATAGAAAGTTCTCAGAATCAAAAAGCTGTTATACTAAACGAAATACGCTAAACTCGATTAGATTTAAAAACAAAAATTCTTTTTATAACAAATCAACATCAAAATATATAAACAATTATATATTTAATGTGTTTAACTTACTTTAAAATAATTTAATAAATTTATATAAATTTAAAAAAAATTGATTTGCATTGTTGTTTAGTTAAGTACTATATTGTAAAGTCGCCGGAATCGTAAGATTTTATCACTAAGTTCCGCATTCAACAAACGTAAAAGCGGCATGTTTTGAGTTTTGGTGTGTCGAAAGCGCCAAGGCCTTAGCGGTCTACGTTTTAATCGTACCCGAACATTCCATATGGTGAAGTCGAGATGAGGAGAATTGCCTTTGAGGGCAGCCAGCAATCAAGTCAGCCAGCAATCAAATTAGTGAGAATCAGTAGTTGTGTGGAGGAAGGAGAACATGGAGGCCGTGACACGTCAGTCGAGCCGGGAACGCGTCCAGACGTCGAAGGCATTAGAATGGAGCAAGGGGAGGTCTAGAGCGATGTCAAGCGATATAGAGGACACGATTGAAGTAATTGAGGAAGCTCCCATTCCATTGCAAACTAGACGAACGGGGATCGGCGCGCATCCCAAGGAGCAAAGTGTAGCGACGAAGGTTAAGGCCCTCGCCGCGAAGGCAGGAGAACGTCCTGCAACAGCGGCAGCGACCCCGAACCAGCCGGTGCACGAAAAAGCGAATGCAAGCGTAAATATGCAGATCAAAGTGCTCACCGACTTGGTCAAGTCGCTGTTGAAAGCAATGGAGGAACAGAAGAAGGAGCACGTGACTCAGATCAAAACCATAACGCGGACCTTCACGGAGCAGATAGAAACACTTAAGGCAGAGCTTAAGGCAGAGGTTACAGAGATGACGGAAAAGTTTCAGACCCAGCTGTCCAATGCCCAAGCACCGTCAAGCCCATCCCCATCGTATGCAGACGTCGCCCGAACACCACCAGACAGCTTACCCAGCAATGTACGAACCCTCTCCTCCCTGCGCACCACGCCGTCAACAATGACCGATACGCTGTACTGCACGGTTGACACGTCCAGAGTTAGGGAGGGAGAGAGAAGCAAGGCACAACCTGGGGCAGTTCGGAAGGCAATTGAGGAGGAGATTCGCACCGTGGAAGGACAAGCAAATTGGCGCTGCGCTGCGGTGATCAGAGACGCCAGGAACACGGAACGCATCAAGATTGTATGCAGAGACGAAGCTGAACTCCAACGGGTCAAGGAAGCGGCCCAGAAAACTGCAGCCGGGGGAGTCCGGGTGCTGCGAGACCAATTGTACCCGGTCAAGGTGGACAATGTCAATCGAACAACTATACTCGATCACGACGGAAATGTTTTACCGGGCGCGGCCGAAGTCCTTGGGGAGGAAAACGGGGTCCACATAGCCAAGATCGGGTGGCTCAGCAGGAAAGACGCGGGAAAAGCTTATGGTTCAATGGTTGTCTATGTCACCAAAGGCAGCGAAGCAGCACGTCTGTTACAAGACCAATACTTCCATGTCGCAGGAGAGTCAACCTACACCAGGGTTTTCGAGCCGCGATATGGTCCACCGAAATGCTATCGATGTCAGGAAATCGGGCACAAGGCGTACTCATGCACGCAACCGCAAGTCTGTGCCAAGTGTGCTCAAGTAGGACACCACCACAGTGAATGTCAAGCAGTAATACCAAAGTGTGTCACATGCGGAGGGCCACACGAATCGCTCAGCGGGAACTGCGGAACACGCCGCCGCTCCCGGGATGCGTAAAACCTTTCAAATACTCCAATTAAATGTCCGGAAGCAGCGAGAGGTGCAACACAGTTTAATGAGTGATGAGCAATTGAAGGATTGTGGAGTGTTGGCGATATCTGAGCCATATGCGAGGATCATCGACGGTACTTTGGTGACAGCCGCAATGGGACACCCAAACTGGATCAAAATAGTACCCACAGTCCAACGTGTGGAAAGGTGGGCGGTTCGGAGCATGCTCTGGATTCGGAAGGATATCGAAGCAGAACAGGTGCCAATACAATCATCGGACCTTACGGCAGCGGTATTGCGACTTCCAGACTGGTCGATACTGGTAGTGTTAGTCTACGTTGAACTGCAGGATGCAGAGGCATTGAGGGTTGCGATATGCGAATTACACCAGGTAATCAGGGAAACACGTAGCAAGATTGGCACCCGAGTGGATGTGGTATTTGCCGGGGATTTCAACCGGCATGATCAATTATGGGGAGGAGAGGACGTCTCACGGGAAAGGCAAGGAGAGGCCGATCCGATCATCGACCTCATGAGTGAGCATGCTCTTCACAGCTTGCTCCCGAGGGGAACGAAGACGTGGCAACAGGGGAATCATGAGTCAACAATTGATCTGGTACTGGCTTCCGAGGAATTAGCAACATCTGTGGTGAAGTGTACAGTTCACACGACCGAGCATGGATCCGATCACAGAGCAATTCAGACGATGTTCGATGTCGCGACTTCGGAACGAGCTGTTGAAACAAGGCTGCTTTTCAAAAATGCGCCGTGGACCGACATAAAGGACAGGATTACTACTGCTCTTGGCTTCGTTCCATTTGGCGGTAATGTACAGCAACAGGCAGATGGGTTGATGACAGCGGTGCTGGAGGCAGTCCATGCACTCACCCCAAGGGCGAAGCCTTCACCATACGCGAAGAGATGGTGGACAACAAACCTCACGCAGCTGCGGCGAGTCTACACGTACCGGAGGAACCAGGCCAGAACCCAACGGCGGATGGGTCGCATGTTTCCCGAACTAGAACAGCAAGCGAATGAAGCGGCTAAGGAGTACCACGATGCCGTCCGAAGACAGAAAAAAGCGCACTGGGAGGATTTCCTCGCGGACGACACAAACATATGGCAAGCGGCAAAGTACTTGGATCCTTGTGGTAGTTCAGCATTTGACAAGATACCGCCGCTAACGAGAAGAGACGGATCTACTACCAAAGGTAAAACTGAACAGGCGGAAGAACTGTTGTCGGTGTTCTTTCCCCCCACCCCTTACCAGCGATGATAGAAGATGAAAGACCACGGCCACAGCGAACTGCAGTGTCGATGCCTCCCCTGACCATGGAAGAAGTCGAACGGAGGATGTTTGTGGCGAAGGCATGGAAGGCGCCAGGAGAGGATGGGTTACCAGCCATGGTATGGAAGCAGGTGTGGCCAGTGGTCAAGGACAGGGTGTTGCTCCTCTTTCAGACGTCGTTGGACGAAGGGGAACTCCCTACACAATGGAGGAATGCCAAAATCATACCACTGAAGAAGCCAAACAAAGGTGATTACACGGTTGCAGAATCATGGAGGCCAATCTCGCTGCTCTCCACACTGGGAAAGGTCCTGGAGTCGGTGATTGCGGAAAGAATATCGCACGCAGTAGAGACCTTTGGTCTGCTCCCCGAATCACTTCGGGGCCAGAAAGAAGCGCTCTGCTGAACAGGCACTTTTGTTGCTGCAAGAACACCTCTATAATGCATGGAGATCAAAGAAGGCCCTTAGCTTGGTTAGCTTCGACGTGAAGGGCGCATACAATGGGGTGTACAAGGACAGACTGTTGCAGAGACTCGCAGCGAGAGGCATCCCACCGGCCCTAGTGCGGTGGATTGATGCTTTTTGCTCAGATCGCACCGCAACCATACTAGTCAGTGGCCACACCTCTCAACAGCAGCCACTGCCACAAGCAGGCTTACCGCAAGGGTCACCACTGTCGCCAATCCTGTTCCTCTTTTTCAATGCCGACCTAGTTCAACACAAACTGAATGCAAATGGGGGATCAATAGCATTTGTGGATGACTATAACGCGTGGGTTACAGGGTCATCAGCGGATGTGAACCGAGAAGGGATTCAAGCTATCATCGACAAAGCAATGGACTGGGAAAGGCGGAGCGGAGCCACGTTCGAAGGCAAGAAGACAGCAATCATTCATTTCACTAGACGACATGACCGAATCAGTACCAGACCGTTCGCGATCAAAGGTGAGGCAATCGCACCAAAGGAGGCGACCAAGATCTTAGGAGTCGTTATGGACTCCGGACTCCGGTATGTACAGCACATCGGGAAAGCAACAACCAAGGGCCTTCTTGCCGCGATGGCATTAAAACGACTGCGGCTGGTCTCTCCCTCAACTGCAAGGCAGTTGTTTGGAGCGACGGTAGCGCCAGTCGCGGACTACGCTTCAAATGTGTGGATGTATGCTTGCGGACACAAGGGCATGGCCTTAATGAACCGAATACAAAGAATTGGAGCACAGGCCGTCACAGGAGCTTTCCTCGAACCGTCGCCACCGCAGTTGCAGAAGCCGAGGCCAGCATATGTACAGTGAGCGAGCAGTTTGCAGAGAGGGCTACGAAGGTGTGGGTCAACATCCGCACGCTACCCGAGACGAACCCGATATCGAAGTTAAACATTAGAGTACTTCGGAGATTCACGTCGCCATTGCAAAAGATAGCTCGTGCGCATCAAAACATGCCAACAGATAAGATGGAGGTCATTCAACCCTATGTGATAGCTCCATGGGAGGAACGGCTCCCCGCTACAATCGACCGCGGAACGGAGGAGATTACTAACATTGCGAACACTATCTGCGGCATTCAGATTGCGACAAGCTCGTCCGCGAGAAAGAGGATAGTGGGGATGGGAGGAGCCATCCACGACACCCTCGGCACTGTAACAGGCAGAGAACCGATTGCATACTCAGTCACGCTGGGAGCAAGAACGGAGCAGAACCCGTACACGGCTGAACTCGCCGCGATAGCGATGGCAATGAAGCGCCTACCGCTACATCTGGTGGGAAGACAGATCACGATTATTTCAAACAACCAGGGAGCCCTGCTAGCAACGAGCCAACCAAGACATCAATCAGGACAAACCAGCATTAAAGAGATTTACGAGGTAGTGTCTGCGCTGAGAAACGGAGGCAATTCTATCTCGATGATATGGATTCCGTCTCAGGAGAGCTTCGAGCTCGGCAGGAGAGCAAAGGAAGCCGCACGACAGGCTACCGAGCCAGACCGAACACCGCAAGGGAAATGCTACCAAGCCAAATCTACAACTATCAACAGAGGAAAAGCAGAAAAAGCAACAAGGACACTACCAGACGAGGTGGGAAAGTATTCCAGAGAAATAGACACCGCCCTGCCAGGAAAACATACTCGTATCCTATACGGCGGTCTCAAGCGGAGAGAAGCGAGCGTATTAGCACAGCTCCGTACAGGAATGGCACGACTGAACGGATATCTTCACCGGATTGGAGCAGCGGAATCTGACCAATGTGCCTGCGGACAGGCAACGGAAACTGTCAAGCACTTCCTTTTCCGATGCACGAGATGGGACGCACACCGAACACAAATGCTAGCACAGACAGACACTAGAAGAGGCAACCTCTCCTTCTACCTGGGAGGGAAAGCTCCATCTGACCCGGAGAAATGGACACCAAATATAGACGCGGTTCGAGCAACGATCAAGTTCGCTATTGCCACAGGACGTTTGGACATGGAAGTAGAGCAGGCAACTAACTCTCTACAATAGGAACTCCCATTTTTCTTCTTTTATTCCGACTAACCCTTTATCACCCTCGTGTCCCCAGCAGGTCTCGCTTCAGTCGCCGACAATAGGACATTGAACACTTAGAGGAATGAACTTCAAGTTAACTTGCTACTAACTACGCACGAGACCACGTTGAATATGTGTCACTGAAATTGGAAAATATAAATAGAAGCAGTTCTGTATGGGCTTCAGGAGGCATTAGAAACACCGAAGGAAGTGTATTATGACCGTACCGTATTATACCGTACCGTACCGTAATTTACGCCGTGGTATTATTACGGCCACACTACTGACTACACTGCTTTCTGCCTATCGATTGAGGAAGTTCACAAAGTATACAATGAACGACTGATTGATCTCTGCAGTTTTCTACATACATGAAGCAAGCTCTTCTTATATGCAAGAGGAGTGCGTAAGTCATTACGAAAGATGACGACTCAGCTCTTAGGAGCCGCGTAAGGAGAGTAAATGGCAAACTATAGTTCCTGATTCGACACTGCCAGCCACAGTAAAACTACTAGTTTTGGTCCAACTGTTACTTCCCATCCCGTGATTCTTAAGACAGCTTGATCATTCCAGCGTCTAGCCCTGAGCGATTTCTTGCATGTCAGAGAATACATCACAGCACTGTACTGTACTGTGAAACCTATATCATGAGACTAATGGCCCTTTGTGACAGGTAAAGTACGGTGCTGGAGGTAAAACTAAGTTCCTCTTTTAGGCTTATGCACTTCCGGATTAGCACCATTGCTCAACAGCAGCTCCACGATTTTATTGTAATCATTAGCTGATGCTGCTTGAAGGGCATTGCCATAGTGTCCTCCTTGCTCATTCGGGTTAGCGCCTTTGCTCAACAGCAGCTCGACGATCCTATTGTAACCCTCAGCTGATGCCGCATAAAGAGCATTGCCATAGTCTCCTTTTTGTGCATTCGGATCGGCGCCTTTGCTCAACAGCAACTTAACAATCCTATCGTAGCCCTCAGCTGATGCCGCATAAAGAGCATTGTCATAGTCTCCTGTTTGTACGTTAGGATCAGCGCCTTTGCTCAATAGCAGCTCGACGATCCTATCGTAGCCTTTAGCTGATGCCGCATAAAGAGCATTGCCATAATCTCCTCTTTGTGCGTTCGGATTAGCGCCATTGCTCAATAGCAGCTCGACGATCTTGTCGTGGCCATTAAATGATGCCGCTTGAAGAGCATTGCTATAGTTTCCTCTTTGTGCGTTCGGATTAGCTTTTTTGCTCAATAGCAGCTCGACGATCCTATCGTAGCCCTCAGCTGATGTCGCATAAAGAGCATTGCCATAGTATCCTCCTTGCACGTTCGGATCGGCGCCTTTACTCAATAGCAGCTCGACGATCTTATCGTAGCCTTTAGCCGATGCCGCTTGAAGAGGATTGCCATAGTATCCTCCTTGCACGTTCGGATCGGCGGCTTTGCTCAACAGCAGCTCGACAATCTTATTATACCCATTAGCTGATGCCACTTGAAGGGGATTGCCATAGTTTCCTCTTTGCGCGTTCGGATCAGCGCCTTTGCTCAATAGCAGCTCGACGATCTTTTCGTAGCCTTTAGCCGATGCCGCTTGAAGAGGATTGCCATAGTGTCCTCCTTGCGCGTTCAGATCGGCGCCATTTTCAATTAGTTGGCCAGTCAATTTAATTACACCGCCTAAGGCCGCATAATAAAGCGGAACGTGAGGTAATGCTAATTGCTTTTGGAAGTTACCCTTTCCCCATGGTTTATCTGGATTATATAAGCGAAGCCAATTCAGGTAAGTACCGTCTGTAGAAACAAGCTTCGTGGCGAAACTAAGTAAACGATTATCATGCTCTTCCGCATTACGGGTATGATCGATCCAATTTTCAGCCGAGTACTGAGCTAGTGCATAGATCTCTTGGAAAGACTTCGCATTCCCGAAACGATCAAAAAATCCCATATCAAATTGGAGAAGATAAGTGATGCATCCCTTTGCAATATACTCATGCCCAGTAGCTGGTTGCATACAATGTTGCGCAGCACGACCTTTACAGCTGCGCCCAGAGATGAGATACTCTTGAACGGAGTAGTGGGCTAATGTGATAGTTGGATATATTGTACTTGAGCCGCCATGCAATGAGACAAGACTCGAGCAAATATTGAGAACATCCATCGGATCTTGAAGGGCCTCATCTCTATCAAAGCCTTTGTCTTGCTCCACATTAATAGCGACAACTTCGGCGAGCTCTTTTACTGACAGCGGCCTGGACGCAAATACAAGCCACCGCAGTATGCACATGGCGTGTTTATAATGTTTATCGCTAATTGCATCCAAAATTCTCTGGTATGTCTCATCTAGCGTTGTGGGTAGCGAACGTAGAGCTCTTCGGAGGTCTGCCTTTGATAGACACTCCCCCAACGTGTCCAGCTGGCAGACAGCCCATCGAAACCTTTGAAAGCCATTATGATATATTTCATATAAGATACGAGATACCTACATTCCATGGGAGCCTTTTGCCAACACTGTCTCAATTTCGCTTCTGACTCCAGCATCTTTCTGCCACTTTTCAAGTCTTGGGTCGCCAAGTAACCTTTGGCGAACATACAGTTGGATGTCCTTATCTACTATTTGGCTCTGAAGGTTAAACATATATTTCTCCATTGCGATGTTTTCGAGCGACCTTTGGATATCACGTTCTTTCCGACTTGTGACTAGAATGTGTATCTTATCAAGCTGCCACCCAGCCATTTGTTTGAGGATTTCCATCAGCTCAATTCGATGCGCGCATTCATCCAAAGCATCTAATATCAGATATGGTTGTAGAAAATCCTGAAGCATCTGCTTTAGAACATTCATCAGTGCATCGAGGGAAGGTTGCCGATTCCCTTTATCGAAGGATGCATATAGTGTTTTAAGGGCCACTGGCATCTCTGTGCATTGTTCTGAGATCTGAGAGACCAATGCCCGTATCATCAGCTCGGGCTTTTGCTTATCCACATCATTGAAATCAAAATAGAAATACGCGACTACTTTGTCGCTGTCGTTGGTGCACAGAGAGCAAATGTCCTCAGTGATGCTCGAGCTAAGAATAGTTTTTCCACAGCCAGGGATGCCATAGAGCCACAGCAAAGAGGGTGCATTTCTCTTCCATTTGGAGTAGACTTCACTCTTTAAAAACCACAGACCAGTCTCAGGTTGACGAAGCTTGAGTGCTTTCTGGTAATTGGGTAATGGATCAGGTGCAGCTAACCATCGGCGGATCTCAACAAAGGTTTTTCCTACCATCAATTATTAGCTTTTTGGCTATACCAATCTTGAAAGTACGAACCCAAATCGCAGCGGTCCTTAGAGAATCCCTCCACCGTCATTTCAAGCCGTTTCAGTGCGTGATCCTTCCCCTCACCATAAATGATCGGCATAGATACCTCGCAAAGACCTATCAGGCAATACACTACGTCTTCTTCTACTTTCGTCTTGCGATGTTCTGCCCAGGCTCTACGTTCAGCGATACTGATATCAGACAGCCGAGCCCCTTGTAGGACTGGAACAGGAATTCTGGTTATATTGTGAATCAGGTTTTCTAGGGACTTTTTGTCGCCAATTTGATTGCCCTCTTTAGAGAAGAATTCCACTTTTGTCGGAGCGATGAGTTCTTGAAGCGTCCAGCCTCTGGTAAACCATCTACTGTTTCTAAAAGCCGCTTCCCACGTGCTCCGATTTGCCTGAATATCTGCATCAGAGCCGGGCATTGATACGTCCGTAAGGTACACGTAGCATTTGGTTGCATTGCGATACCAGCGGAACATAGAATAAATCGCCATCTTAAGCTCATCACGATTCGATTTATCAATGCAACAAGTGTCGACCCAGAAGTACTGTAGACCATCTTTGCAAGCTTGTTCACCACAAAACTTGATCTTTTCATATCCTGTCTTACCATTTCCAGTCTTACTAACGAGTTCTTGATAGTTGACCTCTTGGCCGTCAATCCAAGTATGCGAAAGTATGGCGTAAGGGAAAGTGTCATGGGAAAGGGCTTTGACGAGGCTGAGCTCGCCAGAACTATCCAGCTTCAACAGACGCATGATTCAATCTCATACTCGACAAGCTAACCAGAAACCAGTGATGATCGATGAATGAAACACAGTATGTGGACAAAGATATTGCGTACTTATGTGGAGTAGAGACGAAGGCACTAATAGGAAAGATAAGGCTGCCTACTGTAAGGAAATGTGCCTTTAAAGAGATCAGCCAGTGAGAGTGGGTTCCAATACACTTACCCCAGGGGTAAGTGTATATTTCTGACTAAGCACAACCCGTACCCCCACCAGTGAGTGTTAGAATTCGTGGGGGGGCGGATACGGATTCGCTGGCGTACACATACGGCCCCGGCGTATATCTTACTCAGCACAACCCCCCATTTCGGGTAGCAATACACTGACACCATGGTGTCAGTTTAGAGCTGACGTAAGCACGACACCACACCACCAAAATGATCTCGCGTCGCGTTCTACACCCACTTGCACTGTAACTTTGCCTGCAATTGATGCTCCACCAGACACGATTACATTACAACAATGGATATTCGACTTTCACCGTCGCCGCAGCCTTTGCCAATATCACAATTGCCTACTACACCTTCTATATCTATGCCACTGCCTCCAGAAGCTACATACGGCTCTAAAGAAGAGCTATATGCTTCAATTCAAGCCTGGGCAGCACAGCATTACTATGCTTTTCGAATTGGACGGTCTAAAAAGATTAACAACGGTTCTAGAATAAAAGTATTCTATAATTGCGATCGTTACGGACCGCCACCGCCAGAAAACCACCCACAAAGCTATTTACAAGCACGTAAACGACAAACAACTACTCGAAAAACAGGCTGCCAGTTCTCAATAGTAGCTATACAATATACTAATACACAATGGGAGCTCCGCTATAGATCTGGCACAGAATACAATACACATAATCATCCTCCAAGCCAGTCAATTAGCTCTCATCCAGCACACCGAAAACTAGCACAAGCAGAAATAAACCAGGCTAAATCTGTCACGGCACGAGCTGTGGATCTACAGATACAGAGGGCAGCTGTGGTACTATACGAGAATCTATAGCTAAGGAAGGAAGAGGGAGCTCGAGGAGAGCAAGCTATATATACACGAGGGAGCCCTAGTGGCTCGGCAGCAGGGCACGTGCCCGACCAGGGTCGGTACCGTGACAAAATCTCTTCATAACGCAGGTAAGTCTAATATTGTATAACACTTTAAAAGAAAATTTTTAATATATTTATATAGGAATCAAGCCAGGTCAAGCAATTACATATTTACGCGAAATGACAACTGCTCCTTTTCAACCGTACGATATATACAACTTGAATGCTTCTTTTAAAAGAGAGCAAAAACATGGGCTTTCTGCAAACGATGCTTTGCTTCAACATTTCAAAAACAAGGGAATACACTTTAATATCAATATTACAGCTACAAATCGGACTCGTCACCTTTTTATTGCTTATCCTCAGTCAATTCAACTTGCTCAAACTAACCAAGACGTTATACTCGTTGATAATACATACAAAACCAACAAATTTGATATGCCACTTCTTCATATGATTGGTAAGCTTTTACATTTTTATTTATACTTGTAACAGCCAGAGCCGGTTAGAGACGGATCTCATAACAGCTTATGAGCTGACGGGCCGTAAGCGGCATGCTCCGCCCATGAACAGCCACAGGCGTACAGCTACAGCAGCCATAGGCATACAGCTACAGCAGCCATAGGCGTACAGCTACAGCAGCCATAGGCATACAGCTACAGCAGCCATAGGCGTACAGCTACAGCAGCCATAGGCATACAGCTACAGCAGCCATAGGCGTACAACTACAGCAGCCACAGGCATACAGCTACAGCAGCCACAGGCATACAGCTACAGCAGGCATACAGCTATAGCAGCTACAGGCTCAGCTACAGCAGCCACAGGCTGACAGCTAATACAGCACAGTTGAAAGGATATAAGGAGCAGCTAGAGCTTCCTGGAGAAAGGCAAGCTTGAGTTTATCTGCTAGACGGACAAGCATACTTTTGATATCAATACATCACTATTGCAGTCACGTGTTTTACTTGTTATATTGCAATCCTTCTTGTTGCCTTCTATTTGTTACAATACTAATCTTTATACTAATTTATTTTATAGGTATCACAAGCTCAGGCACGACATTTTCAATTGGGTTTTGCTTTTTACCGGGCGAAACAAAAGAAGACTTTGTATGGGCATTTCATTGTTTTCAAAAGCTTGGAATCAAGCCTGCCGTTATAGTTATGGACAGTGACCAGGCTCAAAAAAATGCTTCAGAAGAAGTATTTCCGTATGCTTCTACACTACTTTGTATTTGGCACGTTAATCAATGTGTTGTTGCCAAGTGTAAAAACATAGTTGGAAACGAAAACTGGCCAGCATTTGAAGCTGCTTGGCGTACAGTTATTCAAGCACGTACAATTGAGGAATATGATAAGCATTGGCTTGAATTTCAAACTCAATATTCAACTCCTAAAACTCAGCAATGTGTAACATACTTACAAAATGAATGGCTGAAGCCTGGCCAAAAAGAGCGTTTAGTTGCAGCCTGGACAAATCAATATTTACACTTCGGCATTCGAGTTACGTCACGTGTTGAAGGTGCTCACGCATATATTAAGCGTTATTTAGGAGGCAAAAAAACCAAAGGAGACCTTTATTCGTCATGGCTACTTATTGAAACGGCTGTAATTAACCAAATTACAGCTGTGATCTGGAATTGAACATTTCTAACTTACCTTTTTGCGGTATTTAACTACACCTATTATTATTGCCAACTTGAAGACATGACGAATCAGGCATGGTGAGTACCGATAGAGGCAACAGGATAGCTTCTACCAAAGAATGATAATGTCCTTCCCACTTAGAGCCTAGACTCATGTAGACACGGGAGGACGACAATGCCTCGCCCAACCACCGTGCAATGGAGGAAAGTGGTGCGAGCTTCCCATGGAGGATAAATAACTAGTGGTGAGGTGAAGTGAAGGTTCAAGGGTTAATATGAAAAGAAGGTCGGTATGGCCCACGAAAATATGGCCTTGCTTACCTTATTAGGTTCGAAAGACGAATTACACATTGCTGCTACCACGTCAAGCTCGCGGGATCCTCAGGAGCCTGAAATCGCGGATCTGCAGAACCTGAGAGTTCAAGACAGATTCTTCAAGGATGGCAGTGTTTCTAGAGAAACTCAGGGCTATACAGGAAAAGCTTACTGTGTGCGTAAATATGGTTGTCGAAACAACAAAATGTGGTTGCTGGACAGAAGTACGCCAAGGCGCCACTTTGGAATCACGAAGGAGTGCAAAAATTGTGCGTGAGAATGTTATTGTTTGAGGACGTGCTTAGTAGCTCATTTGCCTTATTTCAACGTTCATTCAGTTCCTTTTGATCAATTTCCTATACCTGATCATATTTTTACTGGCGAGAGGAAATAGCCATATATAACCTTTCTTGGCGTAAATGGTTGATGCTTTTGCTGTAAGCACAAGGTTGCTATGATGGCGTCCTAGTTGATACTGCTCATAGCGCATCATCGCGGTCATGCCCAACGGCCTGACATGTCGGTCCTTTAAGATCCAACAATGATGATCACTTGCTTCTGTGCTCACTCGATTATACACGGATTTGAGTTGTCCATTGAAACTCCAGCGTAAGCACGCCTACGCTCGCTACTCCCAAAAACACAATTAAGCTTCTGATCAGCGATCAGGGTGTTAAGGATATAGGGGCAGTTGCTGATACTCATGATTGACTTCGTGATACCGTCAATCCGTATATCGAGCACAGTATCGAGGGATGGCGTCTCGAGCTCAAAATATTTTGAGAAGCCGACTCCTTCACGCATTTGATTGTATATCTGGTTTGTGATACAAGGTACCACTTGTCCAGCATAGTATAAATGCGCTTTCGTCTTTTGTAGTCGAGTGATCAATATCTGGTAAGCTTCCGTATCAGAGCGGAGTCGATAGCGAATATGCCCAGTGCATCGAAATCCGATATCAACTAGTTGTGGTACCGCCAAAAGCTCAATCTAGAATAGGGATGCAAGCAGTCGATCAGCACCATTCACTGCATTTTGGTCCGCATCGTATAATAGCGTTGGTCAATTATACATGGGATGGATGGGATTTTGGGCGGGGATCTCCAGGGTTTTCGCCCAAGCAAATGAGAACATCTACTGGCTTTCGCTGACGAGACCAGATCACGTCTTGTTCTCTCAAAGTCATGTCTATAAGCCCATTAGTACTCTTTCGTTTCTTCTGCTTGTATCCTAGAAATGGCTTTGTGCTGCAATGAGTTAGTTTTGAATTCAGATAAGTTTGTAGTTATTTAGAACGACAATTTACTAACCTACCACTCAAAAATCCCGATATTACTGAGATGCCACCCAAAAAGTTTTTTATTACCAACCTACCACCCTAGAGTATATAATTACTGAACTACCACCCTGAAAATTGAAGCTATTCCCAATCGAACTACGTACATAATCACCTGCATATTGTGACTCTGCTTTACATACGCCATCCCACAATGAAATTGAAGCAATTCCTAATCATTTTGCACTTACTCCCAAAGCTATTTGAACTGTTTCAAACCTGATTTCAGAAGCTATTCGCAGTCCTTCACAATGCAACTCGGCGACCAATTTGAGCCAATTGACGCTGCCCGTGAGGCAATCAAGACCTACGTTTTAGGCCAAGGCGAATCCTACAAAACAGTCTCGTCGGACAAAAGTCGGTATATTCTTGCTTGCAAAGATCGTGAATGCAAGTTTCGTATTCGAGCTACTCGGTCTAAGAAAGATATCATTTCAATCACAGTATTAGTTGCTCACTCCTGTACACCAGCCACTCATTATAACACGAAGCAATCGTCCTCAGTGCAATTCCTTAAGTCACATCACCGCGCTAGTGTTATTGATAACCGTAACATCACTCCTGCTACTGTACGAGCCAATGAACGTCTACAATACAGTAACAAAATCAACTATATGCAAGCCTGGCGTACAATTCAAGCCTTATTAGTTGAGATTGACGGCGACGAAGCGGACTGCTTTGCCAAGTTCCCTGCTTACATTGAGCGCTATAAGGCTGCAGACCGGCGCAATTTCGCCCAGATTAAACTCTCTGAAAGAGGCAATTTTGAAGGTGTATTCTTTTGTCCAGCTGGTTGTATTAAAGCTTGCAGCCAGTTACGTGCCTTCATTGCAGTCGATGGCACGCATACACGGTCCAAGTACCGGATGCAGCTATTGATAGCTTGTGGTATCGACGCGAATAACAATGGTGTGCCACCGGCTTGGGCTTTAGTGCCTATTGAAGACGAATATTGGTGGACATGGTTCTTTGAGCAGCTTTATATTGCTCTCCCAACTACTCGGATAGAAGATCAGATATTTATATCAGATCGTGAGAAAGGCATAGCGCCAGCGCTTGAAAGAGTATATCCTCTTGCCTTTCATGCATACTGCTGCCAGCATATTGCAGACAATGTACAAACGAAGTTTGGTAACGCATGCCGTCCTCTATTTTGGGCATGTGCAAGGGCAAAGAACAAGATAGCGTTTCAAAATGCTTTAAAGCTTTTATATAAGCAAAACGATAACGCCGGCAAATATGTAGATCAAATACCACATAAGTATTGGGCACGCTATGCCTTTCCATATCCAAGGTACGGCCAAGATACGTCTAACGTTATTGAATCACTCAATGGCACATGGTCTAATATTCGGAACTTGCAACCACTTAAGCTGGTCGATGAGATCTATACGACAATTATGAAGACTTTCTATGATCGATATCACCGTCAACATTATAGTGCGATCTTACCCAATGTCATATTGAATGCATTCAATGATCGATTACAGAGTTCAAAACGATATATGGTCTATCAGTCAGGCAATGGTATATACCAAGTTGAGATTCCAGATACAGGTATCAAACACATTGTTAATCTTGAGAAAAAGACTTGCGAGTGTATGAACTTTCAGGAGTATAGGTCTCCATGTACGCATGCAATTGCAGCTTGCAGATACGCCTCAATTGACCCCTTCAAAAAGTTCGCAAAGTACTTCAAGCTTAAGGTATATCGAGAAACCTATTCTTGGTTTATACAGCCTGTTTCTATTCGGGATCTGGAGTCTGATCCAAATATATACCCTCCTATTATCAAAAAACAGCGCGGTAGGCCAAAGACTAAGCGGATTAGAAAGGGCGATTATAAGAGATAGCCAAAGCAATGTAGTACATGTAAGGAATTTGGCCATGATAAACGCTCTTGTCGAAGACAACCTATTGCCAATGGACGGCGGCAACGAGCTCAGGACCGAGAACCATCCGATACATCATCAACCAATAGTACAGATAGCTCAGAGATTAATGGCGAAGTCAGTGACCAGTTTGATATTGAGATGGCATTATACGATCAACGACATTCACAGGCTCTACTTACAATTGGCCATATGGAGGATTGCCCATTCAGTGAGTCAATGCCTATCGAAGGTATTCAGGTGGGTGATACTATTGTTGTTGATAGCAATAGTGCTATCTATAGCGATAGTGAACTATCTACAGTATCTAGTAGTAGATTCTCGGGCCTAGAAGAGGATTGGTGGAAAGAAAAGGGAGAAGCAAGTGGCGATATTACAGCGACGTTAATAAGAACACGGTCTAAAGTCAAGCGGGTGCACTGGGAATAGCTTCAATTTTCAAGGTGGTAGTTCAGTAATTATATACTCTAGGGTGGTAGGTTGGTAATAAAAAACTTTTTGGGTGGTATCTCAGTAATATCGGGATTTTTGAGTGGTAGGTTAGTAAATTGTCGAAGTTATTAATTGAACGATTTCGATTTCCGATTTGCAATTTGATCAATTATCATATTTTATTACCCTATTTTGCGTTGTTGCACGTTAGTCGTTATGTCATGCCATAGGTACTGTGGAATAAGAAGTCTTTTTCCAAATCCTTTGCCATTTGCTTTTATCAGGACGGCACATCATAGCCTTCGTTAGTACAAACATCCTTTCAAGGTTCAATGATAGGATGCTCCTTTATATGAAGAGCGTTCAATCTCCTTTCTGATATTAATGATAACTTTTTGATTGTTGGTATTGCTAACACTTGTGCGGCACTATTGCCTTAACTACGCAACATTAAATCCGAGATTCTTTTTAGAAAGGAAATCTGCTTCCACCGTCGTCTGAGTGAAAGTCTTGTGTAAATCACCTCGGAAATATTCAGGTAATAGTACCACAACCCTCCCGCGTGCCTTCAGTATTCGTATTACGTGTATTGTGTGATTGAGCATGGCTATACGCCGAGTTCCTAGTTGGAGCAGGTCTTCACATAGTCAGCGTTTGTTTGTGAATTGGTCGCATTCTGTACTTGCAATTTAGCATTCGGTGCCACAATAGCCGCAGGCTCGTCCTGGAATTACCCAGACTTCCTGCCCGTTCGCTGCGCAAGTTGGGCACCTGACACCTGACATCTAATCCGGTCAGTAAATAATCACTCTCTATTGAACGTGGCACCAAGTGGCCTTACTGGTGTAGTTCGGATGCCTGGTTTCACAAGGGGCAGGGTTTCATTTCGTGTCAAAGAATAATCGAGGATGCCGTGCTCCTGGACAAGATTTTGCTTGATTTCCTCTATCATTTGATCCATGTTGTGTTTTTATTGTCTTTACACTATGCTTGGAACAAATAAAGTGCTGATGTTGATTTCAAAAGGGAGGAGCCACTGTGGTGGAGGATCGTGCGAGATGATTTTTCTCCAAGCTAGAATCAGAAAGATTCTTAACTTGAGATTCGCTCCCTTTGAATATAAATATGCTTTCGCCGAGCTGGCGTTAAGTATCTATCCATCCTGGCGGCTTTAGAGTTTTATTTTTGAACTCTCGGTGAAACATCACGAAGCGTTATTAAGACGTCGCCCGCCTGCATTAGTTCGTACACGTCGGCTCCGGAACCGGCTGCAGATACCCGGCATCATCACACAAGGACTGTCAATCCATTCTCAAGGCTCTAGGTGACTGAAGGAATCCAGGGTTTCTCAAGGGTTTCAAATAAGGGGCCGTCATTCAGTTTTGTTTCGAGTGATATGTGATATACTCACCGCTAATGCCGATTTTATGAGAACTCAGAAAATTAAGCGAGCTGAACCAACGAAATACATATTTTTCAGCATCCAATTCTTAACAGCAACCTATGCTCGAACGCCACCGTAGCTACTGCTAAAGTTGCTATTTCGGAATGGCGAGAGGTTTATTCTGCAGATATTACCTCACTCATTGGCATGAGTCCATATAATATCTGGCTACTCTACGCTAGTCATAACACACATTGTCTTGCCAAGACCAATCCTGGGACAATAGCCTTTTGGTGGCTTGGAGTTTGTTGCTTTTTCGCCGCTAACTAAGGGAGGGAAGATGTACTCAGAGTACTTCGCGAAAGTGCTCCTCCACTAAGCTTCATAATACTCGGATAAGCACTCTTCTCTGGTATAATTGCACTTCTCCATATCATGTATAGTTTGAATGATCCAAAATGCTGACTTTATCGAACATGAAATTATACCATGAAAACCAGATAGTTCCTCGATTCTGGATTTCATGATGCGAACATATTACGATTTATTATCTAATACCTGGGGCGTGGCGTTGTCCGTTTATCCCAGTCTTGGGCATGGGGTATTTCGGATAGGATATTGAGAATATAGGGCGGTACCCGGACCCTACATTTCAGGGCCGGGCGGGCACCCCACATACCCTGGGTTTCCGGGTGGCACCCGGGGTACCCTAACACGTGACCTCGGAAGTAGTTAATCCGCTCCGTAAACCAATCAGAGAGCTCCATTTCTCATTAATCAAAAATTTTCTTTCCCACCTAGAAACACTCAAATCAAGACCTGGATTTATGAAGCAAGTATGGATCAGCAAAATATCCTCCCACGGCCTCCCCTTCTTCCTCGAAAGGGCCAATTACCGAAGCGTCCAAGGACTCTAACTGCAACAAATATAGAGCAGTCACTTCCACCTCACCGTCGCAAGAAAGCCCCTCCTCTGCCTATTACTAAGGCTTTCATGTTTTCAGGCGTCCACCCGAATTATACTCGGCATGCCCTTGATGAAGACCATACAAAAATGGAGATACGTTGTACACAGCAAGGATGTACGTATTCGAAGGTTATTGGACGTTCTCTCTCTGGAACCAATAATTATAATATCCATTATCGCAAATGCCACCCCGGGATCCCTACAAACGCCGAGGAACTTCAGGCCTTTAAAGAAAGGAGGGCTGTAGAGGGAGGCACGCCTACTGTTAGTTTTTTTAATAGGCCAAAAGAGGATCAAACACATAATGAACGCTTCCGTAATCTTCTCCTTCAATGGATCATTAAGAACAACCTCTCTTTCTCAATTGTCGACCAGCCTGAGACTAAGGAGCTTTTCAATTTTCTTAGTCCTAAAACAAAGCTTATTTCGAGGGCAACACTTATGAGGGATTTGAAGAAGAGATATGTGGCAGGAGAAAATACAAAGCGAGACGAACTATTAGGCTTTATCAAACAAGGTGGGCGAATTGCATTGACTACAGACGCATGGGATGGAGGTAATAAGTGTCAATACGTTGCTGTCACTGGACATGGGAGAACGCGTGCTGGCATTATGTTCTCAACTGTCCTTGATATTATTGAGTTAACAGATCCTTGCCATGATGGCTATTATCTCTGTACAAAGCTCTTAGAGGTGACTGACCGACTTGGAATCACCTGTGCTGTTATTTCGGTTACTCGGGATAATGCGTCTCCAAACGATACAATGTTAGAGGAGTTTGAAGCTGTTGTAGACAGTGTTTGCGTTTGCCCATCCCCTCCTTTGCCTGCACCCATTACTAGGATAGGCTAAGTAAAAGGGAATGCTAGGAGGGGGAAGGCACGCCAAAAATCACGGGATCTCGAGGCTTGGGAAGGCTGATATATAAAACAATATTAGGACTGATCGATTTGTGATTTTGTGGCTCGAACATGGCAGCAGCAACGTCGTCAAACCGTTTCACGCCTCTATCGATAATTACCTCAGACCTAGAAAGCAGAAGCCCTCCAACATCGCCCCAGTCGCCCCGAAATACGTCTCCAACGCGCTCAGACGCGTCTCTATCACGAAGTACATCACCGTCACCATCTAACGTCGCTCAACCATACCGATCCAACGCAACACGCCGAGCCACATATCCCGAGACATGGAGCCATACAAATCTCCCTCCGATACAGTTAGCGTCTTGCGGATTCCGCTACTTTGTGGAGTTCCATGAAGATGCCTGCATTTGTCACGTCTGCGATACGTACGTTACCATGCAAGAGCTGGACACCGAAAAAGAACACAGCAACAATGACATCCTCTGCCTTCATGCCCAAGATTGCATCCTAGCAGATACAATATTCGACTTGATGAACAATCCTACGGATATTTATACAATGACTGACCGTTCTCGTTCGCGATCATCTATCTCGTCACCGCTACCGTTGTCTCCTGTCAAATCGACTCGAGAATGCATATCGTCAATAGAAGCTGCTGCCAATTCTCCCGTTCCCTCACCTTCTTCCTCCAGTGACGTACCTATGGAAGCATCGCCATCTACCCCTCATTTGCCCTCCACTTACCCGCTTTCACCAGCGCGACCCTCATACGCAGCTGTGGCTGCCCGACCTCCGTCAACCTTACGTACTCCAACCCCGAAAGACCAGCGTCCTCCGTTCCCGAAACCACTATCATCAAGCAGTCCGCAACCTACAAACGTAGCTATAAGTTCGGTGCGAGCGACACCTCCACACCAATCCTCGCCTTCATCCTCTCCTGTCCTATCAATCCATGACCTCGAACGTCGTTTTCGTAACAGACTGAGCCCGATTCAAGACCGATACAACCAGCAGTGCCGACGAAAGCCTCCCAGCGTTACTCTCGCACGACTCTTGCACGCTGTTGCGGACCTTCTTGGATCTTGCGACGCAAACGATGCCCTCAACACTTGTCACTCTTTCGCTCTCAACTAACCCCACTACGCACCCTCGTGCCATGACAGCAGGTCTCGCTTCAGCGGCCGACGATAGGAAACTGAACACTTGGAGAATCGCCTTTAAGTGCACTTGCTAACAAACACCCACGAGATCTCGCTGAAATTAGAAGAAGATATCTGTCTGGGAGAAAACCGTGAAACATTATAGTATGGGCTTGTACGAGACTATTAGCTGAATTGAGAGAAGTGAAATATGTAATTACAGATTAGGGCCCTTTAAGGCTTAGCCGGGCGTAATAGACTTCATTCATTCATTCAATATTAGGACTAGGAAGGCTGCCAAGGCTAGCCTTAGTCACATAGTTAAAAAATATATATATATAAAAAAACTGCATCCCGATAGACAAAAATGACACTTTCAAGGCGGGGGTATCGTTAACGATTGCAAAATATTCATCGAGCTTAGTCCAACAATTAACGATGCATGCGCGTAGGTGATTTGTAGCCGGCGTAGAGAGATGGGTAGTATTGTCGCGAAGGATTAAATCATCTCGTCGTTCTCGCACATGCGCTAGAAGTTTGTTGAGAGTAGTCAAGTAGTCGGAAAGAACGCCCCTGTCACCCTCTGCGCGTTTGGTAAGGTCATAAAATGGTCGGAGGATAAAGACGATCTCTGACAGGGCTATCCAATCGTCGCCATTGAGAGTATCGTTCTTCAAAAGATGCGCTAACTCATCATCTGTCTGTACCTTTTTGGTGGAAGATCCATGCATTGTATCAGCGTGGTCAATACAAAAGCGGTCGATTCGATCTCGAAGTTTCAAGGCTCTCTCGATCATGAGATAGAGAGAGTTCCATCGAGTAGCGTTGTCGACTATTAACTTCAGATGATTAAAACCTTCTGAGTCCTTAGCTGAAAACTGCTTGATATCGGCGAATTTGTCTCGGCGTTGAGGGGATCGACAGATAAAAGTAACGACGTTGTGAAGCTTGCCAACAGGACCTCGTTTCCTCCATATATTGAGTTCTTTCAAGAGCTCCGAATGCTCCTTCACGTTCTCGATATCCTTCTCAAAAGCGTCATATTCCTTCCCGTACAAGAAAGCCTTCGCAGAGAGGTTGATCACATGGCCGAGGCACCGCAGACGCCGAGCACGCCTTTTTTTCTCAGTCATGTGAGGAAAGAAGTGAGCAACGACAATTTCGATGGCCGTATCGTTGTTGTAAGCATTATCTGTAACAAAATATCCTATCCTAGACCCTAGGTTGTAGTCCTTGATCACCTGAATGATCACTTCCGTTTGGTTCTCTCCTGAATGAGGCCCGCGAAGCTGTCGAATTGCTAAGAGAGTCTGTAGAAGAGGTGCAAAAACAGTCAGTATATTCACTCGAAAAGTAGCCCATGCTGCGGATGTAAATTATCAACAATTTCACTTGATATCTCACCCTCAACAACACATATCATCACGATAGTTACTGCATTAGAAATCCCTAAATCAGGGATTTACAATGTCGTATCTCTTGTGAGTCCAACATATGTGGTGGGGTAAACGTCCACAAGTGAAGATGGTGTATATTGGAACCAGCAGACAAGCGAGATAGCACTTACCGATTGTTTCTGCCCATGCTCGTCGATATAATGGCCGATAATACCAAGAAGTGCCATGTGACTTGGTGAGGTCCAGAGATCGAAAGAGAAAGATATCTTGCTTTGGCTCATTGTAAGCGACTCTTTAAGTTTCTGTTTCTGGGCCTTAAAAGCGTTAATAATATACTCGCGGATCGTATGGCTAGAATGAGGAAGGATCTTTCGGATGGTAGGGTAGAGTTGTTCTAAAAACTCTAGAAACACTTCGTTGGCAACCAAACTAAGCGCCATTTGGCAGATTACTAAGAATGCAATCAAGGCATCTGTGAACGGATCTCTCATCACTGAAGTCGTTAAGTTGACATATGCTTCCGATTGGCGTAGCGGAGGTGGCGTTGGATCCGTACCGTCGCGTTTAATATATCGATCAAGAGGTTGTTGCGGGACCTTGTTGCCGTGCTTCGATATTCGATGGGCTTTCAGGAGGTGGTTCTCTTTGTTTCTGCAATTTGCTTCGGCATATTGAGTTTCATCGCCGTGGGCACAATGCCATATTTTCCGGCATCGTAGGTCCTGGCCATGGTGGTTCGTGCCTAAAAGAGTCAATAAAAATGCAAGTATGGGAGAGAGACCATTACCTTTGGTGGCACGAATCAGCTCTTCAGCTTGGCTATTGTCCCAATACCAGGCCTGCCGCGTGGACTTCTTGCTTCGATACGGCGCGTATTTTACGTATAAAACGTCTCTAATCTTGATTTGATTTTCTCGCGGTATCCTAGAGAGTGCCTCATTGAATGCCCGATCAGTTTTGGCTTCCAGGAGCGCTCGTACCGACGGATTTTCGTCACTTGGAAGGGTAGGCGTTTCACCAGAGATAGCAGTTGTTAAAGAACTAGTATCTGAAGCGTCGTCGAGCTCAATTGGCTCTGTAGAAAGCATAATAAAAGCATAACGGTTAAGAAGTGTTGACTGTTTTAAAGGTTTTCGTCGTGACCTTAAGTATACAGAATTGTAGTCTTCCATCATACAAGACAGGATTGATGATCGGTACTTCGAAGGACCTTCGTATCCAGCGAAATGAGGTTCTCAACAAGTACTTTCTATGTACTTGGCATCTTGTCTTAATTTCCGCGACCCGACAATTTTTTTGAGTGGATGCTGACGGAAGAAATCCCCGAGACCCGACCAATCAAGGGTCCTAGCTGTCTCCCCTATATACCCTGCCCAACCTATCCTTGCCTCCCCCCATTACTAGAAAGGCAACGCCGGGATATTTCATTAGGGTTAGGAAGGCAAGTTCCCCGGGATTGGGCTTACAGGGTTAGGAAGGAGCGCCAAGACTGGGGTTGGGCAGAGGAGGGGATGGGCAAACGCAAACACTGAGCTGAATGAACTGGCGCTTGAAACTGACGCGAGGAGAGTTGAGGAGGTGGAGCCAGTGCTGCTTTGATTTGAGAATGAGGATGGAGTTCTGTTGGCAAAATTTTCGTGCGGTGGTGATGGAATACCAGATAGTGTGCTCATACCGTAGGAGCCGTGAACAGGAGTTGTTGGATAGCCAGTACATTGCAAGATTGATGCGAGTCTATTAATTTCCTCTAGTGAACGGCTCGAAAGGTCTGCATATAGCTCATGACCACATCTCTGGAGGATCAGATCAGTATTTAAAATGAGAGGACTGAGTGGAGTTTACTCACACATATCCATTCGATTCGTTGTTTGTCCGCTCCTGGCGTGGGACGAAGCAATCTCTTCAATATGTTCTTGATACTCGTGAAGGGTCTGAATGGTGACTGTTCGTATATGGGACGGCGGACTCGAGAAAAATGTGGACTCGATTGGGCTGTCTCTGTTTCCCAATTTACAGTTGGATTTAGTGGGTCTGTTATTGGCCATGCTGTGCAACCTTCGGGAAGGCCACCAAGATCATGCTGCTCTCTGTCACTAGTACTTAGTGGAGAGTATACGATGCCCGTCTCAAGGTCATGAACTTTATCCTCTTTCATTCTCCTGGTAAACACGCTCCACTTCCAAGACCTTGGTGGGGTGCTCACGTCGTCACGAGTCTCTTCCTTACCCTGCTGTTCCCCGTAATAGATTATTGCATTTCGGACGCGATCGAGCAATGCCATCATTGCCCGCAACCACCAGTCCCATTTTAATAGTACCACGACTGTAATTGCCCCAAGAAGACCACCAGAGAAAGCAAAACATATGTAAAATGTGCAAGGTTCGGGGCGAAAGGCAGAACTCCAGCGGCGCTAAACAGGTTTGCGTCAAGAGCTAGAGGGAAAAATACCTGGATGATTTAAAAGAAAATGATTAATCAGACCTAACGCCTAAATTCATGCTTTCCAGGGGGGACATACAATAGTGACAACGGTGAGAGCCTGGATGTGCCTGCCAGTTCTTTGTTGGAAGAGCGCAGCTTCGTTATTTTCGATGCTGAGATGAGCATTGAGCTGCTTTGATTAGCTTCTGTATCAAGATAGATGCAGTTCATCTTCATATTCAAAGTAAGAGGGTTAATCAACTTACACCCTGTGGGTTATCCTTACACAATTTTTTCTCCAAGTCCGTCAACTTCAGAAGAAGGGCCCTTAATCTCGAAAGGGTCTTACCAACAGCATTAACGGATAATTTGAGCGGTGATGAGGAGGTTAAAGGCTCGCCATCATCCTGAAAGAACTCAATGTCATTTCGCCGGAATTCGGCCCAAGCTTCAACAGTGTCAGAAAGACCACTTATCAAATCCCTTAAAAGATGCACCAATTGAGAATTCCACATGCAAAAATCCCGCACTTCTTGTCTGATTTTGGGGTCGTCGGACGACAGCGGGAATACGTGGTGCGTTCTAGACCTGCTTCCATCGAAGTTAATCGACGTCCTGCAAGACAACAATGCAATTCCTATCACCGCCCCAAACGCAAAAGTACGCAAGCATTGCCGAGGAAGCTCCCACACTGTACGTACTGTTTAACTTCCTTCTCCACCCAGTCAAATATCCCATTCCATTCCCTCAGGACTTGGTTTATCCGAATCTCAAATACTTTAAAAAAGTACTCTCTAGGTGTCCATATAGGCTTATCGGCGTCAATCAGGCCAGCTGCAAGAGGATCTCCCCGTCCCTTACGTCGTCCCCTTAGCCTATTTAACTGGTTGTAATAGTCCACTGTATCCTTCGAGTCAAAATAGGTGCCGACAAAACCATAGGCCACCCACACCCAATGATCAATCCCTGTCACAGCAACCGAAATCTGAGCTTCGTATAAACAGTGGACCTGTTCTGTAGATGTCGATGCGCCTCTAAGTTTTGGAAACGGAAGGTAAAATCCGGGACTGTCTCAATGGCGTGCCGTCGGGTTTCTTCCGAGTATCTTTGAGCAGCTCTTTACTTACTCTCAATGCATAATATGGAATATGGAAATCGAGAGTAAAGACAGCGAACCCGTGTGACTACGACATGAAAATTAGTATTCAGTGATCAAGATACACCATAAATGTTTGATCCACCAATACTTACCGGAATAGTCACCCCTATGGAGGTTTTACTTGTCAGGTGTTTGTACAGGAGATCTCTCAGAGCCGGAGCTTGGGAGCGCGATGCCGTTGTTGTAAGAGCCTCAATGGTTAATGGATCTAATCTAGCGATAAAACTAGACGGATTAGTCAAGTTGCAATTCTTGAAGTGCCAGCACTATGGTTTACATCAATCTCCTCTCTGCGTCACCCTCCACATTTTCAAAGTCGTTGGTGACATTTTGCATGGACTTGAGTGAGAAACGCTGTGCATTGCCAGTTTCTCTAGAGCTCTGACTCATGTATGAGATTTGGGTTACCTTTTTTTGCAACTCTGTGCACAGCTCCTGCGAGGTCAAAGGCCCTAGGTGTGACCTGCAGTGTCCGGTGCACTCGAAGGGTCCTTGATTCACATGACTAGAACCACAAATATACCTGTCGTCGAGTAACGCCACAAGCTTCCTATCTTGGCTAGTTTTCGTCTCTGATTCCTCGAAGCTCGCTTGCTCACAAAAACTTGGAACTTGTTCCACTTGGTCGGGATACTGCAGGATTTCTTCGTTTCCTGTCATGCCTGTCAGAAATGTCTGACATTGCTGTGCCCATTGCAAGCTTCAGCATCCTTCTCATCATCCTAGCTTTCGTCCTCTTCACTCCCCTCTCTATACCCCTTGACCTCGTCCTCGTCCTCATGCTCGCTGGAGACGTCACCATCATCGTCGTCGTCGTCGGCGTCTTCATCGTCATCACCATCCTCATCCCCATCCTCTTCACTGTAGCACTTTCGAGTTTGCTGGTATTCAATGTAAGGTTGATTCTCGGCTTGGCGATTAAACGGTCGACGTTTTGTGAACAGCTCAGGCCAGTAACAGGGCAAGAACTGACGAGGAAATATCTCGCATATTTCTGTCGGCATTTCCTTTCCACGACTGCTGCCAGGTATCTTCAATTAATGAATGAATCAGACAGATAGCGGTTCACAGCTATGCGACATAAAACAAGGAGATAACATGTATTCCAAGGCACTTAGTCGAAGAAATAGAGTGATATGCGTTGATATTGTCAAAAGAATGTGACACGAAAAGAAACGGGGGGTTCCCAATAGCTGCGGCGATGAAGAAGGCAGACCTCGTAGATGAATTCCACCTTATAAAGTAGGTTATTGCACTGTTGATCGCGTGGCATTATGCTGATCAGTCACTTCCTTACGCAACCTTAGGAGGGTCCCGCGAAGACAGCCCAAAGCTGCCCAACCGGCCTGGAGACATACCAACGGCTAAGGCCAAATCATGTAGAAGAGTTGTAGACTTTACGCGGGTAGAGAGTGCAGGTCCTAATGGCACAATCTCCAGTCAGTATTATCTCTAATGGACTCGCGCATAGGGTCCCGATCTAAGAACCTCGCCGTAGCGTCCTTCTTCAATCCTCACTCGTCTTTGACGAGGCTGTGTGCATCTGATCCACAACTGTCCACGAGGAAATCTCTACATGAGAGCAAAATTGGAAGGTCCGCTAACGCTAAACCACGAGTAGATTGCCCCAGGGACGTGAACGTTCTCCCGAGGCTATTTTTCTTCCTCTGGTATGTTTAGAAATGCGCTTTTTGATATCTTCCGGTAACATATTCTTCGGGAGAGGATAGGCAGTTTGCTAGATCAGTATTAGCCCCGTCGTATATCTTGAGCAAGTAATCGTGTTACTTACTATCTCTGCTATAGATGGTGGCCACGATGCATGGTTCCTCGATTTGTACGTCGTGTATCGACCATGCTTGCAAATGATCAGCGCTACGTCGATACCATCGAACTCTCCTAATTCATAGGCTTTCTTAATCAAAGTGTCCTTTCTCCTGTTTATTCCTTCGCTCTTTCGTTTTCTTTTTATCTTCTCGTCGTTTCTTTTGTTTTTTTTAGCCTCCATTTATACAGGACCTTTTTCAGAAGTTGAGAAAGTTTCTTCAGGTCACTTAATACACTTCGAGCTTAAGCCTGAGATATTTAAGAGCTCTCTCGTTGTTCGGGGCCGTTTATGAAGGGCCTTCTATTATTGATGGCCAACAAGTGCACCAGGGCCAAATTTGAACCTCTAGTCCTCTAAATCTTAGCCGAAAGGTTTGATTGCACAATAGGAGCCTGAACCGATCCTTTTGAAACTAAAGGTAAAGAGCCGAATTTGGATCCCTCCATCCTATGAATAGACTTGGCACAGTCAGCCCTTTCATTATGCCACCTTGTCCTTTACGATGCGTGGTCCCAGTCTGTCTACGTAGTATTAGATTTCATATAGATATCTGGCCCTGGAATAGAGGCATGCCACATCGCTCCAAAGGCGATGCACCGATGGTTTCCTCTGCCAGACAAGGAGAATCCTACGGAGCAGGAAAGGTGGAATGCAGTGAACAGCACGAGCAATTGCATGGTCATGGATTCCGTTGCGCATAGTATCTTCGACAATCGCCTTCTCGCAGTACATCCGGTCAGTTCCTTGGTTAACGTTGGCCTCCGTGATACTGACTAGCACAGTCCTCCCACCGCATTCGTCTATTTGCGCCAGTGGAACCCATCCTGCGCCGAAATCAAAGAAAAGCCCTCTTCGGACGGAATCCGCCTTCTACAACCTCGCTTGAGTGGCACTACAAAATGGCTGTAGTGGAGAATATGTGCGCGTTGATGCTAGACACAGATGGCGGAGCAAAAAGGGTGCCTTGGCGAGAGGGGCCTCTTCCCATCCTGGGTGACACAGAAGAGGGTGCTTCGGATATCCGCGATGTTGATCGAGGGCGGGCAGCATGGAAAGCACATGGGAGCGATGAACCTGCAGGCCAGCCATATTGTGGACAACAGGATACTCCCGATGCAGTGGATGCAGTGGATGATGCATGTCCTCCATTGACAATCAGTGGATCGTCTGGATCGACACCGTTATCCTCAACTATGGCATCTTCCTTCTCAGAGGAGGGGCTTCAATCCTATAACAGCAACAAACGAAAGCTGGAATTGTTGGCCTCCGATCTAGATGATCAACATTACTCTTCTAGCCTTGATCTAGAGGAATTGCACCGTCGCTTAGGCGACGAAGCAGCACACCGGAACGATGTGTCGGCGCTCAACAGATGGATAGTCAAGCGGCAGGCTTTAAGGTCTAGGCATACAGATAAGCTACCGTAATAAGCACCTAGATATATTAATATTAGAGGCTATTCTTAACTAGAGGATTAATCCACAGGAGCTGTACCAACTCATGTTGGTGATACAACACGCGAAAATAGTCCGCGCTTCTACTAATTTACGCTACTGTGAGTGTGTGCTCTCAGTGGGTAAGGCCGCTGTACTGGGTCTACTATATTTATGCTCACTAGTTGATTCGTCTTGTGCCAAACGTCCTGGCTGGCTCGGGCCGCTCACAGTCGTACTTGTCGATAATGTACTTTTCTCAAGCTTCCGTCTCGCTCGCTTGTCCCGCTGTCGTTGGAGTTCGCGCTCCTTGGCCTCTTTGACAGTGAAAGTCGGACGTGATCTCCCTGGATGGGTAATCTCAGACTTCTTCTTTCGCGCCATACTAATCGAAATGGTAGACAAGCTGGGCTGGATAAGAGATTTGGGCGTTGATACTGGTGTGACAACTAGGTATCCCCTTAGCTGAGGCCAACGTTGCAATTCTAGCCATTCGCTGATTGGCTGCATGGCATGAAATGAAGGTTTTTAATTGGAGTAATGCCTCGCTTGAGTTAAACGTGGGACAGCTTCTGACATGCTGGCCGCAGCGAAGGGGATACAGTCGGTCGATTTACTTTCTAGTACTCGTACTCTCAGGTCAGGGGATGACAGCCTTTAAGCGAGCCGCAGGGATTTGAATCCAGCTTGGGTATTGCTCTTAGATAGATGAGAACGAGACTATTTTGCATCTAGAGAGTCTCTAAAATCTTGTAATCGGTCTAAACTAACTACCAACAATACCTAGAGTAGTCAGATATCTTTTATCTTCCGAAAATAAAGCCTCGTTCGTTGTGGAGTCCTCTCTTCACGTCCGTCGATCTTTTCGTTCCCTATACGTCTTTCTCCATTACAGCCTTCGCCTTGTCGACTTTTCTTTTCGATCCTTCCTCCGGTCATAGGTGTATATCTATCGATAGTTCGAGCCGCCCAAATGCTCGTGTTGTAATCTTGTCGTGCGTATAACTTTCCACCGTTCTTCCAGTTCACTTCCTCAGCCTTTCCACGTTGAGTGTTCCGAAACTCGTATAGTAAACAGGTGCAAATAATCGAAAGCTGGCTCGAAGATAGCTTCTCATAAAAAAATCTCTGGCCTTGGCGTGAAAACTCTGCTTCTCCCTTCACTCTGGCCCCAGAAATCCTCCTAAATCACTGTTTGGGCTGAATCTCGGCTCTGGAATCGTTATTAAACTGGTATCTTGTAAGTTACATTCTTCAATCCCCTCTCTGAGATCTCATGGTCATCTTGGTAATACGAGTTATTTCCCACCGTTTTCATATCCTTGTTGTAGGTGCTATTTGAGTAGTATCATTGTCTTTGTGCTCCGCATATACGCTACTATAACTCTAATGTACAAGTAACCAGTCGCGAGGGGCCTGCGCGAGCCTGCCTAAAGGAACCCATTCGAACTGAAGAACAGCAATAATTTTCTATTTTTCTTGCAGCAATCCAATCCCCCGCAACATGCGCTCAGATCATCCGCGCCACTTTAGCCTTTGGCTCTGGCGCACCCTCTTACGCTTCCGACCACGTTTTCCCTTGCCCGTGATGACTTCTGCCGTCATTCAATTAGTTCCTCACAGTCCTGGCATATCGTTAGTACAAGCAAAGAAAATATCGCATCAGAGTTTTGATGGTAACAAGAAAAGATTAGTGCCAACATCAGTCTACTACAAGCATTTCCTTGCAAATTGAGTTGGGCATTTGCGCTAGCGTGCAGCAGGGTGCAATGCAAGGTACAGTGGAGTGCAATTAATTTGCACCCTTGTTGGCCAAGGCGTACACAACTAGGCCTATTAGAACTGCTTTTACTCTAGTTTCCATGGTCATAGTTAATCTGTGCAAAATCCCTATATTAATAGCATGCCAGGCCTCTTGCGCGGCTTGTACTAATTGATCTAGAGTATCCTCATTATCAGGAGCGTTCTCGAGCTCAGGGTGTAGCAAATAGATCTCTACTTTGACTAAAGCCCACAGGTTCTCTATAGAATTCAAATCAGGTGGCCATCTCATAACTTTGATCCTCATCTCCTGTAAAAGCTCTTTTACAATAGCTCCTCGATGAGGCCTTGCGCCATCATGCATAAACTCTCCTCCAACCATAATATCAGGAATCAAAGTTCGATATAACTAGCGTATAACTCATGAAGAAACCCCGTTACGAGTAGCTAACGGATCTCCATTTACAGGTACTAAGCCTGTACGACGGTTTGAACCAAAAGCTGCCCATAGCATCTGTTTTACACCTTTTCCAGAGCAGCGTACAGGTTGTACGTCTTGGAGCAAAGTTCGATCACAAGAACGCGTAAATGTCCATACAAGCCTAATTCTTACTCCTCGTTAAATTGTACACTCGTCCGACCATGAAAACTTGTGCCAATCTATAGCAGAATACGTCTAATGTTCAAGTGCCCATGCTAATCGAGCATCTGCGTAGGCTCGTGTGATTTTTAGTCGTTTTCGTTACCTCCATTTCCTTTTGTTCGTTTCGCGTAAAAGATATTGAAAAGATCGTTTTTTGCAATCATCGTCGACTTCGTGTAAAAGGTTTCGCATTGTAATATAAGGATTGATATAATTTGTAATATCATAGATTTGATCTCCTTGTTCCTCTGTTAAAGCTCGAGGTCGGCAAGTACAAAAAAGGCTTCAAAAGCGGCATTAAAAACAAAGGCTGAAATAGGCTTAACAACTTTTGCTTGGCCAACAAGGGTACAACCTTTTTTGCACTCCACTGTCAAGGAAGTCAAGGATTGTGCCGCATTATCTGGTACGCCCTTAGACTTTTGGATCGTAGGCTGTCTATTCGCAATTATCATCACCACTACGGTTGCACAAGAAATATTTACAAGCTTTTTCACATTCGAACTCAAGATTAGCTTCGGTCGAGATTCAATCTTTATATCTGCTTGTCAAGAACCATACAGTAGCAGCGTTCCGAGCCTGATCGGTGGAGAGGGATATATTGCTTTTTCGGTCTAAGGCCAAACGATGCTCGGTTCTGGAACATCAAGACCCCCACCACCAAAGGTCCACAGGGAGGCTGGGCTTCATGGCTAGGATTTCTCCTGTACTCCACTAAGAGCCCGCTAAGAGCCCGTCAAGAATCTACTCCCTCCCCCCCTAAATAAAGGGCAAAAACTGGGCCGACTGGGGTTTGCAGCTTGTGAATGGCTATGAGCCCTTGCGGCTCCTTGCAAAACCCTTTTCTGGTCCATTTTTCCTTCTTGCACGAGCCAGCAGCGATGGGGCAAAAGAGTTAAACTCTTAACTTGACTGGTGACAAAAACCCTTGGCATTCCCCATCAGGCCCAGTTTTTGCCCTTTATTTAGGGGGGGGGGAGTAGTAATAATTAACATATGTTTGTGATAACTATATATATACGATCATTTCCCTACAAAAACTTCATCACGCTTCTTAGAAACAGTCGGAAAGGGTACTTAGGTGCAAATATGCCGCTCATGTCAGACATTACCGTGGATGCTGCCAAATTTCATCCAAATGCAATTTCTGAGCAGACAATCAACGTCAACAACCACTTGATTAAGCTTGTGGAAGGGACGCCCACATGGTTCGAGGTTCGTATTACACCTGCTCAGGTTCTTTGATGTCTGTATGGTGGATGATACTTACTCTGGGACCTGCTTACAGCTTGGAGCTGCGAAGTATCGTGAGATGCGCAAAAGGGGGGAAACTGCATTCCCTGCACCTGCCTTACTACCTGGAGGTCATGATATTGAGGTGCCTTCTAGAGAAGCTGGCCGGAGTATCCCATGCCGCTTGATTTTCCCATCAGCTAGGAAGAGTGCCAATGAGCGCAAGAATTGCAAAGGATCTCTGCTACATATCCACGGCGGCGGCTGGGTGCTCGGAGACCATTTGTCCGCCGATATTCTGCTACAAACATATGCCGATGCTGGAGATGTCGCTGTTGTCTCCGTTGGGTACAGACTGGCACCAGAAGACCCATTTCCGAAAGGTCCTGAGGACTGCTTTGACTCAAGTGAGTATTTGGTGAAAAACTCTGTCAATGAGTATGGAGGGCCGTTACGCTTTGTTGGTGGAGAGGTACGTAGAATTCTCCATACTCTGCAGCATATCCAATATGGTGATCCTTGAAGTTTAAGGGATGTGTATGAACGGGGCACCAATTTGATATCCCTTTGATTACATGAGCTACTTCTGATCGTGATTCAAATAATATTCTTGGTCTACCATACTGCAAATAGAGGGCTAACTCTTTGAACAAAGTCTGCTGGGGGACATCTGAGCCTTCTCGTAGCATATAACCTCCTCAAACATCACCCAGAGCAAAGGCTGGACGGTCTACTGCTTCATTTTGGATGCTTTGACCTCTCCTTTACTCCTTCAGCCACGGCGTATACCAAACAACTAATTTTAAATAATGTATTTATGAACCACTTCGTATCTACCTTCCTCTCCACAACCACACTCGACAACAAGCACCCCTCAATATCTCCGTACTATGAAGATCTGTCTACATTCCGTGGCAAGCTTCCAAGCGCGCTATTCACTTGCGGTACCGATGATCCGCTGCTAGATGATACCATCAATATGGGAACAAAATGGGCGATATCAGGGGCTGAAAGTATTGTGAAAGTCTATCCCGGTGCCGCTCATGGATTTATTGGTTTCCCCAGAGATCAGCTACCGATTGCTGGAATGGCGGTTGATGACACGAAAGAGTACATTCGTGATCGCCTAGGTAAGAGCCCACAATAAACTAGTAGAGATCAATCGTTCTAGAAAAGTGCCACACTGGCCTCGAGGATAGGACAAGGATGGTCAGATAGATACGTTAGCAACAGTACTTAGACACAGGTACCACCTGAATTCAAGATCTGCTTGCACAACCAGTCACGCTATCGGCTGAGGTTGATATCTCTTCACATTTGACAAGATCCAGCTAGGCCCATTATCATTCGTTGGACCAGCTGCCCGGTACCTGGCTTTATGCCGCAAGAGATGCTCCTCATACAGTACCCTGGGGAGTGTTTCTACTTGTAGATAAGGGAGACACCTTTCCTTCAGATTGGCTGATACGCCACGGTTTGTACAACAATGGCGTGATCAATGGCACGATATGTGGTCTCATATATGGTCTGATAACAGAAGCCAAGGGGAAAATCCAAGCCACATATCGACATTACAACCTGTCAGGCCGATCAAGTGTAGCGAAATGACCCCGACAGGGGTGGTTTTTGCTCGCTGACCTCCTGAACCTCTTTCTATTTCCAAAGCCGCTTTACGGGCCACAAATGAGGTTATTTTGTAATAGAAAGGCATATTAAATCCACGGGACCCGTGAACCTATTGGCTCCCCGTGTATTGGGACCCCAAATGGCTCAGGTCCCCTGCAGCGGTCTAAGTTGATAGGAAATAAATTTAAGAGTTGAAAAGTACAGTCACCAGCCAAATCGGCTTCCGCTTCAAATATCCTGAAATTTGCGTATGCCACTTTGCGCTATTTTTTACCCAACGGCTACTCTGGTGATGACGTCACTGCCTCTCTCTCTCTCTCTCTTCACAACGTCCATCTCCTGGTGGATACGGCTGACGAACTATTACTACTAGTTACTTCTGCGGAGTGCAGACTTCGAGCAGAATACCTACTGTCGCTCATATCCGTCAGCAATATACGCAATTGCGAAGGCTGCAGCCGTCGATCTTGAAGATGACCGACGGCGACAGCAATCAAATGAGGACTTTGGCCAAGGACATGACATCTGATGGGTTACCACCGGTCTGAATTTTGAGGTCTCACAGCAATCCCGAGCCGGCTCGCGAGATGTTACCCCTGATACTTCCCTGTCTCAGGGATCGACACGCAAGGATTCAAAAAGCCAAGGAAAAGGGGTCAGCCCGTAAAGCTACACCAGTCACAAGACACTGTTTGAAGATGGGAATGCTGTCAAGGTGATCGGCGGTTTAGGAAAGGAGGTAAATGCGTAGGCGAGGCAAAGGCTGGGGGCATTTGTTGTAATAAAGTTTTGGGGAATTCTGTATGATACAATGATACAATGATACTCTCCCCCCCCCCTAATAAAGGTTATACGGTGGATTTTATGGGGCGATACCGTAAAGGCAGTCTCTTGAATGGCTATAAATCCTTGCGGCTCCCTTGCGAGGCCTTTTTTGTCTCTTTCGCACGAGCCATAAAAAGGACTTTCACCCTTGACAAGTAACGGATACAAAGCATCTAAGTGGCTATGCCCTAGTAGACAAAGACTTGGCCCTATCCATTATTTCCACCGTATAACCTTTATTAGGGGGGGGGGGGGGGAGAGTACAGTATCTTGGAATCCAAATGACTGATTTGTATGGTTAACCCCACAGTTGCGTCAGCCTCCCATCGCCCAGCCACACTATGTTTATTCCTCTGATCTTGTCGACTTGCAACTCGTCCTTGCGGCTGATCTTCGGATAGATCTAAGGCTATTTTTAAAATTAAAGAGTCAAAATTAGCTCCTTATCTTTTTGCTGGAGGAGTAGAGTAGAGTAGATATCATTTACCCTGACTCATCGTTTCTGGAGGTCCAATTCTGGCTCCTATCACTTGGATTAACACTGGGCTAAAAATAGGACTATCGTGGCTTCCATAACTCGTACGACACACTCTGCCTGAAACTCCTCTGTCAACTAGGCCTCTATATCTTTCCAGGGGGACCATGGCCTAGCTTCTGCCTCAGAAAACCTGATATGCTCTGTAATCTTAGTTGGCCAAAAGACATGCAGATATCGACAAGGACCAAAGTGATATCTCAAGGCGAGGGAATTCTAACGGCTAGAGACTGAATCTTTTCGACATCAGGGAATAAGCGACCCAATGCCGCATATGCAGACATCTGTACACAGGATTAAGTGAGTATGTAGTAGCCAGAAAAGATTTAATAGCCGTGTTTTTATTCTAGTCTAGGTTTGAAATCCAATCAAAGACTATGGTCTGATGTCAATTTCGGAACTTCGCTCTCGCTCACAATCCCATATAGCCTCAACCGAGTCTCAGTTTTAACATCTTCAATTTCTGTCAAAATAGGTCTATGCAGTGTCATTTTCTTTCACTCACACCTCAAAATCACAAGCAGATGCCTATCAGCGGACATCGGATATTATAGATCTAGCTTTCAAATTCAATGCAACTTTTTTATGAACATAGATTTATATACTTGGTATCATGAATTTGAAGGTAACCGCTATATACAGAGCGATGTGTAATGATTTTGCAAAAGCCTTGACCTGGTGTTGAAGCACGCCGGTCAACTTGACAGCCACTGCTGCTCCAGAGTTCCCGACTGCCTCGCAGACGATCAGCGGGTAGGATTGGTCGCACATCCTTTTGAAGTGAATTGAAAGATTAGCTTACAGATAGCTGCTTTGAGGTACTGGCAGATCGCAAACAAAGCCATGCTCTAATTGTGATTGAATCCTAACAGCGTCATTCCGAAGAGTGGAAGCTTTTTCAGCGGAACTCGAGCGGGTCATTTCTCAACCAAGATATGCTTGCTTTATCGGGAGGACAGTCGATCAACATGTCTTGCCATTTATAGTCGATATTAGTTTCAGGACATGACGTTCAAAAATAATTAGGCTAAGTTCTGACCCGCCAGGTTGTGTTCCTAATAAATCCTTGTCGGATCTTGGCTAGCGCGACTGGTTATCTACTGTACGTCTTGTTGAAAATAATGTCCATCATGGTGGAGGCTCAGGGAGTCCTAATATGTATAGCTGTGCAGCGTGCTTACGTAACCTACTCTCCACCCTCTTAATCCACCCCAACAAGCTAGGTTGGATAGAATCAATCCAATATACTTTTAACACGTCTTCTCTTTTTGATCATGTACATGGCGGCCTCTCGCTTTGCTGCGCACCCAAAAACCTCTTGCACAACATTTGCACCCACGATACTTGTCACACACTTACACAAAACATGGCAAAACCCAATGATTCGGATTCTGCCGTTGACGTAGCGACAGTATCTTTCAAACCTCCTGTTCCTCCCAAACCCGCACATTTATCGTCAACATATTTATCCGCTTCAGGACCTCCTCCTTCACAAGCTCAAATTGTGCCGATCGGCCCGGCAGCAGAGGATACCACACCAGCGACAGCAGAGGAGCTTGAGGAAAACGCAAACGCAGCGGCCCAGGCCCAGCATCACATAGAGATTGACTCCGGTTCCGATACAGATTCTGTCAGCGATGCGGGCGAATCAGGATATGAGACTGATTCGGTAGCTTCTGTATCGACTTCGATGTTCGTCCATTTCTGAACCGAGGCACTGCATTTGTCTTTGGTTTCATATTCTGCAATGCTTCTGGCCATGCTGCTAATCTTGTGATAGATCGAGCAGCGTGCGAGACTTCACATTCGAAAACGGGAGGCGATATCACAAGTTTAGGGAAGGGAGCTATAATTTCCCCAACGATGATTCAGAGCAGGAGTAGGTTGGCAGATATATTTACATGGCCATCAACTGAAGAAACTAGACGTGAGGATATGAAGCATGCTATGATGGCAAATCTATGTCAATGTCTGCACTTTGCGCCCATCGGAGATGGTGTACAGAATATACTAGATATGGGAACAGGCACAGGCATCTGGGCTATCGAGAGTAAACGCAATTGCCATATCCATGTTCTGCCGAGTGCTAATGTTGTACTAGTGGGCGATCTATATCCTGCCGCAACCGTACTCGGTGTTGATTTAAGTCCAATCCAACCAGAATGGGTTCCCCCCAACGTCAAATTCATGGTTGATGATGTGGAAAGTCACTGGTTACAACCACCAAATTACTTCGACTATGTACATGCAAGACACACAGTGATGGCTATCAGGAACTGGCCAAAGCTCATGGAAAGGGTGTTAGAGCACTTGAAGCCTGGTGGATGGTTTGAGTTGCAGGAAATACATCACTTTCCTCAGTGCCATGATGGCAGCATGCCGGACAAACACCGTGAGCAATTTCTGTATTATTTCCTTGCATAAGAAGCTCCAGCTTATGGGGTGCTCGAGATACGGTTAGTTCATTTCTGGGCAGTTAATTACTAACCTGGTGGCCTTCTTAGCTGTTACTGAATACTGGGCATTAATCACCGAAGCTCTAGCCGTACTTGGCGTGAACTTCAACGCAACTCTCCTGCTCGCAGACATGATGCGCGAAGCCGGATTTGTCAATGCCACCACGCAAATATTTCACATTCCGATCGGCACATGGCCTAAAAACAAAGTTTTGAAGATGGTAGGGCTATATTGGAGAACGATCCTAGAAATAGGACTGCAGCCAATTGCCATTGGGCCTCTCACCCGAGGCTTAAAATGGTCGCCAGAACAAGTTGAGGTCTGGCTCATCGAGGTTCGGAAAGCTTACATGGATTCGCATGTCCATAGCCATATGCCTTTACATATCATTTGTGGTCAGAAGCCTGGGCCTGGAGTTAAGGTAATGTAGGTCACAATTTTGGAATCTTAGAAGTGGAAGTGATTGGATATGGGCTACGACTGTATAGGAACAGCTCTGAAATGTCATGGACTATGTGTAGGAAATGCCCGAGGATAGCGAAATATTATGACACTCTTTTGCTCCACATTTTATTCAGATATTAAACTTGTTTCGGGTTCTGCTATCTCAATCCCCGAAGAAAAAGTATCGGCGTCTGCTTGCAGGCGTTAGCTTGGGTCAAATTTGGATTCAAACTAAGTGTAGACCATCTCCTGAAGGAGCCCCAAAAATGTTCATTAACGACAGCGAAAACAGTAGAATCCGCAGATTCGGAAGGCAAGTGTTGGAATGCATGTAAATAGTTTCGCGTGATCTACTAATTGTTGGTTTTCTATCACCTACACTTACCTAGCAAGGCCGTAACATTCACTGGAACCAGGGTGTCCAGTAGTTTGCCAGTTTACAGTTTGTACTGCAGTACAAACTAGATCGTACAGATTTTGTTAAACTAGGAAACGTACTAAATGAAGAGATATTCCAACTAGTTTGTACTAGCCTAGTCCGTTTGTAACATAGTAAATTCCCGATTTATATACAAGCTATGCTAGGAGGGCGATGGCTGAACACCTGTATGTGGTGCCCTCTACGAACCTGGAATCAATATTACTCTCCTGAGGCAGTTTAATAGCGATTCCAGAGCCGAGATTCAGCCCAAACAGTGATGTGGAAGGATTTCTGGGGCCAGAGTGAAGGGAGGAGCAGAGTTTTCACGCCAAGGCCAGGGATTTTTCTATGAGAGGTATCACTTCGATTCAACAACAAACCCTCTACAATACCGAAAAACGAGTTGAAACACGACTTTAGCTACTTTCGAACCAGCTTTCAATTATTTGCACCTGTTTACTATACGAGTTTCGGAACACTCAACGTGGAAAGGCTGAGGAAGTGAACTGGAAGAACGGTGGAAAGTTATACGCACGACAAAACTACAACACAAGCATTTGGGCGGCTCGGACTAGCGATAGATATATACCCATGGCCGGAGGAAGGATCGCGAAGAAAAGTCGACAAGGCGAAGGCTGTAATGGAGAAAGACGTGTAGGGAACGAAAGGATCGACGGACGTGAAGGAAGGACTCTTTTTTATTGGGGCTCGATCCCCAACACTCACCGGAATATATGAGAGGTTTTTGGAAGAAGTATGTTAAGGCTACTAGTCTATTAATATTGGCTAGTACAGTCCTTGTAGGGTACTTGTGCTCCTGCGTCTTCCTTTTTACTCTCGAGACTTTGTATATATTGTTAACACCTGACCGAATTGCTTGGCCCGAGTGCCCCGGCCGTGCTACATAGTCCTCGACTGATACAGTAGGGTGCAATAAGTCTGCACCACCCCCCTTGTAGGCCAAGTTCTACCTTACTACTTTGAGCCAGTTGCACGTTGCTGCTTTTTTACAGCTTTCTCTACCAAAACAACACTCGATTGTACGATGGCTCGAAAGGAATTACAGCCGCAATTGCGTGCACGCATTTGCGAGCTTCATTCTATAGGATGGGGAGCAAGTCGAATACGCCAAAAGTATCCTGAAATCCCTCTTTCGACTATTCGTTCTGTAATCAAACGACAAACATCAGATTTCAAATCTCGATCTTGAACACGCTGCTGCGCGACTCGATTGGGCAATTCGACATCAAGCATATACATTGAATGATTGGAAAAAGGTTCTTTGGTCGGACGAGTGTACAGTCGAACGAGGAGTTGGAATCAAACCAATATGGACATTTACGCGTCCGTACGATCAAAACAGACTTAGAGATGTACACGCTGTTCGTCCGTCTGGCAAAGGAGTCAAAAAGATGCTGTGGGCGTGCTTTATTGACAATCAAAGGTCTGGACTTGTTGCTCTTGATGGCGATCCTGAAGCTCCCCGCGGAGGCATTTCATCATGGGTTATTAAAGCTTTGGACGAAGCGTATCTTCCTGATATGATGGTTGAAGGAGGAGAATTCATGCATGACGGAGCCGGCCCTTATCGGGTACGATTGAAACGTAGACCGCTAGCCATGCGCCAAGGCTTGGCATTCAGCGCCTGATACTTAAGCGAGCCAACCAACCAATAAAATCGGCCAAATATTAAGCCGACCCCAACCATAAAAAAGGATTGAAAATCTTTTATTTCTGACTACTGTAATCAGCTTCTTAAATAACATAAAATTAATATTTAATCAACCACAAATTAAATTAACTTACATGGTTATTAAATAAGTTAAATAGAGTTTCATTTTCAGCCGCTACTCTTTTATTGTCGATATTGCGCAAATAAGCCGATCTAAGTTCAGTCGAATGCTTGCGCACAAATCCTGCAACTCAGTTCTTTTCTACAGGCTGGCCACGTAGCTCTTTTGCAAGGTTTTTGACGATTCTAGCTGTTGGAGGCATTTGGCGCAAGCTTAAATAATTGATTCTATCAACTAAAACTTGCTCTGCAGCAGCTGAAAAGCACTAGTGTGTTTTCGAGTTCGCAACAGCTTTATGCTCTGTAATTCCCTTCATTCTATTCCTGCTCGACGTAGGGTCCACTCCAAAGGCTTTTGCTGCCTGGTTAGCATTCTTATGCCTTCCTGATTCGATAGAACTAATCGCCTTGTCAATAGCACTCGATTTGCTGTAGATAGCCATTTTTGAAGTTGTTGTGTGATCATTCATTAGTGTGCGGTTTTGGTTAGGGTGGGGTTTTGGTGCGGGACCTCGGTTATGGGCTTCAGGAGGCTATGGAAACACTGAATGAAGTGGACTATGTAATATAGACTAGGGCCCTTTAGGCTTTGCCGGGCGTAATAAACCACTACTGCTACTACTATTTCTTTTATAGTCTTACAGTTCACCGTTCACATTATCCCAATTGTTGTTTCTGCTGATTTTCGTCACGTGTTCGTCTAGGCTGACGCTGTTGTCTGTGCGCTATACCTGAAACTTTGTGGGAACCTTACACGTTTCTTAATTATAACTTAACTCTGATCAATTTCGAAGGCTTCTTGTGAGCCGCAGGCTAGCACCCATGTTTCCTGATGGTAGGCCTGTCGTCGGCTAAAATCGGACAAGGCTCATTCCAGTGATTCTAGAACATTCGATACAATTTAAATTACATAACGATGATGGTGGTTCGCGTCACGTAACCGTAACTCCTTCTGGCAAATATATTCAGCTATTACATTACCCTTGGCACATACACACTCGCATTGACCTATATAGATCAGTTTGTCTCTGGTGGTGCAGTTATCATGTAAATATTTATCTTGTACCCTGTCGTAAAAGGAGTTCTCGCTTGACAACTGCAAGCCAAGTACCAGGCATCCTTGTCCATGCCTTGAATGCAACGAATCATTGCCATTGAACGACGTCCTGTGTAGACGAGATCACTTTGGTGTTATTGGACACTATTTATAGAAAACACAGCCCCACGCGAAGAATAACATATACAGGTCGATCAACCCGCGCATCCATGTGTGGACATCAAACGCATTCGCTGTAGCCCATCAATAGCAGTACAAGCAGCAAAGATGATCCTCAGGACAGAGCCCCTGAATTCCGCCATGGCAGAATTCATGGGCCATGTGAATCAAGCTTGGCATCCCAAGGACAGGATTGGAATTGCCATGTTGTCTTGCTAATCTGCATCTAATTCAACTCCACTGACCGTCCTCCAATTGCCCTATAGCAAGAGCATCCCAATTGCAAGCTATAGCTTTAGCGGGACAGGTATTATCTCAACTTCTCAACTTCCGATTTGCTGGGACAAGATGGAACCCGGTATAAAATTGTTTCATATCGTCCGATTAAAAAGCAATTATGAACATTGGCCTCGTATCCACGAGTACAGTACTGGCCTAATAGCCCCCCAAATTTCGGACGCCTCGAAACTGGGTTGGGGTTACATTTCTTCAACTGCGACCTGTCCTCCCCTCCCTCCATGTCAACCCCTGCTTTTCATACATGTTCTGCAATATGCACATTGAAGATCAGCCATATCGTCCCAGCTGCACCTTCCCTGTTTATAGCCTCCACTATGTCCCAGCCCGTTGGCACGTAGCACATAAGCCGTTCTGCAACGAACAACCACTTCCAGTCGAGTTGGCATTGGTACAGCGCCAGTTGCTGCTGCTGGACCCGCCGCCGCTTCCGCTGTACTTCGCGCTGTTGTTGGCGTTGCGATCCGCCGCTTTCTTGGAACGATAGGCGTGCCCAGCCTGGGGTCAAGTCAGCCTCTCCTTGCTCGCGGAAAACGCTTCCGGACTTACATCTTTCCCATTCCTGCTTATCCTGTCGGCCGAATCAGCCGTCTGCCTGCCTCGTGTCATTTTCTGTGTGGACCGAACGTGACGTGATGAAGCGAATCCAGGCTCCTCGTAATAAGCAGGGAGTATGCGGAATATGAACTGAACTAAAGTTCCCGAATTCAGGATGATGCTCTCCTTCAGCAGGCCACCAGCTCTTATATGCTGGCCCCGGCCGAAGTGGATCTGTGTTTGCTTTTTCCCTCGTTATTAAAGCGAATACTTGGCTTGATATGAGGCAGGGTCCTCGACGTATCCAAATTCTTTGATCTGCAAAGGCTGATAAGAGCTAAAGGACCGCAGATCCGTGTCTACCCGTAATATGATAGAAATTTGCTTTTAGTTCGGTTGCCTCTATCCTGGCTGAACTAGACGAACCACATCCTGCCATATCGCACCTTGATACTCTTAAAATTCGGACCGCTTCACTCTTGGACGATCTTCTGTAACGTTAGGGTCTGTTGGCTTTAAGCAATAAAGAAACAAACCGAGATGCTAAACGTAGAGCTGACGACTCGACCGTTTCCCGACTGAAATTCGTCTATGTTTCTTTTCTTTTACTCACTACGTACTAACGCCATATCTTCATCCGCTCGGAATGACAGCGTGATGCTTTTTGGCTCATCTTGTAGACCCGATCAACCAGTTGCATTGTTACATCTGAGCCGCCGGCTTGCTGCAGTGGATGCATGTTGACTTGTCGACTAAGGTATCGGCCAATTCCCGTGTATAGAGATGTAGAAGCTCAGATCCCTGGGCTCGAATACCTGGCATTACATGCTCGCCAATGAGAGTAGCTATATATTGTATTCCTGATTGATTAGGGGTAAGTTATTTGCTTTTGACAGTTCCTGAATTAAGGCAGTATCCTTGCAAATGGTGGCTTGAGGAAGCAAAAGATCGCCCGATAAGCTCGCTAATATCAGGACTGCTCGAGTAGTTTCGAGCGGTCCCGTATACATAGCATAGCGTGATGACCAGTCTACAGAAGCTGAGGAGGGCCAGGAAGCCGAACCCAATCAAAATTGCCTGAGTTGCTTCACTATACAATACTCTAAGTTTCTTGATACCAACACACTACTTGCCAACAATTTTACAAGAACAGCTACAAGATTAACTTCTCTAGTGTCAAAATGCTTCTGTGCTTTGACTCCATGGGCCGTTCGGCTGACCTAGTTATGGCCCCGCCCGATTAATGCCCCGCTATCCTGACCACTAATGATCCGAAGTGCAGCACCTCCATGGTAAGTGCAATTCGATTAAGTGGACGATCGTCATCTTAATTATGAGGCTAGAGTTGAAACCTCCATCAAACACAGCCTGGCAAGACGAAGATGGCGATTGGAGGAGCGAAAGTTTGATAGGTAGGTTGATGAGTGGGGCCCGGCAAATGTTGAATTTTTTGCGATGTGCAACAAACTGCATTACAAGGCCGGCAGAGACGCTAAGATCTCGGCCAAGGTAAACTCAAAATGTGATTGACTTTTGCGGGATACGATTAAAACGTTCACCATTAGGGCCTTGGCATCTTCGACACACCAAAAACCAAAGCACGCTGCTTTTATTTCTGCCGACACGAAACTTAGCAAAAATTGTTGTGTTGCGATTTTGCGCAACTTTACAATATAACTTTTATTTAAACAACAACGAAAAAAGTTAAAACTTGATTTATTGAAATTCAATAAACCTAATTAAAACGAAATCTTTATATATATATTTATATATGTTTTGTTGTAAGCTTTATTATAAAAAGAAAAAAACAATTTCAAGTAAAATCGGGTTTAGCGTGTTTCGCTTAGTACAACAGCAAACCACATATTCAAAAGTAGAAAAGCGCAAGTATATACTTCGCTTAACTATCTTAATACAGGAAATAGCGGGTATGTGCCAAGGCACTAATGGTGAACGTTTTAATCGTACCCGAAATGGGGGGTAGGGGACTTAGGCTTAGCGGATCTTCGACTGTGCCTCTGGGACTTGCTTCCTCGGCGTTAATGAAATTACTACTACTACTACTACTACTACTACTACTACTACTACTACTACTACTACTACGTATAAGATAGGAAGTATATTACAGTAGTACTATTCAGTGCGTATTTGTGGGAGGAATCTGTACTGCAGTGGTAATAAGGCATCAAATTACTGCAGTAATTACGGCGTACACACTACTGGCTACACTGGGCAATGCTGGACGCGGTGATCTGTCTCTTCGGCGATATCGACTACCCAGATCCTTGACGGCATTGCATATACAGCAATCCTAGTCCTGAGTGACAACCGACCTTGTATGTCTTCTACCATCCGGACATCACCACCACTCCTACGCTGATTACTACGCCACAAGTCCTTACTGTCTGGTAGTATTTCCGAACCATTCGCCACTACATCTACTTCATGGGCGTTAAACTATCCTCCGAACCCTGCAATGCGGCAGATGCATTGGACTGGTCTTTATCTGAGTCAGTCTACAATCAAAATCAGGGACCAGAAATGGAGAGGCCAGAATACATAGAGTGGAAATAGAGAGGGCAGTTGTGTGGTCACTGTTGGATCTATGGAGCTCCATGCTGTAGGAGGACCATGCTGTAGAAGCAAGGTCGCAGATATCATCGGTCAATGAGATTGATATTGTAGAGCGTGATGTATGATCTTTAGCCCAGCTCCTCAGTTATGAAGGAGATATCTTTGGCATCACTGTTTAACAAGCTTAATGATGAACATTATATCACCCTTCGATTCCAAGATCCTCCCTTTGCTGAAATCGGCATCGATCAAAGGAATTAGCAGTCCATATCCTCTCTCGCTTTCTGCTTTACACGCTCTCCCCGTTGCAATTTTCGATAGACGTTAAAGTGTGCCGTGTTGACTCCGGGCCGGTTCGGAGGGAGCTAGATACACACACAGAGAGAGAGAGAGAGAAGCACCAATGTCCAGTATATCGTCAGAGGCGAGTTCAACTCTTATCCGACAATGTGAAGGAAAATTCTACTGGTGACGCCAGATGAGAGGCAGTAGCGAGCCCTGGAACCCAGCCATGCCCGAAATTTGACATGACATAAGCCCCGAGTCTGCTCGCGAGCCATGATTTTTTCTATATTCCGCTTCGATAGCAACCCTTACGCCGAACCAAGTACATATGCTACCGATAAGCTTCTGCTTCTACTAACTGCCGTTGCTCCTGCCGCAGTTCTTGCAGCAGCCATTGCCGCCTCTCAACCTCAGCCTCTTTCACAAACAACCGTTCCGGCCCCTTCACGTATTCATGGGCCTTTTTCTTGCCTAGCGGTATGCCACACTTAACCTCCTTTTTGAACATGAAAATAGCCGGGTTACGACATGACCCAGCGATCTCCGCGAGCTACGTACTTCAGCAAATACCTCAGAGAAGCGCTCCTTTATATCGAATCCACAAGGGATGTACCGGCCCACTGGTCCCAATTCTGTTAGTGGAGACCATGATCTCGGCCGTGAGCGTCATCCTCACCAAATCCGAGCATGCCTCAGACCACAGGATGGTCATGGAAGCACCCACCACAATCTAGAACGACGTATAAAGGGCAGCGGCTGCAACGCAGCATGCCATCGTTATCAGTCAAGACACAAAGGCAATTACTAAAGAAGCCCCAGAAGCAGGGAAGGCAACAGTAGCCAAGCTACAAGAAAAGAATAATATTGCAGACGCTATCCAATCTGCCCCTACTCTGAAGTCTTCATACGCCTCAGTGCTTAGTGGCAATCTATCATCTGTTAGCAGACCAATAACAATATCCACCCAAACCCCATCACTCATTCAAGCACAATGTGAAATCATTGCGAAGATCACAGACCCCAGCACCATGATAAATCTCCAAGCAAAGAACCCACGAACCTTACAGGGCGACATTGACCGTGCAATTGAACAAAGCAAGAATATTCATACTGTGAATATCCGAGTGGCATCAGCAAACCAACTGAAGAGTGGAGATTTAAGCGTCAAAGCTACCAGCATTGAGGAGGCAGAAACATTGAAACAGTTCGCTGACGACTGGCCAGGAAGGATCGGAAATGAAGCATCTATCCGCATCCCAACATATTGTATCATTGCGCGCAGAATACGCACAAGGTCAATTGATGACAAAGTTCGAAGAGGCCAAGGGAGAGTTATTGCAAGATAACAGCATTCATACCCTTAACTGCGACAACACACAAAAACCCACAAGACCACAAACACACCAACGCCGCATCGAAGCTACGAATACAAGTATAAGCAATACTATGCTGAGATTGTCACTAGCAGGCTCAAATCATGGTCGGCGCCCACCCCTAACGCCTGGCTCTATACGCGCCATGTCCTCAAAAGCTGCGCCACTCGACTCTTCGTCCATCCGCTTGAAGGACTGCCGGCCACTTACACGCTCTCGACGTCGATCTTGTTATATCTGCTAGGCTAAGGGAGCCTGTAGTGGAGGACATTAAATGCCAGGCCGATGAGAGCAGTATGGGATCTAGAATACGCCCGGGCCATATCAAGAGACCAGCAGACGCGACAACTTGTCAAAAGATCCGCAGGATGCAAAAGCTGGATATTGTGGAGAGTACGCTATTTTTCGAGTATAATAATCGCCATATCGCTCAACTCCCTCCCCTTATACTTGCCTGGCATCAATCTACGTCTGTGGAGTATTCAAGGACTCCGATCCGGGCTTACATTGATCACATGTGGACATCCGCCGCTCGACGGAAACGGTACACCTCCGGAAAGAAGTCATGGTCCTTCGCTACCAAGGAAATCAAAAGCAAGCCCTTGCTTGCTTTTGACCCCATTTACATCGCCATTCTGATCACTCTAGCCGAGCTGAGAAGGAAACATGGTCCGAAAGGATCAAAATCGCACCAGGTATGCTGTTCTTTTCTTTTCCGGGTGATAGGCAGTCCTAATCCAACTACAACATATCACTCTTTTGTTCCCGAGCACGAATCAATAGCGAAACTAATACTCCTCAATTAAACACCACAATCCTCAAATCCCCAAAAGATCGGCGCCTTTTCGAAGCGAATAGTAACGAAACTCGTACAATAGACGACCGACATTCCATACGCATACTTGCAGAAGTTTGAGGAACCTTACAAATTCTATGATGCTAGCCTCCACATTGAGAAAAAGACATTGCCAACTAACCAACCCTCTATAATCCTTCAGGCTATGAATACTGCTGTCCACGATCTTAGCGGATGCTCGAAATCTTTCTCTCCAGCCTCTATCTCGAAACGAAAGGTATTTGGGGAGCTGGATCTCAATACAGGGGATCAAAGGCTAGAAATCAAGCGGAGGAAGGTTTATAGTATATGACATAAGGTGAGTGGATCAAGAGAGTGATATCGAACCGCATCAGTATAGCAAATATAGACAACATACATTTCTCATATGTTCGTTCCATGTCAAAAGACAAACACTGACCGAAAACCATCACAAATTGGTGCGACGTCTAACAAATGAAAGTACTGCAGATTTACAGATATACCATCATACACTACGGCATAGGTGCGGGATTGCCTAGGGCTTCTGTCCGTACTGTGTAAGCACTCACCTAGTAAGCATCGCTGTATTACACCTGCACCGGATCATGCTGACCAGGACAGCCAGTCTCGCAGAGTTTGTGTGCGGTGGCGGGAGGGCTCAGATTGCTCTCGTGGAGCATTTGGGAGTTGGTAGCAGAGATGTGCTCCCTCCCTTTGAGAGGTTTAACTGGTAGTTTGGAGCTTGGCCCGGTGGGCGAAGCAGTTGTTGAGGAGATGATTATTAGGAAGCGGTTCTTGGGGAAATCATGAGTGTTTTGAGGTTATCAACGCGGTGACACTAGAAGTATTGCTTAGAGTGGATTCTCGCCATCGGATTAGGCGGAGGAGACTAATTCGATGTGCCCCGAGAGCGTACCGACCGCTATGTCCCCTGTAGCCACATCAGCGCCGTGCCCATCGTCGACAGCTGGTGTGTTGGCCGCTGTGTCCTCTGCAGCCGCATCAGCGCCGTGCCCATCGTCAACAGCTGGTGTACCAACCGTCTCGCCTTCTGCGGCCACCTCAGCGCCAGGCTGCTGAGGACTCGTCGTGACTTCTCTAGGATCTGCTGATATATTGTGAACGAGTGGAGAGCGGTCTATGACGTGAAAATGCCAGGCGGCAAAAGAATTGGAGAATGCGCAATTGATGCCCGGCGATCCAGGAGAGATTTGCAATAGCAGTTGAGTTTGGTCCTCCAAGAGATCGGGGGGGGGGGGGGGAAACAAGCAGCGACCACCCTTCGAAATTCCGTCCTCGAACATTGCAGGGTGTTTACAGATCAAATCGAAGTTATGACCAAAGTTTGTGCGAATATTACGAGACTCTTGAAAGCTATGTGGCGAGATGGATCTCTCAAAAACCCAGATGATTTACACAAGGGAAATCATCGATTTCATTGATCCCGGATACAGAAAGGAAAGGGCTGATGCAAAGATCAAAGGTATATCTGATGCTACTGCTGGAAGATCCGACCTGATTTCTCCAGAATGCATGCACTGGCACCTGCGAAACCACAACTGCAAACAAATTCTCCTCAGTATATCCCACGACGCAGGCTACGCACCCTTTATCGACGAAGTAGTGATCCAAGACAACCGCTGCCGAATCACCATAATCGAAGGCCAGCCCACTGTCCGCGAACTCACAGCCACGGGTCTCCAAATCTTAAATTTCGACAACATATTCCGTGTCGAAAAACTCGTCGATCGTTTAGTTCCCTCTCCCACGCCACCTTCCAGGTGTAACATCTATTGCTCCGCCCCAACCGTATCAGTCAAAAACGGAACATCAATCACAACCAATGGGAAACCAACTCCAACTCCCGCTCCAGCAAAACTAGCCTGGGTCCCTGGCCCCCCGTGGTCTTGACCCCTATCACTGTGAACACCACCGTCCTCGACAAAATCAAGCGCCGCACAATCAATTACAAACTCTGCTATAGCCATTACCTGCGTGGTCCTTGTGTAAAAGGGAATGAATGCTTTCGAACACCAGTTAAGCTAACGAAGAGGATTTAAAAGCCATTGCATATCTGATGAGATCGAATCCTTGCCTGAATGGGCAGGATTGCGAGTTACACTCTTGTATTTATGGACATCATTGTCCGAGTGTTACATTAGCTACAGATGGAAAGGAACCGGTTTGTAATGCGTTTGGATGCAGGTTTGGAAAGAAGGACCATCCGCCTGGGACCGTCATCAAGCATCCGCGGAAGGAGAGGCGGGAGAAAGAGTATGGGCGTCACTAGTTGCCTAGGGTTTCATCTATTGTCGATCTCCCTCTCTCTGCTCCGTTGTGTGACTTCGGTCAGGCGGCAATTGCCAGGCGCTAACGTCTTGATAGAATTAAATGAGAAAAAGCTTGCTCTGAGACAAGAGGAATTGCGATCCTTTTTCGAAGAGATAGGGACGGGGCGTGCGCTGCAGGACCGAGATGGATGGGCTTGATACCCTCACGTTGAAAGTGTCTTGGCCGTTGTTCGCCACTGGTAATTGTAGCCTGTGCTATCCTCCGCACAGGCTATCCCCACAACGCACTCCTTTCAGCCACGAACTCTATTCGAAGTCGGGGAGACCCATTCGGTGCTGTCCCGCTAGCACGGGCCGGATCCAACTCCCGTCGTTAAGCTGACGCGCTCGTTCAACGTGCACGAACACATGGCCCCCCTTTACTGACTGCCGTTCCTGACAGCACCACGTCTGTGCATAGCACGATTTTCCCGCCACTTTGGTCTGCAATTTTCGGGTGCGATTGAAACGGCACAATTTAGCGTACCCACATGTTCCCACTATTTTCTTTATTAAGGTAGTTAAGCGAAACTCGCAAATACGCTTTTCTACTTTCAGAATTTGCTTTGCTATTGTACTAAGCGAAATACGCTAAGCCCGATTTTGTTTAGAATAAATAATTTCTTTTTACAACAAATCTTGCTACAAAACATATATAAATATATATTAAACCAATTTGTTTTAATTAGATTTATTATATTTAAATAAATTAAGTTTGATTTTGTTAGGTTGTTATTTAATATAAGTGTTGGTTGTAAAGTTGCACGAAATCGCAACCCAAAATTTTCACTAGGTTCCGCGCCAGCGTAATAAAAGCGGCGTGCCATGATTTTTGGTGTGTTGGCGCTAAATTGTGCCGTTCCAATCGTACCCCAATTTTCCAGCTTGCCACGATCTTACCAACACCTAGGAAAAAACCTCGATTTACTCGAGGGTATTTGGAAACCTATTGATGTTCACAATTAATTGCAGAGTCTGGGTATCCACTTTGTTTCACGCATCTTCATCACAGCCAAGCTGAGTCGTTTTAGATGGTGAACTCTTGTTCGCTGCTGAGCGTTGCATTCCTTTATCGTGTTTATATTATACATCGAGACGTACAGAAATATTTGTCCATGCTTATAGTATCCCCGACAACGAACTTATATGTAGCATTATTCTTATCATATCCGAATATCCTTTTAATATCCGCAAATCTCTTCCGCACATCCTTTCCTTAGTACTTGAAAATGTCTAGAGTTGCGATTCCTCCCTCGCTACTTCCATATCTTCTCGGAGAGAAAACAGACTACAGCTCGCTCCAACAGTCCCTTGTCAATGTCAACATCGTCTTCATGGTAACGATAATTTTGACAACTGGTTTGCGATTCATTGTTCGGTGTCACATGCTTCGTGCTGCAGGACTGGATGACTGTAAGCATCTGGGAAACTTGACACCTACAAAATAAACTGACTCTTCGCAGTATTTATGGTCCTGGCTCTGATATTTGCTCTCCTCCTTTCTATTTCCTGCCTCATTGGGGAGAGATTTGGACTCGGAAAACACATATGGAACCTCAACCCCAAGCTCATAGAGCTCCCCTATGATGTGGGCCGCATTATAAAAGCCTTATATGGATGCTATCTTGCATATTCCACAGCCATAACCTCCACTAAGCTCTCTATCATGGCCACCTACATCCGAATCTTCCCGAATAGCAGCATCCTCAGATACACAGTCTACGCCACTGGGGTTGTTGTGATGGCTTTCTGGATCAGTTCAATCTTCGCCATTATTTTCACTTGTGTTCCCGTACAAGCTGCTTGGGATTACACGGTCACGGACGCCCGTTGCATTCACATCGTGGACTACTTCTATATTTCTGCGGGATTTGGCATTGCCACTGATATGTTACTTTGTTTCCTGCCGCTACCAACGATTTGGAACTTGACAATGCCGAAAGCTCAACGAGTCGTTGTATGTCTATTATTCAGCATGGGAATTTTGTATATCTATCCTTATCTGATGATTCCTCCTTGAGCTAATGATTGAGCCTCAGTGCTTGCGTGGCCAGTATATTAAGGCTCACTCAGTTGCACCATCTGACTGGTGTCGATGTCTCTTGTATGTAGCCTAGAAATTGTGCTGCAGATTTTTTGCATGCCTCCCATCTCCCTAGAATGCTAATATAGTCTCACAGATCAGATAATTAGTTCACTCAATTGGAGCGTTATCGAAGTTGGAACCGCAATAATCTGCGCCTCCATTTCAGCACTCCGACCTCTCGCAACGCGCTTCCTACCTTACGTCTTCTCACACTTCACACTGCAAACAGGTGACATCTCTCATACGAGACTGAATGAGGATGAGTCAAAAATAAACGGGGATCGCTCTGTTACATCAAGCACGGTGACAGATAGTCATATCCATATACAGCAGTCATTTGATGTGGAGTTGCAGGAGTTGCCAACGCAACCTAGCGCGCCGGGGCAAGCGTGGAGAAAAGCCTCCGGAATACCCAGTTGGACGGGCGATTCTTTTGAAGGTTCTATTCAGGTTGATAGGAGTGCCTTGCGTCCGGGTTAGAAAAGACGTAGATAGCGGGGAAAACGGTAAACCGGGATAAATCTATATTATCAATTTGAGGCTTTGCCATGCAAACGAATCACCAGGTTCTGCTGCTTCATCGCGACTGTGATCATACCAGAAACAAGTGAAGACTGACAGAATTAAAATTGGCCTCACCTAAATCGACACGGCACATACCTAAATCGACACGCCAAGCCCGGCACCGGCTTAAACTTCTGACTAAGCAGTTTCCCACACTAAAACACCACACCCGTAAAACCCCCCCCAACTATCTGTAAAGCCTGTAGCTGCTGTAGCTGCAAGCCTGTAGCTGGCCATAGGCTGGGTACGCCGTTTGCGGCCCTGAAAGTATTGCAGCTGAAGCTTACAACAGTTTAAGTTATACGTTTTTATAGTGGCTGACAAGCTTAATAGCGACAGCGATAGCGATTTTAATACTAATAAAGTGCATTTTGTAGAAAGTCTTAATACAGCTAATAAACAGTTTATAATCGCACCAATAAAAAATAGAATTAAATAAAAAATTAAGTTAAATTCAAGTCCGTATCGCGTTTTTACAGATGGTTACGGAGTACTTAGCCTATAGCCAGCTACAGGCTTGCAGCTACAGCAGCTTTACAGGTAGTTGGGGAGTGTTCTACGGGTAAAGTGTTTCGTGTGGGAAACTGCTTAGTCAGAAGTTTAAGCCGGTGCCGGGCTTGGCGTGTCGATTTAGGTATGTGCCGTGTCGATTTAGGTGAGGCCTTAAAATTTCACTGTGTCCACTTAGACAACTTGGCGCTTCAACATCTGTAAAATTAGCACATCCCCCGTCATATGATGATGAAGTTTATTCGCCCGGTTCTAAACCTAAAGGGCCTTAGTCTATATTACAAAATCCACCTCGTTCAGTGTTTCCATAACCTCTTGAAGCCCATACAGAAATGCCTCTTCCAATAATTTCCACTTTCAATAATTTCACTTTCAATAATTTCCACTTTCAATAATTTCCACTTTCAATAATTTCCACTTTCAATAATTTCCACTTTCAATAACTGCCTTAATCAAACGGGGTCTCGCGTGTGGTTAGTACAGTGGGGTGCAAAAAGTATTAACCCATGTCAACGCCAAGGGCTGTCTTCAGGGCAGTTTAAATGCGCAGTTTGAATCCCGCAGCCCTGAAACTATGTACTAATAATCACGCTAGCATGACATGGGTTAATACTTTTTGCACTCCACTGTAGCAAGTGAGCTTGAAGATCATTCCTCCAAGTGTTCAATGTCCTATCGTCGGCGACTGAAGCGGGACCTGCTGGGGAGTCCAAATTCAACGCATGCCAGTCTGGTACCTGGGTTGGCAGAATCAGAACGTCCTTTCTGCTTTAAAGGACTGTTAATTTTGGTGAAGAAACTACTGTTTTTGCAGATAATAGAGAACATTCTGGGGCGGACATATATTAATGCAAATTGGTAAAGGGTTCCTCAAATTTGCCAGGACATCTGCTTCTCCGCCACCAAGCTGTCAGCACTTGCGCCGCTTATCCTCCGTCCCATCTGCACCTGCTTCCGTATACTTCGCCCGAATCCAGCCTGTTCAGTGCCTGTTGACTCGTCGCCGCTGTCGCTTGCCGTATGAGGCCTCATTTCATCCCCCGAAGTGGTCGTCGAGTGAGAGCGAAGGAAGGCCTTCGTCTTCCACCACGAGCCAGGGAAAATACGACGAGGCGGAAGCGCTTCCCCAGGTTCTCGAGGCGCCCCTTCACCACTGTTTGATCCGTACGGGTAGTGAAATTTCACCCAACCAGGCACGGACTTGAAGGAACGGGCTTCGCTATTCTCGGAGGCCATGGCCATTTGACTATTCATGTGGTGCCACGGACGCTGGAGAGCATGGGGTGGGACTTGGGGTGGCATTGTCCGTGGCCGAGGAGAGTTATCTGTCTCACTTTTTGCAAATTCTCTTGACCGGCCAGGCAAGGTTGAAGGCTGAGGCCGAAAGCTAGAACATGGAAGTGGAGGGGACTGTGGGTCGATCACACTTTCAGGTTGGCCCTGCGAGAAAGATGGGAAAAACGCACTGTGGCGGTTCGAGGCGACTGAGGGCCGGTGGAAGAAAGAGGCGAACGATTTCCGGCTTGGAGTTCTTGCCCCCATTCCCTGAGATGTAACAGGATTCAGCCCCAAAGGATTGAATCTGAGGAGTCTCGTCAGGGATTTGCGGAACGCCGATCTTGCCTTCTCTGTCACAGTAGGCAGCTCAAAGGTTGCTCTGTAATCCCAGGTTGGGCTACCACTCAAGCCAACTTCTGCTGTCAACAGGGAGTCGGACATAGTATCGGGTGCATGGTTACGAGACAGCCAACGGGAGTTTCCCCACGTGCCCAACAGGCTCCGAACAGGGCATGGCAGCACCTTTGGAGGTTCGGCCCTGCGCCATTTGAAAAAGAGAAATATCAGTGTTAGAATGAAAGCAAAACCAGCTGCCCAATCGTTAGCCTGATATACTCAATGGTCAGTCAAACGGAAGCGAGAACATACCAACGGTCCCAACAACAATCCCAGACTTTTGTCTTGACGATGCAGTGCTCTTTGGGGCGTAGTCGACCATCCCGGTCTGTATAGTCACACTGCTCGTATAAGTGAAGCTTGTCCGCAGAGTTGTCTCTCCTGGATACAACACTGTGGATAGCGTCGAAGGTAGTGGACCCGAAACTAAATATATGGTGCTAGTGGAAAACCCATCGCTGCTCACCCTGACATCAGTTGTTGTTAATGACCTAACAGGAGGTGTGGCAGAGATGGAGGGGGTATTAAAACTTGTCGATAGACTGGGAACAACATATATGAGGATGGCAGAGGATGATGTTAGATCAGGAGAACTTGTTGAACTTGATGTTGCGATGAGAGCAGGAGAACGTGTGGAACTTAATGTCGTGACGAGAGCAGAAGAAGTGGCTGAAGAAACAGTTAAAGAAGCAGGAGTTGGAGAAGGATTATCTGATGATGAAACTCTCGTCTCTGGCGGAGGGATTTGGCTGGTTATGGATGATAGTTCTTCGGAGCTAGTTACAGCGACGGGCGGTCCTTTTTGGTTTCCTTCTGGCCCCGGCCGCCCGTTCTTGTTGTTTACCAGTCCTGGCGCATTTGTATTTACGGGATCCCGCGCAGCGAGTGACTCTCGAAGAGATGGAGGGTTCGTGGGCTTATGAGCCCGTAGCAACATCATTCTATTAGGGTCACAATCAACAACTCCTTATTGGGCTAAGGAAAATAAACACTCACCCAGCAATGTTCGACAAATATATTAGACTTGGTTAAGCACTGGAGTTGCCCGTGCCGTCATATATTGTCAAGACCTGGCCGCTGTTCAGGGCTTTGAAAAAAAAAAAAAAAAAAGAACAATAAAGTTTGAATGGCAGCTAGCTGCTATGAAAGGAAAGGTAAAATATCACGCTGCTAGTGGAACCAAAACCCAAGGTAAGACTACATATAGGAAAGACGTGAACGAACATGGACTGGAGCGCTAGCTCGTGGCTTTATAACCAGCAATTGCTCATTCGAAGAAAGATCTCAAAGCGCAAAGAGGAGATTAAGTAGGAATCTCTCACCGTGTCAAACAGACGGCTTGTGGCTAGTGGGAACATGCTATCTATGGAGGAGGCCAAAGGCGGGATTTGGACATAGCCCTTTTGGCCGCTAGACTCATGTGGTATTGCAAAACCATCGTGCCATGCTCTGGATACCCACCTATTATCTTAGGGAATTGGTCCAATTTTGACATCTTATCATGAGGTGGAGGGCAGGCGGCGTTTGTAGAAACGGGACGAGCGTCTCAATCATCCCACCGGGCGACGTGGCTGAAACATGAAACGTCTGGCGCAATGGAAACTTCCTTTGCCACGTGATACACCAAAACAATGTCACTTGATATGAAAATGTCCGACATTGGCGACCATTTTAGGCGATGCGAATGGAGACCGTCCAGAGGAGGTATCGCTTATAGCCTTTGCAAAATATGTTATGTTTCACCAGTCGTTACTGTAGGTATTCCATACCTAGTATACCAAATGAAAACAGTGAGGTATGCTGCCGTGAATTAGTCCGGGCTGGTAAGGAATTTATCAGCCGTAATTCTTGTGTCGTCCTGTAAGATAAATGCGGTGGGCGAGAGTTTTCGTTTGATGCCCCCCTTTCATCATCTTGGCCATCGGTAGTATGTTCTTCGTCTGGGATGGAGCCGTCGGAATCCTGCTCTTGAAGAGTGGCCTGTGGATTGACGGTTCTAAGGGTATACTCAGAGGTGTTCGACTTCTGCCGGATTTCTGCTGATACGTTGGATTGTTCATTCGAATTCGAATTTCGCAAGGGTGGTTGCCGTGAGCTTCTCCTTGGGCCACTGTCGTACTATTGTTGTGATCTGTTCTTAGTTTTGCTATCACTCCTACCGCTCCTACTGGCTTATGGCGTTGTGCTCTGTGTCCCGTGCCAGACCTGCCTCCTCCCTGGCCGCAGCAGCCAGGAGCGACGCCTGAGGCAGCCCCCACACGACTGCAAAGGCTCTCAGCTGCAAGCTCTCCTCGTCGTGCTGCGATTTCCGCTAGCATAGGCGGCTCGGCGTGGCCGGCAGGTAGCGCTCCACAACACACAGAAGTTATAGAAGTGTTAGTCTTAATTTCTAGACGCCTATTCGGCCACGAAACCCTAGGATATGCTTGAATTGATGGGGAAGTTGGCAAAGCCAATCCGAGGCAAATGCCGTCGGCTCGGTCGAGACAAAAAGAAACGGGACATCAGAAGCAAAGCAACTCCCGAATACTAATCAGTTTCATGTGTGGCAATTTGTTCTGCGGCGTTTATTAAAATTAAAATAAAAGTGTCGTGTTCCGAGCACTCCGGACATTTCTGATATCTGATGTCTGACCAGCTGAGCAAAAGCCTTCCCCGAACCGACCCGCCATTACAGGTACTGTCTCAGCAGTAGATTTAAGGTTAACATCTTGGCTGATTCAACCAGAACGAGCCATACACGAGGGTCATTTGATCCATGTGCTTGCTTGTCCAGAAGTAAGATATTACCTTAGGAACAACGCAGAACACTAGTATGGATTCTCCTTGGACTATTCCCTTTCAACACTGCACGGCTTATTGAATACACTGTGTGAGATCGAGATCGAGAAACAATAGACACGGTGGAATCCGAAGTTTGTTATGGCTGTCTGTTGCTTTGACTGTTTCATATACCGTGCTGACGGTGTTAAGTGGCTAATGGTAGCTTCCTACGGTATTGGAGAAGCAATTTTTATTTCTACGAAATCAGCGGCCAGCTCTACAATACAAATCGAACCCAGCATCCTTTACCCCTTTCTTCTTACTCTAGAGCAAATCATATATTAACATCAAAACACTTCTCTGGCCATGAGCTTTGTACTCAAAGCCGAGAGAGAAGGAGTCGTTGGCGCCCTCCCCCCACCGCCTGGAATTATTCCGAACTTCGAGCATCCCAAGTCTCGGGGATACCGGGTTGTCATTACAACTGCAGTATTTTTTCCGCTAGCAAGTTTAGTTTTATTTCTCCGAGTTTATACAAGGAGAATAATCATTGGCAATATGTGGTCTGATGATTGTAAGCGTCTTCATTGTCTAAGGTTGTGAGGGTGTTGAATTAATTGGCCTAGACACGATAATCTTTGCATGGGTATGAATCTTCAATATCCTACGAGATAATAAAATCAGAACGAACACTTATGCATCTTGCCTGACATAGATGTTGTCGATTGGCTACATGATTACTTCCATAGTTTGTAAGTGGGCACTTATGCTATGTTCGACTGGCTTCTTGTTAACCCTCTAACTCTAAAGTGGTCAATCTCGGTCTTGGCGTCCATTTGTGGGATATGCCACTTACAACGTTCAGTCCCCATTTCTTAAAAGTAAGTTACATGTTACCAGAGTTCGGGCTAGTTAGGGCCTTCATATGCCAATCTTTAGCACTTCGTAACGTTTCTATAAGATATGTTTAATCAACAGAGTCTTCTATGGCTTATCTTTTATGTTCGTCAAATTATCTACGCCGTTCCTCTACCTGCGACTCTCGCCATCTACACCATTCAAGGTCGCGGTATGGGTACTTATAATAGCAACAGTCACATACTCTATTCTTGGGTCATTCGAATTTCTTTTCAACTGCCGGCCCATTGCCAAAAACTGGGATATTACGATTACAGACGGGAAATGTATTAATGTAGCCAAAATTCTCATGATACATGGTTCACTAAATATCGTCACTGATATTGCGATGCTGGTACTACCAATAATGCTGGTACGGAAGCTGCAAATGCCAACGAAACGGAAAGTGGCATTGGCTGGCCTCTTTATGACTGGAGCTTTGTAAGGTTGCTCATTCTTAATCTGTTTGCAAATCAACCTAAGAAGCTAATTTTCAGGGGTATTTGCATCGTTAGCAGTATTCGACTGAAGAGCATTGTGAATCTCACCCATTCCCCAGATTTCACAGGGCTGGGGGCTGAGAATGCCGTATGGACGTAAGTTTATTTCTATATCCATTTGGCTCCGCAACGCTAAAATGTTTTAATGCTAATAAACTATAGCATTGTGGAGATGTGTGTTGGAATTATTTGTGCATGTCTTCCCAACTTCAAACCATTTCTTCGACGCCATTTTCGAATGGCGCTCAGGACCAGCTACCACTCGGATGCCTTCACATCGCATTTCAGTAGGGGGACCGCTAATACTATCCCCAACACATTGACAGTTGGTACTAAGGGACTAGTGAGATCACATGACCCCCTGGTCCATGACTAGCTAGAGATTAGATAGAGAATAACAACAACAACATCTACCACCACAAAAAGTATTGCAATACCGTTCGGACCGACATTGACCGACCAATACGAACTTAAGCCGTGCGAAGGATGCCGGAAGAGTGTCATGCCTCAAAAAATCATACAGCAGACAGGTACCGCTAATGAGAGCCAGGAGGACATACTCGGAGAAAGACTGCGCAGAAACCCAAGGGACCCCATGGGCTGGGGTCTCTTAAATTCTTTGCTTCATGGGATCCCAAATGGGGTCCCAAGAACTCAGCACGTGATCCATACACTCAACATGTGATTAACACTTGTAGATATGCAATAAATTATGAAAGTAATGCAATAATTATGCCGTATTAATCACGTGTGGGGCTCTTGGCACCCCATGGAGCCCCCAGTTTACAGAGGTGGGATCCTATGGGGCTGGGTTTTCACCTTTTTCATCCCACAATCTATACACTCGTTTACGAACTCTAGATCGCCTATCCTTAGCAATTTCACGTTTTCCTAAAGCTCTCTTTTGAATTGGAGAAAAGATCTGGAGGTTTTCTTTCCTCGACGCTCGCTCGATTATACGTCTCTAGGGGTACGTATGTCGAATATACCCGAGGACAAGCGTCGAAGGGTCCTATAAATCATAGAGTCAGGGTTAATGTGCAAGACAGCTTTCTTGAGAGCGACATCACTGATAATACGCTAACACTCTACAGTGGAGGAGTGAGGAGAGGGAAGGTGGTGGCAATTTGAGGACGAAGGACCCGTGTTTTGTCACGGGGTTACGGGCTTCATATGAGTCCTGGCACCCCAAAATACGTTGGATTTGGGCTCTGCTTCTCAAACACCTTGTGCTCCATAGAATTTAAATTTGGGGTTCGCCAAAGTTAATGCTGACTACGAAGAATGGAAAGAGCCGTCCTTGCAAGGCTAATGTTTTGTTTCTGCATTTGTTCATACGGGTAAATCTCAAGCCTTCACTCAACAGAACAACCCCTTAAAATGGGTGGCCGGTTTGTGCCCTCTTTTATATTTGTGACTCGAGACTCAATTTCCTCAAAGCTTCAACTGTCTCATGTTGCATCCTTTTAAGGATAGCCTCTCTCTTCCTATCATTTATTCTCTTTTTGCCGCCCGTCGTCTCTCCAGGCAATCTTTTCAACCCAGGTGGAGGTGGAACACTTGGGAGGAAAGAACCATGGGAGGAAGAGCCGGTGGGAGAAGAGGGTGGGATAGAGATGCAGGAGCAGGAAGAGCTTGGGCAGCCTGCTACAGGCGATTTGCAAAGCCTTATAGCGGTAGACAGCATAGACAATCCTATGGGAAATGAATCCACTGAGGCTTCGCCAACCACACAACTATGGATCGACAAGCACCGCTTTCGACTGCGTGGGAAGCGCACCCAGCAGTTTGCTGGACGTCAATCGAAGATAACCCAGTACCACGTCGTATTGGGTGAACGTCCAAACAGGTCTGATTTGTGGGTGAACGAAGCTGACATGCGGATGTCAATATCATGGTCGCATTGCGAACTATCCTCCCAGGGCTTGGTCCCACAAGTAGAAAAAGACTTTGTGCGAGTTCAACATCTGCGCCGTAACCGGCGCAGCAAAGATAGGAAACTTTTCGAGTACCTGTTCGATGACTTTTCTACCTGGGTCAGAGAAGATCAACTGAGAATCTCACTCAGTCATGCGTTGCTTGCTAGGATTGAGGGTAGGTAGTTATGCCACGAGCATCCCCGTTAGAAATTTTTAAGGGAACACTTTGCTAACGGAACACATCTTGAAATAGCATCTTCCACCGACCCTTGAGTCGAGCACAGTCTAAGGTCTATCCCAAGCATCCAGCGGCTCTGATCAACGACGAGCGCTCTCATACCCCAAGAACCTCTCGTAGTCCCTCTGGCCTCTCTGCTCCACCTGAGCTGGTACAGAGTAGCGGTCCTGAGGCGGAGAAGCGGGAGGGGAAACGATGGCACCAAGACACGTATATTTTGACCAGCAGCGAAACCCACCTTTCCGTGAACATCGATGATCATCACAATATCTGCGATACTGGAGATGAGGACCCACGACCTGCAAAGCGACGAAAGCCACGCCCAGCACCTGTTGCAACTCCAACTACCTATCACAGGCACACTCCAGAGCTCTGCCTCAGACAGCTTAGTCCCCAGGTGGAGCCATCGACCATTCCACCCGAGATTGGCGACACGCAAATCCAGGAGGCTGATAATGGATGTCTATCAACTACTGTCGATAATAGCCACCACCATGCGTCTCGAACTTCTCGGAGTCCATCTGCGGCAACAGAGGAAGTACCATTTGCTGAGTATCAGGAGTGGCCCTTCCAAGGCTTTCTCAAATACACCAAGATTGGGAGTGAGACGATGTACAACCTTGAGTTCAAACTTCCATCGATCTCAGGACACTTTCATTTACCGATTGATTCCAAAGCATTGGACGCCAATCACAAGGCTGCTGCACTTTACCAAATGCATCAAGCACCGTTACAGATGGAGAAAAGAGGCGTTAAACGGAGATCAACACGAGCAGCTGCATACCAGGTTCTGCCCATGACATTACAAGCGAAGAGAACACGTATCCCTTGGACAGTAGAAGAGAACGAGAAGATATTGGAAATGAAGAAGGAGGGGCATTCATGGGAGGAGATGGGTCTTGCTTTCCGGCAACAGCTTCCACAGCGGACTCTAGGCGCGATCAAGATGCAGTACTATACAAAGCTTCTTCCGCCAAGGCTAGTGATGGCCATGCTCCAGATAAGGAATGATGGCTATTCGTGGGAAGACATAAGCGAGAAGGGTAATTCCCAATAGGTGAGCAGGCTTGTGCTTTGTACATTTAACGTTTTTGTAGTAGTATCTGCTAGCTTTTTGTTTCAAAGAAGCGGTTTCTATCGAGTTATTTAGTTAAGATATACACACGAGCTTCGCTGACAACTATTTCGATCAGCTTTCACTTTCTTTCATATATGCCTTATCTTTTTAAAGAATCCCTGCACGCCACCACTCCCACCCCACTTCAGTATTATCCCTGAACCAAATGGTAGCCCATTCTGATGACACCTTCGACCCCTCTGTCCTCTCCCACCTCGCTTGGAGGCGCCACATTAAAAATCAGCATAACATACAGCTTCAGCATCGCGTTGGGAATAGACAGATACACCTCATGCGACACGGAGATCGACCGAATCACAATCAGCACAGTTGCGACTATGCGCTATGGCACCGCGCGATATCATAGATCATATAATGCTAATATTTTCAACAAACGAAACACACCAAGTCTTGCAACGCAAATTAAACAAAGAACGCCCCGAAGAAAACAACAGTAGTAAAAATAGTAGCCCCTGAGTACTGCATCTCATGCCAAAACGTCAACTTCGAATACCGTTGCTTCTTCCATTCTTCCTTCGGCCGCGCAATATTTGTAATCGAGTCCCTGTCAAGCAATTCCTCTCTATCTGGCATCGTTGGCGGCCAAATCACATATCGAATGGGTTCGAAACAAGCTGTTACGCGCAACAGCCACAACATTGGCGGCCAGAACGCATGTGTGAGGAGGTAAATTAAAAGTGTGTGGATGGTGTTTGAGTTGTTGATTCCAATGACGGTAGAAGATGTGACTGCACCGACCACGAAGAGGACGTAGAGGAGATGCATATAGAGATCGCAGTCCCAGAGCATGACTTTGAGGCGGCGTAACAAGGGGCCACGGGTCTTGGTTAGACTGCGCAGAAACCCACGGGGCGGGCCGGGGCCCCCGACCCATGGGACCCCGTGGGTCGGGTCTTCGAGGCTCGCTTCCCCCGTGGGGTGGGTTGTGTATTTTGACCCCGACCCGCGGGACCCCAATGGGGCCCCGATAAGATTAACTAAATATAGAAACTACAATCAAACTCCTTTACAAGAATGTAGGGCGAACTGGTGGAATTTTAAAAATATACGAAGTATTCTAGTATCGAAATAATTCTTTCCAGTTTTGGCATTGATTTTTCTATATGCACACAGGTTAAACAAAGCTATTTTGTATACTTGTTTTTACAAAAGTACTTGAAATGCAAAGTGGTTGATTAGTATAAAAATTAGTATAAAAATTAAACTTCAAATGTTAAATTTAAACATATTGTAATAGAGTGGAAAAAATTGTGAATTATAATAATACAACACTAATATTCTAAAACTAATTTTTTTTTTGCTTTTTTGACCTGTGAATGCCTATTGGAATATCCGGCACAATATTACCAATATCAGAAGTCGGAAGTCGAGGCAGCTTTTGACTACTATTACTAGATAGTTCCCAGTTCGTTGTTTCAATTAACGGTTCGCAGCGATTCCTAAGTGTATTTTAAAACTGAGTAGTCGAAAGTGGCTGATTTTGATAAATTGATTGACGTAAAGATTTAGAAATCTTGTAATCCCAGTGTTTTTGAGCACGACGAGTTCGAACTTCTTCGTTTCCTTCTGGTTCTTCATCACTAATATAGTAATAATTTTCCCAAAAATCAATTTGATCAAGTTAGACTTCAAAGTCATTTTCTCGCGTTTTAATTTCCGTTTCTATATCTTCAAGTGTTATATCCTAGATATTAATAGTTGAAAATAGTAGGTTTTAAAGCTCACGTGTTCGTGAATGTTCAACGAGCGAATAATAAACCAAAAAAAGCGACCGAATAGTTGTCGGTTGAAGCTGGCTACAGCGATATCCGCATATATCACGTGCAAAACTAAAAGTACGTTCTACTCCAACACCGGCCATCGGGATACAAAGTAAATCCCTAGCTATTGCTAATAAGCCAGGAAGCTGTGTTTCAAGCGATTTCCAAACAAGTAGCGGTGATCGATTATTAGGCTCTAAAAAAAACAACACAAAGATTAGTATAAAAATTAGTATAAAAAGTAGAATTGTAAACATACTCATAGCTAGCCATTCATCAATTTCAAAAGGAAAAAAGTCATTATCTTTGCGATAAAAGTTCTGAATGTCTCGAATAAAGCGCTTGCGACTTAATGCTAATGCTAAAAAGTCGTAATTAACTTTTCGAATTTAAAAAAGTCGGTCAGCATTCGTAAACTTTTCTTTATATTCTGTATCGTATAACGACCGAAATTGACGCTTAAATTCTTTGGCCCAATTAACTGTTTTGAAATTAAGCCAGCAATAATCTTCTTCAAAGCATTTTAGCTTCGATTTTAGATCAAGAATTGCTCCGATGCTATACAAACTACTAAAACTACTATATGTTTTGTTATAGTAAGTATCAAGCTTAGCTTCTGCAGCATTAATCGCACTAATTAAATCTTTTACCCAAAGTTAAGCAACAGACTTTTTGGTTAATACTCGACGAGATTCTTGCAAGTGTTCAAACAATTCATCGTAAATTGATAAAGCATAAAGCAATGTTATGCTTGTTGTTTTGCCGATTGTTGTTGTAAAAAAATTGAAAAGACGTAACAAATCGGCCAAATAGCCAAGTTTTTTCCATTCTAATGCAGAAAATGAAAAAAGCTTAGCAAGATCGTATACACTGCAAAATTGATTGATAGACTCTTTAAGACGCAATGCACGAAGAATCATATGCACTGTTAAGTCCTATCGAGTGCATACATCAATTAACAATGTAAAAACTAGATCATTCGGAAAAGATAAATCTCTGATTTGTTTTTGTTGAACTCTTTGAAATCGATGTTTCCGCTGTGCACTGGAATTAACAAGAATAGCAAGCTTTCGAATCTAATATAAAATTAGTATAAAAATTAGTATAAAAGTCACGTGTTACATACCTTTGCTAGTATATATAGAATACTACGTTTGTTACTAGCTTTGATTCTTTCAAGATCAAACAGCTCTTTTTCTGTTACTCAATTCCGAACAAATGTGTCGTTAGTAGGCTTCAATTGAACAAAGCCTAAAAGTGCTTGAAGACTAAACTAAATCACATGCGATAAACACGGCACGTGTTAGACTTTTCTTTTCAGAATACTATTAGCTTTCAAAGCTTCTTGTAAATACTCGTTGATTTCGAAAACTATTGTAGTATTCGAACTCGCATTATCAGTTGTAATTGAAACAACACGATCAAAAAGATTGTGCTGTTGAAAAACGTTATTGACAACTTAAGCAAACGCATTTCCGGAATAAACGTTTACTAAACTTTTAAATCCTATTAATTCTTGACAAAGAGCCCATAACTTATCAATATAGTGAGCTATTATACCTATAAATGATAGTTTTGTTGTACTAGACCAGCAATCGAGAAAAATTGCAATTTTGCTTCCAGGAACAACATTTAAAAGCATGTTCTGTTCAAGTTTGACTGATTGTTCCATCAGTCGATTCTTTATAGTTATTGCAAAAAGAAGTTCGAAATTTGGATTTTTGCATAACAGCTAGCTTTCTCCATTCAGGATTTTCGATTGCGCGGAAAGAAATACGAAGTGAAACAATAGTTGCAAAAACCTAGTCGTGAAATGCTTGCTTCGTAAAGATTAGTTGCTATTAATATTAGACATTATACTAATATTTATACTAATCTACTTACAGAAATAGCGTGAAATATGTTTTCCACTTTTTTCTGCTTTGTATTACTTTGGCTAGAATAAACAAAGCATTGCCGAAACGCTATATAACCAGACAAAGCTTTTGTGCCGGTATTCCGCGTATTTAGATGTGCGAGAACTTTGTTGCAGTTTTGACATATGACTTTAAACTCTCCGGTGATCCGGTGTATTCTTTAATCGAATTGTTTCCAAGCAATAGATTTTCGATTTTAAGATTTCCAATTTAATTGCTTTACTAAATCAATTGATTAGTTTGCAACTGCTTGAACTGCCTATTGTGTACTTAACCACTATTCAACAAACTTATCGTGATATTCGAGTTCCCATCGAAAATATAGGTTTTTTGAACTAATTTGCGAAAATAGTAAATTGTCAAAAATATTTGACTCAAATGAGCTAAAAGAATCAAAAAAGTTTTGCGAATTACTTGACTCTATAGCAACAAAAGTGTGCAAGTAAAAAAAAAAGCATCAAATCGGAAAGAAAAAACAAGTATTTAAACACAAATTAAATTACTACTTCAAAAAAATTGTACATATTAAAAGCTATAATTAAACTTCCAAAAATTAATGTAAAATATAATGATTAGTATAAAGATTAGTATAAAATTGAATATATCTGCTTAAAGTTCTTTGCTTTATTTGTTGTATATACTTAAAAACTACATATACATTTACAGCTTACGCGGCCTTTGAAAGCTGCTTTGTAAACCAAAAAATGCTTTAACGATTGTTTGACTTAAAAAATTGTCTGTCATCAAAAACAAATCATTATAAGCGGGGAAAATACGTTCGTATGATCCATCTTCCGGAATTTCCGTAGCATATACCATATCAAACGCTTTTTTATAGCCTGTCAACGAATCGGAAAAGCCGAATCCTGTGTCATTTAACTTATCGTCGGCTGGCCACCAATTTGCAGGGCCCGGCAGATCGATCCACTCTTCATTTCCGTATACTCATGCTGCAAGATTTTTCCAAATTGCCTTTTCTCCTTAAATAAAGTATCTTTCAAAAGTTTTATACGCATAGAATTTGCTATATCAGTTAGCAGATTAGTATAAAAATTAGTAGAATTTTGTACTTCTTGTAAATATAAAAACAGCTTGTTCTTTCCAAGTATTCCTGTCCACCAGCAGCAAGCTTTCGGATTTTGCGGAACAAAGATCGACGGCTTCGGCGCCATTTTCTTTGCCAAAACTTAAATTCAAGCTTTTTAGCATCCTGAAATTGTATTAGCGTTATACGAATCATTATATTAATCTGAAACTTACTAAAATAGATCGTTTATGCTTAGCAATCCCGTCATTTTTCAACTCTTTAGCAGATTTGCCGACAACTGCTTTATCACCGTTTTGCTTTTCATTCAATCTCTACATATGCTCAAACTCGTATTCGTCTTCCGATTCATACTCAATATCTTCCCATGCTGGATTTCCATCATTATCAATTGCATATAGGCCACCAATTTCTCTATAACCCAAAGCTTTTGCTACAGATTTCCAATCTTTGCCATTTCGTTCACTATACAAGTTAGTATAAAAATTAGTATAATCAAAATTAAACGAACCGCTTTGTTCTAACTTGCAAAGCAAACTGCTCAATCATTCGCTTCTGCTCGGCAAAAAATGCGAGTGCAAATTCAGCAGACTTTTTGAAGACTTTTTTTCGGTATGTAATTGCTGCTTGATCTGCGGCTTTCGCTTTTTCGATCTGATTTTGAATACTGTTGCTTTTTATAGCTTCAAGTCTTCTTCTAGCTTTAACAGTATGCACATTAGTAGAAAAACTGCCCGGAGATTTGCGCTTGCGTTTATTGGAAAAACCGATTTGCTGCGAAGAATTAAAATCCATATCAAATTCATGATCTGAATTATCAGAAATAACAATAATATTCTTGAAACCGATTAGTATACAAATTAATATAATATTTCAATAAAAATTACCTGAAAAAGCTGCTTTTCGAAAAGTGAAGCCATATTGGAAAGTAACGCAACCGAAAAGTAGGCGTATTTTGCAAATTTCAACTCGCAAGAACTAAAGCTTCAAAAATTAGTATAAAAATTAATATAATACACCAAAAACACGTACTGCAATAAATGTTTGACTTTGTTCAGATTTAATAAGTTGGTGCAAAAAGAATGAATAAGAAAAAAGTACGCGTTATCCTGAAAAATAAAACAGTCGCGTTTTTATGCCTCGATTTTAAAGCACTAAACTACTTTTTTCAAACCTGACTTCTTTTAACCTTCAATTAAATTTACTAACAACTACACTATACACAAGTATGTATTATATTTATCTTTTTTATATTCTATTTTTATATTAATTATTATACTAATTCTTTATAGTCTTCTCGTCGAAATCACAAAGCTATAATTTCAATTTCACGTGTCAATATTTACATTCACCTTCACTTTTTCTAAAAAAAATTTGCGACTTTGCACAAGTACATATCATTCTGTATTATACTAATATTTATTCTAATCTTAATAAGTTACAATAGCACGTACCAAGAAAATAGCTACCAAATCTGCTCGCAAACCCTCTGCCAAAACCTCTGCCAAAACCTCTGCCAAAACTTCTGCTAAAACCTCTGCAAAAGCTGTACTAAAAAAGAAATATCGATTGAAACCTAGCAGTAAGTTGATTAATATAATAATTAGTATAAAACTAACATTTAAACGTAGCCAAAGCACTTAAAGAAATCAAACGATACCAAAAAAGCACTGAGCTTTTAATCCCAAAAGCTCCATTTACTCGACTAGTTAAAGAAATAATGTATAATATTACGTCTCGACACGCATTTCGCATTCAACTTAGTGCTTTACAATGTCTCCAAAAAGCCGCAGAATCTGCTTTAGTAGCTGAGTTCGAGCGTAAGTTATTTCATATAAATACATTATACTAATATTTATACTAATATTACTTTAAAGTCACAAATCTTGCTGCAATCCACGCTAAAAAAGTTACTATTCAAGTAAAGAATATGCATTTAGTTCAAAGAATGAAAGAAGGAATAACGGGCTACAAGTACCCAGGCCGGTGTTAAAGAATCAAACGCAGTTCATACAAAGGAAATAAGTTAAGCAATAAAGTTATTAAAGGTATACACGCTAGCGATAGGGCGCTAAGCACATAATAAAATTCACAAACCAAAATTTTAATACGTTTATGTCGCGTAGCTTTTTGATTAGTAGGCTTATTAGTATAACTTCTCTAACTGTACAGCAACTATTGTAATGTCACGTGTAAATGTAATAGGTGCTTGGCACCCTATCAAGACCCCATGGGGTGGGGTGGGTGCTTTTGATAGACCCCAACCCATGGGGTGGGACCCCGACGGGTGGGGTCAAGTAGGTGAAAACCCGCCCCGTGGGACCCCAGTTCGCAGTCTAGTCTTGGTCTCACGCTCGTTGAGCTCCGATTTGACCGAGCCAGAAGAGGAGAAGGCCATTGCTCTTCCGCCGAGCCAGGAAGGCAGTATGAAAGAATGGACAATAGTCATGGCATGGTAGGGAGCCATCCACAATTGTGCGCCTGTGTCTCGTTGTGCAAGGCGGTAACCGGAGGGGAGATAGGTGATCCATTCATTTACGCGCGTGAGCACAAGGGAGGCGAAGCAGAGCCGGATTTGCCAGCGAAGTTGAGCGTACCCGGAGTAAGCAACGAGTTGACCACCCGAGATGGGCACAATCGGGATGGTGAGAAGAGCAACAAGGAGAAATATTTTGAAGAATGCGTCGATGGCAAAAACGAATGCCGAGAGGCGGGCGAAGAATCCCATTCCTTTTACTAGGTCGCCATAGATACAAAATTTGAGTTTGACGGCTGTTTGGAGCGTGCCGAGGGTCCAGCGAGTACGTTGCTTGAGATGTCCGGTGAAAGCCGGGAACTGTGCCGTATTGAAGAGCCTCATGACAGAATGCGGTTTTCCATCCAAAGCCAAGAAGAAGGGAAGAGGTGAACGTGTCCTCAGCGAGAGATCCAACAGGCCATCCTCCAATTGATATAAGTGCAGCACGGCGAATAGCGTATCCTGATCCTGTGCACCATGCAACACCGTTGGCATCCTTTGTTGGTTCCATCACATGAACAAAGGCATCGAGCGATTGAACGAGGGGATCATTCTCAGGAATATTGTAGAACAGCTTTCAAAGTAGTCAGTACATCGGATCAGATATAAGTGGGGAAGAAGCTAACCTGTGGAGGGCAAACTAGAGCCATCTTCGGATCTTTGACCATGTGGGCAATGATAGCGCGGAGCCATTCACGATCGGGAATCATATCAGCGTCCAAAGCAGCGATATACTCGGCCTCTCCGCCCTCAAGTCCCGTAACATATCCAGTTCCCCCAGTCAAATTACCCGCCTTGAAGTGATGAGGAACACCCTTGATCTTGATTCTAGCATGGTAGTAAACATTAAGATATTCCTGTCTCAGATCTTTGATTGCCTTCTCAAGCGCGGCATCCTTTCCATCGTCTAGAACGACGACACGAAATCGGTTTTGCGGATAATCGATTGCGCAGGCAGCGCGAGTAGTGTCTAGCACGACATCAATATCTTCTCCGCAGCAGGTGACGAACACATCAACCGTTGGAACTTCATCACCACGAATGCGAAGCTTAGGGCGAGTGCGGCCGCGGATTGAGAGCATTTGATACAACTGGTGAAGTAATGCTGGGCCTATGGTTTTTAGATTTTTCTTGTTGGGAGGGTTTTAAGACTCACAAGCAACACAACCCTCGGCTGCAATGAATAACCATGCCATTATATATGTCTTACCGAATGCCTTTTGAGCATCGACCGTGCAGTGAATTCGATATGCATAGTATAAAAAGTATGCTGAAACAGCGAGCAGAGTGAACAGAGGCGAAAGACGGTAGAGCCGCCTTTTCCAAGGGAAGAGTAAATCGACATTATCATTCTTGTTGAGGGTTTCAATCGTGTAAGTGGAATGGTCATAGTAAGTCTGGAAGGAGTTTACACTCTGCGCGAAGTTGGATTTCTCATCCGACAGGTATCCATTATTTCCAAATGACTTCTCATTAGGTGTCGAACAAATCGTGTCCCCATCAAGACTCGACGTTAGGGACTCGGGCGAACGGCTCCGATGAACGTATGTTGCTCTTGGGTAGTGAAGAAGGTTCACTGTTGAGTCCCCTTGAGGTTGTATCGAATGTACGGAGGCATCCAATTCCGTGGACCTATGGGTTGAGAGTGGTATGGGTGACACTGGCCGATTTGGTAACATAGGAAATGGCCCATATTTAGTGCTTTTCCTCGCTTGGGATGGGAATGAAATCATTATAACCAAACACAGGAGAAACAGAAACAGAAACAAACGATTGTGGTTGAGCGAGGGTGAACAAGAGAGTTGAGTAAATAAGAATTTTCAAGGGCATGTTGATGGCTATGGCGGAAAGATAGCTACCCAAAGGCTAAGCTCTATCCACAGAGATAAGTCTAGAAGGGGGCTAGCAGCCTGCAAGCTGTCAGGTCCAGTGGATTTTCTGCTAGGCTTGCCACTCCGTAGCCATCAACAAATATTGTGAAGTTCCGGGCACATATCTGCGGCAATAACCATGCAATGCGGCTGATACTGACGGGAATTGCCATCTTCTGCTATTTGCTTTTGGCGGCACGAGTCTCATTGCCGATGTACATGTGGATGTCATCTCCAACCCACTCAAAGTACTTCTATAAATAACGAAAAGTAGCTACGCCTAAAGGCTAGATTGATCGACGTAGCGTATGATACCAAGCCGGGTTTATTGGCCGTCGCAACTCATAGTGGTGGATCCAGACCAAACCCATTGTGAAGCGTCTTCGCTTGAAAAGCTTGTAAAAAGCCTTCAATTCGCAAACTTGTGTGTTTAATTAGAGGCTTGCATCATTGCGCACGGCTCGGAGCATCGTCTAGAACTCAGCCCTGGAAACTTCTTGTCGTGGGTTCAATCACCACTGTATGAAAGCAGTCTATATGTTCCCATGTCTCATGCTACAGCAATAGTCATGGTGAATTCGCATTGTATTCCTAGGACTCTCCCAGAAATATGTCCGATCAATTGTGCTCGAGCCAAAAACAGAACAGATTACGGAGTAAAGATTGAATGTGCGCCGAGAAGCGGGTCTTCGCCTCGCGCCTCCGTCAGCGCCTCTTGTACACTCGAGATAGAAAATGGACTTATCACCTCATACGCGACAGCGCATTGATATGTTAAGATGCAGGTGAGCTGAGCTGGACAAGAGAAGCAGGGGCCGTAACCCTATACATATGGCTGAATTGTGCAAAGGTATGGTGGAAGATTTAAGCCGAATATGGACTAGCTCCCAGCCATTCTCCTTTTCCACGTCTCCTACATCATCACTTAGAAACAAAGTGGTCGGGTTTCGCTCCCAGAATTGGGTTTTCTGTGAAGCCACAAGCGATGATATTTCTTTTGCCATCAATACTGATTGAAAGCTTAACCGCTGATCAGCCACAAATCTTGCTCAAGACTAAAAGTTGATGGCATTCTCAGTTCCGTCTGTGGATCTTATGGTGGAGCACATTGCTTGGAGAGACAATACTCAATTGTCGGTCCTCTATTTTTGGGTCCATTGTCGCCTAGCAGCATAGCAGCTCTTGCGCTATCGAATTTTCTTTGACAGTACGGCAGATGTCAACTCAGGCACTTAAGTAGTGAGCGATAAACTAACTAAAGTCGATCAAAACAATACAGCCACTCTCGTCCTTCAATAATGTTGCTAAAGCTGAAGTCCCCACAGGAGAAACCTGCCGATTGGAGTCGAGGAAACGTATGCTTGATGTCACTAGTTCGCAAATGTGACTCATATAGTTCGAGTTTGAAATGGTTTCTTCATTTGCAAGTCGTCAATAATGCCATTATCCAAAATTGGACCGTAGTCGAGATCCACGAAAGGTAGCCTGAGCTTCATCAATATAGCCAGTCCCTCCAATTCGTGTTGAATGAGCTTGATAGACTACTTGTTTAAGTGGGCATGCTTGAGAATAGGAAATAAATCATTGGTGATTCACATGACTTAGGTTCTTGTGTAAACCTATATACCCCAATTCCATGCTTCTTGTGACAGCGTAATTAATAATCTCTATATCAGTAGAAAATCAACAAAGCAGAGTCGTAAAGAGATGCTGTTAAACTAAAGCTTCTGTAAGCTAATGAGATCAATTATACTGTAGAATAGGGCATATCAATTTGATTGTAGAGCTAATACTACCAACTTCTAGGGATATGGATATAGGGGCAAACGCCAAGACCGATTAGTAAGCTGTAATTGGCCAATAAGGATCCTCGTTCTACAGATGCTAATGATAGAATATTTTAGAAGTGGTTTCGTGGCACATAACTATGGTAGAACATTCTAGACAAAGAAGGCTTGAAGAATGCTTCCCCTGCTAGCGTGTCCCGCCCTCCACATGTGAAAGGGCTCTTTTAGGCGGGTGGAGCTGAGTATGTTCAACACACAAAAGCTTGATCAGCCTCCTCACGTAACGCATGTCATATGAAGAACACCAGGATTTGTGCGCTGTATAATGTGACGCTTCTTTGCACAGCGCAAGTAAGAAATGGGTGATGAAAGTAGTCGCAAGGAGAAGCAAAAGGAGAAAATGCCCATTATAGTCTACTCTAGAACTTACAAGAAGCTTAAAAATCCTACGATTTACGGTCTGGAACATTTGTTCGAGCACATATATGGAGCTAGATCAATCTAAGACATGGGACACGTCGACGGACGCTCTGATTTTGACCGGAATGTGTTATCCACAAAATTTTAGCCCTCCTGATGAAATCCTACTGTTAGATACACAAACTTCAGCTCATCCAGAAGCCGGTCGAGCAAGGAGGGGGCGAAAAGTCTTGTAGTAAGGAACAAGAACGAGTTCCCTCCTCTTTTGTTGCGTCTTCTAAGATGATTCGACGCCAAGTTGTGGAAGGCAAGCAAGAAGTACTGTGAGTTCGTCGGCAAGTAAAGATGCGCCAATATACAATGTTATATTACTTTACCCTAGCCATATATTACGGAAGAACACTTCAAAATATATTGATTTGCGGAAACACACTACAAAGACTAATCTCCTCAAATCCTCTAATTCTACTTCCTCTTACGCCTACAATTACGCAACGGAGCCAGGGCATGTCGCGGTATCAAAGAATTGTTGACTGACCTTCGCGTGAAAGATAAGCCAGTAACTGCTGCAAATACCAACGGGAATAGTCGCTGTGAAAGTTTGATCCGTTATGCCAACCAATGCCTCATTAACATAGGTATACTGACCAGGCGCGCAGGTGGTTGGCTTGGTGCACGAAGCGTAGATATGCACCTGGCTGAGGTCGTAGTATCCAGCCGGCGGGTTAGGTCCGTTGCCGCTGTACAGGGAGTATTTCGCAGTGAGGGAGCTGCCTGAGAGCAGAGCCGTGAAGGACCCAACTTCGATGGCTGCGCTGACATCGTTGCCACCAGCGCCGACCTCAAGCTTCCCACCGATGCCAGCTATTAGCTGATTTGATGTAGGTGTGAAGTACCAGCCCCAGCGGTTGCAGGTCTTGAGGCCAAGAGCTGGGGGCGTGGGGTTGCCGTTCAGGTTGGATGCCCCCGGAGAATAGCCAAAGGCAGTACCGATATCACACCATTTGTAGGTTGGGGGAGGGGTTGGAGTAGGCTCTGGTGGGCTGCACAGCGCGCAATGGTAGGAGAATGTCCAGTAGTTAAACCAAGGGGAGCACTTGCCGGCTGCATTGAGTCCTGCAATGCATGTACCAACACCTGACCCAGTACCAGCGTCGGCGCTGGTACTTGCATCGAGCATGCTTGCGTGGGTAACAATGTTATAGCTGATGGTACCTTCCTTGGGACAGATCGAACTGCCGGTTTGTGTCGTTAAATCAGCAATCGGGATGATACACTGGGCTGTTAGGCCGCCATTCAGAACCTGACAATGCCCATTATCAACGGTAAACGGGTATGAACCTGGATTCGTGTCTGTGGGGATGGTGGTCCCGATCCAGACATGGACTTTGGTGGGATCGTACTTTAGCCCTAGGACCTCCTTGTATTCGACAACCAGCTGAGTTCCACAGGGCATAGAAACGCAGACTTCAGAGAATTTTGCGCAGTCCGACCCAACACAGAACTTATCACATCCACCGGGTGGACTGAAAGAATTCGGGTCCATGAGCAGTTGACCTTTCGTGGATTGATCGCACAAGTTCGGACATGTCCGCGCCTGGAGAGCGAAGGTCTTTGAGGGTGATTGACGGCTGTTGAGAACTGGGTTGGCGGAGGCGAGGTATATGTTACTGCCAATGACCAGAGCAAGTGCTTTAATAACGGATACCATTTTGAAGCGGCTTTGAATAGAGGTAAGGCAACGAGGAAGGAGATAAATCAGCGGGATTGACTACTGTTCTGTAATGGGTAGTAGTCCTTGTTATACTTCAGTCCAAGCTACATTGAATGCCTCTGTCCGGAGTGTGTAAAGAATCATATGAGGAGGCGGGTTGGGTCTTAGTCTTGCCTTGATGTATTCCTTTTTGAGGACATGGGCTAGATTTGAGGATTTGTGTAGCGAGTCACACATTTGGGGCTGTACCAATTTGTCATGAGGTGTTCCTCAAGATGCTTTCAATAGTTCTACCTCAAAGCTATGTTTCTCGGGTACTTCCATGACCTAGCCCCTTGAGACCGTGGTGGCTTGAAACATATTGCCAAGATCCAACACATGGCTCCACTGATGGGCCAGTCGATTCTAATGCCTCGCAAAAAGTGAAGTATGATTTGAAGGTCTCACCACTTTAACTTTGACTGACTTCAGCCGCCTTTCTTGCCTTCCCATATTCAATTTTATTTCATTAAAGGCATTTTAAAAGAGATATCCCGACACCCCGGGCTTACCATGAGAATTAGATAAAAGGTAGTAAGCACTGAAAGCTAGGTTGTTAAGAAAGCGGAGGTTGAAAGTTAAGAATTTGAAAGCGGCATAGCAAACGATGAGGTCGAGGCATTCAAATCATACTTCTACATTCTGCGAGGCAGAGGAAACAATCGGACCCGCTAATGTGCCCTGCTTAGCCAAGTATTATGCAGGGTATCTGCACTAAGGGAATCCGATCTACGCCAAGGGAGGATTTTGGAGCCTGGCTGAAAATTGTGGGTAATGTGGGCTGATATTGGTGTTTAATATTTGTATGGCAAAACGCCCGTGCCAGCCTAGCTGCGCTAATTTTATTTTTGGGGGGAGGGATAGTGACCGTTATTAGATACTGTAGAATTAGAGTTCTAAAATATCGGCCCCCTAAATTTGAAAAGATACCAGCCGTGCCAACATCAACAGCTCCCACAATAATAATTTGAGGAAATCTAAATTCGACACGTCATTTTAAGTAACATTTCCTGGGAACTCGCCATAATTTTACTCACTACGCCCCAACATCGTTATTGCTACAAAACCACGCTCTTCCGCAGAATTTCGTCAGCAGCCTAAGCTGAAGGGTTAAGGCATGATACAGTGGTGGTAATTGGATCAGGGGTAGAAGTAGAGTAAAGGATACTTGAAGACGTAGATGTTATAGTATCATATGACTACAAGACTGTATTAATTTCTTGTTTTCGGTTGTCGAGCAGAATAATTGACTTACGGTGGTCGAGAACTGGACAACACTACTAGAAGTAACTGTGAATGTGGTTACCGACTTGAGAACAGTATGAGTAAGCCTAGGTCTCGTAATCAACGGTGCTTTCCACATACCGTGGTAGAGGTTAAATACTCCGTACTGGAAGTAGATGTAATTGTAGTCACAGAGGTTGACTGTGAGACTCATCAGTTAGACTGCTACTTTAACACTCCTTGGCTCACTACATACAGTATAAGTTACTGGTGGGACGATAGATGTTGACCTGCAGAAGCATTGTGTTTGAAATGTCCAGTATTTTGCACAATTCCCCCCTGTGCTGCTACCAAAGCATGTTCCTGCTCCCCACGCAGTTTGTCCGCCTGTATTTGGGTGGGTTATGGCAGCATGTGTAGCAACGTAGAGCCTCTGACCACACACTCGCCATGAAGGCTGAACAGGAATTTTACATGTCGCTGTCGTATTATCGGTAGCGAGAGTGCAAGCACCGGGAATGAGCCGGGCGCGCGGTTGGTAGGTGCTGTGGTGCCCACGTAGACATGAACCTCGGTGTAAGTGGATGGCGAAATAGATGGGTAGTTGACAGTTAAAATGCCATCCAAGACACTGATGCATACTTGGCCGAAAACTGTGCTTGTTGCACCAACGATAAGACTATCGCACGTCGTAGAGGGAACAAACAAATCCCTGGCATTGAGGGAACCGAAGTACGGCGAGGCTTGGGCGGAGGTGATGGCAAAGGCGGCTGTAAATACACGGCCAAAAAGTTGGGGACCCATTTTGAATTGAAATTCTCGGGAGGGAATGAACTTTGCTAAGAGCAGTTAAGGTTTCTGAGAAATATAATCGAGGTGATTCATTGCTTCTTACCAGTATGCCACAAAGCCAAGCTGAACAGAATGCATAACCAACCGTTACTCATTAGGCAATATCCCGCTCCGAGTCCTTGACTTCGCTGGTGGCTGTTGGTGACCTTCCTGTAAGACCCATGGTCAAAGACCAAAAAGCAACTGCTTCTGGTCCATGTTTTATTGTGCCTTATATTCTGGCTTCACGACATGGGTGAATGATCAAAGTCTAAGGACCTATTTGCAATCACTGTTCATGGTTTGCCTTCTAGCTAGCTTGATTAGCAGGCAGTGGCACAGATCGCAAGATACGAACTGAAACTTGCGGGATGTGTCGTAGATATCCGTGGATGTACGAACTCTATGGTGGCGGCGACTAAGACAGCTTATATATCAGCCTAAACAAAGAATTCATCTTTAACTTAAGCCACATAGAAACTTGAAGGTAAGAGTCAGGCTCATTCGTAGTCATATAATTTTCTCTAAGTGCCTTTTTATTAACTAGCTAAAAAAGATAGCAAACTGGTTGCTCAGAGCCAGCTCTCTTTCGTTGCTGATAATTCTTGGTAGGCGGTATGAACTTCAATGACTGATGTATTTATCATTAATAAAGGGAGTTGCTCGTTCGAGCGGACGACGCACTAGTGCAGTTGATGCAGAGTCGGAATGGGTTGCGAAAACATGAGCAACTGAAGATATGTGGTGTAACAAGTAGACTGGGTCGAGGTGTCCAGAGTGACATCCTCCAATCTAGCGATTGGAGGAATTGTAATATGTGGCGCAACAGATCCTCCTTTTGCGGCTAAAATAGCGCTACTGCAAAAGAAAATAGAAGGAAATGTGCTCCGTTTGGTTGGTTCGGTTCCGAGGAGTTGGGCGAATGGAAGGAGCCGAGACAAGCTCCTGCATATGTACCAATAAAACTTAGAATTTTTCAATACAGCTTAGTAGGTTCATTATGTTCTATCTCAGCTCGCTCCTAGAAGATTACGGGCGGCCAATGACGATGCGATTATGAAAAAGTCTCTTCTCGAATTGTCACATCTCATGTATCAAATTCGCTAAATCGTACAGACTGTGTATCAGAGGAATGAGAAAATTAGCCATTCTAGCAATCGGCCAGTCTAGACTCTGAGAGTATCACTAGATTTGGCAGCGTCAACGACTCCACTATTGTGAGTTATTCAGCCCATGCTCCTTTAGAAGCAATAGTATATTTGCGACATCCCTGTATATTGAGCGGTCACTTGAGTTAAGATTATTTACCCCAATTTGCGAGATTTTGTAGCACGACGTAGAAAAATACATTCGTTTCTGGATGGCGCCCCACTCTGGTGCCTGATTGTGGCTTGGAATTGCAAAGGTGCTTTGGTTATGTTTGAAAGTTCTGGAGCTCTGATCGCCATCACGCTCAGTCATGCTGTCCTCTGGAAGAGAGGCGCTGGGTCATGACGGGCTGTAGAGAGATAGGACCCAAAGCGATTCCCGACGCTTGTCATTGGAAGAATGCGGCTTACGATAGCGATATTTGTGCCTTGGGACGTCATGGTCTTGGGCAGTCGCTGGCAGTCTTCTGAAGATGGTGCTTGCGATGCAGTCTCATTCTCAAGCGGAGTGTCAGGACCATAGCAATTGTGGCGGAAGACTGGATACCAAGATTGTATCTGGGCTGAAAACCTTGAGGGAAATTGTATTGCTTCATTGGTCGATGGGCGCTGGTCAAGATTCAAGAAACCACGCGGGCCGAAGATCATCCCAGTAGGCTCGCATCGGAGCACGAACTTGCTCGTGCATACGAAGCAAATGGGCAAGTGAAAGAGGCAGTGGCTTAAATATTGTATGCACAAACTTTAGCCTTGGGATATTGATGTGTTAACAACTTTCTCTGTGTGTTGTTTATTAAAAGGACTCTGGTGTAATCTAGCTACGTGCCTGTAGATATAGTAGTGTACATAAATGACTTAGTGTTGTAATTTAAATTGCGCGTCTATCAATCCCACCTGCAACTATAATTAATATTTAGGAGTATACCCACTTTTTAAGTCTGAGGGTCATGCTGCAAGGTCTGCTTTTAGCTAACTATATTCATGGTAGTGCGGGGTAAGAATGGGGCCAATTCGAAGGAAGGGTCCGACTACGGGAATAAGGGTCAGCAGGGTTATGACACAACCCCACAAAACTGGCCCGTGTTCATAGACTCCGGGAACTGAATGAATCATCCACATAAACCCTTTTCAGCGCCAGCGTCTGTCAAGCGCCAACGCAACGGATACGCCAGCGTGAGAGAGCCAATTTCTGATAGACGCTCCCCTAGATCCCTCTATGAAATAGAGAAGAAAAAAATCTAGATTATTCAGAGTTTATCTTTAAGTCACAATATAAAATTATAGTTTAATAACTCTATAGTATAAGCTTTGGTTTTTGTACAAACTCAAACCGTGAAATTCCTCCAGACGAATGTCCTAAGATAATAGATCCGCTATAAATAGCCATACAAGTAGGCCGGTATTCGGGAGGTAGCCAGAGAATATTCACACTACTTTCTACTATCCATTGCTCTGATACTAACAAAGTTGGTAAGAGGTTGCCGTTAGGTAAGAAGGCTACAGACGAGACCGCAGAAGTATGGCCCTCGAGCGTCTCGAATAGTATTCCTGTGGCAGTATCCCAGAGCCGGACTGTGTTATCGCCAGACCTAGAGGCGACCTGCTCGAGCCCTGGCCCATATGAAACCAGCTCTCTGAGAATCTTGCTTCCGGTGGTCCTGTTGCAATGAGAGATCGCTGGGACGAACTCACGGGAGACTATTCTTTCCGACGACTGACAAACGAAACGGATAAACTCCCTGCGCTCTCAGGACTAGCCCAAAATTTCCAGTATGCAGTTCCACAAGCGGAATACCTCGCCGGGATATGGAGCATTCACTACCAGCGGCGCTTCTCTGGCGGACAAGATACACTGTGCGCCGACGTGGTCATGGGCGTCGATTACGGGAAATATCGCCTATGAGAGTCAACGACTCGGAGGCTCCGGTGGACGAATCGAGGACCGACCTCAAGAAAGGCCGTCGGATTGTGACTTTGGAAATCTTTCGGTAGAGCGGATATCCACACGACCAAAGCACAACGATAAGTACGGCACAATCCTGTCTGAAAGCTTGTCCTGAACGGTGTCCTTCTCACCGGCATTGATTCTAATCCCCAGCTCCGGAAATTCGAGCATGATTACCAAGGCGGATCTAAAGCAATCTTGACCAAAAGATGGCGTGGCGGTCGGTTTGCTCTACCCGGACGTCCTGGATGAGATGCCACACACAGAGGAATTGTTCTGCTTGAGAATTAGAGAAGAGCCACATGCATCTCAGATCTCTCAACCAAGCGAATTATACAAAGGGGAAGAAGTCGGTGACTTGGTCATGGGACTTGTTCTTACGAAAGAGCCGAAGATTGGAAATGAATTCCGTTTGTTAAACCAGTACAGGAGGATAGGACTCGCTCGTTGGGTTACAAGGTCGTTGTTTGAGTCTTCTCAGCCCTTTGTGGTAACTCTTCTATGAGTTGCAGTCATAAGAACTTAACCCGGTTGAGGTCTCGGAAGATTGGAACTTCAAAAACCCAGAGATTAGATATTGTATAGTATGTACTCTTCGGCTCCTTCCATGTACTTTGATCGCAGGCTCGCAACACCAAAATCATAGCCCACAGCCCAGCAATAACAACGGTTAATATCTCAAATACCATCAAAAAGTGCCGATATTTCTCAAATACCATCTTTTTTTGACCTCTATCTGGCCATACCACTTTTATGGTATTTGAGATATCCTCCAAAAAAATTATGGTATATGAGATATGTCCCAACATACGCTGTAAATAGAACTTTTTGGGGCTTGGCCCCTGACACTACAGAGCTCGGCCCCTAACACTACAGGGCTCGTTTACACTGGCCCTTGGCCAGTTTCCTGTATAACAATTGACAGCGTTTACACTTTTGAGTTTCTTTTCTTAAAATCCACGGATCGAGATTTTTGTTCGCTTTGAGTTGTTACAGTAGTGTAAGTCTTTGTATTTGACTTTATTTATTTCAATTTCTATTGCAACTAATTAACTCCGTACACTTTTTCAGGTTTCAAGGGCTGGTCACATGATCATAACTACATACAAAGAGCTACTAACAGTCATCGTCGCTGTCGCTATCACAACCACATCTGCTTCTTCTATTACTTGTATGCCCAATTCTTGATCAAGGCGTTGTGCTTCTTCTTCTTGTTCTTCATCATCCAGCTTCAATTGTTCGTCTTCGTCGTCGACTTCCTCGTTGTCGACTTCCTCGTCGTCGACTTCTTGAAGCCAATCGAAAGCTCGTTGTCGACGTCCATTTGAAACTGGCTGACCTGTACAACTACGTCGATTATGACCCCAATCGAGGCAATTACTGCAACGCGTTTGCTTTTTGTTCCAGTTGCCTTTGCGTATACGTTTAGTTCGAGGCCGACCTGCTCCTTTGCGTAAAACAGGTGGCTTAATTGAATTATCAGAAGAAAGGTTTTCGATCGATACTGGCAGTAATATATGGCGGTAGGTCTTTTTGTATTCTCTTGTAGTATACAAATCCTCAAAATATTGAACTGAGTCGATTTGCAGCACTCTTGCAGCTGCAATAGCGTGAGAACAGGGCGATTGATACTCCCAGAAGTCTTGACAGTCGCACGACTTTTGATCTAAAACAACTACCCATTTTCGACCTGTATCAGGATCCTCGACTTGAGCAATATTCTCATTTGTAGGGTATACTCGATATCGACGAGAAGCTTGAAAACGACTTCCAAATTTAGCCATAGGCACGTCAGCGAGTTGATCGGATTTGCTAGTTGTTGATCGCCTTTCGAACCATATTTTAGTCACTGAAAGGTATATACCATCCAGCATTTGAAGAAAAGGCATACGCCGATAATCGTCCCAGCTAGAATTCAAGGATTCAACAATATTAGAAGTATCATGGCCAAATCGAGGATATTCTGAGTAAGCTCTAGTCCACAGTTTGTTGTCGATATTGCAAAGATAATCGAAAGCGTTAGTACTAACTTCTTTCAATTTCGCCATTTCATTTTCGTACAATTGCGGCGTTTTAGCTCTACACGCTTTCCAAAACAAAGGCCTTACTTTATTGCCATATCTTTGCTGTAAATTGTCCGCAATATGCTGACAACAGTGAAGATGAATTGCTTGAGGATACTCCTCTTCGACTGCTTTTGCCATTCCTTTCTCACGATCAGAAATAAAAGTATGCTGCGCCAACAAAGTGATAGGGAAAGCAAGCTTCAAGTGACGCAAAAACCAGCTCCACCAGTGATATTCTTCAATAGGTACTAATGCCCAGGCTAAAGGCGTTACCTTATCGTTTGCATCGATTCCACAACAAATCAATAATATCATACGATACCGAGACTTGGTATGAGTACCGTCGATAGCATAAAACTGGCGAAGGCGCTTTGTAGCCGATCGACAAGGAGCTGGAGCAAAAAACGCAGCTTGAAATACACCATTTGCTTGGGTTTCCAAAACAGCGTAATTATTTGAATCTACAGCTTTGAACTTTTCGATATACGCCGGAAGCAAAGCAAACGATTGAGTTTCGTCACCATACACTTCCTCGAGAATAGCTTGTTTTGCGCGGTAAGCCTGAAGATAAGGAATCTTGTTATAGTACTGAAGGCGCTCAATTGATTGGATTTGCTTTGGAGTGATTTTGGGATTATCAACAACCGCAGCACGATGGTGAGGTATTATATACTCCAAACTATTCATATTCGATGCTCCGAAATGACTTGCAGGAGAGCAAGCATGAGGCTTTAAGTGAGTTATATGAACTCCTTTCTTTTTAGAATCACTAGCTCTAATTCTGAACTTGCAAGATCGAAGCGTACGGCATACAATATCGAAGCGCGTTTTATCTGAATAGGCTGTTTTCCATGATTCAGAAGCGTTTGAAACGTAGAATTTAATAGCGTCTTTTGCTGAAGATATATTAGGAAAAGTAGTGCCTATTTGGAGAGTCATATTGATCGAAACAACAAAGAACTAACGGCTGAAGAATTAAATATACAAAAAGATTAAAAATACGTGGGATTATTTGAATTTAAAGCTTTGTGGGTCAGGTGCGTTGGTTAGTCTTGGCATGAAATGATCATTTTTTGGTGTCTATCTGAAATACCATCATTTTTTTGGCCTCTATCTGAAATACCATTGTTTTAAAAAGGTGGTATGGCCAGATAGAGGTCAAAAAAAAAGATGGTATTTCAGAAATATCGGCACTTTTTGATGGTATTTGAGATATTAACCGTTTTTACAACGCCAATTGTGAATGCCAGACGGCCCAAGCATATGCTTCAAAGTAGAGTCCCCATATTCCAACCCCATCTCCTTTCTTATTTGTTTGTATGTGAGTTTCGGATGCAAACGTACGTGCCTTACAAGATGACGTACGTGATACTGTTCCATTCTTTTGGCCGGCCACTGCGAGGTAAACTCTGCAATTTCGGCTGGTTTATGACCGAACAACGCTGCCCAGTAATTTGGCCTCTTTTGTGAGGAGGTAAAGGCTTCTTGGTAACCTTATTTGAAGACATAGGGCCTAGAGGAGTACGTGAAGTAGGCATATTGTATGGTTGTTGCAAAAGGGTTGAAAATCAATTGATCACGTGAAAGGAATTTACATAATTTACTGGAAGACTTCTGGTGGGTCACTGTACGTCCATTTCTCGTTTGCGCGGCGGACATGGGTTTCGAAGATAATCGTGCCGACATATTCCATGTTAACGAATCTTATTCATAGCGTTGGAGACGAACCATTGCGTGACAACATGGACCATCAATCCCAAAAAAAAAAAACTCCCACCCGAGAGCAGTGCAGAGATCAATATTTCGCGCCAGATTCACATCAGGGCAACATGAGGCACATGCAGGACTACATGATCAGAAGGCACGTGGACGAGTTCACAGGTGGAACATGTTCTAGAAAAGGTAATCAGCTATACTATGTAGTACACTATTTCGCGAGCAACAGAATGCCTTGGTACAAGAGAGCGAGTCCCTCTGAAGATACCCGGATATTTCCCTCTTCTTATTTTCCAGGTCCCATTCTTTCAACTATGCTCGTTAACGCTATGGCGGCCTTCGCTTCCCTCCTCCGAAATACCTCATTGAACAACTCTGGCAGAATCATCTTGCTATTCGCGTGCTCAGCCGCAAACCTCACCTCCGCCGAATTCCCCAGCTTCTCCCTCGTTGCCCTGACTGCCTCCTCCAACATCGCTGTCCCAACGCCGGCTCCCCTGTACCTAGGTCTCGTAGTCCAGGCTCTCACAAAGCCCTTTCCTCTGGTCTTCCCACTCTTCAGCTTCTTCTCTTTTCTACTCCCATTTCGTTCCAACCTCAAGATCAATGCACCAATAATCTCATAGGAATATCGCGATCCAATTATCATATCATTTTCTCCTTTATCTTTCATGAACTTCAGTAAGAACTCTTCTGCAAGATTGACATATCCGTTTGTAATAACAAGAATCAGGCACGCCATCGTCGCCGCAGCAGATGTAGTAGCTACGATGACGAGATTCTCACGTTCAGTATATATAAGTTGGCAGACGATTCCCAAAAGTATGGCATATACTACTATGGTAATAGGATGAAAGATGACGGCGCGGGACGCAAGGTGACGTTGTTCAGCGATAGAATCGGCGACTAGTTCTAGAGCTGCGACTTTGTCGGGTAGGGAACTTAGAGTGATTGTTGTGAGGAGAGAAATAGAGACGATTCCACCGTCGGCCTTGATGGCTGCTATGGTTCCGGTTGGGGAAGGGGCTAGTAGTGGGAGGGTCTGCGAGGAGGATGGGCCGAGAAGAGGGGTTGAAGTGTTCGAATTCGGTGTTGAAGGTGGAAGGACCAGGTTTGCGCGTAGGAATGAGAAGAATGCTGTGAATCGACCGATGATTAGCAGAGTGTTGGACAGATTGTGCAATGTACATACGAGACAGTGGAGACCATCGGTACATTTGTAAGTGATACCAAAATGCGCAGCAAGGCCAGAACGATGGTTCAATATGAAGCTTGATTTAACCCAGGGGCAACAAAAGTACTTTGAGAATCTTGTGTGATCTGGCTTGCTCTTGGGGCAGGGGTACTTGTAAGAAAAGGGATACAATACACCTTCTTTACAATACTTGAAGTTCACTCACTAATGCTTGTCCTACATCCCGGGATACAGTTCAACCAATAAGCAGCAGTGCTGGTGTGGCTCTTAGGAAGGTCAAGCTCTTTGACAGGTATGTGCCTAGCCATTCCGTCCCCAAAGAATAGGCTGGCATGAGCTCCTCTGTGCCTGGTGTTTAACAAACAATCAATGGGGTGCCATTGCTTTTATCCCTCATGGCGTGAAGTGCTAGTACCCTAAGCACGGGGGTCCCTGCGCGAGCCAAGACACTGGCAGGAGTTGAATCACAGCCTTTTGTCACGGGAGCGACAAATGATATCCGAGACATCAATTGAGAAAACCTCGCAATATATCATAATATTCTTCACACTCGTACGATAGTCTCACTGTTCGACGACGCTGTGCATATCCCATCCAAGGCTCGTTAGTTATTAGTGTAGTTTCTGCCATGATTCGTATCCTAACCTTTTATCTACAACAGCTAAGTGGATATTGGCACTGGCAAGCACAATTAAAAAAACCCTTCCGGTTGCATATATAGGAAGCCGTCCTCGAAACCGTCTGATTATCTGTTGAATGGTTAGACTCTTGAGATATGCTCTTGGGGAACTGCCGCTCTAATACCAGATGGTATACTTGTATCCAGAGCATCGTGGACCCTGCTTTAATATCGCCGGCTAAGCCCTCCGAAGAGCAAGTTCAAAAATATGAGTACCGTCCTCTGTGTTAGCCCTTCATACCCCATATGACAAGTTACGGTATAGATGAACATGGGGTTCGTGACTGAGCTCAAGGCACAGAGACGAGGTCAAAGTTATTGTTCAATTTCCTGTTCCATGGCTTTCAAATAGTACTCTTCGCGTTCGGATGGTATGTCGAAGCCTTAGGGCCACCAGGCTATCGGGCATCAATACTCTCACTTTCTGTCTTGTCAGTGAATGGAGCAATGACTCTGCTACCCATAAGCCGAAATATTCTGAGATACACGAGACCAAGGATCATGTTCTTGCCGCTCGACGAATCGCAGTGGTTCAATCGACAGACTACATATTTACTCCAGTTGTCGACTACTGTAGATGTCTGTGGCCACTACGTCAAGTAGGGTCTCTTCCTTCCCACTCTGTCGTCGTCGCGCTAATATTTACAGCTTATTCAATGTCGAGAAGACTCGGATTCGAAAGGTTACTGCGCTGCAAATCTACTACGCTGATTCCGGTGGCATTACCGGTCAGATCATATTATTGCGCATGCTTCTTATGTACACAAGGGCTCATACCAAGATTCGCCATTTTCTCCCTTCGATCACGACAACTCCTAAGCTCGTTGACCTGGATATCAAGGCTGGTGTTGGGAGCTTCAGGATGGTGGGCTGTATTCATCAAGTTAGTGTATCCGGAGAGGCCGTGATCGCCAGAATCGCGCGTCATTCTATATGGCAGACTTTTCGATTCAACCGTGCAGGACCACCCTAATGGGGATTCAGTTCAAGAAGCCTTCAATGAGGTATAGGGCAGGTCGGTGGCTATTCCTGAGCGTTCTTTCTGTATCGAGACGGCTGTAGCATCCACTCACTATCACATCCTGCCCCCACATTTCCGTCCACGTTAGACAAGTCGGCGACTTCACCCGTGCCCTCAACTCAATAGGCATGTGCGAAGTGGACCTGCAAGCTAGCCAGAAGGTGCCAGCACTCCGCATTGACGGGCCATACAGAGCACCGGCAAAAGATGTCCTTGGAAACGAAATCGCCGTGCTTATTGGAACCGATATCGGTGTCATCCCATGGGTATCCATTCTCCCTCGTGGCCCAGAGCCAAGAGGATGCAGGCGACCGACTTGGCCAGAACAGCCACGAGTTCTAACTCATTCGCACGTACCTCTTATGTAGAAACTCGATATCGACGCCGCTCAAAATATTATGCTCAACAGCGTTGGTACTGCCGTGGATCCCCTTACCCAGCTGAAATCTTGTACTAATTTTGGACGGCCGGACTTCACGCGACTATTCACAGGTATGAGAGAAGGTATCTTGAATAGGACGTATTGGAATGGTTCAAAGGGTGATTTGAAGGTGATTGTCGGTGTGTGCATCTGTAGTAGGCCATGATTCCTTGATAACCGACTTGGTAGCAGGTCTAAATGTAGCAGCTAGAGATATCAAGCATGCCTGTAAAAAGGCAACAAACTCGCGAGGTTAGCCTTTTATTTTTGAAGAAACATTCTAGATGCATGAGAAGGGAGATAGTAACGTAATTACTGGTGGATATTATGTTATCTCCTAGTACAAGTACCTGGAGTATTCAATGACAAATATGATATCACCCTCAGATCGCAAGTTCTTCGTTCGGTTCAAGTTAGTGAAGACTACCAAAAATTCACCATTATATGTGTTCCTCGCCCGTCTCTGCCGCACCGCAACAGCGTGCGTTCCCCCGTGCAAATTTTCACTAATCTGCTTCTGCTACCGCTTCCGCTTCTGTTGCCACAAGAATTTGCTCGCCAACCGCCACCAACCTAACCGTGCTCTGTCCTGCCACTGCATTCGGACTTGGGTTACAACACCTTGTAGAGCTGAATGACGTGCTATAAGAGAGGTAATCCTGAGTAGCTGGTCCTTGCTAGAATCCATTTCTACTGCCATCATGCTAACACGGTTTCGTTCTTTCACCACTCATCGAAACTCAATGGCACCGAAGCAGCCTCGGTCCTCGATATGCTTCAACTCTAGCCGCTGCATGCTGTCCTACTGTTAGTAACTAGAGTGGCATCTGAGTTTGGATTGCAACACATACTTCTCACATTTCTTCAGGAAGTAGAGCCCGCTAATAGTCCTCCGAACCTGGTTGAAGCAGATATAGTAGAATCCGTCGAAACTTGCGCCGCTAATGGCCCGAACCCAGTGATCAGGGACTAAGAAGTGCTCCTTCCATCGCATGAAGAGGTTCTCTTGTTGGCTTAGGTTGGCGATATGGAGGTTGCCCTTCTCTGCCAACTTTTGGAACGGCATGAACGCGGGGAACTCGGCCCAGCACTGCAGATCTACCGTAGCGGTACTGCCCCAGTCTTGGTGATGGGTGATGAAGGAGTACTTCGTACCAATTATCTCGCCTTCAAAATAGGTTGTAAGATCTGGGCGGTCTTTGGTCAGGCCTGTAAAGATGTTAGGCGTCTTTCTCAGGGAGGTCTCCCCACCTACCTTGAATGCAAAAATATCCGCACAGAAATGACTCTCTCATATCGACTTGCTTGATCTCAACATGGACATCAAAATCTAGCACCTCAGATTTTTGAGTACCGTGGAACCTGCTACCGGCGCGCAAGAAGGAAGAGGTGGTGGATCGGAGCTATTGGTTCAAATCCAGTTCAGCTACGTATTAGTCGACTAAGCTGGACACATACCCGAATGTAGGAGAAGTCGTAACCCACGGATGAAGGGCTACTATTATTGCTGGTCAAGGGAAGTGGCTCACTTTGCCCCTGCTGCTCTCCTGCGCTCACGGTGGGCGCTTTATCAGGGTTGGCAGACTCCTTGTCGATGCATATTTTCTTCGCGCTTGATGGGTTTCTCGCATTTGCTTCCGTTGGATCAGGTCCTTGCGAATCTGTAGGAATCGTGATCGTATTATAGAGAGAGCTATCCACCTCTCTCATCGCGGACTGAACCTGCCATCCTCGGGTGGGCATGACGTGTAGGATGACAGTGCTACGTCGATATTATCGATGTAGAGGTGGGCATATTCGTAGAGGGGAAGTTGAGAATTGAACTGCTTGGCCCGGTAAGATGGTGAGAAGCCAAATGGGCAACTGCGGTTGGTGTGGTCGGGCATTACCAAACCGTGCGTCATTCTGGAGGAGTTACGATGTGCATCAAAAACCCTCGCGTCGTTAGTCTTCGGGAACTGGGAAGCATCATATGGTATTTTGCTTTTGCCTCCTGCGAGTCGTTAAAAGAGCAGAAAACAAGACGCGAATATTCAATAGCTACATATTCGTGCTTGGCATAGGGGTGCATGGGTTCATCTACGAATCAGTTAAGCAGTTGTGTGGAGGCCTTGACATCTCTCCAATAGTTGGCATCTAGTGACCTACCATTATTGGGTCTCTACTTTATTCGTTTATTATCACATGTACATGCTAGCTAACAATAAGCGCAGTCTGGCTGTCGGAGCAGCCAACCCACTGTTTGGTTTGGGATTGAAGGTGGAGTGCAGCATACAATACAACTGCTACGCTACAGGTAGAGAGCCTTCATCCGTAAAGAGATGGATGAAAGACCAGACACACGTTTTCTCCTTAAAAGATAGACTCCGCAATGGACCATATCGTGACTAGCAAAGGTGCCGCCGATTAGGGCCGCATGATCCGTCAAGTGGCCTTATATTATCAGACCACAAATCATGCAATATTGAATATAATCTGTGCGCATACCCCCATCTCCCAGAAAGGCAGGATAGTCGCAGATCTCATAAGTAGTGGCAGCTAAATGGCTCGATGGCTAACCGACATGAGTATGTGGCCTGTTCAACTTTATCTCATCCCAATTATTAGGCTTTGCTGAAGCTGACCAGCTCCTATCCCTCCTGTTTTTTTTGGGGTTGTTGAGAGGTTCTTTTCTGCCTAATTTGAGTTTTTTGTCACCAATAGACTTCCCTAGAATCTTCGAGACGTACGGATTTTCTGGTATATTATGGCCTAAAATACATAGAGAATACATATTTTCAAGCTGGTGGAGGAGATTCAGGCTGTAGTTAATGCTAAGCGATGGCCGGCCAAAATACTGAAAATATAGCAATATTTACCGCTAAAAATAAGGCACCTAAGGCCCACTAAATAAACAGAAATGAGAGGGCCATTCCTGTCCGGGGATAATGCGGGGTTCAGCTTTTCAACCACGCTTGTGCCTTTAGTCTGTAGAGCCTGTTATCTTCTCCACATCAATTCGGAGGTTGTCTTCGAAGTGATATTATATAAGAGGGATATTTTGCAGCTTCGCCTGTATATATACGGATCTGCTGAGCTTTTTATCCTCCGCAAAGGGCCGTGTAGCATCCAACTCAAACCGAGCCGTTATGGTGCCATCAAATGGGTATGGCGCTTTGAGCAACTCGACTGCTAGCAACAGGACTAGCGCTCATGGACCTACCGATAAGGAACCTCCGCTCCTCGGACACCCGGTGTTAATTTCTGGCTGGCGTAAGAAGATGGCCTATGTTTATCGCGATTGGGCCGATATAGTTCTTCTCGTATGCTATATCATCACTGGTCTTCTCGATAGCGCGTTCATATCTACTTGGGGGTCGTTCATTTCTATGCAAACAGGTCCGTTCGGTTATATCATATAGCGAGCCATGTTAGCGTGCAGACTGACAGAGATTTGTCTAGGAAATATCATCTACGTTGGGCTCGGCTTGGCCGCACCAAATGAGCCGAAGGGGTGGATCAAATCAGGCGTTTCTTTCATCTCATTCTGCATGGGATCTTTCTGGTTCGGCCGCTTTCACCAGTACTTGATGCCCAGCAGGCATTGGGTCCTTTGCGTGTCCATACTGGCGCAGATAGGACTGATCGCTATAGCAGCAGCAATCCTTACTTGGGGCCCAGGGCCGACCAGCGAGAAAGATGACATCGACTGGAGCGTTCTCGTGCCCATTGCGCTGGTCGCCTTCCAAGGCTGTGGCCAGGCTATAACAAGCAGAGCGCTTAGATATAACGTTCTCCCGGGTGTTGTATTAACGAGTATCTACTGTGACCTGTTCTCAGATACTGAGCTGTTTGGGCTGCATAACGCCGAGAGAAATCGCAGGTTTTATGCACCAGTCTTACTTTTGTTTGGCGTCATTATAGGTAGTTTGTTAGCTCACAGTTCGATCGGTATGGCTGGTGTTTTGTGGATCGCGGCTGGGCTCAAGTTGTTTGTAGTTCTTCCCTGGCTCTGCCAAACCGCTGAAGACTAGCGGTATTATATGGTTAGAGGGCAACATAATGGGTCTGGGATGTGGTTGAGCTAAATCCCGAAATTACTTCTCAATTATGTATCATAGCAATTTCTAACCTAGCACATTCGAATCAGAAGATGAGAATACAAATTCTTTAATATTGGAGCTCTTCCTTCGGTTATACAATGGTTGCATGTCAGATGTGAAGCGGTGGTTACTTGTTCTTTTAGATGCTCCTGAGGTTGGGGTTAGAGGCAAAAAGCCACGAACAAAAAGTGGCGTGATTTCAATGAGAGCTCGCTGCTCCTGAACTTAACCATGGTCACCACAACGAGAATAATATGCACTCATTCCCCACATCATTCAAAATCCGGGATGTTACTGATCTTTGTGAAGGCAAGTGATGCCCTTATTGTTAGAATTGTGGTCGCTGAACTTAGATGGTGTCAAGCTGTACACGTGACCACAAACAACCCTAGTTGTTCGTCAATGACCAACCCAGTGATGAGACATCGCAGAGTGGTCGATGGTTTGATCGGTACGAATATTCTGGCCTGCTTAAGTCAAAAGTGAGCTGGGAAGCCAACCATATGTCTTTACAAGACTTCACTGGCCGACTTCTTGTTGCCCTTTGGCCTACAATCTTGAAAGAAGAGAGCCGCAGTCTGGTCCCTCTTCGTGATTATGTTGAGACCATCTTGCGAAGGTCCCGAGCAACCTATGCTATGCTTCTAGCTACGTTGTACTACCTGGCCCTCCTACAGTCAAGGATTTTGCGGCAAAAGTCAATAGCCAATTCGGTGGAGGACATAAAGAGGGCCAGGCCATTGCAGTGCCAGCGGCGCATGTTTCTTGCCGCCCTTATTTTAGCATTTAAGTACAGTCAAGAACGGAACTACTCATTAAGCGCATGGGCGGCGATATCTGGGCTCTGTTCCGAGGAGATAAAATCGAATGAGGCAGTTTTTCTCTCGACGGTCGACTGGCACCTTTATATTCCTCATGCTGTCTTTGAGCGCTGGGCTTCGGAAGTGGTCTACTATGCCAAGCTGCCAGATCGGGCACTGCCTGACTCCATACTTAGTTGCCTCAAGGAGGATCCCAATTGGCCGTATGGATCATTAATGCTTAAACCTTGTTCATACCACTTAAATATTCAGGAGCACTTTGTGGCAAAACCGGCCTTGATATGCCAAAAAAAAAACCTCGTCCGCACTTTCAGACTCTACCCTCTCTCTAGCCCACTGTTAAACTCCGCCTAAAGTTCTGGCGTTACGCCTGCCACACGTCTCGCCGTATCGAAGTTAGGTATATCACAGACGAAATGTTCGACCAAGGCCCACTTTCTATGTCACAATTTGGCACCATCTACACCAATTTTATATGTTTTATTGGGATCCACATTTTGTTTGAGATTGATCTTCAGCGTCCACTCTAGGCATGTACTTATTCTTTACGATTACCCTTTACAATAGCTCAATTCAGTCGTCGCTCAATGCGCCGGTTTGCACCTCACACCAGTGAAACAAATCTATAATAACAAAGCACGCCCCCGCATAACAACGTACATAGTAGATAAATTTCTTTATTTGATTTTATAACTGCATGAGTTGCCCATCAAGAGGGGATACTCAGAACACGAGTAGATCCATGAAAATGGAGGTATGGCCGACTCTGATACGATGTATAACAAGTTTGTGGATATATAACAAAGTTATTTTGGGGCAAGAGTGACTTAATACACCCCACTCTCCTCGTTGGGATAGACTTGAGATCATATTGAGCGCCCAAGCCCTCGCTAGCTGCTAAAACTGGCTGGTTTAATTCGACAAACCCTTGCTCTACTTGCCCACAATCTACATGATGTAGCGTTTTGACCGCAAGGAGCGGCTCCTGAGACGAGGGTAGACCCATAAAAATGGAGGCGTACCCGGGGTAGCCGGTCTCCCGCACTGAGCCACACAACCATCTAAGAATTCTGTTGGATGTCGCACGACATTAAATCACATCAAAAAGGGACAAACTCTCACCGCCTCCCTCCCAATTAGGTGCAAAGGAACTCCAAGTTGAAGATATATTTATTCTATATAAACTAATATCGTGTAGGGGCCCCATTAGCGTCAATAATAGCCCAGCACCCATCCCACCACGAGTTATAAAGCTTCTTAAGGTACTCGTCAGTATTGCCCCCCCCCAAGCCTCCCAAATCAACTCTCGTAGCCCATCTCTCGATATTATTTTGATTATATTTGGTTCTTCACCCAACTCTAAATATGCTCTATTAGGTTCATATCGTGCGAGCAAGGAGGCTAATTGAGCCTCCTAATTCCATTGGTATCCGTCCGGTGCTGGGTAAATCTTGGCCGGGGAGCGGGAGCACCATCCTGCGTCCAGATATAGGCTATATTTTTGAGAATAAAAAGTCCTTGATTGTAGGCCAAAAAAATACACACAGAACCTGTGGCACGTAATAGCCCCCCACTCCTGCCCCCAAAAGAACGCCAGCACCTTCCCATCGATGACCGTGCCAAGACACATCCAGGCTCGCATTTACTACGAATGCAATTGAGTAACCTGTTGCTGGTATGGTATAGACTACTATTTGAGTTGAGCACGAAGCTACTATCCTATGGAAACTATCCTTATATCGATATTAGTGTTGACTGAACCTTCATGGGCTCTTCACTGTCCCAAGGTCCGTTATTTGACCACACAATAGACGGCCCCAAGACTTACCCCTATGTTCCCCGGTGCGACCAAAAGGATCCAGACGAACGGTATTTGCATGACTAATTAAGAAATTAACCTACCGTGCGCAAAGTAATTGCGATCACAGCAAGCGGAGGGCGACAGGCCCTCGCATTTAACCCAAAGCGACGGTTGATTCAAAATATACATCATACTTTACTACTTGAGTTGTACATCTGGCAACCACCTATTCCTAGTATTCAGCGGCCAGAAACCCCTTCGCTCATCCAGTCTAAACCGGCTGATCAAGTGGTCGCGTCTGCAGTATGAATTATGGGAGTCACCACTGTGTCACCCGCGCTCTGGCTTATGCATCCAGGCATCTCACTACCAATTGTTGAACGTCCATCGTCCACCTTCAATTAACTTGACCAGCTTTCCATCTCGGCCACTCACAAGATCTCTACTCCACCAGTCGCGCCGAGGGCCTTACCAATTAGCTATGTCGCACATCAGTATAGATCAGGGGCAGCTCGCATACCTTCTTGATAGACCCATAGATGGCAAATTGGCCAGCACCCATCCCGCCCACCATGACCAAGCGAGGCCCAATGCCACTATAACTACCACGAAGCCCAAGCTCTCTCACGATCTTGAGCAACCGGCTGAGGTTTCCTTCTCCCGGGAGACCGCTAGTCTTATTGATCTTGCTTAGCATGGTGTCGGCAGGTTGTGACACGAGCGCAGCCGCGAAGCCAGCGAGCAGGCCAGAACCTAGGTCGACCGCAGTTTCAGTAGTTCTGGTGATCGTTGCCCTGTTTATCATCGTATAAGCAACTGCCTGAGCCTTTTCAAATACAACGAACGCTGCCATTGTATATGGGACCCTGTATGACAGTCATTATGTTGCTTACACCTAATTACATATGGAGATGACTACTGCTTCAACAATATAGGCCCGAAGCCAGAGTAAAATGCACTAAAGCCCTCTTGCTTGGCTATCTTGGTAAAACCACTCACAAGACCACTAGCAAAGTCAGGCTGAGAGACCAAACGAATGCGGGTAGCCTCAAGTGGGCATAGGGCGATATCGCCAAAGAACTCAGCAAGCGCAGCAGATGCGAGGTAGACGGCGGCGCGGTTATTTGACGCAGTCTCATTCCCGAGCCAACCAATGCTCTGCTTTTTAAAAAATTCGTAGCCTCCGAATCGTAGGGCTCCTTGCAAGAAATAGCCAACGACGGTGGGTCCGAGGCCGGTGAGAAGAGCTGGAGCACCCTCTTTGGTAATGACTTGTCGGAAAGTCCCTATGAGACCACGATTATAAGTGATGGGATCGAGCTGAATTCTGGTCTTGATCCTATAGAAGTAGATAAAAGTTAGCAATCTTGGCTACGAGCAGTAGTTCACGGTGTGGACTAACACGTCAACAGGAGTGAGAACTCCATGGGTTACTGAGCAGCAGATCGCGCCAGCAAAAGCGTATCTTGTATATAACTGGAATCCAGTTAGCTTACTGGGACGCGTACGCGTGACCTCTGGGGCTGTGTTGATCTTTATCAACTTCGTGGTAATCGGCGGAGAGGCCATGATGTTTGACGAGGCCAGTGCAAGTAAAGAGTCTGTCAGTAAGCTAATTTGAAGCCATGAAACACCAGAGCAGGATCTAGTATCTAGGATTCAACAGCTCTGTTAGCCGTGTTTATTGCACACAGTAGTTTCGAGAGCAGAAGGCGAGGAGAAACAGCAGGAAGGCTAGCTCTCCCTCGCAAGTCTACCGCTGGATTGGATGAATTGTCCGGTCAGGGGCCATTTTAGTATGATTTGCTCCGATATCCAACCCGAGTTGCTCCGAAGAACGGAGAGGCTGAGGATGGCATAGATTTGAGACCAACAATAGGGACAGAGTTTCGACTCAGCAGCGAGACGGTAAGTTGCTATAGAGGTACTCTTAACTGGACTCTGCACGTCATCTCCTTTGAGCTTCTACCGGAGACTCTATATAGAAAAGAGCAAGCTCATGGATTATCTAGAGAGTCGTCTTAGAATGTAACCGTGTTTTTGATCTATTTTTGATATAAAATCTAGTCTAGAACGGTATATCTTCATAATAGGTATCTATCGTGCCGTTTCCTAAACATCTCGGCGTAGCGTTTTCCATGAAAAGATCTACTCTAGAAGACCCCATGAATAATAACGCACGTAACGGGCTGTGGACAAGACCATAACCACCTTATCCCGTCTTTCTCTTCAAAATGCTAAGACCTTCCCTTATCTCCTTCAGCTCGACTAGACGAGCCTTCTCGCCCCCTTGCATAAGTCTTATATGCTCCTTCCTCAGCTCCGCAAAATCTTCATCCAACCGTTTGTGCCATGGATACAATACAAATACTTGGAAACATAGAGCGGAAGTGGCGATAGCGAAGTTGGTGAAGGAGAATCGGCGCGTAACGATCATGGTTGCGGGTCAATAAGATGTTGGACTACTTTGTATACGTGCGATAATTTGCAGGTCAGCGTGTTGGGAGACAAAGCTGACGGTTCCGAGAGGCGGTGACCTCTAAATTATCGCCGCTGAGGGGAGGGTTGGTGTGACGGATGTCAGATCTATAGGGGAATGGTAAGCATAGATAGAGCCCACCAATTCCAGCGAGTGACAGCTTACTGAGTTATAGAAATACTAGAAGGATAAAGCCAAAGCGATGGTGAGGCTTGGGGGGAATGAACTCTCAATTCAACACGAGTTGGCTGTCCTACTTGTTCGGCGCCGTTCGGAGCGAATTCGCGGTCTGGCGCTTTGCACGTGCCCACTGTAATGCGCCATTTTCTAGGGGGGCGAAGATTTATTTAGTGAAGATCAGAATGTGGCGGTTTCAAGGCTGGTTGATCTGTCACTCACAACGGCCCTCGCCAGAGAGGACCCAAATTAGGTTAGTGGTTCAGGCCGGTTTAAATCTTATAAGTGCCGTCGCCGCTCAGGCGCGGCAGCCAATTCCTAGACATCTCCACTATGCACTGCACCATCCTCAATATCCGACCACATTACCTATACAATAGCTGACGGTTGACCGTTATGAATACAGTAAGCCCCCGGACAGCTGATTAAAATCACCATTTTTTACTTACTATTCAACAGGTCAGATCTTTCTGGTATGTTCCAGCCCTGCGGCTTTGAGGATACCTACGCCTAACCGGCTCAGGGTGGGCTGGGGCAGCCTGTGTATTGCGGGGGGTGGCGCATATTACTTTGCAAAGCAATCTATCGATGCCGAACGCCGGCAGCGACGCGAGGAACGGTTGAAGCGACAACAAATGCAAGCCCACCTCGAACATGCTCCCTTGGCTATTGCAGACCCTTCATCCTCATTTCGCCTTGAAACAAAGACAACAACACCTATCTACAGCAGACTAAAGGGACGAAGTCGCAGACCGAATGAGCAGGTTGATATGCCAAACACTCTGCCGGACCATGGTTCAGCTTCTTCAGGTGCCTCGATCCACATTAAAAAATTGGGGATGGAAGAGAGCAAATAGGGAGCATGCTATATTACGGAGGACAGGAAGTAGGTATCCTCGGTGTACATGTACGTTAAAGGTTGGCAATCTACCCGATCCCGAAGGATGCTGTCGGATCACTCTACCTGTGGCAACACCACGTCTTTACGTGGATTGCTTAGGTTGAATGTGATTGATTGTTGAAGATTGAATGGAGGAATGAGGATATGCCCCTTCCAGGGTCATGTGACGGTGTCACATGACCTGTCCCCCATTCAATAACTAATCTACGTACAAACACTGGGCATACTTTAAGAATGCCCTGAATTGCTACTGAATAGAATCGATGAAAAGAATCAAAGGAAAAGATCAATTTGATTGGCCAGTGGCCAGGTCGATAGGCCTTCCCATTGGCCAGTATCTCATTCGCAAATACCCCTCCAAACCGCCCTTGCAAAACGTCCCTACAAGACGTCCTTGCAAAACGTCCTTGCAAAACGTCCTTGCAAAACGTCCGTAACGCTCCGTAACGTTCCCTATTCGGTTCTCTCCACCCATTCTACGGCTCGGATATCGATTGTATTGGTGTCAATGAGCTGTTTTAGGGCCGTAGAAGCTTTGCTTTTGGTGAAGGAGTCAGCGGGATTGCTATCACCACTTATCCACTTGACTTCCGCGATCTCTCTTCGTTCATATGATTGGCGGAGGCATAGAACGTCGATCATGAGCCGCTTCTCTTGTGTAGTTCCCAGCTTGACGAGGCAGTCGTACAATGACCTTGAATCTGTGCAAAGAACTAGAGGAAGGGTGATATTGAGGATCTTGTCGATCGTAGCTTTGATCGAAGCGCCGATATCAAATCCATGGGCCATAGCATAGAGCTCGGAAGCTAATACGCTCCTTGTTACTCTTTTGCACTTGACTGACGACCAGTGAATGATATTTGCTCGGTTCTGACTGTCAGCTAGCACTAATATGTACCCAATTTGAGATGAAAGATCCTTATTGTTGGCGAAAGAAGAGTCAGTAAATACTAGTAGGTTCAAGGTCTTGATATCTAGCTTGACGAATCGAAGGCCGCGAGTAGAGTTGTCGATTTGCCACTGAAGCCGCTTGTTCAGAGCTTTGATAGCTTTTTCGTCAGGGTTAGTTGCCTGGGCTGCAAAAGATAAATCAAAGGAAGCTTCAGGTTGTGATACGGAAGCAATGTAAGCTCCTCTTGCGCGTTGAGCAATATATTGATCTTTGGTGTCGACAAGCTTGAGGTTTTTGCATTGGCGTTCCTGAGAAAGCGTAATAGTTCCGGCTGTGTCGAGCTCTACAAGACCTCCATTGAACTTGATTGGGTGATCGGGTGTAAGAGCTTCCCTATTCTTGGCCAGTAATCGAGCTTGTTCCAGTTTGCTTTGCTCTAGATCTGCAAAATCGGGGTCTCCGAGGAACAGCGTGTCGTCAGTTTGTAAGCCGACGAGCCCGAAAGGTTGGTTGCTGAGCAAAAGACATGAGTCGTAAGTTGATTGGCTCATTCCGAGTTCTTTCAGGTGATGCGTGTGATAGGTTTTGAACCAATGGTTGCCGGCTTCCGGAACGCCGTACAGTGGTTTGACTACTTTGAGAATTGAGCTTTTGCCTAGTTTGCTGGCTAGTTCTGGTGGAGGCGTAATATAAAAGTCACGGTTGAGCTTAGTGGCTGATTGAACGTAGGCTTGAGAGATATCTCGGAGGTATAGGGTCTTTACGGGCTGTAAACAGGCCGCAAGGCAAAGTATCAAGCGTTGGCTGACCCGTTGAATTGTAGGTGATTGAGTCAGTACGAGCCCTTTCTCTAAGTCGTTGTAAGCCTGAACGACCAAGCGTGATTTCTCGAAAGCTTGATTAGTTCCTTTGTTCTTGATTTCGTCGACGAACCTTGAATTGAAGATTCGTACGCCTCGGGGAACTGTAGCAGGGTCTACTATTTCAAACACTCCTTTCTCTAGCAAGCCTGTAATTTCCAGTTGGCGAGAGGCTGCAAAAAGGTCATTGTCTTGTATAAAAGCCGTGATATCAGGGAAAGAGTTCTTGCGGGGTCTTCCTCGGCCGCGCTTGGCTGGTTGTAGCGGTGGCACGGAAACAGTAATTGAATCCTCGAGCTGTAGCGGCTGTTCGGGGCTTGTAGCAGAGCTTACAGGCCGTGAGAGTTGTGCAGGCTCGTTATCCTTCTGGCTTCTTTCCGTATAGTAAGGCTTTACGGTTGTTGATCGAAAGGTAGTTAAGCCGTGAGGTAAGTCGATTACACATGATTCTCCTTCAATTGATATCAGCTTGTATGGGCCATTCCAGTGGCCACGTCCCCCTGTGTTGCCTTCCCTCCATACTAGTACTGGCGAGTTCAAAGGGAGGTCGTGGATAGCGTCGATCCTAGGGCCATTCCGCATGTTGAGAGCGTTGTTGACTTGGCGTGCAGCTCTAAGCTTCTTGATTTCTTCCATAGCTTTCTTGAGGGCTGTAGCTCGTTGCTGAACGGTAGCTGGAGGAGCGTCGAGCTCAGTGATTCGTGGATAGGCTCCGTAGACCAATAGCGTAGGCACAAGCCCGTCAGGGCCTGCAGAGTCGTTTACAGCTTTGAAGGCCATTTGCAGAGCCATATCTTTGTCGATATCCTGAATCTCGGCCGTAATAATTTGAAAAGCACGACGCAAAGGGCCGTGGTATCGTTCGACTAGTCCAATTGAGTTGTGAGCTTCTACAGGTGCAGTTTTGATTTTGATGCCTATAGAGCCGGCGTGTTGCTTGAATTCTTTGCTAACGAAGTTCTTGCCAGCGTCGGTAGCAATCAGGTCAGGAGGGCCTAAATAAGTGTCAATCCAGCACATGCGTAGCACGTCCCATGTATGCTTTGCGCTGATATTTTGAAGCCATCTTCCTGCCTGGTATCGAGTAGCCTGGTCGACGATATGAAGCAATGGGCTTTTGTCGATATACATGATATCGACAATAATACAATAATTGAATTCGATATTGCTATCTTCGATTGTAAACCTGAATCTGCCAGGAGATTTGCCGTGTTTTTGGCAGTAAAAGCAATATCGAGTCAAATGCTCTAAAGCACTTTTGCTGACTTCATGGCCAGCACGGGTCAGTACCGCCTCGAGCCTACCTACCGAAGGATGGCCGAATCGGTGATGAAGCCGGCGTAGCTCTGAATTGGTGAAGTAGCAAGGGTTATTGTCGAAAGAGTTTTTCAGAAAAGACTGTAATGAAGTGTTCCAAAGCAAAAATGAGTGGCCAAAACGACGTACAACTGGCACGTTGCCGTTCGGAGTAACTAGAACGTTTTTCAGGTTGTTCAAGTAAACCTGTAAAGAATCCATATCCGCAAGGCTAAGAAGGAATGGAGTATCTGCTTCGACTATGTGAAATTGTACTTGGCCTAGTGGAGTATCGAGGAGAATAGAGCCAATTGACGTTGTAGATCCAATACCAAACTGTACTTTAACCATCCCTTTTGTCGTGTTGTCGATGTCGATATTAGAGCTGCTTTGGCGCTGTAGAGCCTGAAGCTGGCCATGGCCGGCTGTCGAGTGCTTAGAAGCGCCGGTGTCGATCATGATACCGTAGAATTGGCTAGCGTTGTAGCGTGGTAGGTTGGCAGAAGTAGCAGCGTAGATATCAGCGTTGTACGGGTCGTTTTCAGGGTCACTTACGGGGTTGTTGTCATGAATACGGCCCGTAGCTGCAATCAGATGGCCTACAGCTCGATCACTCAGCTCCGTAATCAGCGAAGTTGCGTCGCTGCTTGCAAGGTAGCTTGTTGCAAAGTGCCCTGTTTGATCGGTAGAGCCAGGTTCAGGGTTTGGGTCAGGAAGAAGGTCGAAATCAAGGTCGGCTTTGATTGTTAAAGCACTGAAAGCTTCGTCGATACCCTCGGAATCGCTTTCGCTATCCTCATTGCCTTCAAATGTCATGATGTATTGGCGTAGGCTGTCGTTGAAGCGTTTGTTGAAGTCGGGTGCTCTAGTGTCGAACCTGCTTGAGTTGCGGGCTTTGAATCGAGCTTTTGCTTCCTCCTGTTCTTCGGAGCTGTGTTTCCACGAGCGGCAATTCTCTCTTTTGCACACGAAGCAACGGCCTTTGTGTCGTGAACTGTACTGGCGATTTCCTGAGTTGTAGTTGTGCCTTTTGCCGTAGTACCGACGGTCCGTAAAGTACGCTGTAGAATCCGGGTTAGCTGCCTCGTGAGTTGCAATTGAGGAGCGTAGGTCGTTGATTAGGCCTGCTACGGTGCTTGCGGGTTTGTAGCAGGCGTACCGGCAGGCTTCATTCTGTTGGCAGGCTGTAATAAGCTAGTTGTGGAGGAAATTTTCAGATCGGAGGCTGATATCTAGGCCATGCTGGAGCTGACGCAGGTCCTTGACTAGAAGCTGAAGGCATTCTGTAGTCGGCTTTCCAGGGTTGCTTGCAATTACGCTTTGAAGAGTTGTATTGTTCCACCGACTCAGTATGCTACGCTTGTATTCAGGGCCTTCGAAGTAATTAGAGGTTGCAGCACATATTTGATCAAAAGTAGCAGTGCCGTTAGTGTTCCTGAGATTGGTGTAATAGTGGTCGAGAGCTAAACCTCGTAGCATAGTCGAATAAGCCTGAGCTAGTGCTATCCTTGGTATGCCTGCTTTGCTGCACAAGTCGAGGAAAATAGTCAGCTTGAAGTCAAAATTGTCATTCTCTCCACTGTACTTAATGTCCTCGCTGTACAGCTTAGTCAAAACGGCCAATTCTCTGCTGTAACTGTAGTTCCCTTCTAGCTGTGCGTCTATATTAAGTTCACGCAATTGCTGAGCTTGTTCTTCTTCCGGGCTAGTTAACGGGCCGGAAAATGGGGTTTGATAGGGCTGAAAGTTGTTGCGGAGCCCGTAAGCCGTAGGTCGTTTTTGTATCCGTTCGGAAAGCTCTACGGATGTTATTTTGCCTAAGCCTCCCGGTTGGTTCAGCAAAGCTTTGATATCTTCATCATTCCAAGTGTAGCGTTCTTCCTCATTTGCTACGTCGTATAAAGTTTGGCTTAGGGATCTGGATTTGTTGTGAAGTGGTACGTAAACGCCACCGTTGTGCAGATAGGCCCGTAGGTTTTGGCGGGTCGAAAGGGTAACTTTGTTGAATTCCTCTTTGTCGAAGCTTTTGAAATCATCTTGAAAAAGCTCCCAGAGGTCGATATCCAGCTTTGTATTGTCGGTGTATCCCTTAATTTTCGCCACCACGTATAAATTGAGGTCCTCCACTGTAGCTCTTTTTGCGTTGATACCATATTGCCATTTATTCCCGTCGATTGGTTCCTGCTTTCCGGAGGGGCCTGCAGAAGTAGCCATGATTAGCCAGGTACGCGTACGGTTCTGTTTGGGGATTGGTCCGAAGCAAATAAGGTTGCAGATTCGGTGCAACGTCACAAGGATTGGGGAATGGGGTTTGTATTGGGTTGAATTGATTGGAGTTCGATATTCTGATCTGAAAGATCTAACTGATCAGTGTCGGATCACTCTACCTGTGGCAACACCACGTCTTTACGTGGATTGCTTAGGTTGAATGTGATTGATTGTTGAAGATTGAATGGAGGAATGAGGATATGCCCCTTCCAGGGTCATGTGACGGTGTCACATGACCTGTCCCCCATTCAATAACTAATCTACGTACAAACAGATGCTTGTCTTCTTTGTTCCGCTTCGAACGCGACGCTGCTGATTCGTCCTGGTCGCCTATTATCAAGACGGCGTGGCGACTAAGATTGGAGCCCTCTATGTAGAAAATGAGGTAATGGCTAGCGATAAGAGGCGCAATTTGGTAAATGGCTACTGCGGCCATTGCCCGGAGTATCAGGCCAAGCATGCCAGATCTCAGAGATGGGAAAGATATGGACGAATTTGGGGACGATTCCTTTCACTTAATAGAGAGAATGGGCATGCAATAACACAAATTAAAAGTTTTAGTAGCAGTCTCATTAATATGGCCAATTCCGAGATGGAAGGTAGACATCCACTTGCGGGCAATTGTGGGAGCTGCGTCATCGAACATTCGATTTCCCTTGGCGCGCTTTCGATAGCTTGGCCCAGGACCAGTTTTAGGCTTGCGGCTCCTTGTTGGATCCCTGTTGCCACGAGTGTTTCTTACTCGCAGCAGCCACGGCACGTGTTGGGGGGAGGCAATGAGCCTCTTCCCTTCGAATCCCTATCCGTTCACGCGGGGGCGGATACGGATACGCTGGCGTACACATACGCCCCCGGCGTATATCTTACTCAGCACAACCCCCCATTTCCCCTTTCGGCGCCACCACTCTACCACTCCCAGTACTGAATTGTGTAACAAACAGAGGGCAATAATATAGCAGCTGAAGCCACGACAGCTTAAGTCATACGCCCTCGTAGTGGCTGCAAGCCTGTAGCCGCTGAAGCTTCAAGCCTGTAGTCACTGTAGCAGCAAGCCTGTAGCCGTTGTAGCCGCAAGCCTGTTGCCGCTGTAGCTGGCCATAAGCTGGTTACGCCGTTCGCAGCCCTGAAAGTACTGCAGCTACAGGGCAGTCTAGGTCCTACGCTTTTGTAGTGGCTGCAAGCTTGTAGCTGTAAGTTTTAATTTCTCCCGTAAAAACTCTTATTCCACATTCGGAATTTTAAACTAGTTTGACGGATCTTGGCTGTTACACTACCATTTTCAGTACTGAATATTTCTTTAATTCGATCAATTCAAGCTTTAATTAAGCGCAATATAATATCAAAATATCAACAATATCAAAGTATAAAATCAACGCAATACAGTCAAAAAAGCCCCATTTAGTTAGCAAGCAAACCTGTATTCCTTGTTTTTAGCGTGCACTTCGGCTGCCATACGATTCCATAACTCTTTTTGCCCTTGCTGCCTACTTCTACCATAACCTCCTGCCTGAACAAGCTCTGCTTCAACTAGTTGATCAACTTCTTTTTGCTCTTTTTCGCCCCAGTCTAGCCAAGCCTGAATCTCTTCAATAGTCCAGTTAGGTGGCCCGTCAAGTAGGGTCTCTGATTGAAGATCAAGCCGATCACGAGGAAGAAGCCACCGATTTTCTTCGCAATAGCGCCTTGGCCAGCTTGTAAATTGTCTTTTTTGACGATATTGGCTAGGTCGTACGGCTGGATTGGCTTGCAGCCATGTTTCCTTTTCAGCTAACGTAGCCCACAAGCGAGTTTCCAACACAGGCGAATTTCCATTTTTTTTTCTTGGCATCGTACGAATACTTAAATATTTAAACAACAATACAAATAATTAATTATAACTCTTCAATATCTGAATCTTCAAGCTCTAATCTACTCTTCTGACATGTTCGCACATTGTGGCCAAACTCTCCGCACAATCCACAGCGTCGTTGTTGTGGTGCATTTTGCTTTGTACGACTACTATCTTGGGCCAAATCGGCTTGTAATTGAGCATTAACATCACTTTGAGCTTGAAGATCTTGCGCATCTTGCAAACTAAGTGATCCTCCTTCTTGTATTCGGCGCTTTTTCGTACGACGGCGCCGACTAAGCTCATTATTTGCTTTGCGAAGTGCTCTGTTCTCTTCGCGCAACAACACTAGTTCATAAATTGCGCGCGTTGCACCTTTTGCAAACTGATCTATACTTGACAAGAGCGAAGTTGGAGAGCTATTTTGATGTCGTACGATTCTTTCTTTGACATATATAGTCTGAGATTGTGTTTCAATTACGTTGCTTGGAGTTTTAGGCTCCCAAATTAAAGGTAAACCGGACGACGTTCTAGGCGAAGCTGGAGTTGGCAGTTTGATATCTAGCTGTGAAATCACATATTCTGGGTCGTACGGCACAAGGCCTGTTCCGCGGAACCCTCCTCGAATATTTGATTCAATCATTGTTGTACGAAATGCGGTGTGGAAAGCAGGAAAAAAGTCTTCCTTAGAAATATAAGTAATATGCGCACGCATCAGCTTTTCAATTTCAGCGCCATACGATCTTTTTAACGCACGAAAACAACCAACATCAAGAGGCTGAAGCTTGTGAGACGAATGTGCAGGCATACAAAGAGTAATAATGTTGTGTTCTTTGCAATAAAGCTCGAAATCAGTCGAGTGGTGGCTTTCGTGGCCATCAAGAATCAAAAGTCGATAACCACCCTTTGTACGACTCTTTGTATGTAAATTGAAATGCCGAATCCAATATAAGCCTCGTTCATTTGTTGTCCAGCCATTTGCAGTAACAGCAATAACCCAATCTGACGGCAATTGACTATTTTCATACCACGACGAAAGGTGGGTTGTGCCCGCAACAATTATATATGGCGGCAGCACATAGCCGTACGAACCGATCCCTTGAATTACTGTAATCCATTCCCGATTCCCTTGTTGTACAGTTCGAGGCTTATTACGTCGTTCAGAGCTTGTTACAACCATTTCGGACGAAATCTGGCCCATTACAAATCCCGTTTCGTCAAAGTTGTATATATCTTCTTCCTGAATCCCATATTTGGCAATTGTGTTTCGTACGAGGCGAAACCATGCGTTATACACGTCAGGGTCTTCGCACTGAACTCGCTGATAGTCGATTCTTCGATTAAAACGCGTTCGTAGCTCTGGTTGTCGTCGTACGAAGTTTGAAGTCCAGTTTTTGCCGACGCGTCCCGCGTTTCGTTGTTGAAGTAGTTGATTAGCCATATCTTCACCATTACTAAGTCGAGGAGGAAATGACCGTGAATCCAAGTCAAGAATATGCCGTACGATAACATTTTCTTCAAGATCGGTAAGTTTTCGAGAATTAGCTGAAATATCGCGTCGTGAAGTTCTTCCGTGATATCGGTTATACAATGTTTTGCGAGGCACATTGTTGTAACGACGCAAGGAATCACGGGCTAGAATAGAGGCATATGGGAGTGCGTGCAATAGGCTGATAGTGATTGCCTTATAGGTCTACCTACGAAGGATACAAAAACATGAGGAACAACTGTAGAAAGTAGGAGCAGGCCTTTATATAGGCGACTCCGACTCTCCTCCGTAACGGCTCTGAAACCCCTCATACCCTGATCATCATCCCTTGCTCCTGCGCGATGACCTTCGTGCCGCACCTTGGGCATACCGGTTGTTACAGCTTACAACGTAATACTCCATCTGCAAAGACAGCAATCTGAAGAGTACACTGGCGTTTGTCATGTCCGCTTTTGCCTTCTTTTAATTCGGATTGTTCTGTCCCCCCGCTTTGCATACGTGCGCCCTTTAAGATATTCAAATGGAAGAGGGGACTGGTCCGTATTACAGATTTCAGACAGCTCAATTCGACCAACAACTGGAACCTCAGGACCTCGTGGTATACCAGTAATTGATTTTCCTTCAATTACACTTAGCATACGGCGGTTATACTGGAGCCAGCTTTGAAGGACAAGAGTAAGCTGTTCTGGAGACTTTTGTGCTCTCTTTGTGCCACATCTTAAGGATATGCTATGTCGACGCCGAAAGCCAGTATACCAGCCAGAAGAGAAGCGAAAACCAAGGTACGACCGCTTTCCAGTTCCATAGACAACTACACGTGCTGGGTAGAGCTCTTCATAGATTTTCTTAGCATGCCGAATCATCCATTTATATGAGATCTTTCGTCCTTGCTCCCGGGCCATCTCAAAGCGAGCATTAAGAATATGCTCAAGCTCAGGTTCCTGGACAGAAGTACGCTCTTTACAGGCCCGAAAAGTACCCCTTTTTGAGCCTGGATCTTCTCTTTATTTGACACCCAATTGCGGAGTTGCTTGCGGTTGATTTTGAGCTTACCAGAGGCGTACCGGAGTGATAGGCGTTCAGGAGTACCGTCTTTATTCTCTTTCCAAGTCGTCTGAAAGTAATCAATTGCAGCTAACTTATGCTCGCGGGAGTAGGAATACCGTTTAGTTGGCGTGTACTCGTACTGGTCGTCTTCCTGCTCCTCGTTTTCCTCAAACCTTCTATTTGCAATGTCTACATCTCCAGGCTCCCCCTCATCAATTTGAGCTAGCCGAGCAGTTGCAAATAGCTCAATCACCTGCTTCTCATTCTGCCCACCAGCAAGACATCGTCCAAGCACTGTATTAGCCTGGCCAGTTGATTTAGGTAGAGGCCCATGGCGGGCAGGGCGGTGGATTCTAATGCCACCATTAAGGGTGCTAAGTATAGTGGTTTGCCCTCTTTCTAGGGGCGTGCTTAGATGAACGGCAAGCACAGGAGGCATATTGATTGTAGATACTGTAGATAACCTAGCAGGTCTTGTAAAGAGATATAAAGCGTGGAAACTGAGGATACGCAGAAAGGGGTGGCAAATTGTGGATCGGCAGTACCATACCCTCTTTAATACTAGCCCATGCTTACATATAAGCCCACTCCCTGGCCTATCATAGGTAGAAGGAACGGGTTATAAGCCCATGGGACTATACGACGGATAATACGGTATTCCTCAGTGCACCCGCTTGACTTTGGATCGTCTTCTTATCGCCGTCGCTGTAATATCGCTACTAGCTTCTCCCTTTTCTTTCCACTAATCCTCTTCTAGGCACGAGCTGCTCGATGTACCATATCCACCAATATTCATCTTCAATAGGCACTAAAACCCAAGCAGGTAGTACACTATTGTTATTGGCGTAGATACTACAAGTTATCAATAGCTGCATCCGGTACTTAGACCGTGTATGCGTGCCATCGACTGCAACGAAGGCACGTAACTAGCTACAAGCTTTAATACAACCAGCTGGACAAAAGAATATAGCCCCAAAATTGCCTTTTTCAGACAGTTTAAGCTGGGCGAAAATGCGCCGGTCTGTAGCTTTATAGCGCTCAATGTAAGCAGGGAACTTGGCAAAGCAGTCCGCTTCGTCACTATCAATCCCAACCAATAAGGTTTGAATTGTACGCCAGCTCGCATATAGTTGATTTCGTTACTGCATTGTAAGCATTCATTAGCCCATACAGTAGCAAGAGTAATGTTACGGTTGTCAATAACACTAGCTCGGTGATGTGGCTTAAGTAATTGCACTGAGAACGATTGCTTTGCGTTATAATAAGTAACGTATTCCACAAGCGAGCGGTCCACCCAAGCGAGCGGTCCACCTTAGCTCTACCTAGCCACTTTAAATACATATATTTCTACAACGCCTTGAGGAATTTAATTCTAATTAAAAATAATTAATCTACAATGTCTTGAGGACCTAGGGAACATGTTGTAATGCGATGTCCTGGCTCGCGGCAGCGTCCACATCGCCTTTGACGTCCCACAGTCGCATGTGAACTATTACTACTTTGACGCATATCCTCCAAAATTTGGGTATTAATGTCCGATTGATCAATTAAATTTAGGCCGTCTTGAACTGTAAGAGACCCTCGCTGCTGAATTCGCTTTTTTTGGCGATGTTTTCGCTGTGTTACAAGTTCGTTAGCCTTGTGAAGAGCAGCATTTTCCGCCTGAAGAATCGCGAGCTGATGAGCTATTTTGTGCGCGCCCTTGAGGACCTGATCAACTGCTGTATTGATGGCTGTAGGAGAGCTGTTTTGATGGCGTGCAATTTTAACTTTAATTAGCTCCGTTTGCGAGGTTAATTCAAGAGAGTTGCTTGGTGTTTTCGGCTCCCAGGGAACGTCTTCTGCGATAGGGGGTGTTGGAGTCCTGAATTGAATATCAAGTTTTGAAATTACAGCCTCTGGATCGTACGGAACGAGCCCTGCACCTCGAAAGCCTCCTTGCATATTGCTTTTAGTAAAAGAGGCTTCAAATGCTGCTCGAAATGCTGGTAGGAACTCAAGTTTAGTAATGTGGTTAATGCCGCTCCGGATCAAGTCCTCAATCTGGCCGCCGTACGCCTTTTTAAGAGGCGCAAAGCAGCCTACATCAAGTGGCTGAAGGAAATGAGACGCATGTGGAGGCATACAGAGTGTAATAATATTGTTTTCTTTGCAGAAATCCTGGAATTGAAGCGAGTGGTGGCTCTCGTGGCCATCAATGACAAGGAGACGATATGTGCCCTTTGTACGCCTCTTTGTGTGCTTCTCAAAGTGCTGAAGCCATTCAAAACCAAGCTCATTTGTCGTCCAGCCGTTTTCGCTTACACTGAGAACCCAATCACCTGGTATTTCTTCGCTGTACCATGCTGAGAGATGGTATTGTCCAGCGAAGATTACGAAAATGGGGGAATGGCCCAGCCTTGCGCGTTGATTCCCTGGATCACTGTAACCCATTCGCGATTTCCTGGCTGTACCATTTTAGGTCGATAGCGTCGCTCTGAGGCCGTAATAACCTTTGCCGTGGAAGCGATGCCCATCATAAAGCCTGTTTCGTCGAAATTAAAGATGTCGTCTTCGTGGATACCGTACTTAGCGATAGTATTCTGTACGAGTCTAAACCACTTCCGGATAACCTTTGGATCTTCGTTCTTGGCTCTCTGGTAGTCGTACTTGCGATTGAATCGTGTTTTAAGCTCTGGAGAGCGCTTGACAAAGTTCCCTGCCCAATTCTTGCCAACCTTGCCTCCACTGCGAGCCCGGAGAAGGTTATTGGCCATATTTTCCACGGCACTTAATCGGGGCGAAAACCCTCGTGAATCTAGGTCTAGGATATGTTGAATAATAACTGATTCTTCTAGCTCTGTAAGCTTTCTCGAATTGGGCGTGCAATCGCGTCGCGGACGGATTCCGGCGCGTCGTCGTCGGAGCGTCGTTCGCACCGCGTCGTACGTCTTTATTGCGCTTCGTTCGCTTTGAAATTGGCCGTGATTGATAGCATTTATAGCAAGAGATATTTTACCCTCTTTATGAGGTAATTGAAGAGAAGATGGTTGTTGCATTGTATATTAAAGATTATAGGTCGCGCTTTTTGGTTGGGGTGGACCGCTCGCTTGGGTGGACCGCTCGCTTGTGGAATACGTTAGCTGGTGTACAGGAGTAAGCAACTAATTCTGTGGTTGAAATAATATCTTTCTTAGACCGAGTAGCTCGAATACGAAACTTGCATTCACGATCTTTACAAGCAAGAATATACCGACTTTTGTCCGACGAGACTGTTTTGTAGGATTCGCCTTGGCCTAAAACGTAGGTCTTGATTGCCTCACGTAGACTGCGAACTGGGGTCCCACGGGGCGGGTTTTCACCTACTTGACCCCACCCGTCGGGGTCCCACCCCATGGGTTGGGGTCTATCAAAAGCACCCACCCCACCCCATGGGGTCTTGATGGGGTGCCAAGCACCCATTACATTTACACGTGACATTACAATAGTTGCTGTACAGTTAGAGAAGTTATACTAATAAGTCTACTAATCAAAAGCTACGCGACATAAACGTATTAAAATTTTGGTTTGTGAATTTTATTATGTGCTTAGCGCCCTATCGCTAGCGTGTATACCTTTAATAACTCCATTGCTTAACCCATTTCCTTTGTATGAACTGCGTTTGATTCTTTAACACCGGCCTGGGTACTTGTAGCCCGTCATTCCCTCTCTCATTCTTTGAACCAAATGCATATCCTTTACTTGAATAGTAACTCTCTTAGCGTGGATTGCGGCAAGATTTGTGACTTTAAAGTAATATTAGTATAAATATTAGTATAATGTATTTATATGAAATAACTTACGCTCGAACTCAGCTACCAAAGCAGATTCTGCGGCTTCTTGGAGACATTGTAAAGCACTAAGTTGAATGCGAAATGCGTGTCGAGACGTAATATCATACATTATTTCCCTAACTAGTCGAGTAAATGGAGCTTTTGGGATTAAAAGCTCAGTGCTTTTTGGTATCGTTTGATTTCTCTAAGTGCTTTGGCTACGTTTAAATGTTAGTTTTATACTAATTATTATATTAATCAACTTACTGCCAGGTTTCAATCGATATTTCTTCTTTGGTACAGCTTTTGCAGAGGTTTTAGCAGAGGTTTTGGCAGAGGTTTTGGCAGAGGTTTTGGCAGAGGGTTTGCGAGCAGATTTGGTAGCTATTTTCTTGGTACGTGCCATTGTAACCTATTAAGATTAGAATAAATATTAGTATAATACAGAATAATATGTACCTGTGCAAAGTCGCAAATTATTTTCAGAAAAGGTGAAGGTGAATGTGAATATTGACACGTGAAATTGAAATTATAGCTTTGTGATTTCGACGAGAAGACTATAAAGAATTAGTATAATGATTAATATAAAAATAGAATATAAAAAAGATAAATATAATACATACTTGTGTATGGTGTAGTTGTTGGTAAATTTAATTGAAGGTTAAAAGAAGTCAGGTTTAAAAAAAGTAGTTGGATGCCTTAAAATCGAGGCATAAAAACGCGACTGCCTTATTTTTCAGGATAACGCGTACTTTTCCCTCATTCATTCTTTTTGCACCAACTTATTAAATCTGAACAAAGTCAAACATCTATCGCAGTACGTGTTTTTGGTGTATTATATTAATCTTTATACTAATTTTTGAAGCTCTAGTTCTTGCGAGTTGAAATTTGCAAAATACGCCTACTTTTCGGTTGCGTTACTTTCCAATATGGCTTCACCTTTCGAAAAGCAACCTCCTCAGGTAATTTTTATTGAAATATTATATTAATCTGTATACTAATCGGTTTCAAGGATATCATTGTCATTTCTGATGATTCAGATCATGAATTTGATATGGATCTTGATTCCTCGCAGCAAATCGGTTCTTCCAATAAACGCAAGCGCAAATCTCCGGGCAGTTTTTCTACCAATGTGCATACTGTTAAAGCTAGAAGAAGACTTGAAGCTATAAAAAGCAACAGTATTCAAAATCAGATCGAAAAAGCGAAAGCCGCAGATCAAGCAGCAATTACATACAGAAAAAAAGTACTCAAAAAGTCTGCCGAATTTGCACTCGCATCTGTTGCCGAGCAGAAGCGAATGATTGAGCAGTCTGCTTTGCAAGTTAGAACAAAGCGGTTCGTTTAATTTTGATTATACTAATTTTTATACTAACCTGTATAGTGAACGAGATGGCAAAGATTGGAAATCTGTGGCAAAAGCTTTGGGTTATGGAGAAATTGGTGGCCTATATGCAATTGATGATGATGGAAATCCAGCATGGGAAGATATTGAGTATGAATCGGAAGACGAATACGAGTTTGAGCATATGTGGAGATTGAATGAAAAGCAAAACGGTGATAAAGCAGTTGTCGGCAAATCTGCTAAAGAGTTGAAAAATGACGGGATTGCCAAGCATAAACGATCCATTTTAGTAAGTTTCAGATTAATATAATGATTCGTATAACGCTAATACAATTTCAGGATGCCAAAAAGCTTGAATTTAAGTTTTGGCAAAGAAAATGGCGCCGAAGCCGTCGATCTTTGTTCCGCAAAATCCGAAAGCTTGCTGCTGGTGGACAGGAATACTTGGAAAGAACAAGCTGTCCTTACATTTACAAGAAGTACAAATTTCTACTAATTTTTATACTAATCTGCTAACTGATATAGCAAATTCTATGCGTATAAAACTCCTGAAAGATACTTTACTCAAGGAGAAAAGGCAATTTGGAAAAATCTTGCAGCATGGGCATACGGAAATGAAGAGTGGATCGATCTGCCGGGCCCTGCAAATTGGTGGCCAGCCGACGATAAGTTAAATGACACAGGATTCGGCTTCTCCGATTCGTTGACAGGCCATAGAGAAGCGTTTGATATGGTATATGCTACGGAAATTCCGGAAGATGGATCATACGAACGTATTTTCCCCGCTTATAATGATTTGTTTTTGATGACAGACAATTCTTTAAGTCAAACAATCGTTAAAGCATTCTTTGGTTTACAAAGCAGCTTTCAAAAGCCGCGTAAGCTGTAAATGTATATGTAGTTTTTAAGTATATACAACAAATGAAGCAAGGAACTTTAAGCAGATATATTCAATTTTATACTAATCTTTATACTAATCATTATATTTTACATTAATTTTTGGAAGTTTAATTATAACCTTTAATATGTACAATTTTTTGGAAGTAGTAATTTAACTTGTGTTTAAATACTTGTTTTTTCTTTCCGATTTGATGCTTTTTTTTTTTACTTGCACACTTTTGTTGCTATGGAGTCAAGCAATTCGCAAGACTTTTCTGATCCTTTTAGCTCATTTGAGCCAAATACTTCTGACAATTTACTATTTTCGCAAATTGGTCCAAAAAACCTATATTTTCGATGGGAACTCGAATATCACGATAAGTTTGTTGAATGGTGGTTAAGTACACAATGGGCAGTTCAAGCAGTTGCAAACCAATCAATTGATTTGGTAAAGCAATTAAATTGGAAATCTCAAAATCGAAAATCTATTGCTTGGAAACAATTCGATCAAGGAATACACCGGATCACCGGAGAGCCTAAAGTCATATGTCAAAACTGCAACAAGGTTCTCGCACATCCAAATACGCGGAATACCGGCACAAAAGCTTTGTCTGGTCATATAGCGTCTCGGCAATGCTTTGTTTATTCTAGCCAAAGTAATACAAGGCAGAAAAAAGTGGAAGACATGTTTCACGCTATCTCTGTAAGTAGATTAGTATAAATATTAGTATAATGTCTAATATTAATAGCAACCAATCTTTACGAAGCAAGCATTTCACGACCAGGTTCTTGCAACTATTGTTTCACTTCGTACTTCTTTCCGCGCAGTCGAAAATCCTGAATGGAGAAAGCTAGCTGTTATGCAAAATCCAAATTTCGAACTTCCTTCTGCAACAACTATGAAGAATCGACTAATGGAACAATCAGTCAAACTTGAACAGAACATGCTTTCAAATGTTGTTCCTGGAAGCAAAATTGCAATTTCTCTTGATTGCTGGTCTAGTACAACAAGACTATCATTTATGGGTATAATAGCTCACTATATTGATAAGTCATGGGTTCTTTGTCAAGAATTAATAGGATTTGAAAGTTTAGTAAACGTTCATTCCGGAAATGCGCTTGCTCAAGTTGTCAATAACGTTTTTCAACAGCACAATCTTTTTGATCGTGTTGTTTCAATTACAACTGATAATGCGAGTTCGAATACTACAATGGTTCTCGAAATCAACGGATACTTACAAGAAGCTTTGAAAGCTAATAGTATTCTAAAAAGGAAAGTCCAACACGTGCCGTGTTTATCGCATGTGATTCAGCTTAGTCTTCAAGCACTTTTGGGCTTTGTTCAATTGAGGCCTACTAACGACACATTTGTTCGGAATTGGGTAGCAGAAAAAGAGCTGTCTGATCTTGAGAGAATCAAAGCTAGTGACAAACGTGGTATTCCATATATACTAGCAAAGGTATGTAACACGTGACTTTTATACTAATTTTTATACTAATCTTATATTAGATTCGAAAGCTTGCTATTCTTGTTAATTCCAGTGCACAGCGGAAACATCGATTTCAAAGAGTTCAACAAGAACAAATCAGAGATTCATCTTCTCCGAATGATCCAGTTCTTACATTGTTAATTGATGTATGCACTCGATGGGACTCAACAGTGCATATGATTCTTCGTGCATTGCGTCTTAAAGAGTCTATCAATCAATTTTGCAGTGCATACGATCCTGCTAAGCCTTTTTCTTTTTCTGCATTAGAATGGAAAAAACTTGGCTATTTGGCCGATTTGTTACGTCCTTTCAATTTTTTTACAACAACAATCGGCAAAACAACAAGCATAACATTGCCTTATGCTTTATCAATTTACGATGAATTGTTTGAACACTTGCAAGAATCTCGCCGAGTATTAACCAAAAAGTCTGTTGCTCAACTTTGGGTAAAAGATTTAATTGGTGCGATTAACGCTGCAGAAGCCAAGCTTGATACTTACTATAACAAAACATATAGTAGTCTTGGTAGTTTGTATGGCATCGGAGCAATTCTTGATCCAAAATCGAAGCTAAAATGCTTTGAAGAAGATTACTGCTGGCTTAATTTCAAAACAGTTGATTGGGCCAAAGAATTTGAGCGTCAATTTCGGTCGTTATACGATACGGAATATAAAAAAAAGTCTACGAATGCTGACCGACTTTCTCAAATTCGAGAAGTTAATCACGACCCTTTAGCATTGGCATTAAGTCGCAAGCGCTTTACTCGAGACATTCAGAACCCTTATCGCAAAGATGATGACTTTTCTCCTTCTGAAATTGATGAATGGCTGGCTATGAGTATGTTTACAATTCTACTTTTTATACTAATTTTTATACTAATCTTTGTGTTGTTTTTTTAGAGCCTGATAATCGATCACCGCTACTTGTTTGGAAATCGCTTGAAACACAGCTTCCTGGCTTATCAGCAATGGCTAGAGACTTACTTTGTATCCCGATGGCCGGTGTTGGAGTAGAACGTGCTTTTAGTTTTGCACGTGATATATGCGGATATCGCCGTGGCCAGCTTCAACCGACAACTATTCGGTCGCTTCTTTTGGTTTATCATTCGCTCGTTGAACATTCACGAACACGTGAGCTTCAAAATCTACTATTTTCAACTATTAATATCCAGGATATGACACTTGAAGATATGGAAACGGAAATTAAAACGCGAGAAAATGATCTTGAAGTCCAACTTGATCAAATTGATCTTTGGGAAAATCATTACTATATTAGTGATGAAGAACCAGAAGGAAACGAAGAAGTTCGAACTCGTCGTGCTCAAGAACGCTGGGATTACAAGATTTCTAAATCTTTACGTCAATCAATTCATCAAAATCAGCCACTTTCGACTACTCAGTTTCAAAATACACTTAGGAATCGCCGCGAACCGTCAATTGAAACAACGAACTGGGAACTATCTAGTAATAGTAGTCAAGAGCTGCCTCGACTTCCGACTCCTGGTATTGGTAATATTGTGCCGGATACTCCAATAGGCATTCACAGGTCAAAAAAGCAAAAAAAAAATTAGTTTTAGAATATTAGTGTTGTATTATTATAATTCACAATTTTTTCCACTCTATTACAATATGTTTAGATTTAACATTTGAAGTTTAATTTTTATACTAATTTTTATACTAATCAACCACTTTGCATTTCAAGTACTTTTGTAAAAACAAGTATACAAAATAGCCTTGTTTAACCTGTGTGCACATAGAAAAATCAATGCCAAAACTGGAAAGAATCATCTCGATACTAGAATACCTCGTATATTTTTAAAATTCCGCCAGTCCGCCCTACATTCTTGTAGAGGAGTTTGACTGTAGTTTCTATATTTAGTTAATCTTATCGGGGCCCCATTGAGGTCCCGCGGGTTGGGGTCAAAATATACAACCCACCCCACGGGGGAAGCGAGCCTCGAAGACCCGACCCACGGGGTCCCATGGGTCGGGGGCCCCGGCCCGCCCCGTGGGTTTCTGCGCAGTCTAGCCTCACGGGCAGCGTCAATTGACTCAAATTGGTCGCCGAGTTGCATTGTGAAGGACTGTGAATAACTAGCTTCTGAAATCAGGTTTGAAACAGTCTAAATAGCTTTGGGAATTGAGTGCAAAATGATTAGGAAATGCTTTAATTTGATTGCGGGATGGCGTATGCAGGGCAGGTACTATACAATATGCAAGTGATTATGTACGTAGTTCGGTTGGGAATAACTTCAATTTTTAGGGTGGTAGTTCAGTAATTATATACTTTAGGGTGGTAGGTTGGTAATAAAACACTTTTTGGGTGGTATCTCAGTAATATCAGGATTTTTGAGTGGTAGGTTAGTAAATTGTCGTTTAATTTTATTGCTAAGTAAATGCCATCATCCTTTAGACTTATCTGTGACCAATTCTCTGGAGTTGTAGACCATGGTCTCTTTGCTGCAAAGTTGTAGTCGGGAACCATTTTCGGCTGTTCGTCCTTTAATGGCCGACCTCTGAACACGATTGTAGAACCCGTTGGGGGCACTTCACAGCCCTATGAATGTATTCCGAGTGGCATCTACTCAAGCATGAATGATAGCAGTTATGAATGGGCCTATTGGAGTGTAAGTAGATTTGAATAATCGCTTTATTTGATTTGATTTTTACCTGTTGCAAACTCTTGTACAGCCTCCTTCCGGACTAAGGACGTCAAAATCCTAAATAATCAGAAACGGTCAGGAATATAGCAAAGGACAAATAGACTAACCTCGGGTTGCGAAACCTCCATTCTCACATCCGGATGGCGAGGACAGCGAAGACTCAATGTAGTACCGACCGAGTTTGAGGTACGGAGCATACTAATGACTTTAGACCACGTTGGAACGCGCTCAGCAACATTGGTGTTGCCAATGATGAAAAGACCATGTTGCGCTCGGCTGCGAACATTAGGAAAATTTACTTTAGATTTTAGCATGGAAGGGGCGTCAGTGCTGACCTCAAAAGTACGTTAATACGATTCCTAGAGCTCAAAAACCCTACTTTCCCGGCATTATTACTTCTTACAAGAGAAATAACGCTAATCTTGGCTTCCTCACCTTGAAAGCCGTCACTACATCCAGAATTAGTAAATTGGAGCTCGAATACTAGACGTTACTTACATGGTCGAGACTCGAAATCGTTGACAATTCTTTCGGCCTGGTACGCGATTTGCCGCTTTGGGAACAAGAAGTTGATCATCTCCACCTGAAAAGGCGTTTAATTTTACCTTCAACTTATGTTCCTGCTCAGAATATGGTGTTAGAATTGCAATGTCGTCGATACTGTAAACACCCTGGCGAACGATGTGTCGAACAAGCCTATGAATTATCTCGACCTCCCAATCATTGCTATAAGATTTCTGTACACGATCTCCTCCGAAACTATCCTCCTGATTCGTGTGGTGAAGCCAATACACGCTTTTCCTTATGCCAACTACGTCTGGAATATTTTTGACGGACTCATGATCTATCAATGCCGGGTAGATTGTCCCTTTGAGGAGTCTTGATATCTCTGGTCTCATGCGCCGTTGTACATTCAGAAAAGATAGCGGGGGGTTCCCATGATTGGAAGTAGACAGTCTCTCGAACATACTCCTGTCCAATTGGAAATGACTGCCATATGGACCTTCAGCAGAGAGTTTATAGTCATTGATAGGTGGACGTAGCTGGGAATGGTCGCCGATTTGAATAAGATGCTCTAAGCTAGGCAAGAGAGCTGAAATCAAATGTCCTTCTAAAATCTGTCCTGCTTCTTCACAGATTGTCACCTTTGCATCTATGTGCCGTAGGATGGATATCCTAAGAGCAAACCCCGCTGTGGTAACTCCAATAACATCGGCATTTTTCAAGCACCGTCTATCAATCTCTCCGTATACGTTGCTTCGATGCTGCTTTTGTTCGTTATTTGATTTTAACAGCTCAAAAAGCTCTTTACCTGTATGTGAAAAAATCTGGCTCATCCAGCATTTAAGTAGGCGATGACGGCTCGGATTCGACAGTTGGTGTATGTCTTTATTTGCTTTCTTCAAAATCATTTCTATTGCTTCTTCCGGCTCGTCAACAGTTCTCGATGAAGATCCCAGTCGCCACTGGGCAAATGCATCACCAGCGCCACCTGTGGCATCATCACCATTACTGTCCATTACAAATTGGCTGTATACCTGCGGATAAGTGTTTTGCAAATAGATCCCAGTAGCATGCCATTCGAGATTTCCAACATCTCGTAGTAGCCGGATTTTATGTGCTATCATTTTCTCATATTCCTCTAATTTTGAAATGGTTTCGCGAAGAATGCTTCTCTCGGTCATTGTTTTTGCTTCAGATTGAGATCGAATGCGGAGATTTTTGTTCGCAAGTATAGTAGATTTACTTTGGCCGCCTACCCGAATTACAATATCAATTCCCTCATTCACAAGTCCCTCCAGGAACTGATCAAGAGCATGATTGGTATGACACCTGTATTTGCTGTCAGTGATATTCATTTAAATACTTAACGTCATATGGCGTACAAAATAATTATAGGCCCGAGCTGAGCCTTTGCTTTGTTCTCCAACAAAGCCTTGACTAGTTGGAGACCACCCAAATATTGAAATTAAGTGTTGGAACATCGATATCACCTGACTACGTGGCCAAAGCGTATCTTGAAACACGCATATATATCTTACCTAGCTAGTACAGACTAACAACAAGCAATCAATAGAATACAGTACAGTCGTTATACCTTTCCTTTCACATAGTGATATCGCTATGCTCCCCTGTAAAACCAACAGATTGAAACGGCCGTCATTAGCGCCCACACACCAAAAAGTCACGGCATGCCGCTTTTACTTCACTCGGCGCGAAACTTAGTAAAAATTTGTGTTTTACGATTCCGTGTAACTTATACTACACACACACACATTTGATTCACGCCTGGTAGCTAAGCCAAAAGGGCAACTATTGCTAATTTACAAATACATTTCTTAAAATAGATCAATAACTCCTTAAGCCCATACAAACTTAGTTTCCCACTTATGTCTCTTCTCAACTGTCTTATCTCAACGGATTCTCGTAGATTAGTATTGTTAGTAGGCCAGCTTGAAGGCTATTCTCCAAGTGTTTAGCGTCGTATCCTCGGCGGCTAAAGCGGTGCCTGCTGTTTATGGCACGAGGTGATTGATGTCGGTCGGTGTCAGTACTGGTGAGTTTACGGTGTCCTTTTTTGTGACTAGTCTGCATCCAGACGACCTGTAGCTATTGCGAATCGTATCGTGGCACGGACGGCTTTCATATCCGGGGTCCAGTTCTTGTCATCCGATGGCGATTTTCCCCCCAAATAAAATGAAATGTTGCTTCTATGGGTTTCCGTGCATTGGAGCATCTCCGTTCGGTAGGTAGACCATTTTCTACACCGGAAAAGAAAGTGGTCTACTGTCTCTCTCGCTTGTCCGCATGCGCACTGGTCTGACACTGTTGCTTCTATGCGGTAAAGGTAAGCATTCAGTTTAAGGAGAGTTGTTCCAAGGACAAAGAACTCGAGATTATCGATGCACACGATCCCGCCACTGCTTACAATACACTCGTCCAAAACTCCAAGCCAATTGGAAACAGTCGCTTTCGAGAACTTCAGAAGGAGTGGCAGAACACTACAATGGCTTCGTGCGGAAGTGCAAAAGAATTCAAGGCTGCTCTGCTCAACATTAATCGACAGTTGATACAACTGAACCCCAAGTATGCAAAATCAATATGGGATATGAATTCATGGTTTATCAACAATCTCACTGATGCTTTTGAGCACAAAGTGAGCGCACTATCTAGTGACCCGAGTGTGATCTCGGTGGAAAACCCCATGTGTTTCGACGACCTGACGCTTCAGATCATTGAAGAGGAACAGCGTCTCTTCGGAAAGTACGGGGGAGGATCAGTAGTTGCTACAGCAAAGAGCGTCTCGTACGACGGTCTTGACAATAATACCTTATTGACAAAGATGAAGGATGCCAGCAAGGAGATGAGACAGATACGTCAAAACCTTCACTGTACTCGTTGGAACAAGAAGGGACATCTTGACATCGATGGCCAATATGGATGCTTTAGCAGACCTGGAAATGAGAAGTACCGTGATGCTGCCTTCAAAGGCAAACGCAATAGAGGCAACGATAGTGACCGTGAGAGTATTGAGAAGAAACGCAAGATTGAGAAGCATGACTTCACACAGAATATCGTTATCGAGCAGACCTATGGCCCCGACCTTGACGAATAGCAATCACAGTCAACACCCAGCAAGTGGCGCAAATGGGAACTCAAGATTCGACTGTATTCGTCGATTCCGAGGTCTCGATTAGCTGTGAACTCGCGAGCTCGGAAATACCTACGTCTACGAGCTACTACGCCACAACCGGCGTCACCTGGAGTCCTGCTTTCTCTACTTAGTGTTTTTTCCATATCTGCCTTGTGGGGACTGTTCAAGTTATTTTCTTCGTTCATTAATTATCTTTCAACCCTCTACCGTATTACTCTCGTCATATCTCTTCTCGCTCTATGGTTACATCGACAACAACCACAGCACTACGATAAAACCATTACCGATATTGTACTGCCAGCCCTGTCCTCAAAGGCCACAGCAGACTACTGGATTCTTGACTCGGGAGCCATGACCCACGTTACTGGCCAAAGAGAAGCTTTTGTCTCCATTGGCCCTCCACCGCCAAATACGAGAATTCTTAGGGTAGGAGGCGCTACCACTGTCCAAGGGATGGGAACGGTCCAACTCCCAATTATAGTTGATGGTTTCTGTAAGGCTTTTACCATTGACGACGCACTTCATGCCCCAGATCTGCCATTCAATATCATCTCTGTCAAGAAACTATGTTTCAGCAAGGGTGGCACTCCTACCAGTATTGGTATTGACTTTAATGGTCCTTCCTGTGAGATAATTCGCGGATCCACAGATCAACTTATCGCTCGCGCAGACTGTCTCGATAGTGATCTTTATACTCTGAAACTACAGGGTTCCCCGACAACAAATAAGAAGCATGTCTATGCCGCTAAAGTCACTAATAATGAGGATCTCTATGCCTGGCATCGTCGCCTTGGTCATCTCAAGGAGAATCGTCTTCGTCGACTTCTTAAGCGCACTCTTGGAATCACGTTTCCAAGTGATCCAATGGAGCGATGCGAACCCTGTTGCAAGGCTACTCTTGTCAGACGAAACTATATCACTCCCGGAAAGCGGGCTACCGCGCCTCTACAACGTGTCTTCCTCGATGTCGGTGGTCCTGTCTCCTATCATAAGGGAAAGGCTGTACACAGATATTGGCTTGTTATAGTCGACGATTACTCTCGATATCGCTGGGTTTATCTCATGCAACATAAAAGCGATGTCAATGGCTTCTACAGGGAATGGAAAGACTGGGCCGAAAATCACCTTGATTTCAAGGTTAGTGCTGTGCGCAGTGATAATGAGGGAGAATTCACCAATGACATGCTTACTTCTCTTCATCGTGCTACTGGAGCTGATATCGAGCTTACTGCTCCCTACAACCCTGCTCAGAACGGAGTTGCTGAGAGGTCGATGGGGATATTACTTAATGCAGTTCGCAGCATATTATTCGATACCAACTTGCCTGAGTATTGTTTTGGGGAGGTTCTGAAGACCGTTTGCAAACTCAACAACTACTCGCCCACATCTGCGAATAGTGATCGATGTCCTCATGAAATTCTCTTTCAAGAAGACCCTCCACTCAGGGAGCTCCGAGCTATCGGCTGTGAGTGCTGGAAGTCCCTCCCGCACAATCCGAGTATGGGGAAGATCGACAGTCGTGGAGACAAGTGCTACCTGCTCGGCTATGGAAATGGGAGTCATCAGTATCGCGTGTGGAACTCGATTCATAAGAAGATCGAACTTGTTCGAGACCTAGATTGGAAAGAGACGCTATTTCCTGATCCGGAGATAAAGATTCCCGAGACTGTACAACGCCCTGCCATTGAGGATGATGCGCTGATACACGAGAAAATGAGAATTCAATATCGACCGCTACTCTCATACCCGCCTTGGTCACAGAGGCAGGTGATATAAATGAAGAGCTTCGTCTTCGAGACCCAGATATCGACACTCAGTCGGTTGCAACTCAGATCGAACAACTCAAGGGCGAAGGAGACGGCGAGTTTGTGTCACTTATTGCGTCACTGATCTTCTCAGTGGAACAGAATCAAGGCAACGAATGGATGACACTTCCATCGGAAATACAGTCAAACCTGTTTATATCGGAACCATCGGTTCCACGCCTGTGTTCCGATATATAGAGGTTTCCGATGTAACCAGGTATTATGTAAGCAAGATTATATTGATTCCCAGAAGCTATTCCCAGTAGTAAATACACTAAATATGTCTGCAGCTCGACAAATGGAAGAATTGAAGCTATTACTGGCCATTTTTACTTTTCGGGCCTAATGAAATAAGTTCTCAAGTTAGTTTGCCTCGTACTATTTTACTTAAAAACGCGCTTTAACACTTTTTCTTATAGTTCCTAAGTGAACGCAGCAGCTCGTTTGCACTAAAATAGTACTCTTGTTGCTTCTTATATCGCTAAAGCTCACGAAGGTAGTACAGTCGAAACTGTTTATATGAAAACTCCTTATATGAAAAACCTCTAGATATGGGAATGAAGGCCTGGAACAGTCGATTTTATAGTGGGTAGATGGGAAAACCTCTTTAAAAGCATATGGGAATGAAATACAAGCTTTTTTGGTGCATTCCCATATAAGAATGTGGTGGGGCTTAAGTTCCTGTTCCCAGTTTAGTTATTATATGATTGTCAACACCCCTTAATTGAACCAAAATACCTTTGTTTTGACCTTTCCTAAGCTTCGTTATGCCTTATCGACGAGCTAGAGAACCAATTATCTCAGGTGTACTAATCGCAGCACAGCCTAGAAGTCGAAAAAAGCGTTATAATCCTACGAATGAGGAGAAATATCGTTTACGCCAGTGGTATTTTGACTCTAATTACTTAGGTAGCGGACCGAAAGGCTCTAAAACCCTTAAAGATTGTGCTTTGTGGTGGCATAAAACAGATGGCTCGTATTTACCCTCAACTAATGCTTCTCGGTATATATCTTCCAAATATAGCTTCCTTGACGATTCGACTATAAAAGCAAGGCACCTGAGAGCTCGAAAACGGTCTGGCAAGTGGCCTTTATTAGAGACTTGTTTATATGAGTGGCAGCAAAAGTTCGAAGTTGCGGGAGGTCATTTAACTGGCGATATTTTAAGACTGAAAGCTACCGAATTTTGGGAGAAATTGGTCGAATATGAAGGTAAGAACCTAGTCCGAAGTCAGTAAATTTTCAGTAACAATTTTTTAGGAAAAGTGTGCCCGGAGTGGACAAATGGTTGGCTAGAAGGTTTCAAAGAGCGGCATGGAATCAAACAATATAGTCGACACGGCGAAGCTGCCTCTGCGGATCGATCTGCCGAAACACAGCGTAAAATAGAAGATATTCGGCGTGTCTGCGAAAACTATTCAGCTCAGGATGTTTACAATACCGACGAAACCTCGTATTACTGGAAAGCTTCACCTAAACGGTCTTTAGCTACGTCAGCCAGCTCTGGGAGAAAACAAGACAAAAATCGTATTTCTAGCCTTCTTACTTGCAACGCTGACGGGTCAGACAAGCTTCCTTTGTGGTTTATAGGCAAATCTAAGAAGCCGCGATGCTTTAAAACTGGCCGAATGAAAGATCTTCGAACTATCGGAGCTGTGTGGCGGTACAACAGAAAGGCTTGGATGAATAGCGAGATTTTTGAAGAATTCTTGCTGGATTTTGACAAAAGAATGAAAGGCAGGTCAGTCCTTCTTTTAATGGATAATTTCAGCGCACATGAGCTTGCTGTCAAAAAGTTGCAAAAAGAAAAGTTGTTGCAAAACACTAAAGTGATGTGGTGAGTGATATAATATCGAGGGGTAGCTTGTATTACATGACTGACTTTTTGGATATTAAGGCTCCCTCCTAACGCAACTTCTCTTCATCAACCTCTCGATCAAGGTATTATACAATGCTTCAAATCGCATGTACGATCATACTGGGTTCGATTTATGGTTCAGAACTTTGACGCAGGCTTCGAGTTTATTCATCAAATGGACGTTTTGAAGGCGATTCGGTGGTGTGTATCAGCCTGGGAGAATGATGTTACACAAGGAACAATACAAAACTATTGGGCACGTTCTCAGTGCTACGATTTTGGCCAATATCCTCGAGCAGATCTTGATACAATAGTGGTAGACGTTGGGGATCGGTGGAAAGAAGCAGAGGGCCCAATTACGCATATAAAAGAGGCATTTCAGGATCTTCAAAACCGGGGAGCGATCAATCAAGTCGACAATATTAAAGCGTTTATAGCACCTACGAATGAAGAGGTATATGATCAGCCTGACGTCGATCTAGTTCAACAAATCGCGGACGCTTACAATCCTGAAGTAGAGGAAGAGTCAAGTGATGAAGAGGAGCTTGTGCTAGCAATTACTCCTCAGGAAGCTTTACGCTGTCTTCAGCAGTTGAAGCGTTACGAAGAGCAACAAGAGTACGACTCTAGTAGAAAGGAGCTTCAACAAATGCTTCGAGGCTATGAGAGAGAGTTGCTGAATTGTCAATTCAGGTGGAAAAGTTCAAAACAAATGGATCTACGGTATTATTTTTCTAAGCCAGGCTTTCAGGAAGATTGATGATATCTACGGGACTTGAATTGTAAGGTCGCAGACGATTTTGGTGTATATATCACTAGAGAATGCTTCTAGAATACAGTATAATCTTGCTTACATAAGACCTCTTTACATGGAAAACCCCTATATATGGGAGTCAGGACTTGGAACCAAGCGTTCCCATATAAACAGTTTCGACTGTATAGCGCTTTTTGGTTCGTGATTTTCGGCCGAGCTTTCGCTTTATCTCTTAATTCTACTTCGTCGATAAAGTTATAAGCGTCGACAATTTGCTATACAAAAGAATCGGCTGAAATATTGTGGTGGGGATTGACTCCTTTTCTTTGCAAAGGTGTCATGTGATGAGTATGAGTGGTCGGTCATGTGACCTGAGGAACATGAGTTGTATATAAGCTATGCTTTCGGTACAAAAACACAACAATCAATCAATCAATCATCAACAACACATACAACGCAACTATCAATATTACTATTTTCTATCCTTCTATATACTATATCTTATAAGCTATTGACGTTTATCTATTATATAGAGCTTAGGCTCGCCGGTGCTCTCCCCAGTATGCTACAGCCACAGCTGTCACGCCTATAAGTTTCGTGCTAGATCCTGTTGCTGTTCTTGCTCTTCAGCATGTTCCCCTCCACAATATCGTTAGCGACTTTCTCGTTAAGAAGCGATATAAAGCTTCGTATATCTCTAACTTCTTCGATAGCCTCGCAAGCTTGTAAACGCTGTAAAGCGTTTTTTATGCTTTTTACTTAGTGTTGTACGTTTTTCCACCGATCTTTTACGTTAACAACTATTGTATCGAAGTTAGCCCGAGGAAATTAGCTAAAGTCGTAGCACTGTAAGCGCGTTTAACAGTTTTGTATTGTCGCTGCAGAAACGTTATTTTTTTATGCCGATATACACTATCGAATCGCTTTTAAAACAGTCATTTCATCAAGAAAATCGCGATCGACATCGAAGTTTTACACTATAAACTAAATTTATTAAAATTTAACTTGCGTTTTTTAGCATTGTATAATTTTTTAATCGAAAAGTTAATATAACGACGTTGCGTTTAAAAAGAGCTTATAATTCAGTCGAAATCAGTCATGTGTAAGAATGTTTATCGAGCTAATAAAATCGTTGGAAAATCTAAAAAAAAAAAAGCGATGAAAAAAGCACAGCGGCAATATCCCTCGATATTTAACTTACTACATTACTTTAGTATTACGCAACAACTTTGCTTTTAACAACTTTTTAACAGCAAGCTTATTGTAACAACTCAAGCTGCACAGGGATCTCGATCCGTGGATCTAAGTAGAAGGATGCAAAGGTGTGAACAACTATCAATTGTTATAACTAAGAGAACAAACTACAGGCGGAAGAAGGGAAGGAGAGCAGTGCTTTATATACAGGATGCTGGCCAGGGGCCAGTGTAAGCGAGCCCTGTAGCGTTGGCTGCCAAGCTCTGAGGTGCCGAGCCCTGTGGTAACAGGGGCCAAGCTCTACCGAGCTCTGCAGTGCTTGGCGCCAAGCTCGAGATAGGGCCAGGGCCGTGACACTTATAAGCGCTGAAATTATTCATTAATAGCAATACAAACTTGCTTTTTATTTTTTTGTCGAAATTTAGCAAGAATTCTTTAAAAATTACGTTGTTTATTTAAGCTTTTTTGTTGTATCGCCAAACACTATTAAAAGTACGAAAGTCTTTGATCCGGTTAGCTTTAAAGCACTTCGGCTTTTTAGCTTTGTTTATAAACTAAATAAAAAGCTTTTTTGAGCTATTAGCGTTACAAGTTAAAAAAGCAGAAATTTTAGCTTTTTCTTGCTTTTTGCCGAAAGCTTTCGACGTTGCTAGCTCACGCTTAAAGCACGCTTTTTAGTAATAACCGGTCTTATTAGTATTAAAAACATTTTTAGCTTAATATTTCTCGCACTTTTGCCGAATTTCCTTTATAATACGCTAAGTTTCGGCAAAGGAATTAGCAAAAGCAGCTTTACTATGTCGAACATACTGTTTAATTTCGTAACGATCCTTAAAGCTATGTAGTTAGCTATTGTGGAAGAGTGAATGTTCAAGGAGCAAAAAGCTGGTTTGGTATTGAAGTCCCAAAAGGAGTTTATATACAACTGTACAAGTCATGTGCCAGCCTAACACCTGACAAAGCCACTATTTGACACCCTGACATAACCCCACTACACTATTCGTTTATTCCGGGCAAGATTTTCTTAACAAATTACTAGTAAATATTTGCTAATTAATAAGCTAAGTTCTTACTTTTATACTTAGCTAAACCGCTTTAAAATTCCGTCGCTTTTTGCTGCAGTATTTCACTTGTTAAATAACTTTCAGCACTTTCGAACTTTTGCTGCTACTCGTACAAACAATCTTTTAATAAAGGCCACTTTCCGAAGCGTTTACGAGCCTTTTTTTTTTTTGCTTTAATAGTCGAATCATTAAAGAACTGGTATTTGTCGAATATATAATTTAAAGCGCTAAATAAAGTCAAAAACCACTCGTACTTCTTTTTTCATTATATACTACAATCTTTAAGAGTTTAATTGCCGTAAAGTCCGTTTTTTAAGTAATTAAGGTCAAAATACCACGCACGTAAGTTGTATTTCTCTTTATTAAAAGGACTATAGCGCGGCTTTTTTCTTTTTAGTTGTGGTTAAATTAAGATTTCTTTAAAAATACGTACGCGATTTCTACGAGTAAGCATTTTAATAAAAAGCAAAAAAAGTGAAAATGAGTTAAAATACAGTTCCCGAAAATTATAACTTATAAAAATATTTGCTAATTTTGAATTTAGTACTAGGCCCTTACCGAAAGTTTATATCGGAATGCACTCAAAATTCTTGTACTTCATTCCGATCCCGAAATAAAGAGGATTCCGGTATACCCAGCCAAAAATCGAGCGTTCCAGGCCTCCCTTCCGATGTAAGGAGGTTTCCGATATAAGGAGTTCCGATATAAACAGGTTTGACTGTAGTGAGGAGTCTTGATCTGTGTGAGCCAAAGACCTACAAAGCTGCCATAACTGGAGCTGATAAAGAAACATGGTCTGTATCAATCAAGGAGGAATGTGACTCTCTTGAAGAGAATAAGACTTGGACCGTGGTTGCAAGACCAACACATTAGAGGGTTCTGAGTGGCAAATATATCTTCAAATCAAGGCCAATTCGTCGGGGCAACCCGACAGGTACAAAGCTCGCTGGGTAGCTCGAGGTTTTGAACAGGAATATGGTATTGATATCAAAGAGACTTTTGCCTCGGTAGTGAAGCCTATGAGCTACAGAGTTTTATTTGCCATTGCATGCGCACTGAACTGGCAGGTCGACCAAATGGATGTCAATGTTGACCTGATGAAGTCGGTAGCAAGACGTTGTCTGGGCAACGCTTGATGTGACTCAAGTGGCGAGTCACACCCTATGTGGCACGGGCGTGTCACTGTATTTATATGAGAGCTGTCAGTCAAGTTGAATGAAAACCAGTTCAATCTCAAAAGTTTCATATACAATTTGAGTTGAGCACGAAGCTCCTATCTAATGAGATCCCATCTACTTATATAGAACCCTTCGTGCGTTGGATCTCCTGGCTCTCCGGGCTCTCCGGTTGCGTGATCGCTAATCGATCACTCACAATGCTATTGGTTATAGGAGTTCTCTGTAGAGTAGTCCTGGCCAGCTACTCGGCTTCCAGTACTAGAATGTTCCCGAGCCTCAGGCTCCTCACATGATCGTAGTCACGTTCGTAACATCATACTACATTCACTTCGGCACTATTAGGCACCTTAAAGTTCTTCAAATATTTGGCGCGTAGGTTGTATTGTTCCGACCTGGACTTGATATACCCCCCGACCCTATCCAGACCCTCCTGGAATGTCTCTTTGTGCCCGGTGCTCATGATGTTCCTGTTGGGCGCTAGATCAAAGCCCCGGATGCTGGGAGGATTGGCCCTCGATCTCTTCAATCTCTCCGTAGCTTCATCGGTAACGTTTGGTCTGTGTACCCAAATGTCGGTTCCCCAGGTGTTGGCGCCATGCCCTTGGTCAAGTGGGGCAATTGAATTTGATATCCATGCACAGACATTCTTTCTATCATTATGAAACATACTGCTATCGTGCGACTTTTCATAATTGTCGTGGGGCCCATCGTGGGGCCCATCGTGATGGCATTTAGGCTGAGGATCACATTTGAGATGTATGCGTACGTTGTCTTGCGTGATGACGAAGAGACTGCAAGGATTTTCCAGAGTGGAATTCGCAACAGATTCTATCCATACATGCTGAGATACGTGCATTTCCAAAAGGTGTGTGACTGGAATGTACAAAAGGATGAAAGGGTGGACTGCAGATTCGGAATTGCTCAAGCGCCAGAATCCAAGACGAAAATCATGACGAAACTTATCGATCCCGCGTTGTTCGAAAATCCGGCCAAAGTTTACCCATAGGAGAACTTGTACATCATCCTCGTTGGTGAGAGGCACTCTCTCGTTAACAGGTCGGGAAGTGGCCAGACGAAGTATCTCTGTAATGCTGGTGCTTTTGATGTAATCCCATACCCACTTCTTAAGCTGGAATTTTCGTTGGTCGGATGCACAAAGAATTTCGATTAGTGTTATTTCTGGGAATTGAGTGCTATTTAACATGACACACTCCGCATCGTCGGTTTTAGGATCATCGAAGGAGGGATCTATCATCCAGTACATGACTCTGAACAATGCCGCAGCAGCCTGGCACGATATCCAGATGATAGCCTCCAGATTTGATGCCGACTTCACTATGGTGTACTATTGTAAAAATGACTTTTAGTGAAATGCGACATGTTGAAAGATGAATAATCATACCTGACATATGTATCCAACAATCGTTAATGTTGCAACAAGAAGAGAAACCGCGCGAAACCACGGAGTGTGAATCAAAGACGTTCTTCCTTGGAGATGACACACATCCCCCATATTGACCTGCGCTTGAAGTAAAGTAAGCTCGCCAATTTTGTAGTCCTTACCAAGAAGCATGTCCCACTTCTCTGGGGTGAGGTATTTTCCAGGCCGGCCGGTCTGTCGCTGATACCACAATGGGATTATCACCATAATTTCGAGGCAAATATGCAAACCTAGGATGGCCAGAAATTTTGCCCAGTTCCAAGGGCTGCGAATGACTAGCAGCAGCCATGCAGTGATGCCTGAGCAAAATGTACTGAATAGAATTGTCATCCATAAGCCTTGGGATATAGATGTTTCTGCTTCAAGGTTGCCAATATTGATGGTGGTCTTGCCTCTGAGGCCTTCAGACCAATCTGCGCCTACCTTGATCATTGGAGTTATTCGTCTGTCCAGAAAATACTCCTTTTTCATGATAATAATATTATCCTCAAGAAATGATACATATATCGTGGCACATCGCTTATGATCGTCAGTCGGTGATATTTCCGTAAGTCCATATCCGAATATTCCACGAAGGGAGTCGAGATTGAACCCGGCCACTATGAAAGACTTGTTAGCTTACGTGACCAACGAGGGTGCATTAAATTTACTTTCGCAGCGTTCAAGGCCAAGACTGATCTTTATTGTAGTTTTGACCAAACCCAACAACCCAAGCATAGATAATGCGGAGATACATACAGCCCCAAAGCCATATTGAGTAGCAAGAACATTATTCTCAACAGAATCTAAAAGAGAAACAGAACCTTTAGCATTAGCCTAGTCCTAGAATTTATTTTACCCCGATTCCAAGGTAGAAAAGATGTATTAACCGTAAGGCTACACATCCCAAAACCCTGCGAGAGATGGGCAGCATACTTGTACAGAAGAGACCTGAGAAATTTATATAATTAGCAACGTTCTTGCGAAGTTTTAAGATTGTTGTACCTGCAAGGGCTGCAAGGTCTTGCGTTCCCGCCGCAATGACTTGCCCTGGAGTATCTGGAGTTGCCATTGAAATATGATTTGTGTCAGACCAAAAACGGGTCCTTTGAAGTGAGAATCGTCTGATTGATTGATCTATGAATGTGGCTGCCAGAGCAGGTATATATGGGCTAAAATACAGTACGGAGGTGACTTCCTTCGTCATCTGACGGAATATCATCACACCACTTTGATATAGATCTGTAAGATCTACGGCTTGGAGGCCCCCTGTAATCCACCTGAGACACGCCAATTCTGCCGTCTGACAATTTGTGCTAGAGAAACGTTCAACTGTATAGAAGAAAGTTCTCTTATCTCCTGCGGCTGAGAGCAAAAAGCCGCTAGAGCTAATCTTTTCTTGGACGCGCCGTAGCCTGAACCTGCATTGGGAAAATGATACATTGCCAACACATAATTTTACGCCACCTATGTCTTAGGTGAGTTACACTGGTTCTGTTTCTTACTCGGGCTGCTGAGCGTGTTTAGAATGACTAATTAAGAGATAAAGATCTTATTTCTAAATAACTAGAATTTTAACTCGAATTCTAGTTTTAGTAAATACGAGCGCCTACCCCTCGCAAGCTCGGGGCATGGCATTCGTTCTGTAGTCATGTGACTATCACGTTACTCAATCAACTCCTCTCGTATTTGGTCGAATTTATGGAATAGCTTTAATTTGAAAAAGAGTTATAAGGAGGGTTTTATGAAGTCAGCCAGCAATCAAATTAGTGAGAATCGGTAGTTGTGTGGAGGAAGGAGAACATGGAGGCTGTGACGCGTAAGTCGAGCCGGGAACGCGTCCAGACGACAAAGGCATTAGAATGGAGCAAGAGAAGATCTAGAGCGGTGGCAAGCGATACAGAGGACACGATTGAAGTAATTGAGGAAGCTCCCATGCCATTGCAAACAAGACGAACGGGGATCGGCGCGCATCCCAAGGAGCAAAGTGTGGCGACGAAGGTTAAGGCGCTCGCCGCGAAGGCAGGAGAACGTCCTGCAACAGCGGCAGCGACCCCGAACCAGCCGGTACACGAAAAAGCGAACGCAAGCGCAAATATGCAGATCAAAGTGCTCACTGACTTGGTCAAGTCGCTGTTGAAAGCAATGGAGGAACAGAAGAAGGAGCACGTGACCCAGATCAAAACCATAACGCGGACCTTCACGGAGCAGATAGAAACACTTAAGGCAGAGCTTAAGGCAGAGGTTACAGAGATGACGGAAAAGATTCAGACCCAGCTGTCCAATGCCCAAGCACCGTCAAGCCCATCCCCATCGTATGCAGAGGTCGCCCGAACGCCACCAGACAGTTCACCCAGCAATGTACGAACCCTCTCCTCCCTGCGCACCACACCGTCAGCAATGACCGATACGCTGTACTGCACAGTTGACACGTCCAGAGTTGGGGAGGGAGAGAGAAGCAAGGCCCAACCTGGGGCAGTTCGGAAGGCAATTGAGGAGGAGATTCGCACCGGGGAAGGACAAGCAAATTGGCGCTGCGCTGCGGTGATCAAAGACGCTAGGAACACGGAACGCATCAAGATTGTATGCAGAGACGAAGCTGAACTCCAACGGGTCAAGGAAGCGGCCCAGAAAACTGCGGCCGAAGGAGTCCGAGTGCTGCGAGACCAATTGTACCCGGTCAAGGTGGACAATGTCAATCGAACAACGATACTCGATCACGGCGGAAATGTTTTACCAGGCGCCGCCGAAGTCCTTGGGAAGGAAAACAGGGTCCACATAGCCAAGATCGGGTGGCTCAGTAAGAAAGACGCGGGGAAAGCCTATGGTTCAATGGTTGTTTACGTCACCAAAGGCAGCGAAGCCGCACGACTGTTACAAGACCAATATTTCCATGTCGCAGGAGAGTCGGCCTACACCAGGGTCTTCGAGCCGCGATATGGTCCACAGAAATGCTATCGATGCCAGGAAATCGGGCACAAGGCGTACTCATGCAAGCAACCGCAAGTCTGTGCCAAGTGTACTCAAGCAGGACACCATCACAGTGAATGTCAAGCAGTAATACCAAAGTGTGTCACATGCGGAGGGCCACACGAATCGCTCAGCGGGAACTGCGGAACACGCCACCGCTCCCGGGATGCGTAGAACCTTCCAAATACTCCAATTAAATGTCCGGAAGCAGCGAGAGGTGCAACACAGTTTAATGAGTGATGAGCAATTGAAGGATTGTGGAGTGTTGGCGATATCTGAGCCATATGCGAGGATCATCGACGGCACTTTGGTGACAGCCCCAATGGGACACCCAAACTAGATCAAAATAGTGCCCACAGTCCAACGTGTGGAAAGGTGGGCGGTTCGGAGCATGCTCTGGATTCGGAAGGATATCGAAGCAGAACAGGTGCCAATACAATCATCGGACCTCACGGCAGCGGTCTTGCGACTCCCAGACCGGTCGATACTGGTAGTGTCAGTCTACGTTGAACCGCAGGATGCAGAGGCATTGAGGGTTGCGATATGCGAATTACACCAGGTAATCAGGGAAACACGCAGCAAGATTGGCACCCGAGTGGATGTGGTACTTGCCGGGGATTTCAACCGGCACGATCAATTATGGGGAGGAGAGGACGTCTCATGGGAAAGGCAAGGAGAGGCCGACCCGATCATCGACCTCATGAGTGAGCATGCCCTTCACAGCTTGCTCCGGAGGGGAACGAAAACGTGGCAACGGGGGAATCATGAGTCAACAATTGATCTGGTACTGGCTTCCGAGGAATTGGCAACGTCAGTAGTGAAGTGTACAGTCCACACAACGGAGCATGGGTCCGATCACAGAGCAATTCAGACGACGTTCGACGTTGCGACTCCGGAACGAGTTGTTGAAGCAAGGCTGCTTTTCAAGAATGCTCCGTGGACTGATATAAAGGCCAGGATTACTACCAATCTTCGTTTCGTTCCATTTGGTGGCAGTGTACAGCAACAGGCAGATGGGTTAATGACAGCGGTGCTGGAGGCAGTCCACGCACTCACCCCAAGAGCGAAGCCTTCACCATACGCGAAGAGATGGTGGACAACAGACCTCACGCAGCTGCGGCGAGTCTACACGTACTGGAGGAACCAGGCCAGAACGCAACGGCGGATGGGTCGCATGTTTCCCGAACTAGAACAGCAAGCGAATGAAGCGGCTAAGGAGTACCACGATGCCGTCCGGAGACAGAAAAAGGCGCACTGGGAGGACTTCCTCGCAGATGACACAAACATATGGCAAGCGGTAAAGTACTTGGATCCTTGTGGTAGCTCAGCATTTGACAAGATACCGCCGCTGACAAAAAGAGACGGATCCACCACGAAAAACAAAACTGAACAAGCAGAGGAACTGCTGTCGGTGTTCTTTCCCCCACTACCAGAGAGGATAGAAGATGAAGGACCACGACCGCAGCGAACCGCAGTGTCGATGCCTCCCTTGACCGTGGAAGAAGTCGAACGGAGGATGTTTGCGGCGAAGCCATGGAAGGCGCCAGGAGAGGATGGGTTACCAGCCATGGTATGGAAGCAGGTATGGCCAGTGGTCAAGGACAGGGTGTTGCTCCTCTTTCAGACGTCGTTGGACGAAGGGGAACTCCCTACACAATGGAGGAATGCCAAGATCATACCGCTGAAGAAGCCAAACAAAGGTGATTACACGGTTGCAGAATCATGGAGGCCGATCTCGCTGCTCTCCACACTGGGAAAGGTCCTGGAGTCGGTGATTGCGGAAAGAATATCGCACGCAGTAGAGACCTTTGGTCTGCTCCCAACGAATCACTTCGGGGCCAGAAAGAAGCGCTCTGCGGAACAGGCACTTCTGCTGCTGCAAGAACACATCTATAATGCATGGAGATCAAAGAAGGTCCTTAGCTTGGTTAGCTTCGACGTGAAGGGCGCATACAATGGAGTGTACAAGGACAGACTGTTGCAGAGACTCGCAGCGAGAGGCATCCTACCGGCCCTGGTGCGGTGGATTGATGCTTTTTGCTCAGAACGCACCGCAACCATACTAGTCAATGGCCACACCTCTCAACAGCAGCCACTGCCACAAGCAGGCTTACCGCAAGGGTCACCACTGTCGCCAATCCTGTTCCTCTTTTTCAATGCCGACCTAGTTCAACACAAACTGAATGCAAATGGGGGATCAATAGCATTTGTGGACGACTATAACGCGTGGGTTACAGGGTCATCAGCGGATGTGAACCGAGAAGGGATTCAAGCTATCATCGACAAAGCAATGGACTGGGAAAGGCGGAGCGGAGCCACGTTCGAAGGCAAGAAGACAGCAATCATTCATTTCACTAGACGACATGACCGAATCAGTACCAGACCGTTCGCGATCAAAGGTGAGGCAATCGCACCAAAGGAGGCGACTAAGATCTTAGGAGTCGTTATGGACTCCGGACTCCGGTATGTACAGCACATCGGGAAAGCAACAACCAAGGGCCTTCTTGCCGCGATGGCATTAAAACGACTGCGGCTGGTCTCTCCCTCAACTGCAAGGCAGTTGTTTGGAGCGACGGTAGCGCCAGTCGTGGACTACGCTTCAAATGTGTGGATGCATGCTTGCGGGCACAAGGGCATGGCCTTAATGAACCGAATACAAAGAATCGGAGCACAGGCCGTCACAGGGGCTTTCCGAACCGTCGCCACCGCAGTTGCAGAAGCCGAGGCCAGCATACGTACAGTGAGCGAGCGGTTTGCAGAGAGGGCTACGAAGGTGTGGGTCAACATCCGCACGCTCCCCGAGACGAATCCGATATCGAAGCTAAACACTAGAGTACTCCGGAGATTCACGTCACCATTGCAAAAGATAGCTTGTGTGCATCAAAACATGCCAACAAATAAGATGGAGGTTATTCAGCCTTATGTAATAGCTCCGTGGGAGGAACGGCTCCCCGCTACAATCGACCGCGGAACGGAGGAGACTACTAACATTGCGAACACTATCTGCGGCATTCGGGTTGCGACAAGCTCGTCCGCGAGAAAGAGGATAGTGGGGATGGGAGGAGCCATCCACGACACGCTCGGCATTGTAACAGGTAGAGAACCGATTGCATACTCAGTCACGCTGGGAGCAAGAACGAAACAGAACCCGTACACGGCTGAACTCGCCGCGATCGCGATGGCAATGAAGCGCCTACCGCTACATCTGGTGGGAAGACAGATCACGATTATTTCAAACAACCAGGGAGCCCTGCTAGCAACCAGCCAACCCAGACATCAATCAGGACAAACCAGCATTAAAGAGATTTACGAGGTAGCGTCTGCGCTGAGAAAAGGAGGCAATTCTATCTCGATGATATGGATCCCGTCTCAGGAGAGCTTCGAGCTCGGCAGGAGAGCAAAGGAAGCCGCACGACAGGCTACCGAGCCAGACCGAACACCGCAAGGGCAATGCTACCAAGCCAAATCTACAACTATTAACAGGGGAAAGGCAGAAAAGGCAATAAGGACACTACCAGACGAGGTGGGAAAGTATTCCAGAGAAATGGACACCGCACTGCCAGGAAAACATACTCGTACCCTATACGACGGTCTCAAGCGGAGAGAAGCGAGCGTATTAGCACAGCTCCGTACAGGAATGGCACGACTGAACGGATATCTTCACCGGATTGGAGCAGCGGAATCTGACCAATGTGCCTGCGGACAGGCAACAGAAACTGTCAAGCACTTCCTTTTCCGATGCACGAGATGGGACGCACACCGAACGCAAATGCTAGCACTGACAGACACTAGAAGAGGCAACCTCTCCTTCTACCTAGGAGGGAAAGCTCCATCTGACCCGGAGAAATGGACACCAAATGTAGACGCGGTTCGAGCAACGATCAAGTTCGCCATAGCCACAAGACGACTGGACATGGAAGTAGAGCAGGCAACTAACTCCCTACAATAGGAAATCCCTTTTCTTTCTCTTATCCCGACTAACCCTTTATCACCATCGTGTCCCCAGCAGGTCTCGCTTCAGTCGCCGACAATAGGACATTGAACACTTGGAGGAATGGACTTCAAGTTAACTTGCTACCAACTACGCACGAGACCACGTTGAATATGTGTTACTGAAATTGGAAGAGATAAATAGAAGCAGTTCTGTATGGGCTTTGGGAGGCATTAGGAACACCGAAGGAAGTGTATTATGTAATATAGAATAGGGCCCTTTAGGCTTAGCCGGGCGCAATAAACTACTACTACTACTACTACTTCCTACAATATCTCATTGTACCGCAGTGATTCCTCGCTGTCTAATAAGAAGTTGGTGGCTCGATTTATTATCCGAAGGAACAGAACAAAACTTTCAATCTTCAAAAGCCCGATACTAAAGCCCAGGTGGATGTGTGCCACTTTGTGAATCGGGACACAAAACTGATGTGCTTTGCCATCTTACCCTTCGGTTTGAATTGTTATGTGTACGCCGTGGATGTTGGAGCTCAGATTTCGCACTCTATAAGGCTTCATCACCTAGTCAAGTCCATTTCGAAAAGCACTTAAACTTGTAGTAAACCCACAGGCACTATCGACATCTACTGCGCTAGTTGGGGAAGAACCCTTCACAGGGCTTGGAGACTGGCTGATAGATGGGTGTAGTGACCGGCCGGCAGTTGTCCACTGACCCTATCGATAATATTAGCGCTAGAGACAACACATGGAATATGTATATGCTGGAAACGTGTTTTAAACATACAATGTCTTCAAGGATAAACCGATAACCGCCTTCAGCTTTGATCCCAAGCCCACCATGGCTATCCTTTGCTGCTTTCCAAGAATAGGGGTTCGATTAATTCGAAACGGGAAAGGCGCCAAAGGTTCGATTAATTCAAAAGGGGTCAGCTAAGCGACCCGCCCTCATCAAATATTTACGATGCTCCCTCCTCTTTTGTCAACACCACAAATGCAAATAACGCGCTGATGCAATGTATTAACCGGGAAAAGTATCTACCGGGGTCGGTGGATGAGCATCTAAAAAAGAACGGGTGTGAAGCGACCACTTTTGCGCCATCGACCCGTGGGACGACCGTTTTCCATCGCCTAACCCTAACCGCCCATCCGCCCTTCTGTGCCTACTGGTGCCTACAATAGACTAGGTATGATCCTTAGACCTAACCTATTCAACAAGGATGAGCATAGTCCTCGACTTGAAAAACTCAACCGGGAAGACACGTCGGCTAGTGGCGGTGAAAATGGTGTAAACTTGTTGAAGTCCCAAGAGGATGAAGAGGACGCCAGAACAGGAGAAGAGGCCGATGGTTTGTCCGGAATTCCACTCGTAGGTTACACCGCCGAAGGATACGGCCATGACGCCGGAGACGAAGGCTCCCATGGTGAGAATACTTCCGACGTAGTCCATCTCACGAGCGCGGTCCATCAAAGAGATTCCCGGGCGGGGGTCTTTGTTAGGGAGCATAAAGAGGTAGACGGGAGCGCAAATATGGCGACGCTTACTACGTTCATCTTGTGATGAATTCGGCACCTCACACACCGACAGAGGAGATTGACAAGATCAAATCGTGGGTTTTGTAACAATTTCCTGGAGCTGATATCGAGGACCAGACATGGTCAAATCAGATTCTCGGTGCCTGTTCAGAGGAAAGTAACGAAACAAGATTCAGAAGTTGAGGCTAGAGGTATGGACAAGATAGAAGGTGGCAGGGATCCGTTGCCTTGAGGAGCACCGGGAGGAGCTGGCCTCGGAGCATTATTCCGTCAGTCTTACAACTCTCGATCAGGTGTTCCTCTGTATCGTACAGAAGAATAATGTCGAAGAGGAGGGGTATGCAGGGCCGAAGCCGAAGAATAATATTTTCAAAGCTTTGTTGAGAAGACAAATGTATAGACGATAAGTCGGACAAGCTGGCTAAAGGAGACTCCTGCCTTTTACAGCCCTCCCGGATCACAGCTGTAAAGGAGCAGTAGTATAGAGAGCGCGGACGGAGTGTAACTTCGGTTAGTATTAGTAGGATGTCTCTGGACGACGCGCTAAGGTTGCGGCAGTCGTATGCCGACTCTAAATCCATGGTTCCTAACGCAGACGGCGCCGGCGAAGGCAGTTAACCCACGACACTAGAGGCGGCGGCGACTCTCAAACCCTGATCAAGAGGGAAGCGTGGCTTTGGAGAATGCTGATAAGACTTGGAGTATGCTCTCCGCTTGCGGGCAGACTTCTATTAAAGATAGTGCTTGCGCTTCTTGAAGGTTAGGCCGTCGGAAGACGAGGACGGCCGCTTCCGCTTCGTAGGACGCAGTCCCAATTATCGTCGTCTGAGTCAACCTTGTTATTGATGAGCTCATCATCGCTCTGCTCTTACAAGGGTTCCTGAGAAAGCTAAATTTGGATACTCAATAGGATTACTGCATATAATTAAAAGCACACTATTCCATATACTGATCCATACTTGAGTGTATCAGGCTAAATAAGATTGACAACAAGCCCTCCACCATCGGTCTTAGCCCAGCCAACAGACGGACAGGAACACCAATTCCGATCCGCTCATACAAATTCTCCCCCACGCAAATAGCCAACAAGAAATTAACCTCGCCACAACTGTTGTTATCCTTGAGCAGTGGAATCAGACTAAGCATATCATTTTTGAAGGCGCCGAACCGCTTTATCCTTATGTTGAGGCCACCCACCTTATACTTACCTTTAAAGACATGCAAATTCATGCACTTGTGGTCTAAGGGGTATCGATCGGAGCTCAAAGTTTGGAAGTCAAAGTTCATATAGATCGAGTCGAAGTTGAAGTTGTTCCAAGAGTTTTCGTGTTGCCAAACTCCCCGATATTCTACGGGCTTGATTTTTAAGCCGAGATGGCGCCAGCGCAGGATCTTGTAATCGACTTGGATTTGGAGCATGTGAAATTTATCTGCGGGCCCGGTGAATGGTCCCTGGATATTTTGACATAGAGCTTTTGAAGAACGGAGAATGGATATTGCGCATTGGCGGATTTTCAATCGCCTACGTTCGGCCGATATAGAGGTGGATGCTATTACTATGTCTGACATGTCCCCGTCATCAAGGTCTGTAGGTACTAGTATACTGCCAACGAGACGGGCAACGTAGACGGCCTTGTTTGATCTAAGTCTTTTCAAAGTCTGAGTGAAAAGGATCGGACTGTTGGCGCTGGCCCAAGACCACGTAGGAAACGCACTTCGCTGGCTGCAATCTTTCGGCTTAAGCGGTATCCAGAGCAATGAGAATGGGAACAAGTCAAAACAGATTCCACAGATAATGCTCAATGATGCCGAGTTTTCAGAGGGGCGTGGCCGTTGGAGCGAATCAGCAATACCAGTAAAAGCTCGTAGGGCGTCAGACTGATATTTTAGGCTTCTACGCGTGTAGGCTTCAACCAGGGAGGACCACCGGTACATGGCATCGTATGTTTGTAAGGATTTATCCCAGTATGGTGGCAAATTTTCGTTGGTTTCTTTATTCCATATGCGCGCAGGACTCCATTCGTGCAGGCGACAGCGAAACACAAAGCCCGACTTTGTGCAATAGAGTAACCGACGAGAAAGTTGTTCTTCTTGAAACGTCCACGCGCGAGTTCTGTAAGCATATCCCCGCTCATCAGCCTCTTGAATGACCCTACTGCTAACTCTGAAGTCTGGGATAAACTCCACGTTTTTCCGACGTTCGACTTCTCTCAGTACTGGGCCTAATCCAAAGGATGTATCACCCTGGTGAAATAGAGCAGAGGAAGCATTGGCAGCAACTAGAGCAACAATGGTCATAGCGGCTTGCCCGTAAATGGCGTCCATCTGGGCGATTTGCGCGTGCTTATGCTGCTTGTCGTTATTTAGAATGCACAAAGAGTCGACCCACAAGTATCGTGTCTCATATACATCAATCTCGCCGACCAGCTGAATGGCATCTCGAATAACGCGAGAAATTGAGTGCCATATCTGCCGTAGTCCTCCGGGTTGCATCAAAGTGTCAACATTCTCTCGACTAAGCAATGCCTGTGGGGCGCCACCCCAGACATAGCTTAAGGTGAAGTATTTAGATGTCGTGGTTGAAGCAACGATACATAATCTCATTGTATCAATAAGGTAAACAGGGAAAGGATTTGTTCTTCCAGCAACCCCGTGGCAGGACACGGTATGGTGTTTATCGCAGTGCTGTAGCTTTTCCTGAAAACTGCGGATTTTCTTGGATAAGTTGACGCTAAAATCTGAATGAAATGGTCCAATTGAGGGCCTCGTTCGGTGACTGAGTCCATCTGGGCGAAAAGTGTCGCCGAGTACAATGGATGGAGAATCCTTTCCCTGCACTACCACCACAGCGAATTCTCTGCTAAAAAATCTCCTTCCTGCAAAATGGTGACTTGGACGACGAAGATTTACTGTGGATATCGGGCTTAAAGTCATGCCATAGCTTGTGAAGTGCTCTTCAACCAGGCAATAAAGAAGGTGGCAGAGGCAACATGTTGTCCTTCTCTGGCTGATGGTTGATAACAAGCCGACTTCCCAATCACTCAACATCTCGTTATCGAGCGTCAATTCAATCCTGTCACATGTGCGGCATAATCCTCGAGCAGTCAACAGTGTGGGTTGATCCCTTCGATGGGGCTCAGGGTCTTCGGAATCATGATTCTCGTGTTGTCGGAACGCTTTCATCCTTGAGTCTGAGACCATTTAGGGGAGTGATGACGATTATTCGTCTGTTCCAAAGGCTCGATATTAACGGAAACTTGTGGACCCAAAAAACAAGCAGATACTGAAGGATCTAAAGTCTGTCGCAGCCTTCGAAACTCCAAATGTCCGCTGAGAAGGAAAGTGAGGCTTAGCGCTGAGCCACAGTCGGGAAACCATAAGTATGAAACGAGGGCTGTAGGAGGAAAGCGCTGGAATGACGCCATAAAGGACTACAGGATCTCTTCGTACGAGATATCTCGGGCAGGTCAGTGCACATCAGGAGTGCGTTTTGTTTTGAGTGTAGACCTCCCTCTATTCACTGAAAAGTTGCTTCTTGGAAATGGAGCTGAGACGGACGAATGCGGAACATAGTCTGAGGATCAAGCACACGCATAAATTTTGAATTGATGCGCTCACTGGGTCGTCATGTGAGAGAAAGTGAGGCTGCGGACACACCACACCGCCTCCACAAAAAGATGCTGCGCCTCCAAGATGCTGCCCCATATCTCGGGAGCCTCGAAGTCAGCCACACAGTCAACCCCAGAAAGTCTGTGAAACTGGTCTAGCACTTGTTCTCTCTCCAAATTGGCTGAAATAACACTCTGCTGGTTCACACCGACGACTGTGAGATCTCCCATCTATGCAGGCCATCACCAAATGAGTTCCAGCGTGCCTGGCTACGACACCTACTTCCCTTGTACTTGTGCACTTCAAGAAAACGATGAGGGGGAATCGAATCTATCAGACCCTACAACACCCACGCGAAATCATGAAGTGACCCTCGAAAACCCCATTTCCTTGGTGCAATCAGCACCCACCGCCAACTTCGAAAGCCCACCATCGCCGTCGCCGGCAGCACTGGCAGTCGAAAGCCTGCCGTCGAACAAATACCTGCCTCACTTCCCATCATCGTGGGTTCTCCCTCCTCAACCTTCCGAACAACAGTTCAACTCTGCACCCACCTGCATACTAGTTTGGCGGCTGGGCGAAATATATATTTGGACCAGCGCTCACGAACGGCATTACCTTCCATACATACAAGTCTGAACCTTGGCAGACACCCATATTTAGACGGGCGCTCAAACACAGCGTTGGATCTTAGCCCGCAGATCGCTCTGTGGAAAGATCTAGAGAGGGCAAAAAGCTTTTGTGTGCCAGATAGGGATGAAGATTGACTGGAAAGATTTCGGGACGAGCTCAACAAACGTCTGTCGAGAGTTCCACCGCTGAACAAGGACGTGGGACGATTCCCAAGGTTAGATGGGGGATTCGTGTTACCTCTGGGCCAACCAAAGCAAGGAGAAAGTCCTATTACTCCGACGGCCCAGAGTAAGATGGAAAGAAATAGAGGTCAACTTGAAGGAGAGATGGCTGAGGTTAACAACTCATTATATACTGCAAGGGCCGCTTATGGGATGCATGGTATCTTCCTCCACCTGTCGCTGCTGCATATTTCTCTCGTTCAGCGTCATCAATTGTTTCTCAATCACTCCATGATTGATGTCCATAATTCATTAAACGGCAAATATCTCAAATACCATCGTTTTGTTGACAAATATCTCATATACCACACTTTTTTTGCCGAATATCTGATATGCCATCGTTTTGTTGACGTATATCTCATATACCATCAAAGTGGTATATGAGATATTCGGCAACATTCACTGTCGGGTGACTGCATCTCACGGGTCGCCGGGCAGACTAGTGATTTCACTTAGTATGCTCGTTGGCGTCAGGTGTAAGATGTGTGTCGATTGTGGTTGTGTTCTAAGCTACGTGTCGCGAAGAGGTTGTAGGTCCCGAGAGGACCCATAACTCTTCACATGACTAGTTACATGCGTTCCAACATTCACTGTAAAACACCCTGTAGCGATACTACCTACACTTGGATGAGTGAATAGACGAGAACAATTGAATACAAAGGATTCAAGTTCAGAGCATTTGAAGTTACATCAAGGAGGAAGGTTAAGGTGGTGCGGTGATGGTTGAAGGAGACCCAGGTCCGACGCGTCAGTCGCGTCGCGAACCTACCAAAACAACGAAAGCATTGGAACAAGAAAAGGTCATGCTCCTGGCGGATGAAGATGAGAGCAATGACAGCGGGCCAGAGAAGACAATTCACGTAGCGACAATGGCCCCTGGCGCACCACGACCGACTCGAACCGCAATCACGCCTCAACCCAAGGACCAAGCAGCGCCCACGAGAACCCGAACATCTGCAGCGAAGGTTGCAGAACGATTGGCAGCAGCGGCTACAGCTACAAATCGATCAGTGATCGGAAAGACGAGCACAACGGTCAATGGGCAGAACAAGACACTGACCGAGTTGATTACCTCTTTACTGAGCGCCATAGAGGAACAGAAGCAAGAACAGATGGAGACAATAGAGGAGCAGAATCGGGCACACGCCAACCAGATCGAGACTCTCTCCGAATTGTACACGAAGCAGATCGAATCCCTGAAGGCAGAGGTGGCTGAATTGATCCAGACCCAGTGGTCCAACATCCAAAATTCCTCGGCAGTCAATTTGTCGTATGCAGATGTTGCCCGGACGCCACCGAGTAGTCAACCAAGCAATGTCCAGACCCTTACCTCGATGGGCACGGGGCCATCAACAATGACAGATACGCTGTACTGCACCATCGATACGTCCAGGATGGGAGAGGAAGAAAGAGCAAGGTGCACCCAGGATCAATCAGAAAAGCAATCGAGGAAGAGATCCGCACCACGGATGGACATGCGAATTGGCGCTGCGCGGCAGTAATCAAGGATTCCAGAAATGCCGAACGCGTCAAGGTAGCATGTAGAGACGAAGCTGAGCTTCACAGGGTCAAGGAAGCAGTTCAGAAAACGGCCCCACCTAACTTTCACGCCAGGCCTAACATGATGGGATATAATATAACAACGGTCCTGAATTGAATTGCGCTCCTATTCATATAACCACATATCGCCTAGTATCATTGCGCCAGCGTCCAATTCCGCATCTTCGACCATGTAACCCACGTTTCCTCCGCGCTTGCGACTTCTGCCTCTGTCGTTTTGCTCAAGGATGCTAAGAATGGTACAGTTTCTTGCTCATTTCTATCATAAGCCAGCTTTATGTCTATCCAAGACGAGCTCCTCGCAGCCATAAGGAAGTTCCTTCGCTCTATTTCCTGCAAAGGGCCAACACCCGTGGGCCAAGAATCGCCGAAGAAGCCAAAGAAGATAGAATGGTCGTCGTGCCTTGTGCAGACGAGGCGGCGAATATATGGTATTAGAGAGATTGCTTGGGGATGACCTTGTAGGACCTCTCCCAAAGAAGTAGCAGGCTGATTAAGGGTGGTCTGTTGCATAGGACTGACAGTGCTAGGCAAGTTGGCAGGAGTCCAAGGAGAGTACCGGAAATTCCATTCGCTGGCATGGTAACTCGATATTAAGGGACGCACAGAGAACTTGTACTGGTGCAGTGTGCTGTGCATGATCAAGAAAGTAGCAGAGGCAGGATTGGTATTGAGGATACCATTCTAGGATGTCAAATGATGACATTGGGCTAGGTTGGTTTTAATAAGGGATTCGCTCTTTTCTGGTTCTAGAGACCTACGGCAGTGCTACACCTTGAGACCAGTTGAGATGATGACGAATAATGAGTGTTTCAGCGATAGAAATGAGCGTTCACTAAAGCAGTGACGAGGACCTGGTTTGGCTATAGAACCTAGAAAGGAGATATACTGAAAACAGCAAGCTAGCTATCAAGGATCCTCAACTGTATTTATATACTCCACACTAACCTCGGCATTGTGTATAGCCCAAAATTTTTTGGCCGATTTCAGTAATTCATGGCTAGAATGTTGATGACGGTGTGGATAATCGAACCTGCCCGCACATGGCTAATAAATGGAGCCGCAATGGTTCTGCGAACACAAAAGCTTAGCGCTGAGTGTCAATGGTGAGGTTCAGCTGGAATTTTCGGGGGAGACACAGAGTAAAGCCGCGTCAGTCAGTTGCCCCACATAATGCTACGGTCAAATAAGCGTGCCAACAAGCTCCAAACATCTGAGATGCTTGGAGCTGAAATTAAAATACGCCACACAGCTTCAGGCGGCATACCATCACGCTAACTTGTATCTCGTGTTGTACCACAGATCAGCGTAGACCAGTCTACTCCAGCATGTCTGCACCGCTACCTATACCAAAGGGTTCTCAGATCGGTGCATTCCTGATCTAACCTTTGCATGTTGCTTTTGAGCTTAGTAGCGCTTCTCCACTCGTTAGCGCCTCTCAGCTCAGAGCCTTCTTCACAGCAACCCAAGCTCCTTATCCTCGCTGGATCTTGATCCTGGAAACGACAGGTTCTACCTTCAGATGGAACTTCGGCAATGCGATCCGGGAGGAAGTACCACTATAGTATATGCCGAAGCTCGGCAGATATCTGTAGATGATGAGTTCGGGGGCTGCTTTAAGAGCCTTCTCATACCAGTTAAAGAGGGCTTGGTAGCCAATAATGTGCTGCCAATGATGTGCTACTAATTCCATCTAGTACCGGCACACCCCGTTATCTTCTCGTGAGAGGCAACGGGAAGACCTCACGTCGATAACTAATAGCTGTCATTCCTTGGTGTTGAAGGCTAAATTGTAACAGGTCGTCACTGGTGGATCACCCTCGTTCTTTACTAACTGAGGCATGTCTTCGTGAGCGAGGACAGGCGACAGGACGCAAGAGGAAAAGTACGGAAACTACTCGGAATGGAGACTGATGTCCGACAAACCTTGTAAAAGATCGGACACATTCAATAGGCAAATCTATCAGTAAATCGCAGGCTCTCTAGGCTGACTCGCTGCCCTGGGAACTATACTTCAGGCAATTTCCTATTTTCCAATCAGGCTCCTTTAATCAAGCACAATAGAGTTCAAAAAGTTATTCTCAGATACTTTAAGGATACGGAGGAGAGTGGACTTCCCAAACAAGCGAGCCTGATGGAACGAAGACGATATGAGATCATCCATCCTCGGCACCAAAGCGGAAGTCAGAGGTCAATGGACACGAGCTGGCTCGCTCAAAGCGTCCGAGATTCTGTCATTTACCAAACCTGGTTTCGAGGCAGCAAAAGGTGATATGCCCTTGAAAGCCCTTCCATCTGTTTTACGAGAGAACCGGGGTTAATTCCGTTCCTCACAGCAGGAGGCGGCCATTCGCTTCTAGAGAGGGTTCCCTAGAGTGACGTACTCCGCCTCGACAGTGCTATTTGCGACTCTTTTCTGCTTAGTTGAACTTCATACTACAGAGCCTTTCACCGTCATCACTACTTTGCCACTTGTCGATTTCTATCGACCTCGTCGCCTGTTCAATCAGACCCACTATAAGTTCGGAACGCACCACCTTCTGACGTATATAAGTTGCCCTACTTGGCTAACTCCACCATAATAGAGCACCATCTAGAAGCAGCATCGAAGCTCTCTAAACAGTAACATTATAACGACTTGAATTTACTTGCCGTGTATCAGCTTAGTGAACGTGCCCTTGTCTTATCGAATTGTCGCGATAGAAATAGCTAACAATATATCAACATAAGTCTTAGAATCGTCCACCTCCTTCATTGCTATGCCAGTCGTCCCCATCTGCATAAGTTTCATTCCACCTGCATTAATTTCACCAAATTGGTTATCACCGTTTCCTTCTCGACTCAGTTCCTCGAGATTTTTAACATCAACGCTAACTTCTTGACTAACCATAATCCCCCCAAACGACTGCGTTTCAACTAACTGTATTCAGAAGTACTATCCAAAGTGGCTATCGGCAGAGTCGTAGGCTTTTCACCCGATGGCCGATTCCAGAGCCTTAGATTTAGGGCTGCCCTAGCATGAGCTCTTGGTACTTCTGCCGGCATCGAAATATCTAATGGCCCCCTCGAATTCCTCTTCAACCTCCTTGGAAACTTCCCTAGACGCGTCGGACTCTTCAAGGCTGTCGCATCATCTCTGATACTCAATCTCCTCTTATTCAGAATCGGTCCAAATTCCTTATGGATTTTACGTGCAAAGCGTGCATGATCTGAACTGTGTCTATACACATACTGTTGCGTCCTAAAGAAGCTAAGGGGAGTGAACGTAAGTTTAGGACCTTGGGCACGGAACTGGATAGGCACAATAATTCGAAATGCGATGATCGTTGCTTGAGCTGGCTTCGCGTCCCCGCCGGACCCATAACAAGGTGCTGGGATCGGTCTTCCGATAAGGAGAGCATCGGTGAAAAACGGGTCATTGATTTCTTCGCTTAATTCCAAGATCGCATTATACAACTGTATGGTAAAGCTCTGTTCCCTCTTCGTGATCTCAGAGCTCGCTGAGTTCTCCTTCAGGAAGTTCAAGCATGTTGTAACAGAAGAGCCATCTAGCTGAGACAGGTAAGCGATCTGCCAACTGTTCAGGTTGTCAATGGGCAACTGCATAGTAGGAAGTTGGTTTCTGGCATCTTTGCGGACAATGACGTCGAAGCTACCGCGGACGCTCGCCCGGATGGCAAAACATGCAACGTGAACACCGGGGCCTAGGAGTGCGTGTCGCTGGAGTATGCGAGCATACTAGAGAGGCAGCTTTCGAAATCGCTGCACTTGATCTGCATACTTCGGGCTATGATATGGGCAACATTTGGAATTTCCGCGAAGCGGTAGCCGGAGGCCGCGAGGCGCTCGGCTTCTCTTCTATTTGCACGGCGAACAAGGAAAAGGAGCTGGCCTCTACCGAGTATGGCCGTGCTATGGCTCTCCAGATTATCGGTGCTTTCAAGTGAGTTCCATTGAGCTTTCGACTTTGACAACGTCTCCTGGCCAGTCGCGAGTATCTCGTCGAAGAGAATACCTATATTTTCCAAAGGTTCATTCAGCTGCGCTGCTAAATCGGCTGCGGCGATGCAGAAAAGTTCACGGAAGATGATCGAATAGTCGTCGGTAGGCTCCCGTTCATCATTGCTAAGCTTGATGTCAGGTATTAACGCCGGTCGGGATCCTCTGCTTATCGAGGCATGATACAGATGATTACGCATACCAGGCAGAAGGCTAGAGATGCTGGTCCAATTGCGCGTAGTTCGAAAAATCCATTGGAAAACGGGATGCGCAACCCCAAATTCTTCGGCAAGAGACTATCTATTGGTTAGCACAAGTATAGTAGAAGAGAATCACGCGGTCGATATACCCGTTCAGCATATGAGGACGTAACCTTCTGGTTTGGCAGAAGACCTTCTGGTGTTACCAAAAGCCTCTCATGCTCGTCAAAGATAGCAGAAGCCAGGACAACATGCTGAGCTCTGTTGGCAGAACGTGACCTTCTCCTCTGAGCAAGTATTGCAAAGATAAGGAGGATAAAGCAAGCAGTAATAGACTATTTTATATCAGCATAACATCTATAGAAGTAGAAAGTGGATATACTAAAACAATGACGACGATAACAGTCAAATCTCGTGAAATACTGTGGGACAAGGAAGCATCGCCTTTCTTGAGACGATATTGCGTGCCGATAGATGCCGTCCAATGCATCCCAAACACGGCGCCAGCGAGAATGATAGCGCAAAGAGCCCTCTTCCACCAAGAATTTGTCCAAGCGGCACGAAGAACAAAAAACAAAGATAGCGCTACGATACTAGCAACGACAGCGATGACCACGGATCCTACGACATTGGGAATGTCGTAAACGCAAGTATAGTTCGAGATACCAGTTTGGCCAAGATAGTGCATCCCACAGATGGCGAGTCCAGCCAGCGTCCCTCCTATCGTTACACGAATGATGCTGACTCGGTCATGCGATCCGAAAGCGATGAAAGCAACAAAGAGCACTGTGATCGGAACGAAGAAGGATAAGGCTGTATATCCGGGGCTGTATGCGATCTGTATGGCGAATTGGGCATTCCCAAGAACAATCGCACGGTTGCTGATGAAGTGCATACACCAAATGGCAATGCCTCCCATAGAGACGGATGAGCCAACGAGAAGATACCTATAGAGTCTCGTTGGCTTGAGCGGACAGCCGGGCTAATCGATTTAACTTACCAATTATACAAGCCTCTCCCCGAGGTCCTGCGGTTTATAAGCTCTAATGTTGTCCATGCCCCAACATAGCTGACTGCGTATGATAGCACAACATATCCAACAGAGAAGGCCCTAGGAACGATACGTCCCTCCCATGCCTGCCACAGCACAGTATGATTCGACATAGTTTCGATAATCCTTCCCGCGAAACTGGAAACCAAATATTAGAGTCGCGTGCAAAAAGTACGAGAGAATCCCCGAGGTTGGTACTCTAGGCAAAGGTGGGGTATTGGGAGCGCAAAATATCTTATAATGCTTCTAAGGCTGCCCTTCATATTCTGTCAACCATCCATATCAGCCCTTGTACCTGAATGATGACTGTCGAATAAAACTCGTTATCGTGCTCCGAGTGGTCCGCCCTTTCCCAGATCCTTGTATGGCTGGACCGGACCAATCCGGCTAACGGGTGGTGATCGTCGGTATGCCCCTCAAAATTGTGCCATGCACTGAAAGGAACGTTTAAACAACACCAAATCTCGATGATTCCACAACTTAACTATTTCTGATTTTGATTGTCCTACGGATCTTTAGAGCACAGGCCGGTTCTTACATTTATGTAGCCTTTATAGAAGTCTGGCATCTTTTTAGGGTTACTACTGTAGTTATAGGGAGATAGGTATATTAATTTGACACCCCGAGAGGCTTGAGATAAGGTAGACCGATCGTCGATGCGTAACCAATGAGCTATCTGCGTTCTGACAAACTGATGAGCATGATTTCCACTGTAGTATGCCTTAGACCGAGAGTGTGGCATCCGATCTTATGATGTGTGTGAATTGTGGCTGCTCCGCCGCCAGCTGAGGTACTACTTCGTACCGGCCCTAACACTCCATCTTTCTACGTCCGTGCGCTCTATAGAAACAAGGTAGAGAGTATAGAATGCTACGAACGCTATAATAATTGATCTTATTAAAGAAATGAGTAATAAATGTATCGCTGTGTTTCTAACAAAAAAAACTAGATAAAATGCTAGGACATTCCTCAAAAGTAGGATTGCCAAGCATCAAACATTAGGCAAAGGATTCAGCTACAACAAAACGGGCCTTTTTTTCCAGCCACCAACTCCCTGTCCACCATACGCAAAGCCTCTACAAAACTAACCACTTGCCGGCCCAGAGTAGGCCCGGCGGGTCCTTGCAAATTCCCGGATCCCCCGCCCCTCTAACCTGGTCTGTGGTTTCCTCCATGTCAACAAAATTATGGAGAACGGTCTCTGTGGGTCTTGGAGGCCACAAGGTCAAGTAGCATAATTATACAGTACTAGTCCCGCCACCTAGTTACACTTTATTTAATAACTTTACAACCACTTATCCAATTGATTTGATTTTGATTGCAAATAAATGACAATAAGGCCTCTTTCATGTGCTCCATCCTTGAATTCCTTAGTATTTTGTATGTCACCCATTTGCTTTGATCACCGCCGCAACCCTGTATGGCATACTATCTGCAAGCTGTTCGAATAAACTATCAGGTAATAGGTCCCAGGCTTCAATTAAAGCGTTTTCTAAGGCTTTGATAGCATCTTCTCCTTTCCCATTCCCTCAAGTTCTGGGTGCCTTTGTAGAACGAGCCTTTTAAGGTGGTACCACACGTGTATACTGGCTGCTAAGGCGGGTTAGTTGGATGTACGGAGGTGCATTTCAAAAGTCTTTGCTCGCGCTAAGCTTGGGCCAGAGGCTACCCAGCAATGGGCTCAGCGTCCAGGTAGCTTGAAGAGAAATTGATTATAGTGAGGCTTATAGGGCTATAAGCCTGTGGCCTAAGCCTATAATAGCCTGGAAAGTCACTAATAGAATAGTGCTACTGGTTGCTGGGCTAGGAAGTGGCGTCTACCTGCAAACCTTCGTGCAAGATGACATTAGAAAGAAGTGACGTCATCATCACCAGAATGCTCACATGTCATGACCATTGGCTAAAAGGAGTGGATCCCGCTAGTCAAGTTTTCGCGACCACCCCACCTACGAGGGAGTTACATTTCATCTCGTCTTGTGCTCTGTAGATTTGGGGAAGGTTCCCAAAGGCTTTTAGAATTGCGGGGGTAGGTCTATCTCACCCCACTAGAAAGGCTTAGCAACTCTTGGGGGCGTGCCTGTATAATTTAAGGTATTGTTGACTAGAGGACTATAATGTGGTACAGTCAAAACTGTTAATATGGGAACACTCGGTTCCAGACTTTGACTCCCATATATAAAGGTTCACCATATATACAGGTTGCAAAGTATTGAAAATTATACTACGGTTCCAGGCATTTGTTCCCATATATCGAGGTTTCCCATATAAGGAAATTCCCGTATAAAGAGGTTTGACTGTATTATTCGTAAGGCTTCAATCATTTCCAGGGTTGGAAATCGACCGAGCGATCGATTTGATCGACTCGATTAGTCGATTCGATTTCGATTTCGACCGTATCGATCTAACCTGTCAATCGATCGATATCGTATCGATCCAAGCTCCAATCGATCGATTTGATCGTCGATCGGGTGGATCCCATGTAAAGTGAAATTGTCACGTGTTGAACCATGGGCAGATCCCAATGCACGAGCGTCTAACACTCACCCCGACAATATCTGTCCCTTCCTCTTGGTCTCCTTCTTCTCTATACTCATAGAACTACTGATATCGAATAATCAAAACTCTCTATTCGCGCCCCCGCCCCCCGGTGCATTGTCACGTGATTACCTGCTCTGCGTATCGTGATCCCTCCTGCTGCCCTTGGGCCTGACCGCCTATGACAGATTTGATCGATTTGATCGTCGATCGATTCGATTCCAAGCTCTGATCGATCGATTTCCAACCCTGATCATTTCAAACTTAGGATGTCGAACGAGCAATGTTTGAGGATCGTGTGGTGGTTAAGAGAAGTCTTCTAGAATAAGGCTTCCATTGGTACCTTGGGTATCGTTGTATTGTACAGTATCTATACGCACCATCAAGGGCTTGACAATATCTTATGTTCGACAACGCCATTGGTGAGCATGACTTTTCGAGTGGGCATATCTCAAGCACTCTTATTGGGTGATCATTTGGTTATGAAGATCTGGCCACCGTAACCTTATTCAAAGGAAGGTGAGAGACTAATTCGGTCAACGGGACGACATTTGCATTTGACGAGCGCAAGTACTCAAGCTCTCTCGCTGTACGGTACAACATCATCATGATACCATCCGAAGCAGTGTGAAGTTTAACCTCCATATATCTTTAAACTTCAACAGCTGTTCAACCACTCTGCGCGACGAAGTCGCTCTCGGGGACTGGGCATAAAACATACGGAGTTTATCACATTACCACAATGCGATTCACATATAACCTTATGTACTTTAATGTAGGCTTTTGGGATAACAGTTTGGCGAGGCGGAGCAATGGTTAATTTTAGCATGGCGGAACGGTCCGCGGTATGCTTCTGTACGTGACGTACAGCTACAGCGCACAGACACTTGGAGAATTGTTTAGTCTTCTTACTTCATCAGACCATCATAATCTAGCCTTTTACGTCTGTGCGCTCTCTCGAAGGTTCCGTCTCCACTCTTGGACTAGCCAATGATTATAAAATTCTACGAACGCTGCTTTTGTACTGTATTTTGTAAGAATCATCATGAATCAACATACCACCTACTCATAGATATTGTACACGCGATGACCGACTCCGAATTCAAGTTCTTTATTACGATTCTGGATATACACAAGATGAAATCGTTCTACAAGCAAACCCTACTCAAGGCCAAGTTCAATACGCTCTTGTTCATCGATTAACTCCTTAAAAACAACGATGTGGCCGCAAACTATTACTTAATACCCCGAACGCAAACCCCTTGTTAAATTGGCTACTGCGCCATCTTCGAATCGATGTACACCTTAGGCCTAACCGCGAAGCTGTTGCCGCGCCGGCTGGTATCTGGGCCCAAATACCAGGCGGTGAGGCGATTCTGCCCACGTAAAAATAAAATGGGGCCAAAGCTGGGGTCCCCAGATACCAGGTTCCAAATACCAATCTGCGGCTGAAACCCTAATTTCCCCCTTTCCCGCTGCCATTGACTCTTAAAAAGCAGACGACCCTTTGCGAAAGATATTCTTCAGCTCTGGAGAAAATTGCAAGTTTCTGAAGCAAGTGGTGCGTGAGTAAATTGCAACCCTAGGTTACCCTAAATTGTGGTTGTTGATGTTTAGGGTTGTCGCTTAGTCATCCGAACCCTTATTATTGTTTGGGGCAGAGCATAAAAATGGTTGACTGGCTAGTTTATCACCAGGAACACCAGGTTTTAGTTTGTGTAGCTCATGGATATGCAATATTAAACTTGGCACAGCATTTGAGCGATAAGCACCGGAAAATTAAGGCCAAAGATCGACAGGCAATTCTTACGGAATATATAGGGCTACTACTGACCCGGCCGCCAAATGCCAATTTTCTCTATGGGCCAGCAAACCCAACGCTCGCTATTCCAGGTCTTACTATTCATGACGGATTTGCGTGCCATGAGTGTGGGTTCCTGACTACGAGCTGGAAGAAATTCCGGTGCCATCGACTCGAGAAAAAGCATAGCTGGGTCCCAAGTAAACACCAATCCGGCTCGGGACATTGGTCTAGAGCAAAGCTGCAGACCCTTTTTACGGTCCCTGGAAATGCTATTCATTACTTTTGCGTTGCGCAGAGCAGGACCGAGACTCCAGGTCAAGAGGAGTTAAGCGACGACCGTACAGATGCAGAAGGCCAGCTAGCCAGCCAGCTTATTGACGATATTAAGGAGCAGTGGGGGCACGAACAAGCTCAGCAGCAAGAGCTTCAGAAAGTTCTGGCAGACGGGGCAGACAAGCACGAAACCACCAACTGGTCGAAGCGCGCAGGGTGGCCGGCTCACTTTCAAGGGAGAGATCTTGGAGAGGTTTACGTCTGCAGCCGAATGCCAGATCGGAACGACGATGAGCTCAAGCGCATGTGTGCTGCCATGGACCGGCTGTTCTTCGGCCGATGCATCGATGGCCTCAAGAGCATGCCTTTAATGACGCGGCTGCTGCTGGCCAGCCCTCATCACCAAGATGCCCACAGCCGGCCGTTTGGGCCGTTGCAAGAAAAAACGAGCATGGACCGGTATCTTGTGTATTTAGGGTTAGGGGTCAATGAGTATTATATTTATGGCTATAACTACCGTACATATTGAAGCAGCAGTTCCTAGTTTCAAAACGCAGCAGCACCACGCGAACCTCTAGGCGCTTACATCTCTATTTTACAGCTCCCTCCTAGAACTTTCGGCGAAAGAGGCTCGACCTAGGTTTCACGTCTCCGCTACTCCAAGGGCTGGTGCCTTGCAAAGTAATCTAGTGGCTGGAGGACCGTCCGATTTCCAGCTGGGATTACACCTCCAACGCTTTCTATCTCCCGCCCTGAAGAACCAGATCGCGAACCCGAACAATACCGTTATCCAAGTTACCACCCAGCCAGAGACCTTCCGCATAACCCACGTCTCATCCAGTGGGATCGGTGTGGTGACCAGTTCAACCGAAACATTCCTGGCACCCTCCGCCGACATAGGTTCCTTCGTGTACGGTGAAGTTTCCCGTGATCTGTTGGCAGCCGTGACTACCCTACGCTGTCTCCCCGCGCGCGTCTCCGGATTCAGCAAGCAGGCAACTGTTTTTCCTGATCCGTCGGCTGCAGTAGCTCACTGCTTGGAGTTCTTCAGCTCCGTCAAGTCTATGCTCCTTTCCTCTCTCCCGTAACTGGCAAGCAGAACGAAGCCTGACGTATCGTAGAAACCCATACGTCTATAAACTGCAAAAGCTGACGACAGTAGGTTCCGCTAATGAGAAAACTACTGACGGAATTAGCATCACGCCGTAATTCAGGACGATACACATCTCTTGTAACCAGGGATGCGAGTAGTTTAGCAGGACGTGCTTAGGTCCGTCGGGTGGGTTTGGGAAGGGTCGAGTAAACATGCTAAACATTGCTTTCGGCCAGTACCAATTGCTCTTGATGATATGTTTCATCCAACTTGGTGCTAATGGCGGTCAAGACCTCGGTGGCTTCTATTAGCCGGCCTTTATTAAGCAGGTAATCAATATCGGTCGTCTTGAAGTCATCCGGCTGGAGATGAGCGAAACATGGCAGCTTTGTCGGCTCGTTCTGCCTTGGAAAGGTGGATCGGATGCGGTAGGTGAGAGCATATCTCATGCGTTCGCCGAAATGGTTTCCCACAACGACAGTTCTTCCTTGCGCCGAACCGATTCCGCCGATACGAGAGCAGCATCTGTTGCGCAGGCACGGGGGCAGCTAAACTGATGTCTGCACAGAAAAGACCCGGAACTTTTCGAGACTCGATTGGAATGATTCGAGTTAGCTTCGCCTGCTGGGCTTCTTTCATAATTGTTTCACGCCGTGCCGTCCGTAGAAAATTGTATAGTTGCGGCTCCAAGTCTCGTTCGTTTGATGCCGTCTTTCTGAACTCATTAAAACCTCGGTCCCGTTTCAGCGCATAAGCAAAAGGTGAGCAATGTGACTTGTGACCCGTGTCCAAAATGACTCGCAGCGGGTTTTCGCCCGCAAGTTCTTCTAATACGAGCTGGTATTGGGTCTTGAGCCGCTGAAATCTTTTCTGGGGCGATGTGAGGCCGAGCAGGTTTGCGGTCACGTTCGTACATGACTGCGACCCGCTATTGATCCACGCGATTAGTTTCTTCCACGGCTTGACCGCCCCCACAAATGCTTGTCGGTTTGCGCGGGAACTCTGTCGCCAGCTTTCCACCAGCGGGGCCCCGAATTCGAACATGGGAGCGAGATGTTGATGGTAGACCCGCAGGCGGTTTGCTACTCCCCAGCTGGCGGACTTCATCATCAAAAAATCACACCACCGCACGGCTGCTCCGATTCGATTCGTCACATGTGCCGCGAAATCAATGCCGTGGGCGGTGACCGGGAATCCCAGGTATTGGTAGGTGTTGACTACGGGGATGGGTTGATTCTGCAAGATCAGCACCGCCGATTCGGCACTGATCACGGCGCATTTCTTGACATTGAAATTCAGTTCGACTTGCTCCACCCAGCTTTCTGCCAGATCCAACAGTCGTTGTGCTTCCCGAATCGTTTTGGTCAGGATCACTCCATCATCGGCGTAATACAGACAGTTCGGCAGGTCTGCCGCACCGGCATTCAAAATGTACAGCAACTCATCAATGAAAATGTTGAATAATAGCGGTGGTTCGTGCTCCGGTTGAAAGCATATAGTGCAGCACGGCGGCATTCGTCACCACGGAATAGCCTCCTCGGAAGCCCGCTTGGGCCGGGTGAACTTTGGCCCAGCCATGCTCATCAAACGTCTGCAGCAGCAGCCGTTCAAAGATTTTCCGGAACATACAGATAATGGTGATCGGTCTAAGGTTCTTCGCATCACGGCTCTTTCCCACATCTTTACTTAGCAGATGGATCGTGGACCGGTTCCATGCTTTGGGGGTTTGCCCCGTCTGCGCACAAAGGACAAACAGATTCTCCAGCAGCGGGATGAACTCGGTTTCCATCAAGGCTTTTAGGAGCCGGATGTGAATGCCATTATGCCCGCAGCTCTTTTCTCCTGCCTGCAACATGATTTCCGCCTTGATCTTCTCCGCATTGAAAAATGCCACCCAACTCTCATGGCAAATTTGCTGGCCTGGGACCAGATCTGCGGGTTGGATCTCTAGTCCCCTGGGGCCTAGAGATATTGGTGCCTGAGGTGGGAATTTCCTGCAGCCCTCTAGACCTTTGGGGTCTCGAAGTCCAACATCCACCGGTGCAGCGTATTTCATCTTGAGGATGTTCAAGTTTTCCGTCATAGCATCTATCGTCTCCGCGGTAGGAAGAATCGGACCATTGTCATTGGAGCCCCGCATGGCTTCTTTGAAAAGACGAGCCGCCGCGTGGGTCGTGCTTTCTTGGTGGAGATGGGGGATCGACTTGTCGGCTGATTGCATCTTGATAGACGGTTTGTATGACCCACAAATTTCCTCCGCCACGGTTTGGCAAATGGTAGTCAGCATCGTATTGAGTTCATTTACATCTGTGGTGGGGTGATGGACTTTCCGGATAGACTTTTTCAAGACCATTGGAATCTGGTCAACCGATCTCTTCTCTTTTAATCGATGCAAGCGATAGCGGACCGGATCTATGCACGAACCGACCCTCTCGCCTTGGGCAGCGGCAGCCATTGTCAAATGCATTACGTAGGGGTGGTCTGTTCGAAGCGCGATCTGGGTGCAGTCCAGCAACCGCAGACTGGCCCTCGTTAATAGCCGTTGGGAGACGAAACAGTGGTCGAGGTTTAGTTTGGGACGCAGCCCCGACCCATGGGACATGACGCGCTTTACATCTGTGCAGCTGTCTGTCCGTGGGAGCACTTGGTTTCTCCCGGTCGTGTTTAGCCATTGCGTGAAGACTCCGAGTCTGTCGGTGGGGCCCGCGGTTCCCTCTTGGAAGAAAGAATTTCGGAAACGGACATTGATATCACCAATGATAATGGACGAATCGTGTAGCGTCTTGAGGTGCTTTTCCACATTTTGAATGCTCATCGAGGCTGGAGGGAAGTAGACCCCAGAAACGCGTAGCTTGGATGTCTGGAATGTGATGGAGTAGGTCGTAACCATCGGTTTGGCCGTGAGCACGCTGCGGGCGTGTTTGGTTCCCAAAAGGTAAATGCCACCTGTTGGACGTCCTCGGATCTGCGTCGCCTTGCACGTGGACGCAATAAATCGCCGGTCTCGCTTCCGTAAGTGGTGGTCGACAAACCAGGTCTCTGCTACGAAGAGGAAGTCGTATATTGTGTCCACCAAGCGACTACAGATCTCAAATTTGTCTGGAGACAGCCCCCGGACATTGACGTAGCCAATGCGTAAACTCATGGCCGATCGGGGAATTGCATCCCATGCTGAAGCTTTTGTCGGTAAGTGCCTACCGCCGCATAAAAAGTATTTCCCTGGTGCCAGTTGTTGCACCGAGCGTAGAGGTATGCTTTTACGAGTTTGCTCTGGCACAGCACCCATGCATGTGCCAGCGACCCGACATCGTATTCCTGGATCGATGTCAACTCGTCTATGTCCCTGGCGCCGTCTCTCGTCTGTAAGAACCGCTTCCAGTAGAACGGATCATGGATCTCACGCGGACCTTCATTCAGGTCTAACCGGGACCCCCCTCGGCCGAATTTCTCCAACCATACCTCGGACAGCTCATACAGGGCGTCTTTGTATACGGTGAGCTCGACGGTCTGGTTGTCATCTCGCAGTTGCCGACACCACAGGATGCGACTCATCTGCTCGGCATTGTACATTCCCGAGATGTCCTCTCTAATCTGGTCGTGGATCTGTTTGGCTGTCAGGTCTTGGGGGTTCTCAATCAGACAATCCGCATACATCCAGGTCACTTCTACCGGCCGACGGGTTTTCGCCTTCCCGGGTAGCGTAAATGTCATCACCTTGGTCGATGCTAGCCGGTCCAGATGGGGCTGGGTGGAAGGGATGCAGGACGAGGGATAAGGGGTTGAACCTGGGGTCAGCGAGCGTGGTCGTAATGATATTGGGGTGGGGTGGGGTGGGACGGCGAAGGAACGCTTGGGTGTGGTGTCGAAAGTAACGATGACCCATTTGGCTGCTGAGCTTGGATCGCCTGCATGGCTGTGGTCATCTCTTGATGACATAACGTGAGTTGATCGGTCAGGTCCTGAATCTTTCCCCCTAGGGAAGCGACTTGTTGGACCAGGGACAATAGTGTATGGCCGCCTGGTGCTCTGATGGGCAGTGGTGTCGACGGAAGAGAGGAGTCGACAAAGGTGTCGCCGGCCCATTGGTTGTGTCGGTTATGGCGGTCGGTCTTGCTTGGGGTTGATCCCGTTGCATCGAATGCTTTCCTCTTGGTATTACCTGCTCTTGCCGAGCACGGAAGCCCTGGTTGGGGTCGAAGGGGTCATCTCTGGGTCCTTCGGGCGTTGTTTATGCCTCATTACCCAGCCTTTCAAGTCGACGTTCTCTGGTTTGTGCATGTCATGGGTTGCCAATACCTCTCGGACTGATTGGCTAAATTGTTCCACGGTCAGCTGTCCCCAGCACAGCGTCAGCATATCAGAAACGGTCAGCTTCCGGCAGCTCTGGGTGCGGGTGCGGGAGCTCGCAATTCGACAGCTCCATAGTCGGCGGGTGGACTTGTCTGGGGCATTTCCGCCTTGGTTCTTGGTAAAGGCATGGTTTTGCTGGTACAGTAACGGGGCACGGCGCGCGAGTTGCGAACAGCACTGCGAACATGCCAGATAGTTATTGAAGTGTAGCAGCAGATTCTCGCACAAAAAGAGCTTTCCCAGCTCACTATGCCAGCGCGTTGGCTGCTTTATCGCGGTTGGACTCGGTGGATTCATTGAAGTTGCCTACGCTGATCGCAAGAACAGATTTTTATCGAGGAGCGCTCTTCTTTTATATCTACATACGAGCTTTATTTAACAAACGGGATCATCTTCTTCATCACTGCTATCCTCCACCTCATGAAAAAGCACAGACGTATCCGGACAATCCTTGAGCTCTGCCGCCTCTGCAATTTCCAAACGAATCCTTTTTTGGGGGATGGCATGTCCCGACAAGGCCTGTTGCAACGCTGTGAGCATGAGTTCCCCTAGGGCCACGGCTGGCTGATTGCAATATGGAATCAATTGCACCCATGTGCAGAAGACGTCGTACGGCAGGGACCTCTCGATCCAGGAGTTTGAAACCACGTCTGGGATGAGGGCAAAAACGCCAGCATTGGTCTGTTGTCTCAGATATAGCCACCGCCGGCCTTTTTCCAGCTTCTTATGGAACCCGTCCCAGTTTCGGCGGTGATGTTTGTCTTGTGGCGGGCGCTCCCCCGTGTATTCCGGATACAAGCTGCGAAAAAGCCGCAGCTTTACCACGGCGGCATTCGTCACCCCCTTTGGACGATCAGTGGGGTTCGGGTCTGCACCAATGACCGCCTCCGCATCTTGGTAATGCTGGAAAAGGTCGGCATAATAGCGTCGGTGCAGCATTAAATGCAGTGCCCCGTCGACATCAGATTGGTTGATCGTCTGGAACACCTGATACAGCGCCTGGACTTCTGGGGGCTCTTGGGTCAAGTGCGGCGGTGCCGCGCGGGCCTGGGACGAGGTCGGGGTTCGCGCATAGAGATTAATGGTGGCCAGGGTCCCGTGGGTCCGCCAGTGTTTGAAAATGGCTTGCCAGGCGGCGACTGCAGTCGCATTCCCAATTGCTTTGGCTTTCTGAATCATTTTGTCTGCGGTTGCATAAGTGATCTTTCCGGCTGGGGTGGTCACGGAGCAGGGCGCCACGTTCTTGGACATGATCCAGGTCAGGGCCGGCAGGTGATGCTTGACGAGGGCGCGCTTCGCCTTCTCTTCGATCGGCGTCTGAGCCTGCGGGAGGGTCTGGCTCGACACCGTTGGGGTGGAGGGGGGCGATGGTGAAGAGGAAGTGGCGTTGCCTCGTAGGTTCTTGCGGGCTCGCCGCCGCCTTTCCTTAGTACGGTTGCGATTAGTGACGGTGTATTGGAGCTGCTGCTGGGTGAAAGGCGGGTTGGAACCGGACATGGCATCGTTATCGTCCAGGGGCTGGGTCCCATCTCGCTTTTGGCGTTTCGGTGCGGGACCCAGGCCGTCGTCCTGATCCTCCTGATCGTCACCGCTCTCCGGGTCAGACATGAGCGAGGCGTCTTCGGCATCAGAGTCTAGCACAACTGGAGGAGGTTGGGAAGGATTAGGGTTTGCCAGGGCTAACCCATGAGTGCGCCTTGGCTGGGCTAAGGAAGTGAGATCGGCGTCGTCGATGCCGCCATCACTTATATCGGTGTCGTTCAATAGCACGGCACGGGTTTGAGAGGAGTCCTGCTGGATGAAGCGCAACGCAGCGGTTGCATCGCAGGCAACAAACAAAGAACAGGAGCGCGTGGAATCAGTTACTACCACGGCATCTTGGCGCATCCTTTGCAACAGGAGATGAAAGAACTGGATATAGTCTAGCGGGGCGGTGGAACCTGCAGCCGGGGAAGACATAGCGATGAGAACGGCCCAGCAGATTTCAAATAATTGAAGTTGAACGATGCTAAAAGAACAAAGAGAAATGTCGCCGGAAATGAAAAGGAGGGAAGATAGAGTATCGCAAAGCCGCCTAGTGCCGCTAGACAGGGATATTTGGCACAGGTGGCGCCGGTCGAAACCGGACGGGTGGCGGGGATCTCCAGTCCCCAGGGGTCTAGAGATGGTTTCGGGGCTCGCGTAAAAAAGGGGTAACGAAGGGAACGCCGGACGCACGGACGCAATTTTACCTTGACCCGCAGCGTTGTTCCTCTACTTTGTATTTTATTTTATTTTTTAGCGTTGCGCCAAATTAAAACCAAAGCGATTATAATCGAATAAATAAATGTTTTCGCAATTTTCGGAAACCTAGTATATATTAATTTATAGTTAGTTAGTTCTTCAAAGCAAAATAAATATAATATTTGAAAAGAAGGCAACTTGAATAACCCTAACTCTAAAACTAGTGAATAAACCCGATGCGAAAAAAACTGGATAGTAATTTAACTTGAAAAATTTAGGATTAAAAACGAAAATAAAGTTAAGGGAAATGTTAACGCCGCGCCCCCGCCCTTCTTCTAAAAAGAAGGAAGAAAATAAAGAGTAAAGCAAAAGTAATAACGTATGTAAAAAGTTAAAAAAGAGTATAATTAAAATAGGAAGAGTTTAACGGAGCATAAAAATAAGACGTAAAAAAGTATTAAAGACTCTTCAAAAAAAAAAAAAAAAGAAGTGGTACGAAAGAAGTAAGTATTAAAAAAGAACGGGTATTTAAAAGCTTCTTCTCTTTCTTAACAAAGAGAAGTTATCCAAGTAAAAAGGTTAAAGAAAAGTTATATTAAAAAAAAGAAAGAACAGGTATATGATGATTATTTCTAGGTACCAAACAAAGTAGCAATAAAATGTAAACAGAACCCAAGAACAAAATATAAAAATCAGAAAGTAAATAGTAGTTGAAAAGGAAAAACAAAAGGATACGGAAAAAATAACCCAGCCAGATAATAGAGTAAAAAGCTAAAATAAAAAGCCAAGGAATAAAAGGGCCCAAAAAAGGAAATAAAATAACAAAAAAACGGAAGATTAAAATTTACTTTAAAAAATACCTAAGGATTAAAAGAACAAAGTAAATTGTGTGCAGGAGAACTAGGGCTATCGAGCAAAACGAGATTTTACAACTAAGCAGGATTTTACAACTAAGCAGGATTTTACAACTAAGCAGGATTTTACAACTAAGCAGGATTTTACGTTGCTGAACAAGCGCTAAACGCTGTTGGGGTCAAGGCGCTAGCAAAGTTAGGGGTCGAGTTAGGGGTCGAGTTAGGGGTCGAGTTAGGGGTCGAGTTAGGGGTCGAGTTAGGGGTCGAGTTAGGGGTCGAGTTAGGGGTAGGGTTAGGGGTAGAGTTAGGGGTAGAGTTAGGGGTAGAGTTAGGGGTAGAGTTAGGGGTCGGGTTAGGGTTAGGGTTAGGGTTAGGGTTAGGGTTAGGGTTAGGGTTAGGGTTAGGGTTAGGGTTAGGGTTAGGGTTAGGGTTAGGGTTAGGGTTAGGGTTAGGGTTAGGGTTAGGGTTAGGGTTAGGGTTAGGGTTA